>CP139502.1:192118404-192825899 GCA_021014915.2 Artemisia tridentata subsp. tridentata | reverse complement strand
GCTTAGTTTATTTTTGAAGACTTAGATTCGATTTTATGTGAACTCAACTCTTGAACAATATGAACAAATATAAGTAGATCTAAATTAACAATGCAAGTAAAGTAATGAAATGAAATGAAAGAGAGAGATGGAAAGATCTAACCGCGAGACAAAGGATTTATAGTGGTTCGGCTACAAGGACACCTTCCTTGCCCTACTCCACTCCCCGAGCACCTAACTCGAGAGTTTTCTTCACTATATCAACAAGCTCCCTTATGGCGGAGAAAACCTTACACAACTTTTGCTTACACCGGTTTAACGACACAAAGCTAAATGTCGAGTTCTAATCGTAGCTAGAACCAATCTCACAACTTCACACAACTAATTCATAACTTCTTCACACCGGCTTCACAACTTCTTCACGACGGCTTCACAACTTCTACACTACTTATGTACTCTTCTACTTCTTCACACCTTCACTACTTACACACCTTAACTTCTTCACACCTTCACTACTTACACACCTTAACTTCTTCACACCTTCACAACTTACACACTAATCTAGCCTAACCAACTATACTCACACTAATCTAACAAGTATTCACAACTTATATACAAATAAATGAATGATTTACAGTAATGATACACCAACAACTTGGATGGAAGAAATACACCAAGTTGTAATACTTTGATTTGTCGTTTTTAGGTATATTTATTTTCCAAAGGAAACGCAACGGATGTATTTCCCCGGGTCGTAGTCCCAACGAAGGTTGAATTCGAGTTTTCGTAACGGTTGTCGAATTGTGTGGTGAAAAGTGATAAAAAGAGTGATATTTGGGGTTTTTACGCTACGATTTATGAAATAACTAATAAAAACAACTTATCAAACTAGGGGTACAATTAATCTAAGCACACGATTCTAAAACGAAATTTTAAACTTAAAACGTACGCTACGAATTTTAAAAACGTAATTAAAAAGTGAAATCCTAAATTATAATTCCTAAAAATGTAAAATTATTTTTCCTAAATGCTAAATATTAAATTAGAATTTTAGAAAAAAAGAAATAATTTTTTTGATTTTTATTTTATTTTTTTATGAATTAAAAACTAAAGAAACTAATTAAATGATTTTAAAATAGTAAATGATTTAAGAAAAATGTGAAACTTTTCAGAAAAATCTAAAATTATATGAAGAAGCTAGGAAAAATGAAATCAGAACTTTTCAAAACACTAATAAGCTATTTTGCCAAATAAGCAGTTTCAAAAAGCTCTAAAAAATAAGCTAACAGTACAAAAAACTACCAATTGCTCAAATACTGACAAACACACTATATGAAACTTAAAACAACTGAAAAAGTCCAAATAAGCTCAAGGAAAAAGCAGATAAGCAGTTGGCTGTTGCAATTATTGTGCAGAAATAAATGGGTGAACAGCCCTTTTTCAGCTGTCCTATAAGCTAGGCATAAGCTAATTTGAGAGATCCAGAAGCTGTTAGAAATGAAGCTGGAGATATACGTGAATTAGTTACAATGATGTGGATGAAAAGCTCAGGCTGTCCATCTAGCTTGCTCTTGTCAGTCAAGCTCTCAAATCGGATTTTGTCAAGAGCATCGGAAGAGTTACTGATAAGCTCATGGAGAAAAATCTCCTTGTTACTGTAGAAAGTGTTGATGATCAAACTCAACAGCTGGTTGATCTCAGCTTGGAATGCGAACGTCTCAGCGTCATCCATCGTTTGTTGAATCGAATCGAAGAAGAATTGAAGTTAGGGTTTGGTTGTTGTGAGGAGGAGAGTGAATAGTTATCGACATCCATTCATGGGGTATTGATTTGTATGTTGCTTCCAGTTGATATGCTTATGTACACATATGTAGGATGAGTCCGAAAGATCGTCATCATCCTGGAGGGAGAAATGTGGGAATGTGTACATCGGGGCTTTTATTGAAGAACTGAAAGCATTCTAAGTGAGTTGAAGATGTTGATATGATGCTCCCTAAACAAACCTGTGAAGAAGTTACAGATTATCAGTCTATGATCCATATTCTGCTGTGCAAGAGACTGAAGACAATTTGGGCAAAATTTCATAGAAACTTCTTCTACAAGCATCAAGGTTATATCAAACGGGTTGTCAATTTGGGAGGGAGCATGTAAAAGAAATGGGCTTACTAATTGGTGAACACAGATCTGAATCAAACAACTTATACCCAGGCTTATCCTACAAGCCAAACACAACCAAATAAGCCTTCCAAGTCAGCTTATTCTTCAAACTGCTTATTTGACCATTAGCTTTGAATTCTGTTTGACTTTTGGAATTTTTGAGAATAAAACAGCTTTGAACTAACCAAACACTCACAATAAGCTATTAAGCTTATATGAGCTTATGCAAATGAGAAAACAGCTTATTGAAGCTGGAATTAAAATTATTTTTTGGATTTTTGAATGATTTTCTTTCAATATTTTTGGATTTTATGAAACAACTTGAAGAATTATGGAATATAAAAGTTGAGACAAACTGAAGATGTTTATAAGAGGCTACTGAAACACACAAATAAGCTAATATTAGATTAAAAACTTAAAGAGAACAGGATCAAAGAACACTAAATTCAAACTTTCATTAATCAAACACTAAAATTACAAAAGAAAATTAAAAACTACAATTCAGGAAAACATTTTATCAGCATAACAACTACTAAAAATTACATGAGAATGATGAAGATTAGGGTCCTATTTATAGCCGAAGGAAGGAGCTAGGGGTCTCCAATTGCCAAGCTGGCAATCCGTGTGAGTTGTGCTAGTTTTGAGCTCATCCATACCACACAATCCTTCTCCAATCATCACAATCCATCTGAGCCGTTTGATCAAGTCTCTATGAGGTGTCACGTCCAATGAGAGGCTGCCACGTTGCCCATGCGTGAGTATCTGTGCTTGCTCTGACATCTGACACCTTCTAGAAGCCAATGATTGGTCATAATTGCCCTTAATTGCTGTAATTGTGTACGGGGTAATTCTAGGGTTCATACGGGTACAGTAACTATCTGGGAAAAAGGGGGGGCGGGTAAATGTTTGTTTATTTTTTTGTTTGACCGTGGTTTAATGTGGGGGTTGACCCGGGTCTGTGGGATTGGGTTGGGTGATGGATCCGGGTTATGATAATGGATAGGGTTTTGGGTTTTATTAAGTGGGCTTTGGGTTTTATTATTTGGGCTGCAAATAAAATCCGGGTTTAGAATATAGGTTTTAGGATTGAGATAAGGATTTAGCAATAAAGTTCAAGGGCCAAGTTTGTAATTTCTGAAAATCCAAGGACTAAATCTGCCAAACTTTTGAAAATTTATCTAAGGGCTTGTTTGACCTTTGATGAAACTTTGAGGATTGATTGTTGACTTTTGAGCATAGACTTTGACCAATTGCTTCCCGGCTTCGGCTTTTATTCACTCTTTCAAATCCCGTGCTCGGTTTGTCTTTTTATCTTGATATTTGTCCAAATTTACAATATCCATCCCTGCACAATCATAAACACAAAAAAACGAAATATTTGGCATAATTGGTTAGTTTTTGGTCTATTTGGGTCCGGTTTTGGTCAAATAAAGGTATTTGAATAAGCACATACCAAAATTCCCCCAGACTAAGATATTGCTGTGTCCTCACGCAATGTTATGAAAACACATTTTTGAACCTAAAATTTTTCAACCTCTTTTTACTAACTTTGAAAAGTAGCAAAATTTTCAAAAGAGATTAAGAAATCTTCAAGTTCTAAAAACTCCCCGATTTTCCTTTTTATTCTATTTTTGTATTTTCTTATTATGATCATGTGACGGTTTTGTTGACAATCATTATCTTTTAATAACTTTTAGGGTCATCGAGTAGGAAACACGACTCATAAAGAAGTGACCATACGGATAAAATTCGTCGTTCCTGATTTTTCACGAGTCCCCAAGCTAAGCTTAAAAATGAAATCATTGTTATTAACAAGTTAGATTGCCAACACTACCCATAAAAGCTAATTGTGTATTACTTCTTGTTCCCAAATTCCTATTTTCCTCTATTTATTTTATTTTTGGTGAGAAATGAATTTCTTCATACTCTCGTTTCGATAAGTTTTAGTCCGATAAAGATACCTAGTTTAGACGCTAAGTAGTTTCCAAACCTTCCCTTGAAAATCGTTGCATACAAAAATGAGGTCCACATCAAGGTCTCTGATTTAACACGATTTTGAGGATATCCCTTTTATATACGACCGAAACAACTCATCTACGAGTCCAGAGACAGAAGCTTTTATTAGGACACCCCCGGAGTCGAAATTTGGCAATTTTAACATTATTTAAGCACATTTATTGATCCTTGGCCTTTTAAACAACCTAGACAACGGCAGCGAACCGTCAAGAATCGGGAGTCTTATTTTGACCTTGGATATTTTTCCTCTGCCTTTTTGAAGTCTGAGTCAACGGGAGCGAACCGTCAGGAAACAGAAAACTTTTATCGGCTTTGAATTATTTATTATTATTATTATTATTCATTATTCATTATATATTTTGCCAAATCCCGAGTCCTACGGCTTTCATAGCAATAGAGACAATAGCACGTACTATCAGGAATCAGTTGCCTATTACACCGTAACACTGACAGTACCTTGATGTGTACCCAACTTTCATAAGCAAGGATTTTCTAAGGAAGGAGTAAAAACTAATTATTGCGAAAACCAAAATACCTTTAATTATTCCTAGATTACTATTATTAGGTGAAACAAGCTTATGGGAACAAAAAGCCACAATTAACTTTGATGAGCTCTAAAGAGATCCAACTACTCCACGTTTAGCAATCTAACTTATGAATAACTCTATCATTTCTCGTTCTTCGCAAATTTAAAATCTTAAATAATAAGATCCGCGAATGCTTAGCCAAATAATCAAGCCATGCATATATAAAGTCGATACGGGAACTTGCAAACTCTTAAAAAGAATTCGCATTTTATAGCTCCTTGTGTAAAAGACTAGCACGAGCTTATAGATTATAAATGGTTAAGGGGACAAGCTAGGGCTCAACACGCCCGATCAAGTCAGAATTTTATTCCTACTCTCACCAGCGGAAAGTCAACAAAATTGTCAAAATTTATTATATTTTTGCACAAAAATTTTTGAATTTTTGGATTTTTTTCAATTTTGGAGAAAAAAACGGGGTTGCATGAGTAAACGGCAAAAATGCAAGGCAAAAATCAAATCGACAGATTACCCCCCCAGACTAAAACGAGACATTGTCCTCAATGTCTTAAAGGTACGGGTTCTCCTACAAAAATCTAAGGCCGTTTATTAATTATGCCAAAAGATAGATGTAAAACGATAAGATTCAAGGATATTGGATAAGCAACGAATGATGAAACTCGAGTGGAGAGAAGCAAACCACGAGCACGAGAGTCTTCAATCATTGGGCAATCCTGGACACATCACAGAAAACCACGAAACACAACAAATGGAAGAGGTAGCCCTCCTCACGTCACTTATTAGAAAGAAAATAGAAAGAAGATAGAAGGATAAGCATGGGGTGCCTCCCACGAAGCGCTTTGTTTTTTTATAACCGAGTCACGTAGCTTGACTCGACCCCGAATTTAGTTGTCCTTGGGAGAGCAAGTGGAAGAGATAATCTCAATCGGACTTTCATTCAAGACGTTTGGATAAACATTGAAGCATATGAAAGTTCCACTCCGATGAGATACCCACGGCTTTAGAAGATGAAAGCGGTGATGCCGGGGTCAAAAACTTTGTCTTCATTTCCGGTTGGAAATGATAGTAAAGTTTCAATCAGAGATAACTCCATGCAGAACGGGAGTTTTTGATCAGAAAGAAGTAGAGGGGAATCACTTTTCTCCATAATTAAAAGTTCCTTAGATGAGGCGGGAAACTTTAAATTCTTATCAAGAGTCAATTTCATCAAAGGATGAATTTTACCATCATCGAGTATGCCTGGATTAAACACTTTGTCTTCACAAGAAAACTTAGCAGGTTACTCGATGGGAGACTCAATGGAGAAAAGGAAATCATCCTTGGGTGAATGAGGAGATAAGTCATTAGAAACAATTGTAGCATCCTCAATTATGGTTTCCATTTTAGGGTCTTTTTCATCAACGGGTTTATCATCAGTAGGTTTGCCATATAAAAGATTTTTCCATTCGGTTTGATCGGCCCTAAAATCGAAGAGATCGTCATCACTTTGTAGATCAAGTGACGGATCATGGTACAAAAGATTTTCAACTTCTTTAAGATCAGCATGGAAGTCAAAAAGATCATTATCATCATCAGATGAAAGTGGATCGTCGTGAGCGAGTTCATCAGTGAACTCCTCGGGATAAGAATTACATCTAGAGGGATCACGGTTCAGCAAAAATTCCAATTCTCTTAAGTCAGATTCAAAATCAAAGTCATCGTCCTTATCCCCCGGTGGGATTGGATCGATGTGAGTGAGTTCATCGGCGAACTCCTCAAGAAGAGAATCAATACTATAAGTGGTACTGCTACTACTTTGCTCTTCTGATTTAGAATTGATAACATGAACGGAATCAGACAACATTTCTTCTTTAATTTTCGTCGGAGGGAGTGAAGATGACGGCTCATTATATAGCAATTCTTCAATTAAACGAATATCTCCCTCCGGATCAGAGTTGGTGTCATCAATTTCTGGAGAAATTGGCTCATCACTAAGGAAAACCTCGAGCTCTTCCATAGTGGAAACACTTCCCTCAACCGGAAGAGAAGGGTGGGAAGAGTCGGAAATAGAATCAACAATCTCAATACGATAAACTGATTCCGGAGGTGGTACAAGTGGTGTGCTCTTAGAGCTAGCAATTTCCACCACTTCCGTTGTGATCTCCGAATCTTGTTCATCATAATCAAGAATACTCTTAACATCCGCGGAACAACTCTCAAACCATTTGCTTGAACCGGGTGTAATTTTCATTGCTTTGAGCTCAGCACGTTTTTGTGAAGTACTCTTAACCTCGAATCTTGAAAGTATCGAATCACTTCTTTTAGAAGCAATTACGGGATCAGATTTTTGATTAACCGTAGCAACGTTGCATTTGGCGGTTAGAGGTTTAGAGTTCTGATTAATATTAAACGTGACTTTTTCATTATCAACCCGCAGTGTTATTTCTTCACCATATACATCAATCAAGGCACGCCCGGTCCTCAAAAATGATCTTCCGAGAATTAGAGGAACCCGGGGGTCAGCATCAAAATCAACTACCACAAAATCGGCGGGGAAATGGAACTTCCCCACCTTGACAAAGACATCCTCGGCTACACCTTCAGGACGGGTTATGGAACGGTCCGCAAGCTCGAGGGTCATGCAAGTGGGGGTGAGTTCGGGCAGAGAAATTTTTTTCCAAACGGACAACGGCATTAGGTTGATGCTTGCACCGAGATCGGCCAAGGCATAGCATTCAACCATCCCCGGAAATTCACATGGAATGAGGAATTTTCCGGGATCTCCAAGCTTTTTCGGAAGCTTTTTGAGGAGAACCGCTGAGCAATTCTCATTAAGAGGTGTTTTTACTAGTTCAAAGAGTTTTTCCTTATTGCTCAATAATCCTTTGATTGTGGAAGCAAACTTAGGCATCAGAAGCAAAGCGTCCGCGAAGCTTATATCAAAATGCAATTCTTGGAGGATTTGATAGAATTTTTCCATTTGATTTGAAGCTTTTTCGCGGAGCTTTTGATCATTCAATCTCGAAGGATAAGGAAGTTTTGCTTTTATGGGAGCTTCTTCGGGCTCAAGCACAACCTTAGGTTTTGACGGTTGGACAACCGGAGGTTGGACGTCTTCGGTCCTTCCGTTGTTAGTAGGAAGTTCCGTGTCCTTTGTCACCTCGGTCTCACGGACGACTACCTTGGGAGGAAGAGAAGAAGCGGTAGTCTGAGCCGTGGGTCCATCATATGAAACACCACTCCTGGTGGTGATTGCTTTCAAATCACCCCTCGGGTTAGCAATCGTGTTGCTTGGGAGAGAAGATGAACCCGAGGTTGAGGGTTGATTCATTTGTAAAAATCCACTCATCATTTGCTTAAGCTCGAGTGTTTGTCGAGACAATGTCGTATCAATCTCCTTCCGAAGGTCAGCTCTCATGTTGTTGATTTGACCTTGCATAGTTCGTATGCTAGCATCGGTTGCTTTCATATAACCCGAGAAGTCGGGAGAAGGTGCAACTTGTGCAGGAGGAGGTTGATAGACTTGTTGCGGTGGAGCTTGATAGTTTTGATTTCCACGGTTTTGGTTGTAACTTTGGTTTGCTTGATAACCTTGATTGGTTTGATGAAAACGATTTTGGTTGTTTTGTACGGGTGAAAAACCGGGTGGCCCCATTTGGTTGCTAGCTCGGTAGTTAGCTTCACCTTGAGGACGAAATCCTTGATTCTGATTGTAGTTTGCAGCTGCTACGGTAGCATTGCAAACTTGGCTATCGGTAGCTTGACAATCATAATACGGATGGGGACCACCACATATAACACAAGTTTCTGAAACTGCTTTGACGGGCTCCGGTTTCTGATTCTGGAGCTTAAATTCCTTCATCATCATACGAATAGCATCGGTAAGTTCGGCCATCTCCGATGGATGGGCCGATGAAGAAGAAGGAGTGGAAGAAGTCACTTTCGAAACAACCGGTTTGTTTCGTGAAGTGGGAACTTTGGATTTGTTATCGATAATCATTAAGATATCTTTCGGCATTCGACTCAAGATATTGCCACCGGCGGCTGCGTTGAGTGAATCTTGATCCGATTGAGTTAAAGCATTGTAGAACGTATCAATTTGATGTAGTTCCGAAAAACCATGGTGTGGGCATTTTCGTAGGAGATCCTTAAATCGTTCCCATGCCTCACCAAAATTCTCATCAAACCGTTGTTTGAAATTTGTGATTTCATTCCTGGCATTAGTCATTCTAGACGGAGGAAAGAAATAATTCACGAATTTATGAACGAGATTTTCCCAAGTATGGATCGATTGAGGGGGTTCTTTTTCAAGCCAAATCCGGGCTGCCCCCTCTTTGGAAAATGGGAATAACATCAATTTCATAGTGTCATTAGTGACATCCTTATGGTGGTTTGTGGAGGTCAACTGATTAAACCATCGGATGTGTGCGTGGGGATCCTCTCTTTCAAAACCATGAAATTGATTTCCTTGAACAATTTGTATCAAACCGGTTTTAAGCTCAAAATTTGTGTTGTTAATTGGTGGTATAACAATAGCATCTCCGTATCCCACGGTGGGACATTGGAGTAACTCTTGCATGGTACATTGATCCTCGGCCATTTCGGAAATGGGAGTATCAACTTGAGGACGTAACTCGGGTACGTTTACTCTTTTGCGTCGACGAGAACGACGAGTCGGTATGGGAGAAGATTTATCAATTAAGCGTGATTTGGAACGGGTGAGCATACACCAAAAATAAATTTAAAAGAAAAATGAATTTGGAAAAGGATAATATTTTTGGATTTTTATTTTTCAAAAGAAATTAATCACAATATTTTTGGTACCGATCCCTCAATCAATATTCGTTTCTCTTAAGATTACTCGCAGAGTGGCGGAGAAGCAAAGGTCCGCTCGAAAGCTAATTAAAAACCCGCCTCTTTCGGTTTGCAATTTAATGTCAAAACCATCCTTAAACCACTTGTATAGGTTGTAATCGTAAGATAATCCGAAAATCAAGTGATTTCACGATTGTTTTGTTGTTTATTGGAATGGTTTACAACACTTTCAATAAAGTGAGGATGTATTATTTTTGTATTTTTGAAAACACTTTAGGAAAAGTGTTTTATATTTATTTTCTTTTTGTATTTTTCTTTTTATAAAAACAAATAACTTCCGAGGAAGGGTCTTCAAAACACGATTCAACGAACGAAATTCAAACTCTTCTCAAGCCTTCCCCGGCAGCGGCGCCATTTTTGATTTGTCGTTTTTAGGTATATTTATTTTCCAAAGGAAACGCAACGGATGTATTTCCCCGGGTCGTAGTCCCAACGAAGGTTGAATTCGAGTTTTCGTAACGGTTGTCGAATTGTGTGGTGAAAAGTGATAAAAAGAGTGATATTTGGGGTTTTTACACTACGATTTATGAAATAACTAATAAAAACAACTTATCAAACTAGGGGTACAATTAATCTAAGCACACGATTCTAAAACGAAATTTTAAACTTAAAACGTACGCTACGAATTTTAAAAACGTAATTAAAAAGTGAAATCCTAAATTATAAGTCCTAAAAATGTAAAATTATTTTTCCTAAATGCTAAATATTAAAATAGAATTTTAGAAAAAAAGAAATATATTTTTTTGATTTTTATTTTATTTTTTTATGAATTAAAAACTAAAGAAACTAATTTAATGATTTAAAAATAGTAAATGATTTAGGAAAAATATGAAAATTTTCAAAAAAATCTAAAATTATATGAAGAAGCTAGGAAAAATGAAATCAGAACTTTTCAAAACCCTAATAAGCTATTTTGCCAAATAAGCAGTTTCAAAAAGCTCTAAAAAATAAGCTAACAGTACAAAAAACTACCAATTGCTCAAATACTGACAAACACACTATATGAAACTTAAAACAACTGAAAAAGTCCAAATAAGCTCAAGGAAAAAGCAGATAAGCAGTTGGCTGTTGCAATTATTGTGCAGAAATAAATGGGTGAACAACCCTTTTTCAGTTGTCCTATAAGCTAGGCATAAGCTAATTTGGGAGATCCAGAAGCAGAATCTAAAAGCTGATGTAACAAGCTACTTGCAACTTAAAAATGCCCAATTTCTATCCACAATTGCTACCCCAATTTAGCCAAGGAATAGATACACAAAGAGATTGAAATAATTGCAGGCCCGAGCAGTTTAAATGGCTTATTTGCAGACTGATTTTAAGCTTATGAATAAGCTACCAATTGAAAACCAAGTTCAGAACTATTAAGCCAATATTACCAGCTACCAATAAATCCAAAATTCAAGCAAAGTCCATAAGAGAAATAAGCAGTTAGGGTACAAGCAAAATGCTGGGATCAACAGGTTATGTGCAGGTCTGCACAAGATGAAACTGATGCAGCAGGTGGTGTTTTTGCACCTTAACTCTTTCAAAACTAATTTAAACTCTACCAACTTTTGTTATATTACTTAAACCATTGAAATGAACCTATAGATGCCAAAAATTAGACCAAATAATCCTTGGCTTATATGAAAGCTTATCAAGGCAGATTACCACCTAAAGTTGCACCTATGGGATCAAATCCTCAAGAACTTACAAAATCACTTAAACTCTATCAAAAACAGCTTATATAACCTAAATTGAGTAAGATCAAGATAACTCAAATGACCAAATGAACAGTGACTAGCTGATAAGGCCCTAACAGTCACTGTTCCAAACACCCCTATTGAAATCTGATTTGCACATTAACACTATAATCTCCACAATAAGCTGATGAAACTTAAACTCAACTAATTATCAGACTTATTTAGCATCTAATGATCAATTCTAAATTATGAAATAAGCACTTATTAACCTATAAGCTACTTGACTGAATTTTAAGCTATATATGACTATTGAGTGATAACTGAATTTAAGCTATATATGACTATTGATTGATAACTGAATTCAAACTCTACACTACTGATATATAAGCTCAATGAACATCAACTAACTTCAACTTATTCAAAATTAAGCACTAAATTACCCTAATAAGCAGTAGCACAGTAGATAAGCTAAGAGTGATGATGAAATGCACCTTACAAATGGAACTTATGGTGAACACAGATCTGAATCAAACAACTTATACCCAGGCTTATTCTACAAGCCAAACACAACCCAAATAAGCCTTCCAAGTCAGCTTATTCTTCAAACTGCTTATTTTACCATTAGCTTTGACTTCTGTTTGACTTTTGGAATTTTTGAGAATAAAACAGCTTTGAACTAACCAAACACTCACAATAAGCTATTAAGCTTATATGAGCTTATGCAAATGAGAAAACAGCTTATTGAAGCTGGGATTAAAATTATTTTTTGGATTTTTGAATGATTTTCTTTCAATATTTTTGGATTTTATGAAACAACTTGAACAATTATGGAATATAAAAGTTGAGACAAACTGAAGATGTTTATAAGAGGCTACTGAAACACACAAATAAGCTAATATTAAATTAAAAGCTTAAAGAGAACAGGATCAAAGAACACTAAATTCAAACTTTCATTAATCAAACACTAAAATTACAAAAGAAAATTAAAAACTACAATTCAGGAAAACATTTTATCAGCATAACAACTACTAAAAATTACATGAGAATGATGAAGATTAGGGTCCTATTTATAGCCGAAGGAAGGAGCTAGGGGTCTCCAATTGCCAAGCTGGCAATCCGTGTGAGTTGTGCTAGTTTTGAGCTCATCCATACCACACAATCCTTCTCCAATCATCACAATCCATCTGAGCCGTTTGATCAAGTCTCTATGAGGTGTCACGTCCAATGAGAGGCTGCCACGTTGCCCATGCGTGAGTATCTGTGCTTGTTCTGACATCTGACACCTTCTAGAAGCCAATGATTGGTCATAATTGCCCTTAATTGCTGTAATTGTGTACGGGGTAATTCTAGGGTTCATACGGGTACAGTAACTATCTGGGAAAAAGGGGGGCGGGTAAATGTTTGTTTATTTTTTTTGTTTGACCGTGGTTTAATGTGGGGGTTGACCCGGGTCTGTGGGATTGGGTTGGGTGATGGATCCGGGTTATGATAATGGATAGGGTTTTGGGTTTTATTAAGTGGGCTTTGGGTTTTATTATTTGGGCTGCAAATAAAATCCGGGTTTAGAATATAGGTTTTAGGATTGAGATAAGGATTTAGCAATAAAGTTCAAGGGCCAAGTTTGTAATATCTGAAAATCCAAGGACTAAATCTCGCCAAACTTTTGAAAATTTATCTAAGGGCTTGTTTGACCTTTGATGAAACTTTGAGGATTGATTGTTGACTTTTGAGCATAGACTTTGACCAATTGCTTCCCGGCTTCGGCTTTTATTCACTCTTTCAAATCCCGTGCTCGGTTTGTCTTTTTATCTTGATATTTGTCCAAATTTAAAATATCCATCCCTGCACAATCATAAACACAAAAACACGAAATATTTGGCATAATTGGTTAGTTTTTGGTCTATTTGGGTCTGGTTTTGGTCAAATAAAGGTATGTGAATAAGCACATACCAAACTTCTTGTCTTGAAGGATAGAAGTATTCTTCTTTTGCACTTGAGAAGTTGAAGCTTTGGATCACTTGAAACAAAAGCTTAAGACAATATGATCAAAGGATTTAGAGAGATAGAAGAAGAGATTTAGAACAGAAAGTTTGAGGTGCAAAAGGTAAGGTAAATGTCCAGAGATAAACCAGTATTTATAGGCAAAAACTGGGAAGCTACTGGAGCGGGGCGGTCCCCTTAAATAGGGGGCCGGTCCCCTTAATTTTAAGGGGGCCGCCTTTATGAATTAAAGGGGCCGCCCCTGCTGAACGTTGCCCAGTTTTGTCCTTTTGTGGGGAAGGTTTTTCTGGGACATTTTTGCCATTTTTGGTTGAAAATTTGAATTCATATATTTATAATAGATTAAACATATTTATTTAATACCAAAAATGTTTTTCAAAAATATATAAAATGTTTTTGACATTTTATAAAAAGTTTAGAGATTAAGAAAAAGTTCCTTTGATCATATAATGCATTAAGCATTTGTTTATTCATACCTTAAGTGATTGAGTTGTTAAAATAGATATTTACAACTAAATACTTGTTTACGTCATAACTTTTCGTTTAATGATTTTACATTTTGTGATTATCAAAACGTAGAGATATCGAAAAATATTAATAACGTGTTTAGGCATTATTTATATCAACAATCTCCCCCTTTTTGATGATTACAAAATCTAGACTCATTAAATTGAAAAACTAGTTTTTAGACAAGTATTTAGTGAGTCACATCTATTTCTCCCCCTTTTTGTAGAATCAAAAAGGTTATGCCGACAAGTTTTAGATATGAAATTTGTCGGGACGAGAACTCCCCCTTGATGTGTGCTCCCCCTCGTTTGAGGGCACCAAGGAGACGAGCTATGGAAATCTTGGCTGCAAAAACAAGTTAAGAACACAAGACATATATATGCATAGCAAAAAAAAAAAAATTTAGAACAAACAACTAATCTTATTCATTCATTCAAGATGATCACATGAATCATCATTACATCACACAATATGCTTAAAACATAAAGGTTACAAACAAAAATACTAATGGTCCTAATATTGCCAAAGTGAGCGATTGGACTAGCTTGCGACACAAAAAGGTGAGGTTTTTTATATTTAGGGCGGAAAGCATGGGAATAGGGCTCAGTTATTTGATGGTGAGGGAAATGGAGCGGATGAAGTGGATCTAACAATGTTGTATCGGTTTAGGGGAGGAATAGGATGAGGACGAGTGAGTAGATATTCGATCCAAGAAATATCTTCACTTAAGTGGATAATTTTTTTTTGAAGGAAGATGCAACAAGGGCAATAGTGGGTGTGGTTTGTGACTTGATCTAAGTTGATAGAGTGGGGTAAGCAATTAGAGTAGGGTGAGGATGGAGGTTGTCCCTTGTTGCGTTGTGCAAGATGCATAGCAAGGAGATCACTAAGATCGTGGATTTGGTTGAGCTCTTCATGAAACTTTTGCCTTTCCGAGGGAATGTGGATGTGATCATTTGGTGGGAATGGATGAAATTTGGTTGATGGTTGACCAAAATGATGAGTATTTTCGAAGGTTTCATGGAAGTTGGTTTTGGGTTTAGAAGTGTAGTTTGGAGTGAATGTGGATGTTTGGCCAACATGATAGGGATTGTGAAATGGTTCAATGGAATGATGTTGAGATCTTGGAGAGTAGTTGGGAATGAAAGTGGATGGAGGTGTTGGTTGTCTAGTCACACCATTAGTGATGGACTTGTTGTGAGGGTGAGGTTTTCTTTTCCACCCGGGTTTCATAGTCATCCTTGCTAGCTTTGAGGTTTTTGGTTTTGGGTTGATGGGAGAAGACATGATGGGATGAGTGAATATGGTGAGGAATGGGGTTATTTATAGTGGAGGATTGATGTGATTAAGGATGGATAAACTTGTTGGGGGTGATCATGACAGAATATGTTTGTGAATTTAGGGAAGTGTAGGATGAAATTGGCTAAAAAGCAGAAAAAGATTCTGTGAACTCGTCCTACAGATGGCCGGTCCCCTTAATTAGGGCCGGTCCCCTTAATAATTAAGGGGGCCGCCCATCTGGTGTCATTCTGAGTTCCAGAAATGAGTTTTTCTTGCAGAAATAGGTAAGGAGGGCTATGTTTGGAGCTTTTGGTTTTAGGCAAGTCCCACTCTTTGAGGCAATAAAGCATATAATATACTAATAATTATGCGTGCAAAACATATTAATTAAACACATAAGCAAGCAAGAACTTCTATCTAGCAATTAATCAATATTAAGGCAATTAATCATATAAGGCAAGGTTACTAGACTAAGGGCACTTAGAAGCTAACACGGAATTGGTGATGGAGCAAATGTGTTCTAGTGTGTGCCTATATGCAACAAATGTGGAGATGTAATTGTTTCGACTCCTAAATGCAAAAATTTCCTAAGAAACAATCCAAAGTCTCCTTTATTTGATTTTGCTCAATTTATGAATATCAAAGATATATATTAGGTTATATATTTTGACAATTCATGTGAGATTTTATGCATGAAAGAAAAATATTTTTAGCATTATTCAACAATGTAAGGGAAATGATTTTCATGTGTTTTCCTAGATGTGAGAATGATTTAAATAAAATAGATTGGGTTTTGTATATAAATATGTTTATGCAAAAATAGAAGTGTTTCCCAATCTTTAATTTTGTGCAAAATAGATTCCTAGACACAGATGAGAAGAAGAAAAGAAAAAAAAAATTATTTTCTGACAGATGGCTGGTCCCCTTAAATACATGGGCGGTCCCCTTAAAATTAAGGGGGCCGCCTTTATGAATTAAGGGGGCCGCCCATCTGACGATAAGAAAAATTACCAAAAGTGCAAAAAATTCAGTCAATTTGTTCCATCATTCCTAGGCCTAAACGTAAGTGGTTAAAGAGTTCGCGCTTAAGGGGTTTAGTGAATATGTCCGCTAAGTTATCTTCTGATGCAACCTTTTCTATAAATATGTTTCCTTTTTGAACGTTATCGCGAAGGAAGTGGTGACGTATTTCTATATGTTTAGTCCTAGAGTGTTTAACGGGATTCTTACTTAAGTCTATAGCACCTTTGTTATCACACATAATTGGGATATTATCTAACCTAATGCCATAATCTACGAGAGCTTGTTTCATCCATAGTGCTTGTTGACATGCCTTTCCAGCGCTTACGTATTCGGCTTCTGTAGTAGAAATAGAAAGAGCGGTTTGCTTCTTCGAAAACCAGGATGTTAGACAACATCCCATGAACGTGCAAATGCCACTAGTGCTCTTTCTATCCACGTAGTCTCCCGCATGATCCGAATCCGTATAGACAATGGTTTCTATGCCGGATCCCTTAGGATACCATAAACCTAAGTGTATAGTGCCTTTAATGTATCGGAAGATACGCTTAACCGCTTCTAGGTTAGAGGTTTTGGGATCCTCTTAAAATCGAGCACAAAGGCAGACACTAAACATGATATCCGGTCTACTTGCCGTTAGATATAATAAACTACCTATCATTCCTCTATACTTAGTGTTTTCTACGGACTCACCTTCTTAATCTCTTGTGAGTTTTACTTCTGTGGACATCGGTGTTTTCATAGGCTTAGAGTCTTCTAGTCCAAATTTCTTAAGCATTTCCTTTATGTTCTTAGATTGATTAAAGAATATTCCATCTTCTAATTGTTTTATCTGTAATCCTAGGAAGAAATTTAGTTCGCCCATCATACTCATCTCAAACTCATCATGCATGATTTTGGCGAATTCATCACACATATCCTGACAAGTCGATCCAAATATAATGTCGTCAACATAAATTTGGACAATGATGAGATTTGGGCTTTTCTTTTTCGTGAAAAGAGTGTTATCTACCATTCCCATGGAATAATCATGTTTAATAAGAAAAGCTTTTAATCGATCATACCAAGCCTTGGGAGCTTGTTTGAGTCCATATAAAGCTTTCTTAAGTCTATAAACATAATCAGGTTTTGCGAAGTCAATGAATCCTGGAGGTTGTGCCACGTATACCTCCTCATTGATAAAACCGTTAAGGAATGCACTTTTCACG
Organism: Artemisia tridentata subsp. tridentata; assembly: GCA_021014915.2. Taxonomy (NCBI): domain Eukaryota; kingdom Viridiplantae; phylum Streptophyta; class Magnoliopsida; order Asterales; family Asteraceae; genus Artemisia; species Artemisia tridentata. The sequence continues at coordinate 192,808,649 of CP139502.1, read as the reverse complement.
TCCATTTGAAATAACTTAAAGTCTAGGGCACATGCATAGGCAAGGAGTATTCTTATAGATTCTAACCTAGCTACGGGGGCATAAGTTTCGTCATAATCAATTCCTTCCTGTTGATTATAACTGATCCGTGCTAAAGTATATATATAATATCAGACGGATATGCGTGATACTTGGGAATCAACTAGTCAACCTCTTAGGAAAAAGGTCAACGTGCAAAACCCGTGAATACGGTGTGAGATACCGGATAAGTGATTACCCGGGTCGTGTCCCAGCGAGGTGTGAATCGAGGATTTCGTTTTTGGTTCGGAATTAAAATGCTTGATGATTGGATTTTGGATTTTGGTGTTTGATTAAATACCCTAAAATTACGGGAAGCATAAATAGGCTAAGGGAAACCTAAACATATAAATCTACAAAGCAAAATTAAGCACAAACTAATTAAACTAGAAAACGCGAATCGGGAAATCTAAACACGAGCATAAACGTCAAATCTAAGAAATACTAACTCTACGGGTATCAAATTATTTTTCCTAAGTTCTAAATGATAAAAGAAAATTTTAGAAAAAAGATTTGTATTTTTCTGACTTTTAAATTATTTATTATGAATTAAAAACTACAAGAAACTATTTAAATGATTTAAAAATAGTAAATGACTTTGGAAAAATATGAAATTTTGCAGAAAAATCTTAAATGATATTCTAAAGCTAGGAAAAATAAACTCAGAACTTAATTCAACCCTAATAAGCAGTTTAGGCAGATAAGCAGTTTCAAATAAGCTTAAAAATAAGCTAAACAGTACCAATGAACATCAAATTCTCAAATTCAGTCTAACTCATTAATTAAAACTTAAAACAACTCAATAAGATCAATGAAGTTCACAGAATAAGCCAATAAGCTCAATGTGCAGCAACTAAATAATGGCAAGAACAAATGAGTCAACAGCAGACTTTAAGCTATCCTAGCAGCAAGGTAAAAGCTAATTTGAGCAAACCAAAAGCAGATGCAGAAAGCTTATACCAAAATCTACTTATAAACTCAAAATGCCCAATTTCTAACAATCAATTGCTGCTCAATTTGATCCAAGTACAGATGCCTATGGGGACAAAATAGTTTGCAGGCCTGAATCAGTCCAATGGGAGCCATTTGCAGAGTGAAAATAAGCTATTTAATAAGCTGAACCAAGAAATCCAGACTCAGAACCAAAAAGCTAGTACTGCTGACTTCTTCCAAACCAAATTTAAGGCAATAATGACAAGGGAATAAGCAGATCAGGGACAAGCAAATAGGCTAACAAACAAAAATTATGCAGATCTGCACAATGGTCTGTGCATATCAAATGAGCTTATTTGCAAACTATTTTCAAGCTAATCAATAAGCTGTAAAAGCAAAATAATCTCAGAATCTTAAACTCACTACTACTAGCTAACTCTAAATCAAATTTCAAGCAATTAGAATAAGGGAATAAGCAGTTAAACAGCTGAGATCAGCAACTTGTTGTGCAGGTCTGCACAATGGGGATTCTAAGGAAGCAATTGGCCAATTTTGGCCTTAACTCTTTCAAATCTTGGTTATATGAATCCAACTCTTGACATTCAACTTAAGGCACTAACTTGAACACAAAAAGACCAAAAGTAAGGACAAATTCTGCTTATCTCTAGGATAAGCAGAGTTGAAAAGTTGAGTTTTTCAAACTAAGAAGTCAAACTTAAACTACCAAATTGCATCAAACAAGCTTAATTCCTTCTAAAAACAGACTAACTAGATCCCAACAAACTCAATCAAAGTTCACCAAATGTTCTATGAATAGTACAAACTAGTTGGGACCAGCAATAAGCTAATACCAAACACTACTTTAGAGACTGGGATTGCAAGTTTTACACTATAACTTAGTTGAATTAACCTAAGAAGCTAATAAACTACTGAAATCTAACTCATTTTATCCTTTAACAACAATTTCCAATAATAAATAAGCACTACATAAGCTGCTACTCATTTCTATATTTTTGGCTTTTTCTATGGATTTTAAGCAAAACTGAGAACAAGCAAAACTAACTACCCTGATTAACATCAATGAGCATACTGAAGACCAAATAAGCAAAAGAAAATAGATTAAGCAAAGATAAGCAGTTAAACAATACAGTTGACTAAGGTTGACCAAGTAAGAAAACTACAATTTCATTAACTAAAATGGGAATTACAATACGGAAAAGATAAAGAAACAAGTAACTTACAATTTTTTAGCTAAAATAAACCTAACTTACAACTTAGAATTACTAATCTATTTATACTAAAAAAAATAAAAACTAAGGTCTTCCTCTTGTGTTTCTTTTGTGAGATAAACCTTCACAAAACATCATTTGTGCTTCTTTGAACAAATCCCAACTGTTGGATTAGTGTTGGATGATCTCAGCCCTTTATTGGCATTTTGGCGCCCAATTTGTGGTGTGGATTGCCAGCGTGGCATGGTATCTCGTGAAGAGGTGGATACATGTGAAGGGGTAGGAGGATGATGGCTAGGTTGAGTGTGACAGAAAAAGAGGTATGGTGAGGAAGGAGGTTTTGTCAGAGATGGTGGTTTTGTGGTATTTAGGCGGCAATGGTATTGGGATGGGTGGTTTGACTTAGTCAGACTGGTATTTAGCTAAAACAAAAATAAGCCGGGTTTGGGTTTATGTTTATTTTGGGCTTTGGGATTTGGTTTGGACTGGTTTAGGATAAAGAGTTTGGTTGGGTAAAGGGATTAGTTTTGGGTTATGATAAAAAGGCTGGTGGGTTAAGGGTTGGTTATTTGGTTTAAGTGTTGTTTAGGATAGGATTGGATTTGGAATTTGTTTAAACTTTGAGGGACCATTGTTGCCAAAGCTGAAAATCCAGGGACCTAGGCTGCCAACACTGAAAATAAATTCCAAGGACTATTTGTGTTGTTTTAGTATTTTCGGGGTTGACTTTGACTTTTCTTGATCAAATGCACCATTGTTGTCGAGTCGATCCAAAAATGTCCGTTTTCAATCCTTTGTACCTGAAACACATAAAAACACAAAACCAAGGATATCTGCAATATATTTGGGTGTTTTTGGTCATTTTTGTGTCTTAAATGGGTGTAAAATGATGAGTATTTACACACTCATCAATTCCTTCCTGTTGATTATAACCTTGGGCGACTAACCTAGCTTTGTTTCTAGTAACAATTCCATTTTCATCTAACTTATTTCTATATACCCATTTAGTTCCTATGATGGTCATATTCATGGGATTTGGGACTAGTTCCCAAACATCATTTGTCTTAAATTGGTTTAGTTCCTCTTGCATGGCCATAACCCAACTTTCATCTTTTAAGGCTTCATTTATATTCTTAGGTTCTATTGTTGAAAGAAAGCAAAAGAAGTTATTTTTATCTTGAGCTTGTGATCTAAGGGTTCTTTGATTTAGGCTTCCTATTATATTATCTATTGGATGTGATTTAGATTCCTTAATATTAACTATTTCGTTTTCTCCTAGTGTTATGTTTTCATTATCATCACCTAAGGGTTTAATTTTACTAACCTCAATAGCTTCTTCTTCAACTAGGTCATCATCTTCTAGAGGCAATGTTTTAGGTGGTGGTGGAGTTTCATCAAATGTTACATTCAAGGATTCTTCTACTTTCATAGTTTGTTTATTAAGTATTATATAGGCTTTACTATTTTGTGAATACCCTAGAAAAGTTCCTTCGTACGACTTAGGATCAAACTTAGTAAGGTAGTCTTTTGTATTGAGAACAAAACATTTGCTCCCAAATACCCTAAAGTAATTTAGATTAGGTTTTCTACCTCTTAATAATTCATATGGGGTTTTTCCTAAAATTCTCCTAATTGAGACTCTATTTATTATATATGTTGATGTATCTACGGCGTGACACCAAAATTTTTGAGGGATAGATTGTTCATTTAGCATTGTTCTACTCATTTCTTGTAGGGAACGATTCTTTCTTTCTACTACCCCATTTGATTGTGGAGTGCGAGGAGCGGAGAAATTGTGTGATATTCCATTTAAATCACAATATTTTTCGAACTGCACTTCGTTATCAAATTCCCGACCATGGTCCGTCCTAATAGATACTATGGAACATCCTAGTTTGTTTTGAATCATTTTACTAAATATTTCAAACTTATTAAAGGCTTCGGTTTTATCACTTAAAAATCTAGTCCACGTGTATCGTGAATAGTCTTCTACAATTACCAAGGTATATCGGTTACCTCCGTAACTCCGCACTACGGATGGACCAAAAAGGTCCATGTGTAATAATTCTAGGCATCTAGTAGTGGAGACTATATTCTTAGCTTTGTGACTAGCGTGTGCTAGTTTTCCCATTTTAAAAGCATCACAAAAGTGTTGGTCATATTTTAGGTTTGGCAAATTTCTAACTAATTCCTTAGAGGCTAGGGATTGTATATGTTGCATATTAGCGTGACCTAATCTCCTATGCCACAATGTAGAGTTTTCATCTAAGGTTGCTAGACATATTTTATCTTCCGGTTTATTTCCTAGTTTCATGACATATACACCACCTTTCCTAATTCCTCTACCTATAACCTTTCTGTCTTTAACTATTTCGCTATCTCTATCGGTAAAGGTAACTCTACACTTATTATCACATATTTGTCCTATACTAAGCAAGTTGTATGTTAAATTATCTACATGCTCAACATTTTCAATAGTTAGGGAGTCTTGAGAGATCGTACATTTGCCAATGATTTTACCACGAAAGTCACTACCGAAAATAACATTACCTCCGTTGTATGCCTTGTAGGAGGAAAATAGCTTGCGATTCCCTGTCATGTGCTTCGAGCATCCACTATCCTTAATCCATTCGTCGGGCTCCAAATTTATTCCTAGACATATTTCATCGGTGGCTTGAGCTACAAGACATTTTTCGTCGTTTACTTTTTCCGCTTCATCTTTGTCGCTATCACTCCATGCTCCGCTAATAAAGGCGTTTTGGTAATCATAACCCGGTGGCTTTGGACATTCACCAACGAGATGGTTTTGGCTTCCACATCTAAAGCACTTTCTTTTCCCGTAGTTATCATTCCTATTTCTTTGAAGCGATCTTCTTTCATCTCGTGGTTGTCTTGTGAATCTTCCTCGTCTCTTGAAAAATTTCTTGAACTCTCTTACGGCCATTGCATATTCTTCGTCTTCACTATCGTCACTTGAGTCGTCATCATCACTAATTTCCTTTTTGGCTTTTAGCGCAAGAGATTTTATTTGATCTTTCTTACTCTTGACCGTTTCCGAGTCTCTCTTTATAATTTCTTCATGGACCTTCAAGTTCCCAATAAGTTCATCAAGCGATAGCGTCATCAAGTTCTTCGATTCTTCAATAGCCGTGACCTTCTTACGCCATTTTGGATGTAATGCCCTAAGAAATTTCCTTACACAATTTTTGCTAGAAAAAGTCTCATCAAGTGCTTTTAAACTTGTGATAATAGTGTTAAATTTAGCAAATGCATTATCAATAGATTCCTCTTCAGGAATTGTAAATTGTTCATAATGTTGAACAAGAAGATCTATTTTGTTATCTTTGACTTGACTATTACCTTGGTGAGTGATTAGTAAAGAATCCCAAATTTCTTTTGCGGTTTGACACATAAAAATTCGTTCATATTCTTTACGTGGTAACACATTATAAATTACCATTTTAGCCTCATTATTTTTTGCTAGTTTCTTTTTCAAATCATCATTTTGTTTTTCAAAAGATACAATTTCATCTATTTTAGTTAAAGGATTATTTTGAATAGGTGGAAAATCACCATAGGTAATAACATGCCAAAGATCAAGATCTTTTGATTTCACATAAGTTTCGAATCTATTTTTCCAATAAAGAAAACCATCACTCTCAAATAGTGGTGGTCTTTCAATGGATTGCCCTTCTAAATATTTTTCAGATTCCATAGATCGTTTCAAGTTTTAAAATACAGTTTATTTTAAAAATCTTGTTTGACGTGGCTCTTGATACCAATTGTGGAAAACTAGAAGGGGGGTTGAATAGTTTTACGTCTTTTTAATTTATTATGAAAGCTTAGTTTATTTTTGAAGACTTAGATTCGACTTTATGTGAACTCAACTCTTGAACAATATGAACAAATATAAGTAGATCTAAATTAACAATGCAAGTAAAGTAATGAAATGAAATGAAAGAGAGAGATGGAAAGATCTAACCGCGAGACAAAGGATTTATAGTGGTTCGGCTACAAGGACACCTTCCTTGCCCTACTCCACTCCCCGAGCACCTAACTCGAGAGTTTTCTTCACTATATCAACAAGCTCCCTTATGGCGGAGAAAACCTTACACAACTTTTGCTTACACCGGTTTAACGACACAAAGCTAAATGTCGAGTTCTAATCGTAGCTAGAACCAATCTCACAACTTCACACAACTAATTCACAACTTCTTCACACCGGCTTCACAACTTCTTCACGACGGCTTCACAACTTCTACACTACTTATGTACTCTTCTACTTCTTCACACCTTCACTACTTACACACCTTAACTTCTTCACACCTTCACTACTTACACACCTTAACTTCTTCACACCTTCACAACTTACACACTAATCTAGCCTAACCAACTATACTCACACTAATCTAACAAGTATTCACAACTTATACAAATAAATGAATGATTTACAGTAATGATACACCAACAACTTGGATGGAAGAAATACACCAAGTTGTAATACTTCTTGTCTTGAAGGATAGAAGTATTCTTCTTTTGCACTTGAGAAGTTGAAGCTTTGGATCACTTGAAACAAAAGCTTAAGACAATATGATCAAAGGATTTAGAGAGATAGAAGAAGAGATTCAGAACAGAAAGTTTGAGGTGCAAAAGGTAAGGTAAATGTCCAGAGATAAACCAGTATTTATAGGCAAAAACTGGGAAGCTACTGGAGCGGGGCGGTCCCCTTAAATAGGGGGCCGGTCCCCTTAATTTTAAGGGGGCCGCCCCTGCTGAACGTTGCCCAGTTTTGTCCTTTTGTGGGGAAGGTTTTTCTGGGACATTTTTGCCATTTTTGGTTGAAAATTTGAATTCATATATTTATAATAGATTAAACATATTTATTTAATACCATGCATGTTTTTCTTGATTCATTTCTATTCAGTTCTCATGCATTCTTGATTCTTAGTTCTCTTTAAAATTCGTATGACTTTCATGATTATGCTTTTCGTTTGTTATTCTTATTCCTTCGTTGCTTATGCTTATTTACCATTATGCTATGTTATATATATCTATTCACTGGGCTTTTTAAGCTTAGCCGCATGTTTTCTTTTCTTATGCGGCAGGTAATAAATGAGAGAGCGTAGGACTTAGAGACCTATTTATTTATCATTTCGTTGTCCATTGTTTCGGACTTTCATTTCTTTCAGTACTTTGAATATTATCGTTTTACATTGGTTTTGTTTGGTTAACCCACTATGCATTTGGGATTATCTTTTGATACCAGTCTTGATGTTTGAGACTTGGTTATTTATTTAAAAGACTTCCGCTTGCGTAATGTATGCTTTGTATGACACCATAATGTGATATCTTGGCCTTGACGGGTCGGGGTGTTACATTAGTAATATTAGTAATAGTTTAGTTATTAAAGTATTCGTGGAGTGGGTCGGGTCTTTACCCTCTCTCAGCTCACTCCACAGCCCACACAAGGCACCATATGTAATCTTATATAAAGCCCTTCCCTCACAAGGGAAGGGTTGGACCTTTCATTCTAATCTAACACATACTACTTTCTCTCTCTACAAAGGCTCCCAACCTTCTACTTCTCTCTCTAGAAATCTTCTACTATTCGGCCCAAATCTCAATCCATACGTGTGTTATATATTGTGAACATCTTACAATTGCTATCAAGAGCCATGGTTAGGTTCATTTGAGTGTATGTTCACGGATTTCTTTGGTTAGTTTTTGGTTTTGAGTTAGTTTTTTGGTTCGAATAGATATTAAGGAAAAATCTTTGGTTCGACCTTGTTTGTGGTTGAATTTGTTAAAATCTTGTACTTTCTTGATTAGGGTTAGTATATAAGCTTAGTTTGGTGTTTGGAAAGCGTGTTATATTCGTTTTGTGGTGTCTTTTGGTCAATTCGTGTGGTTTTTCAAAGTATTTCTTGGTTGCGATTTGGCATTCGATAAAGTGTTCTTCGTTGCGATTTGAGTATATTTGGAAAACTGCAGTTGCGATTTCGTGCATCGGAATTGCGACTTGACTTTTTAACTTAAAAAAGAAAAAGTTGACAAATCACGTGAAAGGGAATCTTTTGGCGTTTTGTGGGTTGCGATTTGACCAGATAGCGACTGGTTTATCCGGTAGTGCCTGTGATTTGATCGTTGCGATTTGGGTATTCTGATTGCGACTTGATAGTTGCGATTGAGTTATTTTGGTTGCGATTTGACTATTGCAATTTGGTCAAGCTTTGCGATTTGAAGAAGTGTGTTTTGGACCTGCGATTTGAGTGTGCCTGCGATTTGATCTTTGCGATTTGACTTACAGTTGACTTATTGCGATTTGACAAGTTGCGATTTGACTTGTTGCGATTTGACGGATTGCGATTTAACCTATTGCGATTTGACGTTGCGAGTTGACACTTGCGATTTGACTCATTGCGATTTGGTTAGTTGCGATTTGACTTTTTGCGATTTGACAAACTGTGATTTGACTTGTTGCGATTTGATCAGTTGTGATTTGACTTCTGTAACTTAAATCTTTGAAGATCATTATTGTAGTTTACTCTTGCTTAGTATTTTACGGTTTCTTTTGTTGATTTTAGAAAATCCCGCGAAAGATTTGATTTCTCGGTTTAAATCACAAGAGTTGTAAAATCCCGTTTACATCATGACAAGCACTGCGTCTGATGACATCCAAGCTGCAGGGTCCGATACCCGCCCTCCTATGCTAGATAGGACTGATTACGAGTCATGGGCTCAAAGAATTCGACTCTACGGCTTGGGTAAAGAAAATGGGTTCAATATTCTCAAATCAATTGATGAAGGACCATTTTAGATGGGCACCACTCGTGATGCTGTGGCTACTGCTGAGGATGGAACGGTAACTCTGGGGATTGACAGGCCATGTGAATACAATGATCTGAATGAGGAAGAAAAGAAGCGGTATGATGCTGACGTCCGAGCTTCCAATATTGTAATTCAAGGCTTGCCCAAAGATGTTTACAAACCCATCAACTTCAACATGGAAGCCAAAGCCGTTTGGGACAACGTCAAAATGCTTCTGGCTGGATCAGAATTAACAAAAGAAGATCGTGAGTCACAACTGTATGATGAGTTTGAGCATTTCAAAATGAACCCTGGTGAGAACATCACTGATTACTATGTGAGGTTTCACAAGCTGGTAAACGACATGAGAATCATCAAAATGACTATGCCAAACATCCAACTCAACTCCAAGTTCATAAACAACATGTCACCTGAATGGGACAGATTTGTCACGGCAGTCAAGCTCAACAAAGGTTTGAGGCAGACCAATTATGAACAACTATATGCTTACCTTCAACAGCATGAAAAACATGTTGTTTATGATCGTCTACTCAGAGAGAAACTTAATCCAACCACAACAACAACAAATGATCCACTAGCATTGGTCTCACATGTTCAGCCATACAATCAACCACAAATTGATCAGGTTTATCATCACCCCTTGTCATCAAAGAATCAATCTTCATTTCCACAATCATCAGTGCATCCACCAACTGCTATGAACCCCCAGCTGGATTCAGGGTATTCTTTCACTGATCAAAGGATTGATGATCTTTCCAATCAAGTCTCCTTGCTTGTTCAACAATTCCGAGCAACACTCCCCCAAACTAACAACCAACTTCGAATTTCCTCAAACCCACGCAATCAAGCTACTGTGGAAGATGGAAGAATTAATGTCCAGAATGTTCAGGGGAGACAAAATGTTAATCCAAGGAATGTTGGTAGGGGGAATATGAAAAACAGAGTTGGAAATGTCAATCAAGGACAAGGAAGGCAAGCTAAGTGTTATAACTGTGGTGGGTTGGGACACATAGCTAGGAATTGCAATCAGCCCAAGCGTCCTCAGAATTCTGATTACTTCAAGGACAAGATGTTGCTGATGCAAGCTCAGGAGAACGGTGCAGTTCTGGATGAGGAAGAGCTTTTGTTCCTTGCTAGTGATGGGGGAAACACATTTGATGCAGATGTAGATGACCAACCGGTTCAAGACATGGCTCTCAATGACCCAAACATCTTCCAAGCAGAAGATTGTGATGCATTTGATTCGGATGTTGATGAGGAGCCGACTGCTCAAACCATCTTTATGGCCAACCTGTCTTCTTTGGCATCATCATCTCATCAAGCTGGTTCTTCCAATCCATCCATCATATCTGAGGTACTAAAGTTATATGATACATATAACATGGCAGATGAATGATGAAGCGAAAAGTGTACCGCTTTTAGGGGGTCATTTAAACCCTAAATCGTATTTATTTGATCAAATATTGCCCTAAATCGTTCCTTTTGTCATTTTAGGTACTTTGGAGAAGAAATCTGGAAAAGGAAGCATTTTGGACGTTTTTGGAGCATTAAAGTGAAGAAAACGGCAAAGTCTCAAAAATCGGCTAAAAGTTACTCTTGACGGCGTCAGACTTTACTCTGGACGGCGTCATGCCTTGGCAAGAAAAGTTGGACGTGAAATTTACTTATGACGGGCCAGTGAAAATAGCATGTGAATTCTGACGGCGTCACGCTTTAACTTGATCGAGGGCGTCACGGCTTAAATCATAAGGGGACGGCGTCACGTTCATGGTTAGACGGCGTCAAGCCTTGATAAGCCAGAATGGATTTTTGAAGAGCTAAAGAGGGACGGCGTCAAGAAGGTCATCCGGGAACCCTAAAAGCGGCGAGGTGACGGCGTCACAATCCATAAGGTGACGCCGTCAGATCCAAAAATCTATATATAGTTTTCTAATTTTTTGTCATTAGAGAGAGCTTAGTGTGTGGAATTTTGGGAGAAAACCCTAAGACGATTTTAGCTACTTTTTCAGGGCTTTTTGCCTTGAGATCTTCCATGTTTCATTGAAAGATAAGTTATCAATTAATCATTCAATATGTCTATGTGTTGTTTGATTCTATCTTATTCTTGTCTTTTGTTTAACATGTTAGGCTAAATTTATCTTGTGTTTGCTTAGATCTAATGAAACCTAGCTATTGATTATTGGTTGTTAGTGTGTTGTTAGTTGTATTGGATGATTGTTTATCTATGTTAGGCTTAAGAAAACTGGCTAACTTCCTATTCGGTAACTTGCTTGAACGTCTTAAGAAACATGAACCAAACGCGTACTAAAGGTTTTTATGGTTGTATTTAATGCATAAGCGAATTCTAGTGATCCCATGTTAGGAGCTTCCTAGCCGGCTCGACATAGGAGTGAAGTAGGAGCTTGTAGAGTTGGGGAAGTAAGTACGCCACCCCACGAATGGTATTAAGGAATACACCCGTCATCCACGCAACTAATACACACTAATTAACCGGTAAAAGATAGTTAGGGAGTAAGGAAATCTAAGTAAACACATTTCTCTACACATAAGTTTCTCACCAACATTTTATTTTCAGTTATTTTATTTTATTGCATTCGTAGTAATTTGGGTTAGTTGACTAGCAACTAATTCCGCCCACTCTTTCAAACCCGAGATTTTACTTGCTTTCATAAAATTATAAAAACATAAAAAAGAATCTTCCTCAACCCTTAGACCTAATTAGAGTAGCCTTTCGCACCTAACGAACACTATTCCCTGTGGAGAATGATCAATCCCCCGTACTTACCACTACACTATACTACATTGGTCAGGTACACTGCCTGGTGGGGTTGTAAGCCTCTTGAGATCCCTCGAGAGGTAAAACCTGTTGTAAGGTTACAAAACCACGCATCAAGTTTTTGGCGCCGCTGCCGGGGAATAGTTATTGTTTAGGTTGAATTTTTATTTCTATTAGGTCTACTCACTAGATTCCTTTCTAGTGAGATTTTTATTTTATTTTTCTAGGTTTTCTTTAGTCTATCTATTTTCTTCGTGTCTTTGTTCGTAACCATACCATCCGACATCATGGAAGATGGTAATATCCTTAACCACAACAACCCACCACCACAACAACCACCACCACCTCCTAGAGCCCGTACTTTAGGAGAGTATTCCCGTCCTAGCCACCATGGCTATCGAAACACCATTGAGCTCACTCAAGGAGCCAATATCACACCCTTGCGATCCGACACCATCCGGTTGGTGCAAAGCGGATGCTCATTCCATGGACTTCGTTCTGAAGATCCTAATCAACATCTCAAGGACTTTCTTAAAATCGTTGATTCTATAGACCTTGATGTTGCCACTCGAGAGACGACCCGATTGCGTCTCTTCCAATTCTCTTTGCGGGACCAAGCTAGTCAGTGGCTAGAACGTCAACCCGCAGGATCCATTACCTCTTGGGATGATCTCACCACTCGTTTCCTTGCTCAGTTTTTTCCACCGGGAAGAACTACCAAGCTAAGGAATGATATCTTGATGTTCCAACAACGTCAAGGCGAAACTCTCTACGAGGCATGGACTCGATTCAAGGACTTACTCCAAAAAGTCCCTCACCATGATATAGAACTTTGGCTTCAAGTCCAAATCTTCTATGACCATATCAATCTCCCCACGAGGCAAACCATTGACCAAGCGGCCGGTGGCAAGCTACGTGATCTAAGTGCGGAACAATCATGGGCTCTCCTAGAGGATCTTGCTCTTTATGACAACGAAAGTTGGAGTGATCCCCGTGATTTGAATAAAATGGTCAAGGCAATATCTTTGCCTTCGAACAATTCAAGCACTTCTGACCGTAGGATCATAGAACTTGAAGACCAAGTCAAGTTTCTCATGAAATCCTACGAGGCTCCTAAACCTTCAAGCCAAGTGAACAAAATCACTTCTTCATGTGAATTATGTAGTGGTCCCCACGACACTCGTGATTGCATGGAACTCCCCGAACAAGCTTTTGTGGACTACGCATCCTCGCGTACCGACGGAGCGGGAGACAAGTGGTACACTTTCAAACCCGAGCCAAACCATTACGGTGATACATACAACCCTTCATGGAAAAATCACCCGAACCTTAGGTGGAAACAAAACCAAAACACACAACAAACCAATTCTTCCAACCCACCTAATCGTTTCCAATCAAGCGGTTCCAACTCGAACCGTACTTTCAACAACAATCCTTCCGGCAATGGTAGTACCGATAACTTTGAAGGATTGATGTCTCAATTTATGGCATCTCAAGAAGCTCGTTTAGCCAAGTTTGAAGCCGATTTCAAACAAAAACAAAGCGAGATGACCGATAAGATTGACACCTTGTTGAAAGCCCTCAATGACCGAGAAATGGGAGCACTCCCTAGCAACACGGTCAAGAACCCAAAACTAAATTTCAACACTATTTCATCGGTTTCGTCCCCTAGTTCTTGTCCACAATATTATTCGGTCAATTCCATGAGCACGTGTTTCAAACAAACCCAAGTCGTTCCAAATGACCAAGAAGTTATGACATCCAAATTGGTCAACAACATAGTTGAAACACCTCCCACTCAAAACCTTGACGAAGAATTCAAGGAGCTCCACCTTGAAAGTCCGGTTGTTGATGAGTTGGATGAGAAGAAGCTCAAGTTAGGCGAAAAAGGGACCGCCTTTGTTCAAAACAAGCTACCTAAGAAGTTAGATGATCCGGGCTTATTTGTTCTACCTTGCAAGATCGGTAATTCGGAGGCTTATGACACATTAGCCGATCTTGGGTCAAGCCTTAACCTACTTCCGTTACCTCTCTACACCTCTCTAAAACTTGGAAAACTTGAAGAAACCGAGGTAATAATAGGCTTAGCGGATGGAAGTGTTGCTTACCCGGTTGGAGTAGTTAAGGACGTGTTAGTACACATTGGAAAACTAACCATTTTAGCCGATTTCCACGTCCTTGATATGGTTAGCGACCTTACATGCCCCTTGTTGATAGGTAGAGGATTTTTGGCGACCGCTAGTGCGATGATTGATTGTAAGGAATCTAAGATAGCGGTGGGAGAAGGAGATACTTGGTCAGTCTATGATGTTAAGAAACATGCCTATGATACTAGTGAGGAACCAACACCACATTGGCTAGAATCAAATAGGAGACCATCTAGATATGGACCTTGGATTGATAGAGACTTCATAGGACCCCAACGCCCATTTTACCTAGAAGAGGACTTTGTTAACCGAACGCATTCGGTGGAGCAACTCTTGGCTAGGGACACCGAATTGGATCCATTTGAAGACCCTCTAGTTTTTAGAAGGATGATTGATTTCCTAGGAGTTTTGCCAATTAACCTAGGAATGAATAAGTGGATTAGTGAGGAAGATGATCATAAGTGGAATTGGGATAAACCACCCAAAGATGGAGATGGGTCATGGCATATTAAGATAACATTGTATGACCCGGATGGAGAGAAGTTTGAAAAGACATATCGTACTAAGCGGACCAATAGGAAACTTCAATCCAAGCTTAACCCTAAAGACGTCCTCGATGACGAGCTTACTTACATAGGGTAGCGTGACTTTGAGTCTAGCTACAAGACTCGTTAATAAAGAAAAGCGCTTCTTGGGAGGCAACCCAAGCTTTATTTATTTGCTTTGTGTGTTTATTTGTTTGTTTGTTTGTTTTTATTTGTTTCCGTATGTGTGTTTAATTTTTATTAGTATTGATTCATGTTAAAAACTAATTTGTGAAAATGCTTTATTTTGTTTTTAACTTCGTCTTAACTACATATAAAGGTATTTTGCAAAAGATAAGTGTAAGGGAAATCTAAATCGGTTTATTAGAACACAAATTAACATGAATCGTAATAATAATAAATTAGCATACATATTAGTATTTGTTTGAGTCAAATGCTTGTATCGAGTCATAATGATGTTTTGCAGGATTTCCAGGAAGTAAGGTAAAGGTTTTTCCAGAAATTTTCCGGAAACTAAAAATGAAAATTTTTGTCAGGTCATTTCTGACGGCGTCAGGGGTTATAACCTGACGGCGTCAGATTTAATTTCCAGAAATTTTTGAAAGTTTTGTTTTTAAAAAAAAGTTTTTATTAAAATCTCCAACTTATAATCTCCAGGAATCTGCAAAATTATCATTCCACAAGCATTATATCCTTATATATAGATTTTTCCCGCCGATGTTATGCAGGTTTTCGTGTTTGTTTTCTCAGGTTTAACAGGTTATTTTGGACAAGGAAATGTTTTGAATCAAGCTTATGGCGATGCATTAGTCATGGAGCTTCAACATTCTCTTTGAAGGAAGATTTAACCGTGTAATTTCATTATCCACCGAGCGAATCAGGGGAGTATTTGATTTCATTCTTTTACTTTTTGCTTTTACATCTTATTATTTGAACATTGGGGACAATGTTCATCTTAAGTGTAAGGGGAGGGTAAAAGTACGATTAGAGAATACAATTGCGCTTGATGTTTGTTTGTTTAATAGTAGATGTGTAATAAAACTGAGATAAATACCTGTTAGGGTAATTTTAGTGCCAAATTTAAAATTTTTTACAACATATAGGAGTGAAACTTTGATCTTAATGAGCGTCTCACGGATAGGAGTTATATGACTAGCACAAAAACCGTACCACTAAAAAAATTTTCCACCCCAAATATGTGAGGTTCGCCCCTAGAATTGGTAGGAAAAGCATTTATGCTATGATGTGTGTACCGGTAGCACTTAGATTCTAGAACTTGTGTTAGGACCATTCCAAGGCCACAAGTGAGACTACATTCGTGTAGTTAGATTTACTACATGATAAGAGGCATTAGGATTAACCCATTGTTTTACACCTGTGATTTTGTTATAATTACATTGGCTACATTGGTCAAGTAATTCTCCCACACCCTTTGCGTTGTACTCATTTTTAGTACACGATACCCCTAGTACACCCCTCAGAGCCTATCTTTTCGTTTCGACCTTTAAGCATTTTACTTAAAGGAAGAATTTGTTACACCCCACTAAAATGTACACCCAAATCGCCTTAGCCTACCTTGTATGCACTCATTTTTAGTGCATTATTGTTACAACATTTGTTTAAACCCAAGTTAATTATCTAGTTGATTACATGGTTGCTAAGTCGAGTCATATCCTTGTACATATTGTTTTGGGACGATTGGGACTCATGGGTAAAGTACTAGTGTAATGGAGTAATGGAGAAGAACATCATTTATTACCCCCATATGTGCTAAATGTTTTAAAAGTACTCCAAGTTTTTCAATTATCTTAATTCGAGTCATTAGATTAGTATTTGTAAAGTTATGTAAAAATTCAAGTGTAAGGGGAATGCAACGCCCCTATGATGTATTATTTTGGATGGTAGGGTAAAAGTGTATGCAAAAAAAAAAAAAAAAAAAAAAAAAAAAAAAAAAAAAAAAAAATCAAGAAAAACACAAAAAAATGAGAAAATGAAAAATAGAAAAAACATACGGACTACCATCCCGTTTCATTTTATGTTTGTTTTATATTTTTGTTATTTTGTTATTTCATTTCTAGCTTAAGATCGAGTCTAGTCTTGGCTTAGCAACATTGTATAGTACATGTAATTGATCAAGATCTTTAACTCGCCACCAGTAAAATATCCTTTATCCAACAAAACCGTGTTTTCCTTTTCCCTACACCTAACGTTATAACCCATTTAAAAGCCCTCTTTGATAGTTTATCTTTGGTGCTTACGCCTAGTGGAGGAGGTTTTCGATCCTTTCCCAAGCCTATGGTAATCTATTTGCTATGACAGGTAGTGAGAGATATTATCCGTTTTCATTTATGAGATTTATTTTGATGACACTTGAGAGATGTGAGTATCTAAACACTACTTGTGAGGTGCTAGTTTGTAATCTCCGTGCTTATTATGATTAAAGTGGAACGAATATTTGTTGTAATTACTTTTATGTTTGCGTTAAATGACCCCTAACTTGTATTTTGATTAGAGTAAAAGCACATTTGCTTGAGGACAAGCAAATCTCAAGTGTAAGGGTATTTGATGAAGCGAAAAGTGTACCGCTTTTAAGGGGTCATTTAAGCTTTAAATCGTATTTATTTGATCAAATATTGCCCTAAATCGTTCCTTTTGTCATTTTAGGTACTTTTGAGGAGAAATCTGGAAAAGGAGGCATTTTGGACGTTTTTGGAGCATTAAAGTGAAGAAAACGGCAAAGTCTCAAAAATCGGCTAAAAGTTACTCTTGACGGCGTCAGACTTTACTCTGGACGGCGTCATGCCTTGGCAAGAAAAGTTGGACGTGAAATTTACTCATGACGGGCCAGTGAAAATAGCATGTGAATTCTGACGGCGTCACGCTTTAACTTGATCGAGGGCATCACGGCTTAAATCATAAGGGGACGGCGTCACGTTCATGGTTAGACGGCGTCAAGCCTTGATAAGCCAGAATGGATTTTTGAAGAGCTAAAGAGGGACGGCGTCAAGAAGGTCATCCGGGAACCCTAAAAGCGGCGAGGTGACGGCGTCACAATCCATAAGGTGACGCCGTCAGATCCAAAAATCTATATATAGTTTTCTAATTTTTTGTCATTAGAGAGAGCTTAGTGTGTGGAATTTTGGGAGAAAACCCTAAGACGATTTTAGCTACTTTTTCAGGGCTTTTTGCCTTGAGATCTTCCATGTTTCATTGAAAGATAAGTTATCAATTAATCATTCAATATGTCTATGTGTTGTTTGATTCTATCTTATTCTTGTCTTTTGTTTAACATGTTAGGCTAAATTTATCTTGTGTTTGCTTAGATCTAATGAAACCTAGCTATTGATTATTGGTTGTTAGTGTGTTGTTAGTTGTATTGGATGATTGTTTATCTATGTTAGGCTTAAGAAAACTGGCTAACTTCCTATTCGGTAACTTGCTTGAACGTCTTAAGAAACATGAACCAAACGCGTACTAAAGGTTTTTATGGTTTTATTTAATGCATAAGCGAATTCTAGTGATCCCATGTTAGGAGCTTCCTAGCCGGCTCGACATAGGAGTGAAGTAGGAGCTTGTAGAGTTGGGGAAGTAAGTACGCCACCCCACGAATGGTATTAAGGAATACACCCGTCATCCACGCAACTAATACACACTAATTAACCGGTAAAAGATAGTTAGGGAGTAAGGAAATCTAAGTAAACACATTTCTCTACACATAAGTTTCTCACCAACATTTTATTTTCAGTTATTTTATTTTATTGCATTCGTAGTAATTTGGGTTAGTTGACTAGCAACTAATTCCGCCCACTCTTTCAAACCCGAGATTTTACTTGCTTTCATAAAATTATAAAAACATAAAAAAGAATCTTCCTCAACCCTTAGACCTAATTAGAGTAGCCTTTCGCACCTAACGAACACTATTCCCTGTGGAGAACGATCAATCCCCCGTACTTACCACTACACTATACTACATCGGTCAGGTACACTGCCTGGTGGGGTTGTAAGCCTCTTGAGATCCCTCGAGAGGTAAAACCTGTTGTAAGGTTACAAAACCACGCATCAATGAACAGAAGATTCCTACAGAAGTACAACAGACAAACGATGTTGAATCAGATACTGTTAATATGGGAAACAGCAATGTTATTTCATATGATCAATATGTGAATCACAACGATGTGTCTCTTGTACCAAGTGGTGCATCTTCTGTTATAAATAATGCTTGTGTTGTTGATAATGCTTGTGTGGTAGATAATGATTGTGAGTGGCATGAAAACACTATGTTTGTCCCAGATGACACCTTGACTACTAGGCTTAATATATATAAAGACCAGGTAGCAATTTATGAGCAACGTACAAAATTTGAGCTAACTGCACGAGAACAGAAAATGGATAGTCAGATGCGTACATTTGTAACTGAACGTAATTTAAGGGAAGAAACATTGAAAAAGGAGTTAGATTCTTCAAGAAAGCAACTTAATCAAACTGTTAAGCAAAAATATGAGATTCAAGAAAGTGTAATTACACTAAAACAGGATTTCAAAGAAAAAGAATCAAAACTTCTAAATGATTTTTCCAGACTTAAAACGTTAAAGAATAAGATAGAAAACAAATTGTACACACAAGACCAGACCAGACAAACTGCTCAAATGATGCAAAAGCATAAAAAGCTGTGTGATAAACATAGTGAATATAATGTAGGTGAACCTAAGTTAGCTTACCTTAGGAGTGCTAAAGTGGCAAACCTGCTTTATATGATGGAAACGAATTGCTTAAGCCTAGTCATGCCCCATCTGATGTGTCCTCATTAGAAGAGAGTAATGAGATAGAAGTGATCAAGAGAGAAAAGATGAATGAAAAAATGAAGGACCCGAAATGTTTAGCCAAACGAGTAATAGTTAAACCCCATAACTACTATGAGCAAAATCGTTTGACTATCTTTGCACCTCAAACTAAGTTAACGCCTGAGCAAATATTTTGGTCTTTGGACATAGAAAAGAGAAAGGCTGATGAACTTAAGGACAAAACTCCACCCCTTAGGAAAATTGCGGCTGCAACGGTGTATCCTCCCAATACACCTAGGCACTTAGTCCCCTTAACTCTTCCCACAGAATGCAATACTCTTATTAGCATCTATGTTTGTGTCAACTATTTGCTGATTTTGATAAAACATGTAAGAAGAGAATAACATCAACGGGAATTACCGAAGGGGAAAGAGGTTTTGAACTAACCAAAGAATGCTACTTAACTGAGGTTATTCCATTCTTTAAGCTTCTTAAGGAACATTTTGAGGGTATTCAAAAAACCCTTAGAAATGAAGTAAATGAGATGAAAGCAGTATTTAAAGATATGGAAAACGAGGTGTCCCAATGTGTGATAGAACTTAAGAGTCATGAGATTGAGAGAAAAAACATTCTAATATCCAATGAGAATCTGATTGCTAAATGTGTTGCCCAGGATGTGTTTTATACTGCTACTGATGCTACACTAATTGCTTGTCAATTTCATGAACTGTCTATTGCACTGAATGCTTCCCAGAATCGTGTTGTTGAACTTGAGGGGGTGAATTGGAATTTGCATGAGAAAATTCAAAATGATGACCATGATAACATGGTTAAACATTTTTCAAAACTAGAGGTTGATCATCTTAATTTGCAATTAAAATATCAACACTTAGAAGAAAGATGTAAAATATCAAATGCTAAGACATCTTTGGATGCTCCTGAATTTGACACATATTTTGAATTAAGCAAACGCGATGAAAAAATTCAAGCTCACACAAACACGATTCGACAATTGAGGGCTCAAATTGCCCAATTAAAATTAAACAAGAGTGATGTGTATGGCACCAAAAAACCAGCGTCTTTAGATTCTCAGAATTTTCACTATCAAGACACCATTTATAAGTTACACCATGAAAATGAGTGTTTTCGAGCTGAAAATTCAAAAGTCAAACAACATTTCAAAGAGTTATATGACTCAATTAAGGTCACAAGAAACAGTCATAATGAAAAGATAAATTCTTTGTTAAATGAAATCGAGAATCTTAAGGCTCAAGTGAAAAGGAAAATGCCAACCATTACTGGTGATAATGTTGTTCCAAAGGCTTCTGCTTGTAGTAAGTATGCTGTTGATGTAGTGCCTATTCCTTTTCCCGTTAGGAAAAATAGGTCTGCCCACCAAGTATATCTCAATCTTCTTAAGGATAGCCTTGACACCTTGTGTGAGATCGTAGAAGAGGATAGAATAGTAAAACCACTTGACAGTGCTGTTGCAGATGCCTGCTACATTGCTAAACGGTCTCAGGAACTTTTAGAATATGTCAGTGGCACAGATCCTAAGATTGATAACAAAAGAGATAGATTTCCTGCATCATCCTATACAACTAAGAACAAGCATGTAACCTTTGATGTACCACCAAGAACATCAGAACCCAACACATCAAAATCAGGAAAACAAATGACAGTAAAACATGAACTGTCTATTGCACTGTATGCTTCCTAGAATCGTGTTGTTGAACTTGAGGGGGAGAATTGGAATTTGCATGAGAAAATTCAAAATGATGACCATGATAACATGGTTAAATGTTTTTCAAAACTAGAGGTTGATCTTCTTAATTTGTAATTAAAATATCAACACTTAGAAGAAAGATGTAAAATATCAAATGCTAAGACATCTTTGGATGCTCCT
Source organism: Artemisia tridentata subsp. tridentata (assembly GCA_021014915.2). Classification (NCBI taxonomy): domain Eukaryota; kingdom Viridiplantae; phylum Streptophyta; class Magnoliopsida; order Asterales; family Asteraceae; genus Artemisia; species Artemisia tridentata. The sequence goes on along the minus strand of CP139502.1, from coordinate 192,787,447 downwards.
GAATTTGACACATATTTTGAATTAAGCAAACGCGATGAAAAAATTCAAGCTCACACAAACACGATTCGACAATTGAGGGCTCAAATTGCCCAATTAAAATCAAACAAGAGTGATGTGTATGGCACCAATAAACCAACGTCTTTAGATTCTCAGAATTTTCACTATCAAGACACCATTTATAAGTTACACCATGAAAATGAGTGTTTTCGAGCTGAAAATTCAAAAGTCAAACAACATTTCAAAGAGTTATATGACTCAATTAAGGTCACAAGAAACAATCATAATGAAAAGATAAATTCTTTGTTAAATGAAATCGAGAATCTTAAGGCTCAGGTGAAAAGGAAAATGCCAACCATTACTGGTGATAATGTTGTTCCAAAGGCTTCTGCTTGTAGTAAGTATGCTGTTGATGTAGTGCCTATTCCTTTTCCCGTTAGGAAAAATAGGTCTGCCCACCAAGTATATCTCAATCTTCTTAAGGTTAGCCTTGACACCTTATGTGAGATCGTAGAAGAGGATAGAATAGTAAAACCACTTGACAGTGCTGTTGCAGATGCCTGCTACATTGCTAAACGGTCTCAGGAACTTTTAGAATATGTCAGTGGCACAGATCCTAAGATTGATAACAAAAGAGATAGATTTCCTACATCATCCTATACAACTAAGAACAAGCATGTAACCTTTGATGTACCACCAAGAACATCAGAACCCAGCACATCAAAATCAGGAAAACATATGACAGTAAAACAAACTAATGTTCCCACCATTACTTCTACAGGAGTAAACTGTGACACCAAAGCTAGCGGGTCAAAGTCTAGAGACAATGCAAGGAAAGATAGGACTGCGCCAGCTAAGAGTGTTCACGAGAAAAAAGTAGAAGCCCAACCAAGGAACAATAAGTTTGCAATGAATGGAATGAATCGTGTTGATTCTAGCATTAAAAGTACTGTAATTAATTCGAATTCTAATGCTGTCTGTAAAACATGTAACGAATGTCTAATTTCCAGTAATCATGATGATTGTGTTGTGTCATTCTTGATGTCTTATAAACAATCCCAAGATAAGAATGTTAGGAAGACTGAACTGAGTAAGCAAATTTGGAAAACGACAGGAAAAATATTTGCTAATGTTGGTTATCAATGGAAACCCACTAGAAGGAAATCCACTTTAGGTGATCAGTGCCCCTTAACTAGATTGAATGTTCGTAAAGTAGTGAATGTTAAGGAATGGAAGCCGACTGGTCGAATCTTGCCTTTAGTGACTCAATGCCCTGCAACTAGGTCAATTGCTGCTTCTAGTGATGTTTCCTCTGTAAATGCAATAGCATCTAAGAATCCTGTTATTCCAGAATTTGTTTGTGCTAACCAAACGGACCCCAACTGCACGTGGGGATCCACATTTTTCAGTTATCCATCGTTGTCTGTTTTCAAATGCAGGTCGTACAAATCGTCCTTTGGTATTTGGACTTAGGCTGCTCAAAACATATGACTGGGGATCGCTCACGACTCAAGAACTTCGTGAAAAAGTTCATCGGGACAGTTAGATTCGGGAACGACCATTTTGGGGCAATCATGGGTTATGGAGATTACGTTTTTGGTGACAGTGTAATCTCCCGGGTATACTACGTGGAAGGACTAGGGCATAACTTGTTTTCTGTTGGTCAATTTTGTGATTCCGATCTTGAAGTTGCATTCAGAAAACACACTTGTTTCGTCAGAGAATTGGATGGTGTTGATCTTCTTAAAGGCAGTCGTGGCACCAATCTATACACCATCTCTTATCTGCTTGCTTTCAAAGGCCTCAAAGACCAAATCTTGGCTTTGGCACCGTCGTTTAAATCATTTAAACTTCGGCACCATAAATGACCTTTCTCGCAAAGACCTTGTACGAGGCATGCCCAGATTAAAGTTTGAGAAAGACCATCTTTGCTCTGCCTGTCAACTGGGCAAAAGCAAGAAACATACCCACAAACCCAAAACTGTCAACACCATCTTGGAAGTTCTTCACACCCTTCACATGGATCTGTGCGGACCAACGAGAGTCCAAAGTATAAATGGGAAGAAATACATTCTTGTGGTAGTCGATGACTACTCTTGGTTTACGTGGGTGAAGTTTTTGAGAACCAAGGATGAAACTCCTGAGGTTATCATCAAACTGATCAAACAGCTGCAAGTGAGGCTCAACAAAACTGTCAGAATCATCCGTACAGACAATGGAACTGAGTTTGTCAACCAACAACTCAGTCAATTCTATAAAAGTATTGGCATAGCACACCAGAAAAGTGTTCCACGCACACCTCAGCAAAATGGTGTGGTTGAAAGAAGGTGTCACACCCCCAAATTTCGTGACTTGCAGCGTAATAAGTCATTCAGGGGCACGACTGGTCATAGCACCAAAGTTACAGTTATATTGAACGACCTAAAGTGTTGTTTAGAAAATACATCGTTTGATTATTTAAAGACATTCAGAGTTATAAAGCTAGGTCCCAAAAGGTGAAACAAGTTTTCATAAAACAAGTTCATACAATTCAAACGATAGATAAGTGCATAAAATATAAAGTGAGACGCGTCGACTCCGCGACTCCATGATGTCCATATGCAAGCCAACATGCGATACCTTAATTACCTGAAAATACATTGCTAAAATGGTCAACAAAAATGTTGGTGAGATCATAGGTTTATGTAAATGAAATATTGTACGGATACCACAAGTATAAAGTGTATGACAAAACAACGCCACATAAAAATGATACATTAGCTCTTAAGCTCATGACCCCGAAGCTAGACTGAATGAAATGCCCCAACTGAGTGTTTGCCAATCACTCTAATATGACAGAAATGAAATGCGTTCGTTTGACAAGTTGGCGCTACCAACCCGAACGGAGGAGTCACCCTCAATAGATCTATTCACTCACTCTCGCTTGCTAACAATTAACGGTTCATGATAATAAAAGGGGACTTTAATCTGGGCAATGATGTAACTTAAGCAATGTAATGAGTTTGCATACTTTGGTCCGCATATAAAAATGGTGCAATGTATTCTCCCCCGAGAGTTTAGAAATCAATAAATAATTTAAAACGGGGCTATGAAAACTCACCTGATATGATATAGCAACAATGATCACAATGGATATGATGAGATGAGGCTCGGTTCCTAACCGCGACCTATCATGAATGATATGATCTAAGGTAAGCAAATGAAATGATGTTACTCATGCAAACACGTATGTTATCGATACCACTCGAAAGTTTTGAAAACACGTATGCAAACAACGTTTATCGCCGAAAAATACATTTTTGACGTCTCGTTAAGTTATAAACTACATTTCGCGTAAATATGTTAAAACTACACTCCATGATCCTTGTTTGGTGTTCTATTGGCAAATATAATGTTTTCGTCGCAAAACAATACTTTTCATAACTTGTGAAAATATATATATCCAAAACGGCCTCGCAAAACTAGTCGCGAATTAGTGCACGTTAAGAGTTAGTGAATAAATTTGACGTTCTTGAAAACCTTGTAACATTATCTAAATGTCGTGTTATTTGACTTTTGATCATACGCGCCTTGATTTGATAGAAAACCGGCTATCAATGCGATAACTTGCAAAAATGTTAACTTTTATACTTAGAAAATACTTTCTAATAGGGCTGTCAAAATAGAATAGAGTTCGTCGGCTTTGAACGTGTATATCTCGGTCGTTATAAGCTCGTTTTCTACGTTCTTTATATCCACGGATTCGTCATAACATGAACTAACATAATCTCAGTAGCTCGGCTCTCCTAGATCACGTCTAACGCCTCGTTTGGTCCTTTAAAGTTCGGCTAACAGCACGCTTATTTTCAGAAAATTAGTTTTCGTCGTCTAACTTTGAAAAATCATATCTCCTTCGTTATAAGTCGGTTTTTAGTGATTTTTGCGGCCACGGTTTTGGTTTTGAAAGAAATTTCTGAATATGAATGCCAAAATATACCAAAAGTTACTGAGTTTTCCAGTTTACACGTTTTTGGACAGTAGCTATTTTAGATTGTTAAAAACTCATTTCCTTGGTTCTAAACTTGATCATACCACCTCAAATCAACTCCACAAGTTCGCAAATCCTACCATACACCTTCTTAGGGTCTCATGGGGTCCTAAACATCACCAACCTTGGTGGATCTCATGTGCTTACTAGTGAAACTTATAGATCTAGTGTTTGTGATAGTTTATAAGCAAAGTGGTATCTAAAACATAAGTAACTTGCATAATTAACTAGTATAACTTGAAAATACATAATCGTATGAAGTAAATGAAAGTATGAAAAGATCAATGAGGTGTTCTTGAAGTTTACTTTCAATGTTGGAGTGATTTGATGAGAAAAGGTGCAATAACTTAGGGTTTTGATCACAAATCCTTAACTAGGATAGCAATTGGAGCTAGATAAATACTTGAACTTGAAAAATCTATGGATTTCTTGTGGTGTTCTTGGTTGGGCCGTGGGTATGGATGAAGAGGAAGAGAGTGTTTTGATTTCTTAGCTAGTGAAATGTGTTACTTGAATTGTTATGGAAATAAATTCAAGAAACAAGAAAACATAAGCATTAAATGATGTCAAGTCTAAGCAAGAAAATGTGGAGACTTAGGGAAGGTAGGGGGGGGGGGGGGCGGCAACATGGAGAAAAAGGAAGAAAACATGGCCAATTAATGTTGTTGTCTAATGGTTGTATGAGTTAGTGAAGTTTATGTGTACATTGGGTGTTACCGGGTACCGAGTTAACTAGAAATAAATCGCGACGATGTAAAATAAAATATGACGAAGTTGTAAAAATTGTAAAATCATATTCCTTGCAAGAATCGGGTGTTAGAATGCTTATCGGATTGAAATTTCGTAAACCGACGGAGTTATAAGCTCCTAATGGAAAATGTAGCAATTGATTTAAAAACACCGGGTAAAGTAATAATATAATCTCTATATCATTATAATTAGCTTGAAAGTGTATTAGGATCATTGTCTGGAGTATTTGGGTTTAATGTTGGTAGAAATGACTGAGTGGTAACGTTAATTAAACAATTAAGCATACGTTAATGAAAATCACACAAACCCATGCATGAACTGATATGGTAATGATGTTACTGATGATATGCAGACTACCCTAGTCTGTATGATGTGTCTTTACTGATGATGCAAGAATACGCAGCTAAACCTAACTGGTTACGCGCATTTGGATACCTGTAAACCAGGTTTATGACATGATGAATGATGCCCATGAATAGTGATTTCCCTCCGGGAATGAATAGTGTCATGTGAATAGTAAAAATTTTGACGACTTCTCAAATTCTCAAAATGACTTCAAAAACTATGAATAGCGAAATGATGAATAGTGATTGGTGAATAGTGATTGATGAATAGTAACCCCATGAATAGTAAATTGTCGGGGTTTGGAAAATGACCTGAAATTACGAGCTGTGACAGTCGACCACCCTAAAAGGTATTCAGTCCCGAATTCAGCTGATGTTGTTCTCTGGAGTGGTCTTGCCGAAAAGATGTGGGCATTTTAGTCGCATCTGGTCTTCCCGTTCCCAAGTAAACTCAGGACCTTTGCGAGAATTCCAGTGAACTTTAACGATCGGAATTCGACTTTGCTTCAACTGTTTGACCTCCCGGTCCATGATTTCTGCTGGTTCTTCCACAAAGTTAAGCTTATCATCGATCTGAATTTCTTCCAATGGGATTACGAGCATTTCGTCTGAAAGACATTTCTTGAGGTTTGAGACATGAAACGTGTTATTTACATTGCTGAGCTCTGACGGAAGCTCCAGTCTGTACGCTACCGGACCGATCCTTTCCAGAATCTTGAATGGCCCAATGTATCTCGGGTTCAACTTACCGCGTTTCCCGAATCGTATCACGCCCTTCCAAGGCGAGACCTTTAACATGAATTTGTCTCCAACGTAAAATTCTAATGGTTTGCGTCAAACATCGACGTAACTTTTCTGCCTGCTTCTGGCTGTTTGGAGTCTTTCTCTAATCTGAATTATCTTTTCTGTTGTCTCTCTGACCAACTCTGGACCTGTTAGCTGTACATCACCAACTTCGGCCCAACAAACTGGGGACCTGCACTTACGACCGTAGAGTGCCTCGAATGGTGTAGCTTTTATGCTCGAATGATAACTGTTATTGTAAGAGAACTCGATCAATGACAAATGGTTAGCCCAACCATTTCCAAAGTCAATGACACATGCCCTGAGCATGTCTTCCAATGTCTGAATTGTTCTCTCGCTCTGACCATCGGTCTGAGGATGATAGGCGGTACTCATGTCTAACTTAGACCCAAATGAATCTTGCAATGATTCCCAAAAGTTTGAAGTAAAGCGACTATCTCTGTCGGAAATGATGGAAATTGGTGCACCGTGCCTTGAGACAATTTCCTTGACGTAAAGTCTGGCGAGCTGATCCATAGTATAAGTCTCTTTGATTGGAATGAAATGAGCTAACTTGGTGAGACGATCAACTATTACCCAAATAGCATCGTAACCTCCTGATGTTTTGGGAAGTTTAGTAACAAAGTCCATTGTAATGTGTTCCCACTTACACTAGGGAATCTCTGGTTGCTAAAGTTATCCTGATGGTTTCTGGTACTCGGCTTTCACTTTAGCACAAGTAAGGCATTTACTGACATACGTAGCTATCTCTGCTTTCATATTGGGCCACCAATAAAGCTTCTTGAGATCCTGATACATCTTATCAGAACTTGGATGAATGGAGTACTTCGACTTGTGTGATTTGTGCATGATCAACTCTCGTATTCCACCATAGAGAGGTATCCAGCTTCTATCCTTGAAGCATAATGTTTCATCTGATCTCTTTACTAAACCGTTTGCGTTATCTTGCATTCCTTTGAGTGTTTCACTTGGTAGGTTTTCTTCCTTGAGTGCCTCGGCTTGGGCCTCGAGGATCTTTGATGGTAGTGGTGAAATGATAGGCATTCCCAATGATCTGACTCTCAAAGGCTTGAGTTTCTCTTTCTGACTGAGTGCATCTGCCACAACATTGGCTTTTCCTGGGTGATATCTGATTTCACAGTCATAATCACTAACTAGTTCCAACCAACGAAGTTGCCTCATGTTAAGTTCCTTCTGATCAAGAATGTACTGTAAGCTTTTGTGGTCTGTAAATACTACACACTTTGTTCCATAAAGATAATGCCTCCAAATCTTGAGTGCGAAAACCACGGCACCCAACTCTAAGTCGTGAGTAGTGTAGTTCTTCTCATGCTTCTTAAGCTGACGAGATGCATAAGCTATCACTTTCTCGTTTTGCATTAACACTACCCCAAGTCCTTTGTGTGAAGCATCGCAATATACCACGAAGTTTTCAATCCCTTCTGGCAATGACAAAATTGGCGTGCTGCAAAGTTTCTGTTTCAATAACTGAAAAGCGGTCTCTTGCTTTTCTCCCCAATCGTACTTCTGGTTCTTTTGTGTCAACTTGGTCAGTGGCTTAGCTATCTTGGAAAACCCTTCAATGAACCTTCTGTAATATCCAGAAAGTCCTAAGAATTGACGAACTTCGGTGGGAGTTTTTGGTGTTGCCCAATCTTTAACTGCCTCATTCTTTGCTGGATCAACCTGTAGTCCCTGACTATCAATGATGTGACCAAGAAATTGTACTCTTCTGATCCAAAAATCACACTTTGAAAATTTGGCGTACAGTTTCTCTTTCTTGAGCAGTTCTAAGATTGTTCTGAGGTGTTCTCGGTGCTCTTCTTCACTCCTTGAGTAAATCAAGATATCGTCAATGAATACGATCACAAACTTATCCAGATATGGCTTGCACACCCTGTTCATGAGATCCATGAACACGGCTGGTGCGTTGGTTAGTCCGAACGGCATTACCTGAAATTCATAATGGCCATAGCGTGTTCTGAATGGTGTCTTCGGGATATCTTCCTCCCGAACCTTAAGTTGATGGTAACCCGATCTCAAGTCGATCTTGGAGTAATAACTGGAACCTTGCAACTGATCAAACAAATCGTCGATCCTGGGAAGTGGATAACGATTCTTCACCGTTAATTTGTTTAGCTCTCGATAATCAATGCACATTCTGAAAGATCCATCTTTCTTCTTCACAAACAAAACTGGTGCTCCCCAAGGCGAGGAACTTGGTCTAATGAATCGTTTATCCAAGAGCTCTTGCAATTGGTTCGATAACTCTTGCATTTCTGAAGGTGCAAGTCGATAAGGTGCTCGCGCAACTGGTGCGGCTCCCGGCACTAATTCAATCTGAAATTCGACTTGGCGAGTAGGTGGCAGTCCTGGTAAGTCTTCTGGAAAATCTTTAACTGTTGGCACATCCTCAAGTCGCTTCTCCTCCGACTTCTTTTCTGTGATATGAGCCAAGAATGCATAACAACCCTTCTTTATGTATTTCTCTGTTTTAATGCATGAGATGATGCTGAGTCTAGTCCCACTGCGTTCTCCTCGAACGACCAATGTTTCGCCATCATAAGGAAGATGAACAACTTTTTCATCACAGATGATTCTGGCATGATGTTGAGATAACCAATCCATTCCGATAACAATGTCGAAACTTCCAAGTTCTACTGGCATGAGATCTATATTGAACGGGTGATTGAGAAAATTAAGAGTGCAACCACGAATGATCGTGTCGGTGCCAACTAAACTACCGTTAGCTAGTTCAATGTGATATGGAGTGTCTAATGCGGTTGGTTCAATGTTGAGTAATGGTGCAAATGCAGTAGAAACAAAACTTCTATCGGCTCCTGAATCAAATAGTATGGATGCATAACGATTATTAATGAGGAACGTACCCGTAACGACACTCGGGTCCTCCCTGACATTTTCTCCTCCAAGGACATAAGCTCTTCCTCTAGCTGTTCCACCTTGGTTATTGTTTCCCTGATTCTTTCCTTTTAGACATTTATTCTTGAAGTGCCCAACTTCTCCACATCCAAAACATGTTACTGGGGGCTTCTGATTATCAACCACAATCGGAGCTTTGCAATCCAAAGTCGAATGACCAACTTTCTTACAGTTTCCACACGGATTCGGACAATTTCCAGGATTATGATGGGTTTGACATTTGTTGCACTTGGGTAAAGTACCATTGTAACCACTTTTCTCAGTTTGACCTGCAACATAAGCCTTTGCAGTTTCCTGTCTCTTGGGTGGTGGTTGAGTAACATTGCTACTCTGGTTGTTGTCCCGATTTCTTTTGGTTGTTGTTGTTATTGGAATTGTTTCGGTTGCTGTTATAGTTGTTGTTGTTTCGGTAGTTGTTGTTGGAGTTACGGCTGTTGTAGTTACGGTTACTGTTGGTGTTGTTGTTGTTGTCTGAAGCAGTTCCTTTCTTCACTATCTGAGCCATGAGTTTCTGAGACATTCTGATTGCCTCATCCAATGTTTGTGGGTCAAAAGAAATCACATCACCACGGATGTTGTGAGGTAATCCTCCAATGAAATTCTCTAATAGCTTCTCAGTGTCCGGAACCATTGTCGGACATAACGCTGCCAATTCCTGAAATCTCCTGATATATGCCTGAATATCATTACCTGCTGTCACTAGCTCATAAAACTCTGTTTCCATCTTTTTCACTTCTGTTCGTGGGAAAAACTTCTTTGTCAGCAACTTCTTGAATTCTTCCCATGTAAGCTTGTGAGCATTCTCCATTCCCATGGGCTTTGCATACGAATTCTACCATGACATAGCTTCCCCAACGAGTGTACTAGTAGCAAACTTAACGTTGCTGTCCTCCGGACAGTTGCATAGAAGGCAATGTTGAAAAATTGGCCATATCGGCCGATTAATCGTCCGATATATCGCTTATCGGCCTTCGACCTTGTAGAATTTTGCATATCGGTCAAAAAATCGGTCTGGGAAAAAAAAAAGGCCAAAAATCGTCCGTATCGGCCAGAAATCAGCCGTATCAGTCAGCGTTAAAAAAAATAAAAATTTAGGCATTCTACTTAATTTGGGGATCGTTTATTTCACCTATAACACACAATGAGCCTCATAATCAGAATTGAAGCCTTTTATTGAGGTTTGGAAACATAGTAGGCTTGGAATCAGTTACGATCTTTAGTTTGGTCTCCAGAAATACCCAAAACAAGCAAAAATTGCCAATCCGATTAATCACCGACTAATCGCTGCAGGGTGGTCGGCCTCCACGCTACCGATTCATGATTTTTGCAACATTGATAGAAAGAATATTGATTCTGTCTTTTCAAACCATCGAATCATGGCAGTGGCTCCTTCAGTGCCTTTGAATTTTTCCGGATCACCACTCTTGAAATCTTTGTACGTACATTTACGACCATTTGTACCATTGGTATTTGTTCCTGCGGCTTCCGCGGATTCTGCCCACGAAGCGGCTTCAACAGCAGCTGCAGCTACGGCAGCTCTTTCTGTAACCAATGCTGCCTCTATACTGTCGGCAACAAACTTTCTGACTTCAGCTGGTGTCATAGCAGTGGTGGCTCTTTTGGGTGGCATAATTCTTCACAAACACAACATGTATATACATCCACAACACGTATAAATACAACCACAGCATGTATAAATACAATGAAACCACAACGAAACATCATAAATATAATCACAATGCACATGAATATAATACATGAAAATTTCGGTTACGCAGACCGATATCATAAAATAGCACAACGAAAATCCTGCATAGTAGAGTCACACTTGATATATTTGTTTGTACTACAAGCAAAAGACAACAAGTACTAACTATGTCCCACACCCCGGGACTAGGATAATAATGTACAAGCTACATGATAACAGTCTAACACTAGGCACCTCCTCCGGGTGCTCCGTCTAGCCTGCAGAAAATCCTCTAAAGATCCCTAGAAATCGCAACATCGATCTCCTTTAGGTGCTGAACTCAAAGCTGGAGATTAGTCTCCCTAGTCTCTGATGCAGAGAACCTAGCCTGAATTGAAGATAACTCACCGGCCTGGCGATGATGCTCATCCTAGAACATCTGTGCTCTGTCGACTAACCCCGGTATCTCCTGCCTTAGCTGGTGATATGCCCTGAACTCTCCAACTGACGAGCCTCTAAACCCTGGTGTGACACATCGATGGCAATCCTGTCCTGGATCAATCCCTCGACCTCCTCCTCAATAGCCTTAGTACGGCTCACTGGAGTCTCGTCTAGATGAGACAATGCCCTCTCAATCTCTCTCTGAAGCTGGTCTAGTCGCGAGTCAAATGTAGCAGCAGTAAGTAGTCTGTCAGCAGCAGCCCTCGAGCTCTCACCAACCTCAAATCTGCTGGGTGGTGCTGTCTCTGTGGCATCTGAAGTATCTGGTGATGAGATATTAAGACGAGCCCGCTTCTTGAGCGGTAGGTCTGACATAGGAGTAGGATCTCTACATCTACACCAGAGATGAACTGGTGCTGATAGGGATGGCAATGGTGGAGACAATGATGATAAGGATGGTAAAGGTGATAATGGTGGTGGTGTACTGAATGTCACACTCCTCCTCGCTGTCAAGCGGCGACGAAGTGGATGAGATGAAGTAAGTGATGATGGTGGTGGTAGGGATACAAATGCAGCTGGTGACCTACAGTGAGATGATGAACCTGCTTAGCAGCAGTGCGCTTCATGCGAGGCCCACCTGGATATGTACGGTAAACTCGACCATAGGGTACAAACTCTCCTGGCTGGATAACTAGAACAAATCTGGGACCACGACGGATCACAGGTGACAGTGGTGGGGTAGGCACGACTTCCCCCTCCTCAAAGGGTTCTGTCTCGGCCTCTGACATCACAGGTGAAGACTGTGGAGTAGGCTCCACTGATGATAAAATGATAGTGGGTATCGGGGATGATGTAACCGACTCTAGTATGATGGAGGGTAGTGAGGAAGTATCGTCCGCTGACTCAGAGTCAGACGAGATAACAATAGGGTGTGAATCCGAAGACATCACTGAAACAACATATGTGAAATAAAAGTAAATAAACATTTACACAATGTGGATTATGATGAAATGATATATGTATGAAATCGCAATCACTACATGTGATATAATGAATATGCACTTATGCTACAATGATGAGATGCTATGATGGTGCAGTTATAGTCTAGGATATAATGGACAACCTAGTTCGCTATAACCTTTGCTCTGGTACCAATCTGTCACACCCCCAAATTTCGTGACTTGCAGCGGAATAAGTCATTTAGGGGCACGACTGGTCATAGCACCAAAGTTACAGTTATATTGAACGACCTAAAGTGTCATTTAGAAAATACATCGTTTGATTATTTAAAAACATTCAGAGTTATAAAGCTAGGTCCCAAAAGGTGAAACAAGTTTTCATAAAACAAGTTCATACAATTCAAACGATGGATAAGTGCATAAAATATAAAGTGAGACGCGTCGACTCCGCGACTCCATGATGTCCATATGCAAGCCAACATGCGATACCTTAATTACCTGAAAATACATTGCTAAAATGGTCAACAAAAATGTTGGTGAGATCATAGGTTTATGTAAATGAAATATTGTACGGATACCACAAGTATAAAGTGTATGACAAAACAATGCCACATAAAAATGATACATTAGCTCTTAAGCTCATGACCCCGAAGCTAGACTGAATGAAATGCCCCAACTGAGTGTTTGCCAATCACTCTAATATGACAGAAATGAAATGCGTTCGTTTGACAAGTTAGCGCTACCAACCCGAACGGAGGAGTCACCCTCAATAGATCTATTCACTCACTCTCGCTTGCTAACAATTAACGGTTCATGATAATAAAAGGGGACTTTAATCTGGGCAATGATGTAACTTAAGCAATGTAATGAGTTTGCATACTTTGGTCCGCATATAAAAATGGTGCAATGTATTCTCCCCCGAGAGTTTAGAAATCAATAAATATTTTAAAACGGGGCTATGAAAACTCACCTGATATGATATAGCAACAATGATCACAATGGATATGATGAGATGAGGCTCGGTTCCTTACCGCGACCTATCATGAATGATATGATCTAAGGTAAGCAAATGAAATGATGTTACTCATGCAAACACGTATGTTATCGATACCACTCGAAAGTTTTGAAAACAACGTTTATCGCCGAAAAATACATTTTTGACGTCTCGTTAAGTTATAAACTACATTTCGCGTAAATATGTTAAAACTACACTCCATGATCCTTGTTTGGTGTTCTATTGGCAAATATAATGTTTTCGTCGCAAAACATTACTTTTCATAACTTGTGAAAATATATATATCCAAACCGGTCTCGCAAAACAAGTCGCGAATTAGTGCACGTTAAGAGTTAGTGAATACATTTGACGTTCTTGAAAACCTTGTAACATTATCTAAATGTCGTGTTATTTGACTTTTGATCATACGCGCCTTGATTAGATAGAAAACCGGCTATCAATGCGATAACTTGCAAAAATGTTAACTTTTATACTTAGAAAATACTTTCTAATAGGGCTGTCAAAATAGAATAGAGTTCGTCGGCTTTGAACGTGTATATCTCGGTACTTATAAGCTCGTTTTCTACGTTCTTTATATCCACGGATTCGTCATAACATGAACTAACATAATCTCGGTAGCTCGGCTCTCCTAGATCACGTCTAACGCCTCGTTTGGTCCTTTAAAGTTCGGCTAACAGCACGCTTATTTTCAGAAAATTAGTTTTCGTCGTCTAACTTTGAAAAATCATATCTCCTTCGTTATAAGTCGGTTTTTAGTGATTCTTGCGGCCACGGTTTCGTTTTTGAAAGAAATTTCTGAATATGAAGGCCAAAATATACCAAAAGTTACTGAGTTTTCCAGTTTACACGTTTTTGGACAGTAGCTATTTTAGATTGTTAAAAACTCATTTCCTTGGTTCTAAACTTGATCATACCACCTCAAATCAACTCCACAAGTTCGCAAATCCTACCATACACCTTCTTAGGGTGTCATGGGGTCCTAAACATCACCAACCTTGGTGGATCTCATGTGCTTACTAGTGAAACTTATAGATCTAGTGTTTGTGATAGTTTATAAGCAAAGTGGTATCTAAAACATAAGTAACTTGCATAATTAACTAGTATAACTTGAAAATACATAATCATATGAAGTAAATGAAAGTATGAAAAGATCAATGAGGTGTTCTTGAAGTTTACTTTCAATGTTGGAGTGATTTGATGAGAAAAGGTGCAATAACTTAGGGTTTTGATCACAAATCCTTAACTAGGATAGCAATTGGAGCTAGATAAACACTTGAACTTGAAAAATCTATGGATTTCTTGTGGTGTTCTTGGTTGGGCCATGGGTATGGATGAAGAGGAAGAGAGTGTTTTGATTTCTTAGCTAGTGAAATGTGTTACTTGAAGTGTTATGGAAATAAATTCAAGAAACAAGAAAACATAAGCATTAAATGATGTCAAGTCTAAGCAAGAAAATGTGGAGACTTAGGGAAGGTAGGGGGGGGAGCGGCAACATGGAGAAAAAGTAAGAAAACATGGCCAATTAATGTTGTTGTCTAATGGTTGTATGAGTTAGTGAAGTTTATGTGTACATTGGGTGTTACCGGGTACCGAGTTAACTAGAAATAAATCGCGACGATGTAAAATAAAATATGACGAAGTTGTAAAAATTGTAAAATCATATTCCTTGCAAGAATCGGGTGTTAGAATGCTTATCGGATTGAAATTTCGTAAACCGACGGAGTTATAAGCTCCTAATGGAAAATGTAGCAATTGATTTAAAAACACCGGGTAAAGTAATAATATAATCTCTATATCATTATAATTAGCTTGAAAGTGTATTAGGATCATTGTCTGGAGTATTTGGGTTTACTGTTGGTAGAAATGACTGAGTGGTAACGTTAATTAAACAATTAAGCATACGTTAATGAAAATCACACAAACACATGCATGAACTGATATGGTAATGATGTTACTGATGATATGCAGACTACCCTAGTCTGTATGATGTGTCTTTACTGATGATGCATGAATACGCAGCTAAACCTAACTGGTTACGCGAATTTGGATACCCGTAAACCAGGTTTACGACATGATGAATGATGCCCATGAATAGTGATTTTCCTCCGGGAGTGAATAGTGTCATGTGAATAGTAAAATTTTTGACGACTTCTCAAATTCTCAAACTGACTTCAAAAATGATAAATAGTGAAATGATAAATAGTGATTGATGAATAGTATCCCATGAATAGTAAATTGTCGAGGTTTGGAAAATGACCTGAAATTACGAGTTATAACAGAAGGAACCGTACTCTGGTGGAAGCTGCAAGAACCATGCTAATATTTTCCAAAGCACCGATGTTTCTTTGGGCAGAAGCAATTGCAACTGCATGTTACACTCAAAATCGATCCCTGATTCATACTATTCACAACAAAACACCCTATGAGCTGATTCATAGCAAGAAGCCAGACCTCTCTTTTCTTCGTGTTTTTGGTGCACTGTGCTATTCGACAAATGACAGTCAAGATCTGGGAAAGTTGAAAGCTAAAGCAGACATAGGTTTCTTCATTGGGTATGCACCAGATCGCAAGGGATACAGAATCTATAACAAAAGAACCTGACAAATCATGGAAAGTATTCACGTTACGTTCGATGAGCTGACTGAGCAACCGGCTCCTGGACAAACTAGTTCTGGACCCGCTCCTAATCTTTTGACACCTGGACCAATCAGTTCAGGGCCTTATACAGAATTCCACGCCTGCAGTTCCTTATGTACCACCTACCAGTGAGGAGTTGAAGAAGTTATTTGATCCGATGTTTGACGAATATTTTGAGCCACCAGCGGTTAATACTACAATGGAAGCTCCACTTGTACCTCCTGTTGCTGATGCTCAAATTCCACAAAACTCAGAAGGTCCATCGGTATCTGTCTCAATCAGTCAAGATGCACCATCTGCTAGTCAATCAAATATTCAATCTTCTTCGGTGCAGCAAGGATCTGCAGATGACAATTCTTTTGAATTGAATCCTTTTGCTCCTATTGATGATGTTCCATTTGAGAATGTATTTGCTCCTGAATCTTCTATAGAGACATCCTCTTCAGGAGATCACAACACGGCAACATCTGTTCACCAACCTCAACCACATGATCATCTCAGAAAGTGGACCAACGATCACCCCATTGATAACATTATTGGAAATCCCACTCGTCCGGTATCCACACGAAAGCAAATTGCCACCGATGCCTTGTGGTGCTTCTTTAATTCTGTACTCTCTAAAATCGAACCCAAAGATTTCAAAGATGCAATGTCTAAAGACAGTTGGTTTCAGGCAATGCAAGAAGAAATTCATGAGTTTGATAGACTTGAAGTATGGGAATTAGTGCCCGCTCCAAATTGTGTAATGATTATCGCTCTTAAGTGGATCTTTAAGGTGAAACTTGATGAACATGGTGACGTTCTGAAGAATAAGGCTCGACTTGTTGCAAAAGGATATCGTCAAGAAGAGGGCATAGACTTTGAAGAGTCATTCACACCAGTTGCTACAATTGAGGCCATCAGAATGTTTCTACCTAATGCTGCCAGTCAAAACATGATTGTCTACCAAATGGATGTCAAGACAGCATTTCTAAATGGTGACCTAAAAGAGGAAGTCTATGTTAGTCAACCAGAAGGGTTTGTTGATCCTGAGCGTCCTACTCATGTCTACCGCTTGAAGAAGGCTCTGTATGGGCTAAAGCAAGCACCTAGGGCGTGGTATGATACTCTATCAAAGTTTCTTCTGGCTAAAGGTTTCTCCAAAGGTGTTGTTGATCCTACTCTATTCACTAGGAAGACTGGTAATCATCTACTTATTGTTCAGATCTACGTAGATGACATCATATTTGCTTCTTCTGATCCGATGGAGTGTGATCGTTTTTCCAATGAGATGAGTTCCAAATTTCAAATGTCTATGATGGGACAAATGTCTTTCTTCTTGGGTTTACAAGTTTCTCAAAGTCCCGGAGGCATCTTTATTAATCAATCCAAATATGCAAATGAAATATTGAAGAAATTTGGATTTGATTCAAGTGATGCGGTTGACACCCCTATGATCGAGAGATCGAAGTTGGATGAAGATCTCTCTGGGATCCCGGTTGATCAAATAAAGTTTAGAAGTATGATCGGATCCCTAATGTATCTCACTGCTAGTAGGCCAGATTTATTATTTGCGGTATGTATGTGTGCCCGATACCAGTCCAAGCCTACCAAGAAACATCGGGAAGCAGTAAAGCGGGTCTTTCGATACCTTCAAGGGACTATTCACATGGGTCTCTATTATCTTCACTAGGGCACTTTATAAGGGAACAAATGGAAAAATGGGTTGTTGAACTTTACTTCGTGAGGATAGAGTTTCAGTTAGCTGATATCTTCACTAAGGCACTTCCGAGAGAACGGTTTCAATTTATTCTCCCGCAACTTGGCATGAAGAGTTTGACTCCATAAACACTCAAGAGTCTTCAAGAAGAAAACGAGGAGTAAAGGATTTGCTTCACATATCCTTGTATATATTTGTATATATTTTAAAACAAAAAGAAAATAGAAAATTATAAAACCGATAAAAACCATAAAAATCAGAAAATCAAAAATACCAAAAATAGTTCTTCTAGGCATGTCTTCTATTTATCGATAACATTTACGGACCTAGAAATATCATTCAATAATGACACGGGTCTTTAAATGAAGCTCGAGCAGAAGTTATATTAACCGGTTAAAACATGTCTAATGGCTTGCTATTACTTCAGATAGCAACCCGCGTTCTATTATGGAGAAAGCATTTCGCCATAAAGACGGCTGTTTCCCCAACTGGGTGATGTTCACCCGGGCATGGATTACTTTATATCCATGTTTCTCCGACTTGATGTACGATTCAGTGCATCATTTCTTGTATAAGAAGAGAAGTCTTCTTTACACCACAAACTCTTCGCATCTATGATTCTTCAGGAGAGTTTTGGTGTTTCACAAGGTGGTAACTGAACTTAAATTTTCACAAATGCTTCATGCTCAATTGAATGACTACAGCTCTTTAAATAGAAAACAGGTCATTAATTGAGGGGGAGAGTATTTGTTCAAATTTCTAACACCTTTTTAAACTTTGTGCAACATCAGCAGTGACACTCTCTCTTGGTTTAAGGGGGAGCATAGTATGCACCATCATCGGAATATATCAAATCTGACCATATTTTCTCCCACATTTTTCTAACTTATTTAAATCAATTGGGATCACAAATCTCAAAAGGTTTGAAATTTTTGATCGGGGGAGAGAATGTGATTTAAATATGAAACCTGATGAAAATGTGATTCTTTGGACTTAAGTGTAAGCTCTCCCATATGTGCTAAACTCTTTCGTATATCGATGCACATATTGAGGGAGAGCAAATGGTGTGCAATAGCCAAATGGATGTGGCATCTCATGTGTGCACGACTCAGACTTTACCAATGACTTGACGAAACACAAACTGTCATTAATCGAAAGGACATGTCCTGGCCGGGTAATAATTTCACGCTGGTCTAACCAGTGATGTAAGCATGTCTCGAAGAGGATATGTCTGAGTAGAGTATACCGTTTCGAGAAACTTTCTATGGATGTGACCAGGCCGGGTAATAATTTCAAGCTAGTCTAACTAGTGATGTAAGCGTGTCTCGAATCGGTCATATTCACTGAAAGTGGATCAATTCAAAAGTGCGAACTCCACCCAACATGTGTAAATTTAATATTAAAACATATGAGCACATGTTGAGGGGGAGCTTTTGAAAAATATAAAACTCTCGAAGTGTTAGCAAAATGTGTTTCATAATCATAGAAACTTTGAGAGATTTTTTCAAGGATTTGGTTAATGGCAACATAGGATAGTCATGAAGTTATAAGGTGGCTAAGGTTAGGAAAAACCATCCTATGATCCGCCAGAGCCGGGGGGATCTACCCAAGGACAATACCGAATAGTTAGTATTAGAAAGTCCTTAGGTACAATTATGGAAAAAAGGAGTAATATGAGAAAGGAGAAAGAAGGGGTTGAAGAATTAAAAAGAAAAGAAATGAGAAAGGGTGAAAAGAAATAGCCCTCCAATTATTCAACCTTAGGGCAGAAACCGAGTTCAATTCATATACTACTGGTGGTTACTAAGGTAACACCGGTATTGAAGACAAGACGTCATGGACCCAGTGACGCACTGCACTAAACCTTCTAAACCACTCAAGTTCTCTTAAAAGGACTTGTTTCATTCTCACGGGGAACCCTGCATAATCTATCGATGGCTCATTGCGAGCTATGTTGATATTGAAACAGGAGACACCGCTCCAGTCTCCGACTACCAAAAATGCACTTATTGAGTCTAGAGCCAAGAGATGCATCAAAAGATCTCAATAGGAACACATGTTACTTCTACACTGGTTGTTCAACATTAAGGACACCAGGTGTAAACTTATGAGTCCTACGCAGATCTTAGCAATCTGCCAGAACATTCATGAGGGAATTTACAAATGTAATTCTCAGTGATTGAATGCAGGTCACTTCGGTAATTCCTTGTGAATTACGCTTAGTGGTCACGGCGGTTACAAACGGTCTACAGTCGTGGAGTGAACTCCAGCGACTCACCTAATCGTTGATGTACTTCGGTAGATCTTGTAAACCCTCTCGGGGGTTTCCGATTTAGGAACGGCCTTGGTAAGGATCAGAGAAAGTTTTCACACTATGCTGTTAACAATCTCGAAATCCAAACCTATAAGTGCCGGACGTTTTATTGCTAACTGTCGTATGCAGGAATCCCTGGTGGTTGCAGCTGATTGCCGAAAAGATGCTGATTCATCACCCCACGCTCACATTTCATCATCATAATCAAAGAAATCATGATATCTAAAAGACCTTCAACACTGCTTCCGCAGCTCTGATGCTGAAGATCATGATCCAGAAAAATGTGAGCATGTCGGTTCAAAATCACTACTTCATATGGAGGAGATGCTGAATGATGACTTGAAGATATATGTTGGATGATATTCTCAAAGAAACCTCAAAGATCATCCAAGACAAAAGATCAGTCATCAAAAGTTCGCTGCTGAACGCACAAAGATTAATGACTTTGAAGAATCAAGAACTACGAGCTAGGAAGTCATAGTCATATGGTAAAATGCTAGAATTCAAAACATTATTTCCGGGGTGACCTCCCTTAGGGGGAGATTGTTAGGAATACAATTATTCATTTGAAGACTCGGTCACCCCGAGTATCTGTTAGCATTAACTTGCTCGTAGGATCATTAGTAATATGAGGCATTGTCAAGCCCGTGCGTTGCACCAATTGTCTCTAAGTGTTCGTAGCTTAATGGTTGGTATTCATTTGGTTTACACTATAAACTAATTTGTATGCGTTTATGATATGTGCAATAGGCAGGTGAAGATTATATTGGGAGATGTTATAATAGTTTGTGTACTCTAGTAAAATATGATGGTCTAATAGCATTGTTATTTTTGGCCATTATAGTAATTAAATTATTTTATTAGCATTAAGAGATTACATATGAAGAGACCTTTTGTTTAAATGAGTCTCTTGACTTGTAATATTTTAATATGCATAAGTTACAATGTTTTTTTTTACTATTTATTCGGCTCTTTTTTTGTCATAAAAGTTACAAAACATTTATATTTCGAATTTTGTTTCCAATGGCAGAGTTTCGGATGTTAGAAAACTTAATGAAGGTTGCAGGGTCATCTAATTTTCATGATTGCATGCGTATTTGGTAATGCAACAAAGTTTAAGTTGTTATAAATATATATGCTTAGGAGTTAGGAGGATATAATGTTACTCAAATGAGTATTATGTAATATACTGAGTATTATGGTAGTTAAAGAGAGTTCTTTACTTCTAGAAATTACGCCCATACAATGGGACATGCATGTATTCCAATTGAGGCCACTTTGGTAGTCATTGACCTTCTAAGGGGTTATCCCCAAAACCTGAATATCATATATAATTTGTGAAACCTTTGTAACTTTGGAACGTCAAATCTCTTTATTAGAACATTTACCAAAACAGCATGATTTGACTGCCACGGGAGAATTTTATTGATTGTTAGAAGAATTTTGTTAATGTTTAGGTACACGTAACCATTTTGTTGAGTTTATAGATTTTTTTATTTTTATTATTATTTTTTTAATCTTTGTAGTGTAAGTTTAGGATAATGGGTTTATAGTATAATAGGTTTTAAAAAGCATGTATTAATACGTGTTTGTAGTTGATTGTGATAGTATCACCACTTCCAATGTGGTTTGACTTCACCATTTCGAGCCAACATCTACATTTCTCATCACATTAATAGAATTTGCATTCATTATCACCATATAAATTGATCATTCACATGTAATTTTGTTTACACCAAAAAATATTATAACCGAAAACTTAATGTTGATAAAATAGTTTGTAACCAAAACTTATTATTTGTATTTATTTTTTATTAATTGAGTTAAATAAAGCTTAAACGCATACGGCTCTATTAAAATAAGCTTTAACAAAAAAATTGGCAATAAAGAATAATCCCCATAGTTACATTTTCTAACGAGTACCAATTTTAGCCGTGTAAAAATTAACTAATACGTGAAAATTTATGAGTCTAAAATACCACTCTTGGTACCAAATAATTATCAAAACATTTGGATAAATCACATTTTATATAAGCATCCAACTTAACTCGTATGATAGTAAACATGCCCACCTTTTGAAATGTTTAGAGCGTGATAACTTGTCTTTTCAATTAGCTAGACCTATCAAGTTGAATTTGATAGTTGCATATCATAAATCTATTAAAAAGAAATTTATTCGACATATATGGATGGTTTCTTGGCGGCAATTTATAAGTAGTTTATAGTTACTGATCATAAAGTGGTTGATATATTTTGATGACATTGTGTTTTGTGGAAAAATAATGCAAGAAAAGGAGAACATGATGATTCATCTATCTAGATGAACTCGGTCACCTTAAACTTGATCTTGATATTAACATGCCATGTATCTTGAGTTATCATGAAAAAGGATCACTTTTTTCTGGCGTAAGCTTGAATATCGTTCCTTTTTCATCAAATCTTAATCCTGATTTGTATAGCA
Organism: Artemisia tridentata subsp. tridentata; assembly: GCA_021014915.2. Taxonomy (NCBI): domain Eukaryota; kingdom Viridiplantae; phylum Streptophyta; class Magnoliopsida; order Asterales; family Asteraceae; genus Artemisia; species Artemisia tridentata. The sequence continues at coordinate 192,765,372 of CP139502.1, read as the reverse complement.
AATATGAAGCTATGTATGTTATTTCAACTTTCAAGCATGTGCTTACAATTTAACCCATCAGGCCATCATTGAAAGAACATAGCCATTAAATACATACTACTGTATAAAAATGGTGATATAAGGGATTGTTTAGAAGTGCGCCATATTCTGACTTCTTATAATCATAATCACACAAATATTGAAACTACTTTATAAATCAATAGATCATCTAACTACATGTTCACTTTTGTTTATACAAAATTAAAATAAGAAATTACGCTACATGTTTCTATTTTGGGTGCCTGTAAAATCTAAAGTTTTTTTTTTCGTTCTTCCCGAATCACTATTTTATATCCATAAAGTAAGCTACATGTTTCTCCCTTGTTGTAAAGAAAAATATATACGCAACATTGTTATTAATGGTATTAAGAAAGAATACTAAGAACACCCAATGACCCAACCCAAATGTCATAAACAAAGGAAAATCCACAACTACAAACCCTAAACCCAATAACTCCCTATAATCCACTAATTCTTCTCTGCTCTTACCCTAACTTTACTCTCCCAAAAAGTCACGCCCCCACTTCTCTTTATCTTGCAGTCACACGTCAACTTCTCTTTTAGCCACCGGCTTTGTTCCTTCTTTTTTGTTATAGCAGCCACACAAACTACCTCAAACCAAGGTGCGATTTTTTTTTTTCGTTTTCCATTATCCCAAGATGAACGCACAGATAGATCTCGATACTTGTAAGTTGTAACACTCGACTTCAAGATCAACGGCTTCAAGATCTTATAAGGTCTCGGGTAGGTTTGCAATTTTTTATTTTGGTGTGTTATTGACCGAAAGAAAGAAAGGATAATAACAGCCATGTTCTTGTTCCAGTTGTGTATTGTTCTTTTTTCTTAAATTTTTGGAAATTTAAAAGAAGTTGAAACTTCTCACTGATCTATGATGAGTGGGTTCTCGTTTTGTTTTATCGGTTTTGAAAGATCGATGATGGTTTTTGTATAGATATGAAAGTCTTCTAGATCTTGTATAAGGTCTCGGGTAGGTGAAGGTTTTTGTTTTGATTCATTTTGTTCTTGTCTAAACCGAATGAAAGTAAGGATGAAAACCATTTGGTTTTGTTCTTTTCTTGAAAATATTCGGATATTAAAAGAAGTTATTTGCTTCTGTGATCGATGATGATTTCGTTGTTTTGAATCTTTGAAGGTTTTGATATGAACACAAACAAATCTGAGATCTTTGATGGTTTTAATAGCCACAAAATCATCATCGGAACCACTAAAACAACAACGAAACCACCTAAGCTCGAAACACCACCTCTTAAATTTATATTTGGTGGTTTCGGCGGCGGAAACAGTTGATCTTGGCAGCGGTTCCGGTGGCTGTGGCGGTGGAAGAGTATGCTGTGAACCTGTTTGGATTGTGCTATTTATAGGGGAGTATAATACTTCGGTTCATAATTGTTGTTGATTTTTCATATTCATCTTCATTATTACATCTTGTGAAATTAATTGTGTGAGACTTTCCAAATCGTGTATTTAATCTTTTAACTAATTGCAGGCCATATGAAATAGATAGATGCATATACTCTACATATTGCTTGAACTACCTTGTACCATACAACCCTCTATGCACAATCACTCTTCCACAATAAATCAAGCCATTGAATCTTTAGATATAATAGTAATATTAGTAATAGTTTGTTTATTAAAGTATTTGTGGAGTGGGTCGGGTCTTTACCCTCTGTCAGCTCACTCCACAGCCCACACAGGGCACCATATGTAATCCTATATAAAGCCCTTCCCATACAAGGGAAGGGTTGGACCTTTCATTCTAATCTAACACATACTACTTTCTCTCTCTACAAAGGCTCCCAACCTTCTACTTCTCTCTCTAGAAATCTTCTACTATTCAGCCCAAATCTCAATCCATGCATGTGTTATATATTGTGAACATCCTACATAGGTAAAGGGTTACCCTAAAAATAAGATTGCAAAAACACCGAAACTTTCCTTCTAGGCATCAACATTATCCGAATTGGCTAGAACATTTTTTGCGGCCTTTACAAATCTTTCATAACCCCACGGACTTACAAGATTAGAAAGAAAGCTTTGGCATAAACATTATTTTATTCTCGAATGCTGGCCGATTCGAGTGGATCGCCGACTTCCTCACCGATAAGATAGTCTTTGACGGACCGGATTTGGTTTTAAAACATCATAAAGTGGACTGGCTCATACTATTGGTAGTTAATTGGGGCACTATATGAGAATGCACTAGAAAGAGGAATACAAGACCAATAAAATACTGTTGGGAATTAAATTAAACAGTTGGTACAGTTCTGTATAAGTTAGTACGGTTGAAGTGTTGCTGAAGAATACATCAACAGTTGGAACTGTTGATAAGAAGAGTTAGTACTGCTTATAAGATTAAGATGAAACCGTGTAAAGATATATATAGAAAAGATGTCATGTATATCTTATTATGATAGAATTATACGGTAGATAGTTTACTTGTAAAGGACTCCTTCTCATGTAAAAGGAGATCCTAGGTTATGGTTTATATATCATCATTATTGATATAGCTTTTAAGATTTCATTGTAATACTCGTAATATATCAAAGCTATTCGTTTGGTTAAACTGTGTGCAATTATCTCTATTGTTACATTCATACAAATCACATACAATCACCAAACAAGAATTCTTCTAAGTACTTGATAGTAAATTCCGCGTGCTGTCAAGTATATACTCAAAGTATCTCCAACACAACTCGTGTGTTTAGATCCGGTCAAGTAGTATCAGAGACAGGTTTCGGATACTTTGATTTAGAAGATTCTGAAGTATTTATTCACTAGCAACCAAGAAGATGGACATGGAGACACCTCAAACCTCAATCCTTGCTAAACTCCCCATGCTGAAACAGAATGAATACGATTTATGATGGCTCAGAATAGAGCAATATTTCATGGTGCAAGACTACGCATTATGGGATATCATTATCAATGGTGATTCCTTCAAACCGATTCCCGTTGAAGAAACACGTGCTGATGGTTCCAAAACCACAAAGCTTAACACTGAGCCAGTCACAAACGAGGAGAGAATCAAAAAGAAGAATGATCAGAAGGCTAGGAATTTGTTATTAATGGCATTTCCTAATGATCAAGTGCTGAATTTTAGCCATTACGAGACTGCTAAAACTCTTTTTGAAACAGTGGTGGAAAGATTTGGTGGCGATGAAGCTACCAAGAAGGCATAGAAAACCCTACTTAAACAATGTTATGAGAACTTCACTGCATCAAGCAATGAAACTTTGGACCATATCTTTAATAGGCTTCAAAAGATCATCAGTCAACTTACTGTGTTGAAGACTGTGATTCCACAGGAAGACCTCAACATGAAGTTTCTTAATAGTTTACCTGCTGAATGGAACACTTATGTTGTGGTTTGGAGCAATAAACCAGAACTGGAGAAAATGACAATGAATGAGCTTTACAACAATCTTAAGATTGTTGAGCAGAAGGTGAAGAAGAGTGGTAGCACCAGTTCTAGTTCAGGGAATATGGCTTTCTTATCTTCTTCAAGCAGTTCGAATCATGAAGATGAAGAAGCAGTTGGTACTGCTAACCCAACAGTTAGCACTGCTAGTGTAAAAACTAGTACTTCTGGCTTGACTGAAGAGACCATATATGGATTTGTGTCAGAACAATCTGGTGGGTCTCAAATCTACAATGAAGACCTTCTTCAGATTGCTGAAGATGATTTGGAAGCTATGGATTTAAAGTGGCTGTTGGCTTTGATAAGTATTAGGGCTAAGAAGTATTATCAAAGAACTGGGAACAAGATCACCTTCAATGGAAGAGATGTAGCTGGGTATGACAAGTCCAAGGTGGAGTGCTATAATTGTCATAAGATGGGGCACTTTGCCAGGGAATGTAGAAGTCCAAGACAACAAAGCAATCAATGTCAAGGGTTCAAGAATCAGCAAGGAACAAGGAGAACAGTTAATGTTGAAGAGCCTTCTTCCAAGGCTATGGTAGCTGTAGATGGAGCTGAATTTGATTGGAGCTTCATGGAGGAAGAAGAGGAACCAGCTAACTTGGGTTTGATGGCTTTCTCAGACTCTGAGTTACATATTGTTCAAAAATGTTCAAATACTTGTTCTGCTTTAAATGATTATGAGTGTCTTAAGAAACAGTATGATGATCTTAGATTAGAGTTTAATCAAGTAAATTTTAGTCTGGCAAATCATAAAAGAGGACTAGCTATTTTGGAAGAACAAATTGTGTTTTATAGACATAATGAGTCAAACTTCTCTGATGAGATAGGTGTTTTAAAAAGGGATTTGCAAATAAAAGAGGATAAAATGAGTGGACTTGTATATGAACTAGAGAAGCTTTAAAAGGAAAAAGAAAACATCCAGTTAAGTGTAGATACTCTTGAACATACTTCAAAGGGAGTTCAAAAAATAGTAGAGAATCAAATACTTAACAAAGCTAAGTCTGGTTTAGGGTATAAGTCAGTTGCACCCCCTCTTAGAGGAATGTTTGTTCCACCAGGAATTGATTTGGCTCATACAGGTTTAGAAGAGTTTAAGGATATGGATTTTCCTGTATATGGCGTTAAGATTAGTGAGAATCCTATTAAATTTGTTAAGGCTGAGGATTCTTATGTTAGTGCTAGTGATAAATCACTTTCTGAGGAAATGATGTCCTCTCCTAGAGACTCAGATGCACCAACCATTGAGGATTGGACATCTGATGATGAGGATGCCAAGGTTAAGGACAAATCTAGTGATGTTAAGGCAGAAGTTAAACATACTCCTAAAGTGGTTAAGACTAAAAACATAAAACCAGTTAGGAAAAATGTGAAATATGCTGAGATGTATAGGACTAAGAACATATCACCAGTTTCTGAGGGTAGTCAGAGGAACTGGAATCACTCAAAATCTAAGCAATTAGATGAGGAGTTTGCTATGATTAAGAAAGTATGTTTTGTTTGTGGAAGTTTTGATCATTTTGCTGCTTATTGTGACTCTAACCCATGGAAGAAGAGAGATTTTGGGAATTCAAGGGTGAATTGGAATAAAAATGCTAGGGTAACTCAAAACAGTCCAACAAGAGAGATTAACCCAACAGTAAATCAAAAATTGTCACCCAAAGTAGTTCTGTTAAGATCTGGAGTCAAAGCAGTTTCAACTGTTAAGTCAGCAGTTCCAACTGCTAAACCTAACAAATGGTTTAAGAACAAACAAATTTTTACAAGTGCAAAACAACTTTCAAATCATGCACAAACAGTTAAAAGGCATTTTTATAAGAAAACAGCAATGACCAAACAAAAATGGGTGCCTATAGTTAAACCAGCAGTTCAAACTGCTAGACCAGGAGTTCAAACTGTTAGACTAGCAAATGCTACTGCTAGGCACTTGAGTGTTAAGGGTAAAAGGGGCAATGCTGTCAAGGCCTCAGCACATTGGGTTAGAAAATTTGCCAAACCCAATGGTGCATCAATGACCTTCAATAAATTTTCTGATATTGATGCACAAGGCAGATCCAAGCCAGTGATGGTTTGGGTCCCCAAAAGACACTAAAACCATTCTTTTGTGTGCAGGAACATCCTACAGATGGTAAAGCAGATAGATGATATTCAGATAGTGGATGTTCAAGGCACATGACTGGCAACATGTCATACCTTTCAGACTTTATTGCATTGTATGGTGGACCAGTTGTCTTTGGTGGTGGTGTTGGAGGAAGGATTACTGGTAAAGGGGTAATTAAAACTGGTAATCTTGATTTTGAAAATGTGTATTATGTACCAGAACTTAAGTACAATCTTTTTAGTGTATCACAAATTTGTGATAAACAGAACAAAGTTTTATTTACTGATACTGATTGTCTTATTCTTTCTCCTGATTTCAAGCTACCTGATGAAAGTCAAGTATTGCTTAAAATCCCTAGAAAGGATAACACATACAGTGTTGAGATGAATAAACTAGTTCCTAAGGTTGGACTTACTTGTCTTGTTGCAAAAGCCACATTGGAAGAATCAATGTTATGGCACAGAAGGCTTGGTCATGTTAATTTTAAAACCATTAACAAAATTGCTAAAAATGGTTTGGTAAGAGGCTTACCAAATAAAACTTTTCTGAATGACCAAACCTGTGTTTCTTGCCTTAAAGGTAAGCAACACAGAGCTTCTTGTAAGCCAAAGACCCAAAACTCTATTTCTCAAGCTTTATATATGTTGCATATGAACTTGTTTGGTCCTACTTCTGTGAATAGCTTGAATTTTAAGAGATACTGTCTTGTTATCACTGATGATTATAGTAGGTTTTCTTGGGTGTTCTTTATGAGAACTAAGGATGAAACTAGTGAAATCCTTAAGTCCTTCATTGTTGAAGTAGAAAACCTAGTGGATAGGAAAGTTAAAATAATCAGGTGTGATAATGGAACAGAATTTAAGAATAGAGTTATGGATAAGTTTTGTAGAGAAAAAGGTATTAAAAGGGAGTTTAGTGTAGCTAGAACCCCACAGCAAAATGGAGTAGCTGAGAGAAAGAATAGGACTCTTATAGAGGCTGCTAGGACAATGTTAGCTGACTCTAAGCTACCAGCTTCATTTTGGGCTGAAGCAGTTAGCACTGCTTGTTATGTGTTGAATAGGGTTTTAGTTGTGCAACCTCACAATAAGACTGCTTATGAGCTTCTTAGAGGTAGAACCCTTGCTTTAAGCTTCATGAGACCTTTTGGTTGTCATGTTACTATCCTTAATACCAAAGACCAACTAGGATAGTTTGATGGGAAATCTGAGGAAGGTTTCTTTGTTGGTTATTCTCTGCACAGTAAGGCTTTTAAGGTGTACAATACAATCACCAAACAAGAATTCATCTAAGTACTTGATAGTAAATTCCGCATGCTGTCAAGTATATACTCAAAGTATCTCCAACACAACTCGTGTGTTTAGATCCGGTCAAGGTACAAATACTAATGAACTTGCAGGGTCTGAAGATGATGAAGATTATATATTTATGCCAATCTTGGAAGATAGTCCAGTGTTTGATTCTACCTCAAAGGATGCTAATGGAGGCAAGAATGATGCTGATAACAATGGACTCATGGGAAAGGAAACTAAAATTCCAACGAGCAGTACAAATGGAGTTAGTACTACTCAGCCACAAGTTCCTACTGCTGAGCAACATAGTGATGCTGCTGGACCAAGTCAACCTCATCTTGATTCACCAGTTCATACTGCTCCTCAAGTTGATGAGTTTGATTTCTTTGGAGATGGTCTGCAAAATATGCCTATCAACTATGCAGCTCCTTCTACTCCCCATACAATTGTACATAGGAATCATCCACTTTCCAATGTCATAGGAGATGTACAATCTGGAGTCAAAACAAGAAGATAGAGTCAAGATCCAGATCACCATGGTTTTCTTGGTGTTGTGTATGAGGAAAAACATCATGAAGATGAGCATGAGTGTATGTTTGTATGTTTCCTATCTCAGGTAGAACCCAAGAATGTGTTAAAAGCTTTAGAAGAATCAAGTTGGGTTGAGGCAATGCAAGAAGAACTGCTTCAATTCAAAATACAGAAGGTTTGGGTTCTAGTTGATCTCCCAAAGGGAATGAGGGTGATTGGTACTAAGTGGGTATTCAAGAACAAGAAGGATGAGAGAGGTTTAATTATCAAGAACAAAGCAAGACTTGTAGCTCAAGGCTATACTCAGGAAGAAGGGATTGATTATGAAGAGGTCTATGCTCCAGTTGCTAAGATTGAAGCAATCAGGCTCTTTCTTGCTTATGCTTCCTTTATGGGGTTTATGGTCTATCAAATGGATGTGAAAAGTGCCTTTCTTTATGGTACTATTGATGAGGAGGTCTATGTCTCTTAACCTCCAGGATTTATAGACCCTGACCATCCAGACAAGGTTTACAAGGTGGTGAAAGCCCTTTATGGCTTGCATCAAGCTCCAAGAGCTTGGTATGGAACTCTTGCTACTTATCTATTACAGAATGGGTTTCATAGGGGAAAGATTGATTAGACTCTCTTTATCTAGAAGGACAAAGGTGATATTCTATTGGTCCAAGTCTATGTGGATGACATCATCTTTGGTTCTACAAAGAAGGAGATGTGCAGAGAGTTTGAAAAGCTGATGAAAGATCAATTTCAAATGAGTTCTATGGGAGAATTAACTTTCTTTTTGGGGCTACAAGTGAAACAGAAACCAGATGGTATCTTTATTAGCCAAGACAAGTATGTAGCAGAAATTCTGAGAAAGTTCCAATTCTTAGATGCCAAAGTTGCTAGTACACCAGTTGATAAGGAGACACACTTGTTAATAAAGGATCACAATGGTGAAGATGTGGATGTGCACATGTACAGATTCATGATTGGGTCTTTGATGTATCTTACATCATCTAGGCCTGACATTATGTTCTCAGTATGTGCTTGTGCAAGGTTCCAAGTACATCCTAAGGTGTCTCATCTTACAGCTGTAAAGAGAATTTTTAGGTACCTTAAAGGTCAGCCAAATCTTGGTTTATGGTATCCTAAAGAGTCTGCATTTGATCTAGTAGCATTCTCTGATTCGTATTATGCTAGAGCAAGTATGGATAGGAAGTCAACTACTGGTGGTTGTCAGTTCATAGGATGCAGATTAATCTCTTGGCAGTGCAAGAAACAGACGATGGTGGCCACTTCTACAATAGAAGCTAAATATGTGGCTGCTGCAAGTTGTTGTGCTCAGGTTTTATGGATTCAAAACCAGATGCTTGATTATGGGTCCAATTTCTTACACACAATTATACATATAGACAATAGCAGTACAATGTGTATCATTAAGAATCCAGTTCAACATTCAAAAACTAAACACATTGAAATTAGACATCATTTTATAAGAGACTGTGCTGAAAAGAAGTTAATACAAGTTGTTAAAATACATATTGATAACAACTTTGCTGATCTCTTAACAAAAGGTTTTGATGTAGGAAGATTTCAGTACTTGGTAACAGGTATTGGAATGCTTAATCCTTCAAAAGATTAATGTCTAAGTGTTTTTGGTTTTTGTACTACTACTTGTGCTATTTGTATAGTTTGTACTGCTTGGTAATTTTTAGTACTGCTTGTGAATTTGTTAGTCAATTGTGATAACTGTTAAAATAAAATATTGTGTATTGTGTTTTCTTTGCTTTTGGATTAACATTTCAGGTTAAGAAAAGCTTTTTGCTTTGGACTGTGCTTTGGGAAGTATGATGGTTTGGACTATCAAGTGTGCATGCTTGTCACACAACAAATGGTAATTGGTTCACCATGTCTAATCCACATAAGAACCAACTAGTCCAGATCAAACGGTTTCTGGTAAAGACTTCTCAAATCCGTTTATGGTTGAAAGTTTACCAAAAACTGGTTGGTTATCAACTCACCAAATCTACTTGTGAAGAGTTGGCTAGTCCATAGCAAACGGCTATTGGTAAAGACATAACAAATCCGTTGATAGCTGATAGTTTGCTAAAAACTATACGTGGACAAAAGTGTTTTCAAATCCACCTAACAATTCACATTGATTTTATCTCTGAATTTTTTTTAAACAGTTAGTACTGCTAGTTTCAACTAGTTTGTACTGATTTTTCAAACTTGTTTCATTCTAAGTTTATGCTCTATGATTCACCTCTCTCAGAAGGTTACACATTTGGAAGTGTTAAGAGCAGTTTGAGACTACAAAACTGAATTGATGGTAACTTGTACAAATTGTCATATTGGATGCTGAGCTCGAATGTCATATGTTCTAGTTCATCTGATGGTGAAGATTCTTCCAAACAGGGGAGGAATTAAAAGTTTGTTCAGTTGCTGTTAAAGATGATTATGTAATTCAGGGGAGGATATCAATTCAGAATCTGAGATGTGTGTGAAGTTTATGTTGAAGTACTTACTGTTATAGTTTGTTCAAAGGCTTATAGAATGTTTCTGTACACAAGGAGATAAAGTTTATTCATTAAAGTGGTGCATTCATTACATAAGAAAAAGTTTTGTTACAATCCTGGACTACTCAAAGTCAACATAACCAACAATCAAGGCAACACACAAATCTAACACCTTCATCACTACTCAAGCTTCCTCTTCCCTTTATCCTTAAAGTCAGGCATGGACTTGTGAACTCCTTTGTCTTTGATTGAGTTCCACACCTTCGGACTTGGGAGCCCCATCACTTGTTTATCTGGCTTTGGTCGTGGTTGATTTCTTACAGGCACCGAGATCCTACTCATACCTGACACAGCTTTTTCGATCTCCCTTGTTAGTAAAACTGATAGTGGAAGTGGTTGTGTTTGCTGATCATCATCATCAGAGGAAGTTGGAAGATCATCAGAAGATACTTTTTCAGCTTGTGGATTTGGGTTCCTGATGGTCAGATTAGAATAGTTTGGTGGAAAGTAATTTTTCCATCCTTCACTTCCTGAATCTGAAGACAAATCCGATGAAATCTCAACCATGTTTGGATTGGATGAACTCATTGTGTTTGATAGTTGTGTTTTGAAGAATGTGATGGGTTAGTGTTGATAATTGAAGATCTTTTATAGAACCAATGGAGATTTAATGCCATTGAATGTTGGGTTGGTATTAGGAATTAATTTCTTGCAGGAATAAGTTTAATTATGGAGACTTTTGAGGAGTTGACCAAATTTGATGTATTATTATGAGTTTTGGTCAAGGGTACGATATGTGAAGAAAATTCCTAAGTGTTTCAAGATTGAAGATAAAGTGTTTGAAAGAATCCACCCCATCATATAACATTGAAATTTAATTCAAGAAACTTACTGATTTACGTAGAAATCATAAGTTTAGGGGAGGATTGTTGGGAATTAAATTAAGCAGTTGGTACGGTTCTATATAAGTTAGTACGGTTGAAGTGTTGCTGAAGAATACATCAACAGTTGGTACTGTTGATAAGAAGAGTTAGTACTGCTTATAAGATTAAGATGAAACCGTGTAAAGATATATATGGAAAAGCTATAAAATACCATCGTACATTCAAAAAAGTACCAAGTTGAACCATTTACTTTTTTATTGCTTACTTGACCAACGAACTTTCAAATTTTAATTCGACTTGAAACATTTCTTTAGACCGTTAGTCTTCATGTGGCAACATTAGTCCTATTAGTCAACGAACGTTTGCAAAGTTAGTCCTTTTATACTAATGATTGTTTTTAATTAACTAAAAATTTGGTTTTTCTTACGTTTTAATACTTATTCGCCCGGTTTTACACGTTTTGGTCCGTTTTCATACGATTTCGCCCCGTTTTACACGTATTCGTCCATTTTTACACGTTTTCGCCCGGTTTTACACGTTTTAGTCTGTTTTTACACATTTTCATCCATTTTTTTCACGTATTCGCCCAATTTTTTAAAAATTCGAAAATTTAAAAAAATTCAAAAATTCGAAAATATTTTACGTGTAAAACGGGGCGAATACATGTAAAAATGGACGAATACGTGTAAAACGGGGCGAAATCGTATGAAAACGGACCAAAACGTGTAAAACCGGGCGAATAAGTATTAAAACGTAAGAAAAACTAAATTTTTAGTTAATTAAAAACAATCGTTAGTATAAAAGGACTAACTTTGCAAACGTTCGTTGACTAATAGGACTAACGTTGCCACATGAAGACTAACGGTCTAAAGAAATGTTTCAAGTCGAATTAAAATTTGAAAGTTCGTTGGTCAAGTAAGCAATAAAAAAGTAAATGGTTCAACTTGGTACTTTTTTGAAAGTACGATGGTATTTTATAGCTTTTACCCTGTAAAGAAATATATAGAAAAGATGTAATGTATATCTTATTATGATAGAATTATACGGTAGATAGTTTACTTGTAAAGGACTCCTTCTCATATAAAAGGAGATCCTAGGTTATGGTTTATATATCATCATTATTGATATAGCTTTTATGATTTCATTGTAATACTCGTAATATATCAAAGCTATTCGTTTGGTTAAACTGTGTGCGATTATCTCTATTGTTACATTCATACAAATCACATACAATCACCAAACAAGAATTCTTCTAAGTACTTGATAGTAAATTCCGCGTGCTGTCAAGTATATACTTAAAGTATCTCCAACACAACTCGTGTGTTTAGATCCGGTCAAATACGCTCCTTATACACATCAAGGTGTGAAGGAATGTAAAAATGTGTCGGAACAGGAGAAGAAAGCGTTGGGGGTATATACTTGGGTTGAATATGAAGAAGTTGAGGTTGCAGGAGAGTACGTTCTCGAGTTTCTTGATTATTGGTTTTGGTAATAGGTAGTATCTATTGTAAATGTTCATAGTAGGTGTTTAGTGTATGTTACATGTGAACCATGTACCATGTGTGCTGCTTCTTTGTCATTTCTTGGTATAAAACAAGTGTACTATGGCTGTGCCAATGATAAATTTGGTGGAAAGATTTTAGTTGGTATAAAACAAGTACTAACATATATGTGGTTTCTTTGTCATATCTTGGTATAAAACAAGTGTACTATGGTTATGCCAATGATAAATTCGCATTACAAAATTTCCCCGTAGTTAATCTTCGTAGACTGACCTTTGTTTTACTACCACACACCCTGAAACATGATGGATTCATTAGCTCTGATAATTCACTAATTATAACGACAACTTTAATTGTTGTTTCAGTATTCTTTTTACTTTTGCGAACCATCCCACTTCTAGTTTTCAGGTGTTCCCTAACAAAATCAAGAACGAAACGGGTCAAAAAACTCAACCATGCATATTATTATTATTATTATTATTATTATTATTATTATTATTATTATTATTATTATTATTATTATTATTATTATTATTATATATATATTATATATATATTTTTTTTTAATAAAAAAATCGCTTTATTAGAAACTCATAGGATCTACAAGAAATTAGAGGGGAGCCGAGATACTAACTGGGCCCTCACTCCTCTAGCTATTGCAAAGCTAATCCTATTAAAAATATGAGCAGCGGCTCGCGATCCGATGTCTTGAGTTACTGAGAACTTTCGGATCCGTTTTAGTAGGGTTGCTGCATCCTTCCCAAGTTCCCCAAAGGAAGAGAATGAGAAGGGAAGAAACCCATATCCAATGTCGGCACATTTGCTCTCATATTTGACACGCTTGCGCTGTGCTGCTTCAACCACCACTCGTCCTGGCACAAAATCGACCATACCCGATTGTGTCAAAGGAGACGACCCTGTCAAATCGACACAAACATCCTACCCGCCGTCCCAAGAATAGAGCAATACATCAGCTGGGCGTAAGCTTTTGTCTCTTTCTCCACAAAGGCCAATGTCAACCTCTTTGCGAGCCGAGATCCCAGACAGAGAGAAAATATCAGCAAGAGTGTCGCGCACCACGTTGTGTCGGTGCTTAATACCAATAATACCAGCACATGACACAACATGATCCCCGTAAATGTCTCCCGCAAATAACCTGGAACAAGCAGAGCACGGCATCTGGACTGAGAACAGGGGGACACCCAGGCGGTAGCATAAAACACACCGGTAAGTTCTAGCGTTCATAGTCTGCCCCAACCCAGATATCGGGGCCACCCTAAGCCAATCGGAGGTGTAGTCTTCTCGTTGCGATCTCCAAAGCGCCATCTGTCGAGCGGATAGGGCAAAAGTGGATTCAGCCGTTTTAGTAACACGTGTGAAATATATATCTGCCAATTTCTTCATAAGTTTGGGGGCAGCGATCTCATTCGGGTTACTTAAGAGGTCGAACTCCATTTTCGCGTTAAAAGTACACAGAGCGTCATTAAAGGAAGATCCATGATTTACTATGCCAGACTGTCGGAGGAGCTTAGCCTGTAAGCTAGCAGATTGGAGTCTAGATGCGAGGAAAGCATAATTCAAGGCATCACCTACAGAATATACGCCAAGCCCCCCAAACTCAAACGGAAGCGTGGCCAATCTCCATTGCCAATCCCCAAACCCAGGTCCAGAAGCAGTGACAATACGTTCCATAGAGGAACGAAGCGCCGCATCAAACGAAGTCTGGGCACCCTCAAAGACCCGGGGAGAACATGTGCGCATAGAGAAGTATAACTTTGAAATACCGGCACAAGCACGAAGAAGGAGCAACTCACATTGAGGATCATTAAGCCTAGCAATGGCATCCATAAGCTCGATGGTTTTAGCAACCCTTTTCATAGCAAGCCCACTACTAAACTCAAAGTCCACGCTAGCCGGCCCACCCAATAATTTAACACCGCGTAAAGGGCGAGCAATATTAGGCGGAAAGACACCTGCAAGCCTGCTTCTGGGATCCTCGGTTGGCAAAAAAACCTCAGTTTTATCCACGTTAAGGTGCAAGCCATAACTAGGTCCATCTGACATAATAAGATCTAAGACCATCTCCACGACCAGAGTATCACCAATAATAGTGCCATCATCCAGGTACCACGCTTGGAGGGCAAGATCAAAAGAGTCTCTAATTTTGCAAACCAGGGGGTGTAGCACTAAGGCAAAAAGTAGAGGTCTGAGTGGGTCGCCTTGTTGCACCCCTTGGTGTGACCATAAGATGTATTCCCCATAATAAAGTCTAGCTGGGCTGGAGTAGCAGAATTCCACCCAACGTGAAATAGCAGGGCAACGAAGGCGAACCTCCTGTAGCATAACCTCCCGATCCACCAAATTAAAGTCGTTTTTGAAATCCACCAGGCGAACCTCCTGTAGCATTATTATTATTATTATTATTATTATTATTATTATTATTATTATTATTATTATTATTATTATTATTATTATTATTATTATTATTATTATTATTATTATTATTATTATTATTATTATTATTTTTATAGAACATCACTTCATTAGAAATATATAGGATTTACAAGAAGTTAGTAGGGAGCCGAGATACTAATTGGGCTCCCACTCCTCTAGCAATAGAAAAGCTAATCCTACTAAAAATATGAGCAGCAGCACGTGCTCCAATGTCTTGAGTCGTCGAAAACTTTCGAATACGCTTCAACAAAGTCACAGCGTCTTTTTCAAGTTCCCCAAAAGAAGAGAAAGAGAAGGGGAGGAACCCATATTATTATTATTATTATTATTATTATTATTATTATTATTATTATTATTATTATTATTATTATTATTATTATTATTATTATTATTATATGATTTTGTATTATCGTTTTACTAGCAAAAAGATCCGTGAAATTCACGGGTATTTTAAAGAGAAACCAAAAGATATAATAAATCAGATTTAACACCATTTTTTCACTACCATTTTATTCTCTTTTTTACAATATTTTTTTTATTACCATTGTATTTATTAAAAGGTAAGACTTAATAATTATGTGTGTGTTTCTATTTGCATTAAAGTGGATGATTTAATTCAAGATTGAATACTAGGGGGTATTTAAATTAGAGAAAATTGTAGGTAATTGAAGGTAAATTAATGACTGATACAAAATAGGATACTAAGATTTAAATAAGAAGAAATTGTAGCCAAAGCTTAATTTAACAAAAATGAATTTTTTTAAGAGTTAATTATAAGATTTAACAAAAATGAAATTGTAGCCAAAGCTTAATTCAAAATAGGATACTAAGATTTAACTAGTTTCTATAACAATGTGAGGACAAAAATGAATTTTTTTAAGAGTTAATTATAAATGGTCCTTGTGGTTAGGCCAAAATTGCATGTTTCGTCCTAAAACGTAATTAATTACACCAATGGTCCTTGTGGTTGTCCAAATTGAGTTGACCGGTCCTTTGACCGATTTTCCATCCAATTGAAAGTTAATGTCGAGGGCATTTTCGTCACTTCACGTATAATGTACCACAAGGACCATGTTTGCAACAACCTTTTTTACTAAACGCAAGAAACCTTTAGGGGTTATTTTGACTCGCCTTTCATTATACAACAATTCACAACCCTTTTTTCCCCTTTCATAACCTAATTTTGATCATTTCACAACCCATCACAACCAATGGCAGATAAAATCAACAAGAAACCAGAGAACAATGATTAGTATTTAAGTGCTTATTGTGTAACAACATATTTGTTATTCATTTGCTTATTTATTGTAGAATGCATTTGCTTAGTGTATATTACATTTGATCATTCCACATTAATCACAACCTCATTTTTGTAATGGCATAATAAGATTGGAACAATGTTGAATTAACTGAGGATATGGCAGAGTATTTGTATTCTAAATATGGGGAGAACTGGAATGAAAGCTATGGAATTTCTAATGAGATGTTAGACGACTTATATAATTATGCTATGTTGAAAGGTTAGTCTATTTATTCTATTGTTCTTGTTTAGAGGGTACAAGAAAATATGTTGCCTTATATGCTTGAGTTTATACATGTAGCTTTAATGGTTGTTCCAAACACCCCTAATGGTCTAAAAATGGAATCCAAACACCGCTTATGGTCTGCAAATGGTCTGTTCTATAGGGAAATACTTATCAATAGTAGAATCTTTAAAGGCTACAGATAAGGATTATACAAAGCTACTAGTGACTGATGAGATAATTGAATATGTTTTTGTTAAATATGGGAATAAGTGGCATATATAGGACGAAATAGCTGATATGATACTTGAAGACTTGTGGATGAAAGATGGGAAAGGTTAGTGTATTATTTATAGACTGCATTTACGGGTTGTTTGGAAGTGTATTGTATATGTACATTTAACCTATCTTAACCTATTAACTCGTATATGATAAGAGAAAGGGAAAAGGGGAAGTGTATGAGCTTTGTGATCAAACAGAATACAAAACCTTGAAGTGGATGGTAAGGGAAAGGGAAAAGCACATGAGCTTTGTGATCATCTTGAAAACAGAATACAAAAGCTTGAAGTGGATTTTGGTAGGTTAATAAAGGCAAAGAAGGCAAAGGAGGCAGAGGAGGCAAATGTATCAGCTCCAAGAGGGTATAGAAGAATAGCCATTACTGGATGTGTAATTGGTTTAAGAGCTCCTAATGGTCCTATTGCTTCAACTTCAGCTCCAAGAAAGAGGAAGTCCAAGAAACCTTGAATGCAGTGTATCTGTTTTATTAGGATGTTTAAAAACACTTTACTTTTGTTGCTACCTTTGGATATTTTTGCTGTAAAACAACTATTTACTGTTAGGTTTTAAGGTTGCTGCTGCTCTTGGTACTTATTGAAATACACTAAGTATAACTCTGCTGCCAGTGTATTTACTCTGTTGCTGGTGTTATCTGATGGTAAAATAAGTTAAGTGTAATTCTGCTGCTAGCTACGAAGACTCTGCTGCTAGAGTAATTATGCTGCTGCTTATTGGATATGTATAGTATGTTAAGGATAAGTATAGAAAAGATACGTAAAGATATTTTTCTTGTAAAGAAAGTTTTGTAACCGACTAGGACTCCTTAGTCTATAAAAGGAGGATCTAGGGTTAGGTTTTAGGTACGTATCATTATTATTTTACACTTCAAGGTTTCTTGTAACCCCGTTGCTATTTAGAGCAATCGTATTAATATATTGAAGTGTTGTTTGGTTGTTAGTTATTCTTCTTAAGATCAATTACTAATTTCCGCACAGTAATTGATAATTTGTTTAAGCATAGTTTCTATATCTATTGTCTTAGGTTTATATCTAAGATAATTAATAAGATCGTGAAGCTCATCTGGGATCAACAACTATTTACTGTTAATTAGTATATGAATATGCAAGATTGCTATATTTTAGATCATTTGACTTATGTTTGTAGCAATATTACAATTTGTAGTTTGAGTGTTTGTAGATTGCATTTCCATTCAAAACTCCCATTTAGCATTTGTAGTATGACTTTCTAAAGTCAAACTGCAAATGCTCATGACATGAGTTGAATGCATTGGATAAAGGGGTTGTTTTGGATATGATTTGCAGACTGCATGAGTTGACTACAAATGCTAAATGGGTGTTTGGATATAACTGTATCCATGAGCATTTGCAGTTTGCAGTCAACACATCCCATTTACCATTTGCATTGGAAACATTGACTGTATATGCATATGCAGTTTGACTCATGCCATCTAGCATTTACAGTTTGACTTTCTAAAGTCAAACTACAAATGCTAGAAGGCATGAGTTGACTACATTGGAAAAAGGGGGTGTTTTGGATATGATTTGCAGACTGCATGAGTTGACTGCAAATGCTAAATAGGTGTTTGGATATGACTGTATCCATAAGCATTTGCAGTTTGCAATCAACTCATCCCATTTACCGTTTGCATTGGATAAAGGGGGTGTTTGGATATACTCAACAAACATACACTGCATGACAATTAACTTTAGAAGGTCATACTTGATGCGGCGGTTGTAAGAGCTCCTAAAAAGTTTTACAATCCTCCTAGGCAGTGTACCTAACCGTTTTAGTGTAGTATAGACAAGCCACGGGGGATTGATCGTTCTCTAGGGGAATAGTGTATGTGAAGGCCGAAGTGTATGTCGAGATAGGTCTAAAGGTGATGGATGATTCTTTTTGTATTTTTATATTTTATGAAAAGCAATTAAAAATCTCAAGGTTTGAAGAGTGGGCGGTTTAGCTACTAATTAACTAAACCAAAACTATTAATTAAACTAAATAACAAGAAAAGTAAAGTGGTAACTCTTATAATGAGGAAAACGTGTTTACTTAGATTTCTTTACTCCCTAGTTATCTCCTGTTGATTTGTCGAATTGTCACGTCATTGTTTTAATTGAAGCTTTTTATTCCTTAATATTGGTCGTGGGGAGGTGTCGAAGTCCCCAACTCTATGAACGTATAAGTCTCCCCTAAAAACCTTAAAGTCTATTAAGTTTTTCCAAGATCTACAAGCCGAAATTCACGCAATAAATACAACGAGAAAAACCAATAGTGCACTCTATGGTTGCGTTTAGTAAGACGTTCAAGCTAGCACATATAAGAGAGAAGTCAGTTTTCCTACTCCTAACGCGAGGCAATCAATTAAACTAGAGACGACAAATCAATGATCAATAACTAGGTTTCATTAGATCTAAGCAAACACTAATAAATCTAGCCTAGCATGTTAAAGCGAAGAAAAGAAAAACAAATAATCAAACAACACATAGACATATTGAATGATTAAACGATTAACTTATCTTCAATTAAACATGTATGAAAAAGGCTAAAAAAGCCTTACAAAAGCTGAGAAAATCGTCTAGGGTTTATGTCCTCCAAGATGTTCCTATGAATGAAAAACATTCGAAAACTATATATAGATTTACAACCGTGACGGCGTCACTTGCAATCTTTGTTGCCGTCAGCTCACCTCCAATTAGGGTTTCGTCTATGTAATTCGCCATCATAACGCCATCAGGTGTGTCTTGAGGCCGTCATGTTATAAATCTTCTGAGCCGTCACGTTATAAAATTGCACTGAGTTTGGGTCTTCAAATACAAGTGACGGCGTTAGGTTATGGACTGTGACGCAGTCAGGTCTCCATCTTGACAGATTCTTGACTTGGTCATTTTTCTTCGTTTTCATGTCGATTTTGGTCCAAAACATGCCGGTTTTCATAATTCTCGTCTCAAGTACCTAAAATGAAAAAAGAAATGATTTAGGGCAATATTTGATCAATTACATACGACTTTTAGGCTTAAATGACCCCTTAAAAAGGTATCAAATAAATCTTTATCAAATATCCCTACACTTGGGATTTGCTTGTCCTCAAGCAAATGTGCTTTTATCTAATCAATCTACAAGTTAGGGGTCATTTAGCATTGGTATAAAAGTAATTACAACACATATATTCATTCCACAATAGTCACAATAAGCACGTAAGTTACATACTAGCACCTCACATAAAGTGTTTGGATTCTCATATCTCTCGGGTGTATAAGATGTATAACATGAATGGAAACGGGAAAAATAAACACTCTCTACCTGTCATAGCACATAGATTACCATAGGCTTAAGAACGGATCAAACCTCCACCACTTTGGCGTAAGCACCTAGCATAAACTATCAAAAAGGGCTTTTAAAGGGTTGTAACGTTAGGTGTAAGGGTATGAAAAACACGGTTTTGTTGGATATAGGGAATTTTTACTGGTGGCAAGTCAATTATCTAAGTCAATCACATGTACAAGGTGGCGTTGCTAAACCAAGACTCGACTCACTAACTACTAACTCTTTTTGTATTTTTCTTGACACTATATTGACTTAAACAAAAGATGAAGACGGGATGGTAGTCCGTATGTTTTTTATTTCTTTTTTATTCTTTTTATTCTTTTTATCATTTTTTTTCATACACTCTTGCCCTACCATCCAAAATATACGTCTATACAAAAGGGATTTATAGTTGCATCCCTACACTTGAACTTTTAAATAAAGAGTAAACTACACCATTCGTCCTTGTGGTATGCGTTGACCGACAAGTTTCGTCATTTGACCGAAAAAAATGCACCGTCCATCCTTAACTGTGAAACGTTATGTATCGTTAGTCCCTCACTCTAACTGGCATCACTAACGGTCGTTATAACTCATCCAGTCGAGGGTATTTCAGTCTTTTCCCAACCATAAGGACCAACGGTGTAATTTACTCTTTTTATTATTTATTTAGCTATTAATAAATAATAGTTTTCGTCCGTTTTTATACGTTTTTTTTTTCCATTTTTATACGTTTTTGTCCATTTTCGTAGGTTTTATCCGTTTTTATTTGTTTTTATACGTTTTCATCTGGTTTTGTACATTTTCGTCCGGTTTTATACATTTTCATCCGGTTTTATATATTTTCGTCCGTTTTTATCCGTTTTCATCCGTTTCTGTATGTTTTCGTCCGGTTTTATATGTTTGTATCCATTTTTAATACGTTTTATGCGTTTTCATTGGTTTTTATACGTTTTTGTACATTTTTATACTTTTCATCCATTTTATACGCTTTCGTTCATTTTTCTTACATTTTTATTCGTTTTCATCCGCTTTTATGCGTTTTTGTTCGTTTTTCTACATTTTTATCCGTTTTTATACGCTTTCTTCTGGTTTTCTTACGTTTTTATCGGTATTTATCCGTTTCCATCCCTTTTTATATGTTTTCATACGTTTTTATCCGTTTTATGCGTTTTAGTGCGTTTTTATACGTTTTTGTCCGTTTTTATACGTTTTCTTCCATTTTTATACGCTTTCGTCCGCTTTTCTTACATTTTCATACGTTTTTTACCGTTTCATCCATTTTTATGTGTTTTTGTCCGTTTTTATACGTTTTCATCCGTTTTTATACACTTGAATACGTAAGAATACGAAAGAAAACCAGACGAATAAAAATGGATAATGATGGATAAAAAACGTATGAATACGTAAGAAAACCAGACGAAAACTTATAAACCGGGATGAAAACAGACAAAAACGCACAAAAACGGATAAAAATGTATGAAAACGTATAAAAATGGACAAAAACGTATAAAAATGGATGAAAACGGATAAAGACGGATAAAAAAGTATGAAAACGTAGAAAACCGGACGAAAACGTATAAAACCGGATGAAAACATATAAAACAGACAAAAACGCATAAAAACAAATAAAAATGGATAAAAACGTATGAAAATGGATGAAAATATATAACGCGTATAAAAACGGATGAAAACGTATAAAAACGGACGAAAGCGTATAAAAACGTATGATAACTATTATTTATTAATGGTTAAATAAATAATAAAAAGAGTAAATTACACCGTTGGTCCTTATGGTTGGGAAAAGACTGAAATACCCTCGAGTGGATGAGGTATAACGACCGTTAGTGATGCCAGTTAGAGTGAAGGACTAACGATACATAACGTTTCGCAGTTAAGGATGGACGGTGCATTTTTTTCGGTCAAAGGACGAAACTTGTCGGTCAGCGCATACCAAAAGGACGAATGGTGTAGTTTACTCTTAAATAAATAAAAGAGTGAATTACTTAATTGGTCCTTAAGGTTTACCGGGTTTCACATGTATTGTCCCTGTGCTTTTTTTTCGACGGGTCATGTCCCTGTTGTATGCAAAAATTGCGGGTCCTGTCCAATTTACTAACGACGTTTAAACGGTCGTTAAAAAAGGACTAACGTGATATAGATGCATAACGTGAGGGCCTAAGATTATATAGTGAAACCCGGTGAACCATAGGGACCATTCTAGTAATTAACTTTAAAAAAAAAAAAAAAAAAAAAAAAAAAAAAATTTCTTTTACAATTACGAAAAAAGTAATTAACTCAAAAAAAAAAAATTAAAAACTCAAAAAAGTAATTAACTAAAAAAAAAAAAAAAAAAAAAAAATTAACTCAATAATAAAAAAAAAAACACTATTTTCAATTTTATTTCTTAACCGAAAAAAATTTAATACGTATTTTCTACGTTTATTTTATGTCTTTATACATTTTAACAAGTTTTTGTAGATTTTCATACATTTTTGTACGTTTTCATCTGTTTTAATATGTTTTCGCTCGTTTTTGTACATTTTCATCTATTTTTACATGTTTTCATCTAATTTTATGTACGCTTTTAAACATTTTCAACCGTTTGTATACGTTTTCGTCCATTTTTATATGTTTTCATCTGTTTTGTATGGTTTCGTACGATTTTTGTATGTTTTTATACGTTTTTGTACGTTGTTGTTCCTTTTTATACGTTTTATACGTTTTCTTATGGTTTTTATCCGTTTTTATCCATTTTTATACATTGTTGTAAGTTTTCATACATTTTGTACGTTATGGTACATTTTTATACGTTTTTGTATGTTTTATGCGTTTTCGTACAAAATCGTATAAAATGAACAAAACGTATGAAAATGAACAAAAACGTATAAAAACGTACAAAAATCGTATGAAAACGTATGAAAATGTACAAAAACGGATAAAAACGTACAAAAACGTATTAAACGTATAAAGATGTAAAATAAACGTATAAAATAAGTATTAATTTTTTTTCGGTTAGTACATAAAATTGAAAACAAGTTTTTTTTTTTTTTTTTTTTTTTTTTTTTTTTTTTTTTTTTTTTTTTTAAGTTGATTACTAAAATGGTCCCTATGGTTTACCGGGTTTCACATATACAATCTTAGGCTCTAACGTTATGCATCTATATCACGTTAGTCCTTTTTTAAGGACCGTTTAAACGTCGTTAGTAAATTGAACAGGACCCGCAACTTTTGCATACCACAGGGAGATGATGTTACACCCATATCCCGGTAAGGTACTATATATATGCATATAATATGTTATGTATTATGTTTTATGTGTCAAGTGGTAAATAAGTGTGATCAATATAGAAAGAATGAAACTTTGAGGGTTAGTCTTGCCAATTGAGTAAAGTTAAAATATTAAATATCTAATTACCTAATTATGGAAAGATAGAGAGAAGTCTAGAAATGAGAGTGAGAAAGTGTGAGTAGCTGAGGATCGATCCAGGAGGAGAAAGAGGAGGGAAAACACCATTTTTATCTTTCAAGCTATCGTGATCATCTTCAAGAGTTACAAGTCATTAGAAAGCTTTAATTGTAATCCTTAAATCAAGTAAGTGTCTTTCCCTAAATTATGAAATTAGGGTTCATGTTATGATTCTTGATCGTAATGATCAAAGGTTGATAATTCATGATTAGTTAGTTATTTAGTCTCTAATTTGAGATGATTGTGATATAGGAACCAAGTAAGAAGTGGGGGAGCTATTGTTAGTGTGATTGTGATTGAGAATCAAGGTAAGTATATGGTTATAAAATGGTTTGTTAGCTTTATCATATGTTATGTATGATAATGGTTTATATTTGTTAGTGATGCGTGCGATGTGTCGTTGCGGTTTAGCAGTATTAATGCCTACTCAAGTTTTAAATTTATGTTTAGCCGACTTATCAATAACACACACACTTAACGAGCAGTGTACCCGGTCAGTATGAGTATAATGGTAAGTAGAGTGTCGATCACTAAGAGTGGAACGTATTATCTAGTTATTCTAATCAGTATTTTAATATTCTAAGTTAGCTATACAACCTAATCTAACGCAAGGGGGTTCAGCCTGAGAGACTGGCACAATTGGTTGCAATTAAATAATAAACTAAACTAATAGGCACGAATCAACAAGTAGCACACATGTACACAGATAAATACTTGAGACAATAAGAAGACCTGTCCTGATAGATAAGTAGTTTGTCACTTGTTTTATTGCTAGTTTTATATGAAGTGTATAGTTCGATGCAACGCACCGAGATTAAGTCCTTTCTCGTTGGTTCTAATCTTATCGGCGAGTAAACCCTTAATGATTACTTATGACTATCCTATTTATCTTTCTTCCTACTTTTCTACAGACGATAGAATGCATAGGCGATCTAATAAATAGGCGAGGGCAGAGGCATGGCGACCCGATCAACGCTCAGCTAGACACAGAGGTTATCAATGCACTAATAAAAGTCACCAAAGACATCAACATATAAACTTTAATTAATGGGAAAGCAGTTTTAAGGGAGTGCAATCTTTCCGTTGTCACATTACACAAGCCACCAATCCTGATGAATTAAAGTTTACTAACACAATAAAACAAAACTACTTAATGAATTAAATACATGCAGGATCTTCTTATAGCTCTTGTATCTTCGTTCAAGGTGTGTCTTGTGCTGCTGCCTTGACTGAATTCGTCCTAGGGTTTCTGTACTTCGGTCTTCTGTCGAACTTTTGGAACTCTTAATTCGTCTGGTCTTTGGGGTATTTATAGTTTCTGTCTGAGGGTAAGATGCGGCGTATCTAGTAAGTAGATGCGGCGCATTGACTAAACTTCGCGTGGGGTCCAAGATTAATATATTCAGGAATATTCGTACACCGCCAGAAGATGCGGCGTATCTTCATTCTTGGATGCGGCGCATGTCCTCTTGTATCTTGGATCGTATCTGGTGAAATCTTGATAGTGATGCGCCGTATGTAATAAGCAAGATTCGGCGCATCTGGAGCAGAATGTCTTGATCTTGTACATTTCGGTAGACTCTTAACTTCTTGCTTGTTTTGCTCCATAATTAGTCCAAAATCGCCAAGTTTCACCAAATGCTTGTTTTTAACTGAGAATTACAAAAGTAAACGATTAAGCATCAATCCTCATACATAATATAATAAAACAAGTCAAATTAATAGGATAAATGATAGTAATAAAATGTACTTATTTGAGTTCATCAAATATCCCCCCACTTGAACTTTACTTGTCCCCAAGTAAACCTTAGATTAAATCTTATGAAAATGTATCCTAAAAGATATTAGGATTTATTTTTATATTTAAGCATGTATTCATTTTTTGTCATAATCACACAACCAAACACTTAACGAATTAGGAGTAAAATAAAATAATTTGATAAAAGCAAATCTAATCGTTTAACTGTCCAGTCGTGACGAATATTTTATCATAAGCTTGGCAAGTATACACATCTCCCCCACTAAAACCAAAGAATAACAAGTCTAAAGCGGTAAAAAGGGTTTTGAGGTTTAAGGGTTAATCATTCTCCTTAATCTCTATCGATCTCAAATTCCAGAAAAGGCGACAAAATCACAAATACATGATCGAATCCACGAACACGATACTTGCAATTGCTCAAATCCTTAACTTGAACAGGCTAAAGATAGGATCAAGTAATCTTCACCAATAATATTATATCAAAAAGGGCGACAAAATCATAATTACATAGCCGAATCCACGACTACGATACTTAAGATTGCTCAAATCCCTAATCTCAATAAATCAAAGGTTTGGATAAAGAATAATATAGGGTATGGATAATATTTGGGATACAAATTGGTGTAAAAATGAAAAATAAACAAAACAGATAAATTAAAATCCTAAGTGTGGTTAATTACTATCCCAACCATCCCATGAATAAGACTCATATCATAGAATAATCACGCTTTAACACTTGAAACACACGCTTTAGGTAGACACGAATTATACTCAACAAGATCTTAATCAAAGAATAAACCTTAGTTGGTGTTCCCATAACTGCCAACTCCCATTCAATCCATTAATATACAACAATTAGTGGTGATATCGACCACTTAATACAAAACTTTACATAAGTTGGTTAAAACAAACATCCAACTTTTCCTTTTTCTATTTCTTTTCGATTTTTTTTTTTCATTTTTTTTTTTTTTTTTTTTTTTTTTTTTTTTTTTTTTTTTTTTAAATTATAAAACATAAACATAGATGTGTAAAATTTCACCACATCACTATAATGATAATTCTGGATAATTTTTCCATACTTTTCATGACTTCAGAAATAACAGTAATAGTGAAAGTAGTAAACACACCAAAAATAAACTCAAAGATATACAATATTTACTTTCACTCCGATTGCATTGTGCAATTTCACGACCTAACCAAAGATAATGAATTACGCACGCGAACACAGGTAATGTAAGGAAACACACTTTGCCTAAAGCAATTAACCAACCACGGATTTTAATCTACAGGGTAGGCTAAGGTGTAAGGGTGTAACGAAACATTTTAACAAAGGTGTAAGAAACGAAAGGAATGGCTCTGAGTGTTTTTCTAGGGGTATCTTACTCTAAAAGTGAGAGTAACAAAAGGGTTTTTACGGGGGTTAACTAACCAGTGTAGTTAGCTAATAACACATAACATATAAAGGCTATTTGGGTGTAATCCTAGAAATTTACCAATTTAGACAAGTCATTCCAATTATAAAAATAATACTTATTATGGTAGTCTCGAATAGTATACAAGCCAAGTTCTAAAGTTTACAAGTCACCGGCACACTCATAGATTTGTGAATTTTGAAAAATCACAATTTTTGAAAATAACGTCATGTGTGCAGCTATGCAACTTAGATCTTAAACAAAAACATGCTAAAAATTTTAAATTTTGATATATTAAGCACATTTTAAGCATAATTTTTGAAAAGTTTAGGATAAGTAAGTGTTAAGTGTTCTAATTCTCCAATCCCCCCACTTAAGTTAAACAACGTCCTCGTTGTTTGTATAAAAGGTTAAAAACTGGAAAATAAAAGAATTAGAACAGAAAAATTCCCCTGAGATTTGCTCGGTATGATCCTCCATTTGTATAAGAGCAAAAATCATCTTTCTTGTGGATGAGAACGTTTAAGCTTCATATTTGATGTATCCACAGGAAATTCAGGAATCTATAATACCACCAAGGCTTTAAACACACCTAAGTTAAGAAAGGTTCAAACTTGCATAATACATTAGTAGTTAGGAAAAATAAAAACTTAAAAATAAAATGAAAATCATCAGGTCAGTCGATGCGCCGTATCTTATGGAAGAAGATACGCCGTATCGAGCCTGGAATAATTACGGATCAGAATAGAAGATGCGCCGCATCCTTAACCAGGGATGCGCCACATTGAAATAAACTGATAAAAAGTTTTAAAGTCGAAAGTAAAAATGCAGAAAAATAAAGTAAGATATGACCAGTGCAGGAGATGCGTCGCATCTCAGAATTGAGATGCGCCGTATATGCTGCGGGCCTGACTGACTCGACTCAGAACAGAATAATAAAAAATTTTCTCTGGGTTGTCTCCCGGTCAGCACTTGTCTTTATTCCAGAGTCTTCAAGTTAGACTCACGTTCAGCTCTTCATTTAGTCCTTGTCACGGTCCATCCTTCTTCCTTCATCCGAAAGATGTTCCCGTATAGTTTTGCGACGTTTTCTTCCGTTCGACTTAATCTAGTATAGCTCTTGGTCTTCGTCGCAACATATTCTTCACCAGGTCCCAAAGAATATTTGATGATTTTAAATTTTTCAGAAATAATCATGGGTGGCTCGTTATAAGGGATCCCAAGTAGTTGACATTTTCTTTTGGTGAATTCTTCTTCGTCTTTATCAACAAACTTAAAATAAGGATCCTTAATCAAATAGTCATCTAGTTCATCAATTAATGACTTATCATCTTGAATTGCCTCCCACTCTCTTTCCAATTCCCATTGTAACCGTCGACTAAGCTTCGTGTAATCATCAAATTGTTCATGCACCCATTCCCATAAAGTAGTATTCGATGTTCCCTTAAGTCCTTTCAAGTATTCAATTCTACCCTTTTCTTGCAAAGCCTCCGCTTTTTGTGGGCAGTCTTCAACATTATCATACCACTCATAGTCTTCAAAGGTTACATCGTTTCCAACCCGTTTCATCCCAATTATACTTCCCCCATTACAGGTTCCGTCACTCTTATAATCACAGGTCGGCCAAACACTACTCCCATCCTTGAAAACGAAGGGTGTACAGGTGTGATTAATGTGCTCAAATTCCCATGGTTTATCCCAAACCCATGGTATTTGGTCATTCCATTCGTAGTACCAGGTGTTTTTGAAATCATCATAAGTCTTGAATCCTGGTAAATCTCCAGTAAGCACATCATCGTCGACTTGAAGAAGGTAATTAAATTCCTTGAATTGCTTGCACAAGGGTGTCTCATAATCGAACACGTCAATGTCTATTCTGAATAATTCTTCAATGCCCTCATTGACTGTTGAATCATGAAGTGACGACCCGTAGTCGCTCTCTACTTCTTCGTCTTCACCTCTCATCCAATATACCCATAACACATCTTTAGTAGCTCGATCCATGCTCTTATGGTTATTGAACTTACTAGCCAACCAATCTGTAAAATCAACATTGTTAGGATCGTGGTCAACGTCAAAGCAAGCTTTACCAATCGTTTTCCTCCTTATCTCCATGAACTCGTTAAATTGCTCCCTAAAACTCCGTGTCAACCATGAAGTCATAATCTGCTTGACTTTATTCGCAGGGGCAAATTTCGGACTACCATATTTAAGTTCAAGCCATTCTTCGAGGGAGAGGTCCATCAATCTTACCAACCTGCCATGAAATAGTAATTCCGCCACAGCACAAATTCTTTCATCGTCCAGATAGTTCTCATTTAATCCCCAGTACTGTTCGGAATAAGGCATGTAAGAAATTTGCATTGGTTGGGTACTGCCTCCACCACAGCTTTTATTGCTTGAGTTCATGAATTCAATTTTAAATTTCCCATCATTCTCTTTGATAGTAGTCCAAGTCAATCCTTTAGATTCAATGATGGGCCATAAGAGTACCAACTCATCTTCAGTGTAGCTCATTAGTAAATCATATGAGAATATCCCATCTTCAATATTGCATAAGCGCTTGAATTCCTTATAAGTAGCTTCAAGAGGGGTTTCCGAAGAAAACAAATCTGCATCAATCATGAGCACATTGAAGTTGGCATCATCAAAAACTTTCACTTTGAAGGAATCCGAAAGCAAGAGTTCCTTAGCAAGATATCCGTTCACTGACATGTCTTCCATAGCAGAACCTGTCATCATAGGTAAAATCATCAGTAGGATTTGTTCGCTAGAAGAGAAATTAATGAATTTAAAAACGGATATAAGAATAAAAATAGCTGATATCTACAGACGATGCGCCGTATCCAAAAAGTTGGATACGCCGTATCTTATAATCGTTAAAATTAAATCAGACTTTATTCAGAAAAGAGATACGCCGCTTAGAAATTAGAATGCGCCGTATCAGTTTTAATTATCAAAAATCGATATTTATTTAAAATTAAATGCGTCGTATTAACAAAAGTTAATGCGCCGTATTTCGTTACGTTTCAAAATACAAGATTTTTGATTCAGAAGATACGCCGTATCGACAGAGATCGATGCGTCGTATCTGTTTAATAATCCGAAAACGGTTTTTAATTAAAATAATAGATACGCCGTATCTGCAAGGGCAGATGCGTCGTATGGCGTTAACGTTTAGAAAAAAATTTTCCTTAAAAACAGATACGTCGTATCTTGGGGAAAAGATGCGTCGTATCGAATTAATTAAACGCGTTGTATTTTATAAAAATTAAACGCAATACGCCGTATCTATGAAGATAGATGCGCCGTATCGTTCGATTTAGCTCAGTACAACGATAGCAGAACACAGAGAATACAAAAAAAAAAAAAAAAAAAAAAAAAAAAAAACACAAACGAAAATAAACACAAATAAAAGCAAACAAATAACACATAAAACAGAAAATATGCAAAATAATACAATGAATGCAAATTAACCTAATATATAACACAGTTAGCGGTTAGATTAAAAATTAAAAACCTAATTAAAATACTAATCAAATTAACAGATAATAACAATTCACTCCCCGGCAACGGCGCCAAAAACTTGATGCGTGCGATGTATCGTTGCGGTTTAGCAGTAGTAATGCCTACTCAAGTTTTAAATTTATATTTAGCCGACTTATCAATAACACACACACTTAACGAGCAGTGTACCCGGTCAGTATGAATATAATGGTAAGTAGAGTGTCGATCACTAAGAGTGGAACGTATTATCTAGTTATTCTAATCAGTATTTTAATATTCTAAGTTAGCTATACAACCTAATCTAACGCAAGGGGGTTCAGCCTGAGAGACTGGCACAATTGGTTACAATTAAATAATAAACTAAACTAATAGGCACGAATCAGCAAGTAGCACACATGTACACAGATAAATACTTGAGACAATAAGAAGACCTGTCCTGATAGATAAGTAGTTTGTCACTTGTTTTATTGCTAGTTTTATATGAAGTGTATAGTTCGATGCAACGCACCGAGATTAAGTCCTTTCTCGTTGGTTCTAATCTTATCGGCGAGTAAACCCTTAATGATTACTTATGACTATCCTATTTATCTTTCTTCCTACTTTTCTACAGATGATAGAATGCATAGGCGATCTAATAAATAGGCGAGGGCAGAGGCATGGCGACCCGATCAACGCTCAGCTAGACACAGAGGTTATCAATGCACTAATAAAAGTCACCAAAGACATCAACATATAAACTTTAATTAATGGGAAAGCAGTTTTAAGGGAGTGCAATCTTTCCGTTGTCACATTACACAAGCCACCAATCCTGATGAATTAAAGTTTACTAACACAATAAAACAAAACTACTTAATGAATTAAATACATGCAGGATCTTCTTATAGCTCTTGTATCTTCGTTCAAGGTGTGTCTTGTGCTGCTGCCTTGACTGAATTCGTCCTAGGGTTTTTGTACTTCGGTCTTCTGTCGAACTTTTGGAACTCTTAATTCGTCTGGTCTTTGGGGTATTTATAGTTTCTGTCTGAGGGTAAGATGCGGCGTATCTAGTAAGTAGATGCGGCGCATTGACTTAACTTCGCGTGGGGTCCAAGATTAATATATTCAGGAATATTCGTACACCGCCCGAAGATGCGGCGTATCTTCATTCTTGGATGCGGCGCATGTCCTCTTGTATCTTGGATCGTATCTGGTGAAATCTTGATAGTGATGCGCCGTATGTAATGAGCAAGATGCGGCGCATCTGGAGCAGAATGTCTTGATCTTGTACATTTCGGTAGACTATTAACTTCTTGCTTGTTTTGCTCCATAATTAGTCCAAAATCGCCAAGTTTCACCAAATGCTTGTTTTTAACTGAGAATTACAAAAGTAAACGATTAAGTATCAATCCTCATACATAATATAATAAAACAAGTCAAATTAATAGGATAAATGATAGTAATAAAATGTACTTATTTGAGTTCATCAGTTAGCTTTATCATGTTTGATTACATGGTAATGGTGATGGATAGGGTATAGGGTGCGATAGCTAGTTACGGATCCATCACTAGGCTTAGCTTAGTTAGTCGTTGGGCTAACTATGGGATGAGGTTCAACCTTATGGGTTGATCGTGTTTAGGCCGACTATGTTGGCGTGAGGTAAGTGCCCCTATATCGCTAGCTTAACTAGTGGTTAGACTAGTTATGGTTATGTATGATTTATGATGTTTAGCTTGTTATGCCATGTGTATGTAAAACCCCAAAATTAAAACAATCCGAAATGACTAAAATGCCCACAAATTTAAAATTTTGAGAACTTATGAAAATCATATAAGTAACATTGGTTGTACTTAACCTAAGTTTAAAATAAATAAAAACCTTACATTATAAGCAAATGTACAAAATAAAAATCCTACAAAACAAATTAAGCTAGTCGACATTTTATGTGCTATACACCTCAATATTTCGGCCCAATCCATGTAAGGAGATAAGCATGCATTTAATCTAATTGATTAGCCCATAATGAAGATTTACTCCTTCCTTATTTGTACCAAATCACATACTCGGTCCTATCAAAAATCCCATAACCTAAATTCACTCAACCCTATGATTGTAGATCGGGTGAAGAAGGAGTGATCTCTGCTTCCTTTCATTTGATTGCCTTACTTTTAGTTGCACACTGTGTTAAGGTATAGATATTCTGACCTTCTCAAAGGTTTCTCATGAACTCTCTCTCTCTCTTGTCTATCTTGCTCCCTTGAACCTTGCTATGCTCCCCTTGATTTGTGAACCTTGCTATGCTCCCCTTGATTTGTGAACCTTGCTATGCTCCCCTTGATAAATTGAACCTTGCTATGTTCCCTTGATACTTGATATAATTCATTCGTCACCCTGTGACATAAATATTCAAATCCTTGGATACCTTGAAGGTTCATTTGATATTATAACTGGATGCGAAAACCTTTCTTAATTATATATGAAAATGTTTTGAGAAAAGCTATTTTAAAATGATGTTGTTGAGCACGATGCGATACCACTTTTAAATTTAATTTTACTAAAAATTTTATGAAAACTACTTTTAAGACTATCTTTATGAAAGACTTTACTAAATATCATTTTATGAAAGTCACTTATTGAAAGATTACTTCTAAATACGCGTTTGATATGAAACCTTTGAATTAAATTTTTACTATAAACCTACGAATCATTTGATTATGGACCTTTGATATGATCTATTTTAATTTTGATTTAAAACTTTGCTATAAACCCTATGCTATGATTCTTGATTTGAACCTTGACATGAACTTTGATATAAACCTTGATATAATATACTTGAAATGGAAACTTGACTTGAACCACTTGATATGAAACTTGAACTTGGACGCTTGATACTTGATTTGACCCTTGATCTACAGTTTGAGACTACGAGCTACCACTTGTATACTAGGCATGAGGGTTTCATGTCCTTGTCATTGATGCACCGATGGCATGACTCTAGGGTAGGAGAGTGATGACCTATCCCGTCCCTGACTTGACTTGGTACGTAGAGGAAGTACTTGGCCTACTGGGGCGTATGGATGCATCCTAGATTTGTTACTTGTTTTCGATGGATTTATCATGATATTACTTGTTATATACTTGGTGACTGATGGTGTGTGCGATACACGTCTTTCACAGCTTGGGAGTTAGCTACTCCAACCCTTGAGGCATCCCCTCACATTATAATTGGTATTCCGAGGTCACCCCTCCGGATACATGGCTACTTGGTTACTTGATACTTGACTTGACTTGGGCTCGTGGTGGATTACTGTTTTCTTTACCTTATAATTTTTACTTTTTTCCCTAACTCTTATTATACCGTGCATTGTTTCCTTTACTTCACTATTCCATTATTACTGCTTGTTACCTCTATATCTGTTCACTGGGCTTTTTAAGCTCAGCCGCATTCCTTTTCCTGCGGCAGGTTTTTGTAAGAAGCTGAGTTATGAGTGGAGAGTACCGTTGGACTTAGAGGACTACACTTTGATAGCTATTTTGAAATAGAGATGACTAGAAGGATTGGCATTTTCAGATTTAGTATTTATCTCTTTGTTCTCTTTTGTAACTTTGTACTTCAGTATTTCCTTTGTAACCTTTGAGATTTCTTGTATTACTATAGATGTATGCTTGGGTTTGCTTTGATATGTCACCATAATGTGGTACTTCTACCCTTGTCGGGTTGGGGTGTTACAATTTATGGTATCAGAGCCCAGGCTGACGACTTGTAATACATAAACCTAGACCTGTGAGTTTTGGACCATTAGGCTTCCACTGTAAGAACATAGGAGAACACCTTGAGAACTTGCTTTAGGATTTCTTATTATGAACTTAAGTTTTGACCAGTGAGGAATGGGTAGACTATAAGGCATTTGTTTAAGTATCATTGCTTCCGCATCACTCTGATTCGTGCCTTGCTTTTGGTTAAAGCCTGTTGAGATCACTTTTGGAGATTGAATGCTTATGCTTTGCACCACCTAAGATTTGAAACCTAAATAAATCTCGAAGGCATTGAGAATTGCATAGTAATTGCCTGACACTATTTGATCCTTATCTTCAGATTCCGACTCTGACCTCTGATCCTTTTGTTAATCATTTTGATGCCTCTTTGGGCATTCTGAGAATCTCCATGGCGATGACGTACTTGATACATTCTGTTATTTGTCTCTTGCTTTTGATAAGCATCTATGAATCTTCCGACGTTATTTGATTTCGTCTTACCCATCTCTGTCCCTATGAGAAGTCTTGTGGTGTTTAACCACGAGTATAAGAATGTTTCCCTCTCACTTTTGAACGATAAGATTTGCTATGTTGATCTGTCTTTCTTTGGATAGTTAACTTCGATTTTATTCTGATAAGGGATTGGTTGATTGAGCATTCAAAATATTGACAACTATCCTCCTATGTCTCACCTTTGGCGTTTGAAACAATTTTGAACTCTCTACCATGATTACCGATTGTTAAACTTTTGGCTATCACTATTACTTTGGAGACTCGTGTGTTACTTTCGCGGTTATGAAGTTTTCCTAGAACCCATTTCGTACACCAATGAATGAACCTTATCTTGAGAGTTATTTGGCACCCTGAGTTTTCTGAATATGATTCCTGGTTGAACCACCAAGTTTTCCACCGGAGTGTGAAGTAGGATTTGACATGATACCGAGAGATTGTCTAGTCACCAAGTGAAGATGTCTTTCAGATGTGTCCGGGATCATACCAGTTGATTTGAGCAACCGGGAAGAGCAGCAACCGAAGACCAGGAAGTGAGTTTGCTTAAGTGTATCTTCTGGGCGTGTTTCAGTTTCGTTCGCGATAAATAAGGATGGTGACAGGGGATATGTATTGATTACTGGAAGCTGAACTGTATTGCTGTTAGTAACCATTATTTCTCCACCCTAAAACGACTATGTATCTGTTCAATTTCAGAGCGCGAAGTTTCCTTCAGATGGAAGTATGAATTGAGATTATTCTTGGAATCGCCTTTCGTATTCGTAACGACTGCTATGACGGTTAGTGACGCTAATAGTATTAGCTAAAGCTCTGATTGTTTTTTTTGATTTGATAAATGATGTTTTCTCGTGAGTACTTGGGCAAATGGTCATTGTATGACTTAATAGTACATTCGGGGACGAGGAAGAGTATGAAAATCATGTTTTCACTTTGTTAGAAATTTGACGATCATTTTTGCATTCTGGGAGGTTGATATTTGTTGAGACAATGGTGTTCTTAATTGAGGATATCTCTTTAAATCCCGCAAGTTTTGAAACTATCACCAAGTGGTCAAGACTGATAACAGAGTGGAGAACTGAAATCTTTTGGACTTTGCAGAAGAATTCTGGAAGATGTTTACAACTTGCGTTACCGTTGATAAATTTCGTGAACAGAGAGAAACAGCTTAGTTTGATTGAGAATGGAGTTTTGGAAAAGCTGAAATAGAAATTAGCTTCCATGCCTTCAGGCGGAACAAATTTTGGGACATTTCAGAAAGAGACTCGGTTATACTCCCTTGCAGCACAGAAGGTTTTGCGTATGCATCAAGACAACTAGAAACATATCAGAAGAATTACTTCACTGCCTGACCTGGAGTTGACAACAGCGGTGGCTACCCTGAAGAGTGAAGACATTCCTTACAAGGTAGAAGTGTTGGCGATGCAGAAGAAAAAAATCTAGTCAAGATGGCGAACCTGGAACTGATGAAGACGTGCAGTCTCACTTCCCTATTCATCTTGGTTGTACTAAGATGAATTGAGAGCGGAAGCAGACTGGATGATGAAGGGATTTAAAGATCGTGCCAGAAATTCACATTACTCCATCACATTCCAAGAAGAACTGCATGAGGCTTGATGAACCAGACACAAGTTCACGATTTTGTTTCACTTCCAGATTGATGGACAAACGAAGACAGATTAACCGGACTTAAAGAGATTGGATGTCTTGAATGAACGGATTTTTGAAACAGACCTTTTATGTTTGGAAGAATTGATTCTGTGAAGGCCGAAGTTATTAACAACTAACTTTCACTTCCGTTGACTCACTTAAGCTTCGTTATATAGTAATAAGATCCTCTAATGATTTAAGTTCCCTAGAAGCATTTCAGTTCTGTGTTTATTTTTCGTATGTTCGATGATGGCTATGTTTTGGGGAATTTTGGCGAATTGTGGAAGATCTGATGCTTGTGGACGGCGTGCCTTACTTCTGCTAGGCAATCTGGGACTCCGATACTCTTGCGAATAGTTTTGTTTTCCCTCTTGACTATGACATTTGATTTTGTTGACCTCTGAGACTGTAGAAGTACTAGGT
The DNA here is from genome assembly GCA_021014915.2 of Artemisia tridentata subsp. tridentata. Taxonomy (NCBI): domain Eukaryota; kingdom Viridiplantae; phylum Streptophyta; class Magnoliopsida; order Asterales; family Asteraceae; genus Artemisia; species Artemisia tridentata. The sequence goes on along the minus strand of CP139502.1, from coordinate 192,729,040 downwards.
GGATTAAGATAGGTTGTTTTGCTCACGACTTGAGATAAAGTATGACCATCATGAGGGCATACTTATATGATGCCAGTATTATGACGTCTGGCCAACGTGATAATACTTACATCATATAACGTGCACTTGTTGTGGGCATAGGATATTTCGAGAAGTGCCCTAGAGCTTTAGAAATTCTGATAACTGTTGGAGATTATCTGTGTTAGTGAGACCTTAGGTTCATTCTATCTATGCGATTAACCTGCTTTCACCGTTATGCGATTTGATACGTTTGGATTCTCGTCACGCGTTTTGTTGACCTCTATACTTCCGATAATAATCTTGGGTCCTGTTGTAGAGCATTTCTGCCGGCTGATGTTATCAACAATCTGTTTTCTGTACGTTCTCATCTGATTTGTCTAATCAAATTCTATGGACGGCATATCCATCAAATCCAACGAAATTCCTGTATCTCTCCCGAGAGAATACAATTATCATCTGTTACGTTTGGTATATTATTCTTTGATCTGGAATCAGTATGGTATGTCTTTTTGAGAAACCGAAGCAATATTGGATCGACAAGTTCGAGTCATGAGAAACAAGTCATTTCACATATCCGTTCGCGGTCCATTATGTTTTCCGTTTCGTTTCACTTCAATTTTCGAGGACGAAAATTTTCTTTTAGAGGGGAAGAATTGTAAAACCCCAAAATTAAAACAATCCGAAATGACTAAAATGCCCTCAAATTTAAAATTTTGAGAACTTATGAAAATCATATAAGTAACATTGGTTGTACTTAACCTAAGTTTAAAAATAAATAAAAACCTTACATTATAAGCAAATGTACAGAATAAAAATCCTACAAAACCAATTAAGCTAGTCGACATTTTATGTGCTATACACCTCAATATTTCGGCCCAATCCATGTAAGGAGATAAGCATGCATTTAATCTAATTGATTTGCCCATAATGAAGATTTACTCCTTCCTTATTTGTACCAAATCACATACTCGGTCCTATCAAAAATCCCATAACCGAAATTCACTCAACCCTAATTTCTCTCTCACTCAAAAAAATTCGGCTCCCCTTGTCCCTCATCTTGTTCGATCCAAGCTAGGCAAAGAAAGGAAGTTTTGGTGATCTTGATCTTGTGTTGGTGTTCATTCGTATCATAAGGTAACCTTACATGTATAATTTTTCATTCATCCGAACTTCTGGATCAAACCCTAATCGATCCCTTATTTTTTTGGTGCTTTCATTCGGCCACAATCAAAGAAGAAGAGAAAGGTGTGGTGCTTTGATCTTGTGGTGTTCTTGTTCGTTGAATCACGCTACGAGGGTAACGTGTATCTATTCTTGTTCGATCCACTCTTATTGTCTTTGTCAATATAATCATACATGATGATAAAAAGAATCGCATATAATGATAACTTGTTCCACATGAAATAATGAATAAGAAACCCTAACTATGAATTGAACTATGTATATGAATCTGAATTTTAATTGTTATGATCATGTTAAGACCATGTATGAATCGACCTAGGGATGTTAGATGTCAAAAATAATTGTTTTGTGTCAAGAGATAACCATTGGAATGAAAACCCTAATAGTTACACATGAAATAATGAAAACAGTTTGCTGTCCAGATTTTTAGTCAATTTGATTCGATGATATCTTGATGATAGTAAGGTCTTTTTGAGTGATTCTGGAGCCTAAAACTAAATTTAGGAAAATAGCTTTCCAGAAAAGTAAGCCTCATAATTTTTAGAGTTCGGTAAGGTCACCTTTTGATTTTTACAAATTCGAGTGTCAAAACTGCTTTTCGGGTTATGAAAATTCAAGTGTAGTGTATGATTTTTCATTTGAAATCTATAACGAGTTATGACCTAAAATTGTTACTGTACGATATTTGGAACATAAGTTAGGTTGTGTAATTTTTGTAGATTTTTCTGAGGTGTTGAAATGGGGTAAATAATTGCATACTTTCTGGGTGTTTCATCAGACCCGTTTCAGGAACATGTTGTGGAAATTGATTTTCATTCGTACTTATACTAGCTAATAAAATCTGGAAAAATTATGTAACATACCTAAGACATTGGAGCATCTGTGGTAATTTTTGTGAATTTTATTTCGGAGATCTTATATGATAAATAAATTCGAAGAAATAGGACCAGTTTATATGTAAAAGCTGTTAAAAGTGTAAAATGGATTAAAAAGGTGTTATGTGTTTATTTTCTAAATAAAAGGGTTTAAATTGTCATATTTCCAAGCTAAAGGGCTTAACTTGTGAAATTATGAAATCTTATAATATTTACATTTTATACCCTCATTTTACAATAATTGCATAATTAACCCTAAGCTTGTTATAATTGCATAATAAACCCTAAACTTATATAATTGGCATTATGAACCTTGAACCATTATGATTGTCACATTTGAATACTTGAGCTTATTTAAATGATAACCATGAATATTTCTTAATATGGAATCCTACTAATTATGGAAACTTACTAATTCGAGAAACCTGCTAAAAATAGAAAGATACTAAATATGGAAAGTTGCTATTTTTGGAAAGTTACTAAATATGGAAAGTTGCTATTTTTGGAAAGTTACTAAAAATAGAAAGTTACCTAAAATGGAAAGACAATTAAGAGGAGACCATTATGATTATGAAACTTATAAGAAACCTATGATTATTGTAGATCGGGTGAAGAAGGAGTGATCTCCGTTTCCTTTCATTTGATTGCCTTACTTTTGGTTGCACACTTTGTTAAGGTACAGATATTCTGACCTTCTCACAGGTTTCTCATGAACTCTCTCTCTCTCTTGTCTATCTTGCTCCCTTGAATCTTGCTATGCTCCCCTTGATTTGTGAACCTTGCTATGCTCCCCTTGATTTGTGAACCTTGCTATGCTCCCCTTGATAAATTGAACCTTGCTATGTTCCCTTGATACTTGATATAATTCGTTCGTCACCCTGTGACATAAATATTCAAATCCTTGGATACCTTGAAGGTTCATTTGATATTATAACTGGATGCGAAAACCTTTCTTAATTATATATGAAAATGTTTTGAGAAAAGCTATTTTAAAACGATGTTGTTGAGCACGATGCGATACCACTTTTAAATTTAATTTTACTAAAATTTTTATGAAAACTACTTTTAAGACTATCTTTATGAAAGACTTTACTAAATATCATTTTATGAAAGTCACTTATTGAAAGATTACTTCTAAATACGCGTTTGATATGAAACGTTTGAATTAAATCTTTACTATGAACCTACGAATCATTTGATTATGGACCTTTGATATGATCTATTTGAATTTTGATTTAAACCTTTGCTATAAACCCTATGCTATGATTCTTGATTTGAACCTTGACATGAACTTTGATATAAACCTTGATATGATATACTTGAAATGGAAACTTGACTTGAACCACTTGATATGAAACTTGAACTTGGACGCTTGATACTTGATTTGACCCTTGATCTACAGTTTGAGACTACGAGCCACCACTTGTATACTAGGCATGAGGGTTTCATGTCCTTGTCATTGATGCACCGATGGAATGACTCTAGGGTAGGAGAGTGATGACCTATCCCGTCCCTGACTTGACTTGTTACGTAGAGGAAGTACTTGGCCTACTGGGGCGTATGGATGCATCCTAGATTTGTTACTTGTTTTCGATGGATTTATCATGATATTACTTGTTATATACTTGGTGACTGATGGTGTGTGCGATACACGTCTTTCACAGCTTGGGAGTTAGCTACTCCAACCCTTGAGGCATCCCCTCACATTATACTTGGTATTCCGAGGTCACCCCTCCGGATACATGGCTACTTGGTTACTTGATACTTGACTTGACTTGGGCTCGTGGTGGATTACTGTTTTCTTTACCTTATAATCTTTTACTTTTTCCCTAACTCTTATTATACCTTGCATTGTTTCCCTTACTTCACTATTCCATTATTACTGCTTGTTACCTCTATATCTGTTCACTGAGCTTTTTAAGCTCAGCCGCATTCCTTTTCCTGTGGCAGGTTTTTGTAAGAAGCTGAGTTATGAATGGAGAGTACCGTTGGACTTAGAGGATTACACTTTGATAGCTATTTTGAAATAGAGATGACTAGAAGGATTGGCATTTTCAGATTTAGTATTTATCTCTTTGTTCTCTTTTGTAACTTTGTACTTCAGTATTTCCTTTGTAACCTTTGAGATTTCATGTATTACTATAGATGTATGCTTGGGTTTGCTTTGATATGTCACCATAATGTGGTACTTCTACCCTTGTCGGGTTGGGGTGTTACAGTGTATAAGTTATGACGTTTATATGGAAATGGTTATGGTTGTAGTCAAACTTTATAGGGGTGTTTGGCAATTAGCCAAATCCGCCCATTTTGGGAAGTTACGGGTCATGACGTTGTACCAACACTCTTTCAATATATTAGAAATGTTACGTTATGTATAAGTCCAAAAGGATATGTAGTAGTTGTGTGTTTTGCTTAAAAAGTGTGTTATGAAAGTTAGTTTAAGAGAGTGTTTGGTATAAGCTAGTTTCTACCCATTTTGGGGTTTGAACGTGTCATGGATGTTTGAGACAGGTTGAGTATGATAAGTTATAGATGTTGGTTGAGTATGGCGGGTAAATGAAGTGGTTTAAGTGGTTTTGGGTGTCAATGGGTTAGAATGGGTTTTATGCATAACCCATCCATTTTTAATGTACTATTCCGGGTGGTCAAACGGAAGATGTTTTTGTTTGAAAATGATCTTATGGTCATATTAAAGAAATCTGGAAAGTTTGGTTAAGTTTCAAGTCCGGGAGGTCGGAGTTTCAGCCGGGGATTTTGAAAATGAAAAATCTGGGCAGAACCTCCCATCCGATCGGATGGCTGGCGATCCGATCGGATGGAGGTCGCTGGCAGTTTTTCGGTAAACTTTGAAAAATCATATCTTTTGATCCGTAAGTCGTCACGGGTCGTGCCATCCGTCGTTTTGAAGGTAATTGAGTCTAGTTTCATTTAAAAATAGTCTCAAGGTCTAGAAATGTATTGATTTTTGTCAGCTTGTAAAAGAGTAAGCGGTATTCTGTTTCGTTGTAAAGGATTCACTTTTAGGTCACGTATTTTAGTCGTTTTTCAAGTTTTTTAGTCGTTTTTGGTCACGGGGCGTTACAACTTGGTATCAGAGCTTCGGTCTAAGAGATTTAGGATTCCACTTTAGGATTTCCTAGAATTAGGCCTTGTGTAGACGCATTTAGTATCGGTGTTTGTTATTTGTGTATTGTTTGGGTGATTTCGAGAACGCATATGTTAAGTATTTTTATGACTACGCCTGGCCACCGTAGTGATAAAAATATGATACATATGTGAGATTGAAACCATTTAGGCTATACATGGATGATAAACTCTAGGGTGTTTAGTATAAGGATAGATATGTTATTCGTGCATCGACTATGTATATGATTTTGCTTAATAGTGTGAATTGTTAAATTTCTGTATAGTAGAAAAGATGGCGGCAATTCGGAATAAGGAGGTGTTGAGAGCGACCTCCTCCCGCCATGATAGTGATGAACATAATGATGGAGACTCTAATAGTGACACTTCTATATCAATGCCGAAAAACCTTAATCCTAGAAGTTTTACTAGAGCGGAGTTGAAAGAATTGGATACTTTGGTGACGGATAGAGTGGGAAGGGCCATCGAGAAGGCTATGCCCTTTTATGTTAACAAAACAACTAAGAACTTGCAAAAGATATTTCAGGAGGAGATTGAGAAGCTTAAGAAGAGTGGAGAATTAGTGAAGGATTCGAATACTAGACCCGGTGTAGGGAAGGAGAAATCCACTTACCGTGATTTTACCGCTTGTGCTCCACCTACATTCATGGGATCTCTTGACCCGTTAAAGAGTTCTAGGTGGATTACCGATATTGAAGGGGCTTTCCACACTAGTCGTTGTGCAGCGGAGGATAAGGTAAACTTTGCTACCAATTACCTTCGTGGAAGGGCTAAGATATGGTGGGAAGGTAAGGCGAATGAGAAAGGTAGTGCTTCGAGAGAAGCGTGCACATGGGAACAATTCAAGGAAGTCTTTATGAAGGAGTATGCTCCCGCGGAAGAAATTGATAAAATAAGGGAAGCATTTCATAACCTTGTGCAAACCAATGAATCGGTGAATGAGTTGTGGGAAAAGTTTTGTGACATGGTGCAATATTGCCCGGAGTATCTTGACAACGAGAAGCTTAAAGTCGATAAATTCCAAAGGATGCTTAAGGATGAAATTCGTACGATAGTATCACCATTCAAGTGCACCACTATAGAGGACCTTCTAGGTAGAGCACGTACTCGAGAAGCAGACTTGGATAGGATAAAGAGTAAGGAGAAGAAGGACTTAAAGAGGAAGCAAGATCAATCAACAACATTTGGTAAGCGAGGCAGGTTTGATTTCGCAAAGAAGGACAACACGGGGAAGTTACCTCCTAAGTGTAATAGGTGCGGTAAGAACCATATGGGAGAATGTAAATCTGGGATGAAGGGATGTTCTAAGTGCGGGGATCCTAGCCATATTAGCAAGAATTGCACCAAGCCTTTGGTGATATGTTATGGGTGCAATGAGGAAGGACATAAGGTAAGTGAATGTCCTAAGGCCAACCCTAAGCAAGTGAAGCCGTTTAAATCGATCAAAGAAGAAAAGATTGAGATTTCGAAGCCTAAAGCTCGTGTTTATCAGATGAGTGTCGAAGAAGCGAAGTCGGGTTCCGATGTTGTCACAGGTATAATTCTCGTTAATTCCAAACCCGCTCGTGTTTTGTATGATTCGGGCGCAAGTGTGTCCTTTGTATCTTATAGTTTTAGCAAGGAATTGTCCACTCCGTTAGATAAGCTTCCAACCCCCATAGAAGTTGAAATTGCCGATAGTAAAGTTGTTGTGGTATCTAGCGTGTATCGTAATGTAGAGATAGAGATCGATGAGAGTGTTTTTAGGATTGATCTAATTCCCATTATGCTCGGAGACTTTGATATTATCGTTGGTATGGATTGGCTTGGCAAATACAATGCCGCCATTCTATGTAGACAAAAGATCGTTCGAGTTGAAAATCCTAGTGGTCGAGTAATGATGATTTACGGTGATAAAAGGGAGGGCGAGTTAAAATTATGTTCCATAATGAAGGCTAGGAAATATTTATCACGTGGTTGTCTTGCCTTTATGGCGCACGTGGTAGATATAAGTTTTGAGAAGAAAAGTATCGATGATGTTCCTATCGTTAACGAATTTCGTGATGTATTTCTGGAGGAATTGCCGGGTATTCCACCCGACAGACAGGTTGAGTTCCGTATCGATCTTGTTCCAGGTGCTACTCCTATTGCCAAGACTCCTTATCGCCTTGCTCCTTCCGAGATGAAAGAGTTAATGAGCCAACTCCAAGAGTTACTTGACAAGGGTTTTATTCGCCCTAGTAGCTCACCGTGGGGAGCTCCGATTTTGTTCGTTAAAAAGAAAGACGGTAGTATGCGGATGTGCATTGATTACCGTGAATTGAACAAAGTCACGGTGAAAAATGTATACCCGTTACCAAGAATTGACGATCTATTTGATCAGCTTCAAGGTGCTAAGTGGTTTTCAAAGATTGATCTCCGTTCAGGTTATCATCAGTTGAAGGTTCGAGAAGAAGATATTCCTAAGACGGCTTTTAGGACCTGTTATGGACATTACGAGTTTACGGTTATGCCCTTTGGTCTCACGAACGCGCCTGCGGTTTTCATGGATCTCATGAACCGTGTATGTAGGCCAATGTTGAATAAATTCGTTATAGTGTTCATTGATGATATCCTTATCTATTCCAAGAGCAAGGAAGAACATGAACTACATCTTCGAGAAATCCTTGAAACGTTGAGAAAAGAAAGGTTGTATGCCAAGTTCTCAAAGTGTGAATTCTGGTTGCAAGAAGTTCGGTTCCTTAGTCACGTCATTAATCCCGATGGTATTAAAGTTGACCCGTCAAAGATTGAAGCCGTAATGAATTGGCAAGCACCGAAGAATGTGGGCGAAATTCAAAGTTTTCTAGGACTCGCAGGATATTATCGACGATTCATTCAAGACTTCTCCAAAATTTCATCTTCGTTAACCGAGCTCACTAAGAAGAATGTTCCTTTTGTGTGGACTGAGAAGCAAAAAGAAGCTTTCCGTACGTTAAGAAAGAAGTTATGTGAGGCATCGATTCTAGTGTTACCGGAAGGAACCGAAGACATGGTAGTCTATAGTGATGCATCTTATTCCGGTCTTGGTTGTGTTCTCATGCAAAGAGGTAAAGTGATTGCTTATGCTTCAAGACAACTGAAGAAGCATGAGGAGAAATACCCGACTCATGATCTTGAATTTGCGGCTGTAGTATTTGTTTTGAAGATTTGGAGGCATTATCTATATGGTGTGAAGTTCGTAATTTACACCGATCATAGAAGTCTTCAGTATTTTCTTGAAAAGAAGGATCCGAATATGAGGCAACGAAGGTGGTTAGACTTGCTAAAATATTATGATTGTGAAATTCGCTACCACCCCGGTAAGGCGAATGTTGTAGCGGATGCGCTAAGTCGCAAGGGCCGAAATGACGTTACACGGATTCACTCCTTACGAATGATAGTCACATCCGATCTTTTTGACAGAATCAAGTTAGCTCAAGAAGAAGCGTTGAAAGAAGAGAATCGAGAAAAAGAACGTATTACTTCTCACATTTCCCATCTCGAAGAAGACAGCCGAGGGATTAAGACACGGTATGGAAGAGTTTATATTCCTTTTCGAAGCGACATTAAGAAATTACTCTTGGAAGAAGCGCATAAATCAAAGTATTCTATTCATCTGGGAGCTACGAAACTGTACCTTGATCTAAAAAGAAACTATTGGTGGCCGGGTATGAAAAGAGACTGCGTGAAGTATGTGGAAAGATGTCTAACTTGTTTGAAGGTGAAAGCCGAACACCAAAAGCCGTATGGAAAAGTGCAGCCCTTAGACATTCCAGTTTGGAAGTGGGAGAAGATTACTATGGACTTCATCACGAAACTGCCAAAGACGAAAAGGAAGAATGATACGATTTGGGTAGTAGTCGATCGCTTGACTAAGAGTGCACACTTTATCCCGATTAGGGAGAATATGCCTGTTCATAAGTTAGCAAAGATTTATGTTAACGAGATAGTCGCGCGTCATGGAATACCTATTTCTATAGTTTCCGATCGAGACGGGCGCTTCACTTCGAACTTTTGGCAAAGTTTTCAAGACGAACTTGGTACTAGGTTACATATGAGCACAACTTTTCATCCTCAAACTGATGGGCAAAGCGAGAGAACGATCCAAACTCTAGAAGATATGCTATGGGCTTGCATGATTGACTTTGGAGGTAACTGGGATGATCATTCGCCTCTAGTTGAATTCGCCTACAATAATAGTTATCATGCTAGTATAGGCATGCCACCCTATGAGATGCTCTATGGTAGAAAGTGTAGGACCCCCGTATGTTGGAAAGAAGTTGGAAGGAGGGAATTGGCTAGCACGGAGTTAGTGTTGGCGACGACGGAAAAGATTGAAATGATTCGAGCAAGACTTAAGGCGGCACAGGATAGGTGGAAAAGTTATGCCGATAATCGAAGAAGACCCATTGAATTTGAGGTAGGTGATCTTGTTATGTTAAAAGTTTTCCCGTGGAAAGGTGTTTTTAGATTCAAAAACAAGGGAAAATTAAGTCCACGGTTTATAGGGCCGTTTAAAATCTTGAAACGTGTTGGTGAAGTAGCATATGTGTTAGAATTGCCCGAAGAAATGAGAGGTATTCATAATACCTTTCATGTGTCTTACTAGAGAAAATGTTTAGCGGATGAGGCTAGTGTAGTCACTTTAGATGATATCGAAATTGATCCGGATTTGATTTCACAAAAGGATGAACCGGAAGCGATATTAGGAAGGAAAGTGAGGCAACTTCGAAACAAAGAAATTCCGTTAGTAAAAGTGCAATGGAGACATCGTAAGGGTACAAGTAATAGATGGGAGCTAGAGGAGAAGATGAGGAATGAGTATCCTCATTTATTTCAAGAGTAGATTTCGAGGACGAAATCTTATTTTAAGTAAGTGTCATTCCCTAAATTATGAAATTAGGGTTCATGTTATGATTCTTGATCATAATGATCAAAGATTGATAATTCATGATTAGTTAGTTATTTAGTCTCTAATTTGAGATGATTGTGATATAGGAACCAAGTAAGAAGTGGGGGAGCTATTGTTAGTGTGATTGTGATTGAGAATCAAGGTAAGTATATGGTTATAACATGGTTTGTTAGCTTTATCATATGTTATGTATGATAATGGTTTATGTTTGTTAGCTTTATCATGTTTGATTACATGGTAATGGTGAAGGATAGGGTATAGGGTGCGATAGCTAGTTATGGATCCATCACTAGGCTTAGCTTAGTTAGTCGTTGGGCTAACTATGGGATGAGGTTCAACCTTATGGGTTGATCGTGTTTAGGCCGACTATGTTGGCGTGAGGTAAGTGCCCCTATATCGCTAGCTTAACTAGTGGTTAGACTAGTTATGGTTATGTATGATTTATGATGTTTAGCTTGTTATGCCATGTACTTACTAAGCGTTTCGCTTACGTGTTTAGTTGTAATGTTTTCTTGGTAGGTACCGAAGAATCGAGCAAAGGTAAAGATAAGGTTATGTGATTATGTAGTAGTAGCTTCGTACTCGAAGAAGTTGTAGTAGAAGATCGTATTCTTTTGGACCAAGCATATTGAAGTTGGAAGCCCCCGAAGTGTCTTTTTGTGTTTTGGTATACTTCAATCCTTGTGGTCATTTTGTTATTCATGGTCTTGTGGTCATATATGGTCTTTGTTCAAGTTTGGGTCAAGGGGCAAGATTGTGTATAAGTTATGACGTTTATATGGAAATGGTTATGGTTGTAGTCAAACTTTATAGGGGTGTTTGGCAATTAGCCAAATCCGCCCATTTTGGGAAGTTACGGGTCATGACGTTGTACCAACACTCTTTCAATATATTAGAAATGTTACGTTATGTATAAGTCCAAAAGGATATGTAGTAGTTGTGTGTTTTGCTTAAAAAGTGTGTTATGAAAGTTAGTTTAAGAGAGTGTTTGGTATATGCTAGTTTCTACCCATTTTGGGGTTTAAACGTGTCATGGACGTTTGAGACAGGTTGAGTATGATAAGTTATAGATGTTGGTTGAGTATGGCGGGTAAATGAAGTGGTTTAAGTGGTTTTGGGTGTCAATGGGTTAGAATGGGTTTTATGCATAACCCATCCATTTTTAAAGCACTATTCCGGGTGGTCAAACGGAAGATGTTTTTGTTTGAAAATGATCTTATGGTCATATTAAAGAAATCTGGAAAGTTTGGTTAAGTTTCGAGTCCGGGAGGTCGGAGTTTCAGCCGGGGATTTTGAAAATGAAAAATCTGGGCAGAACCTCCCATCCGATCGGATGGCTGGCGATCCGATCGGATGGAGGTCGCTGGCAGTTTTTCGGTAAACTTTGAAAAATCATATCTTTTGATCCGTAAGTCGTCACGGGTCGTGCCACCCGTCGTTTTGAAGGTAATTGAGTCTAGTTTCATTTAAAAATAGTCTCAAGGTCTAGAAATGTATTGATTTTTGTCAGCATGTAAAAGAGTAACCGTATGTCAGTTTTCGGGTGTATATTTTGCGAAAAATTTTCACGTTTTTAGTCATTTTTGGTCACGGGGCGTTACACATGACCCGCCGAAAAAAAAGCACAGGGAAAATATATATGAAACCCGATAAACCTTAAGGACCAATTAAGTAATTCACTCTAAATAAAAACTAACTAATGACCCGAATTAAGAGGATCAAAAACACGTGGAGTACTTCAAAACCTTTAACATACATATGGGGTAGTAACATTGACATTCTTCCCCATTACTCCATAATAACTAGTACTTTACCCATGAGTCCTAATCGTCCCAAGACCGTATTTACGACTCGACTTAGCAACCATGTAATCAACTAGACAATTAACAAAGGGTTTAACATAAATGTTGTAACAACAATGCACAAAAGATGAGTGCATTCAAGGTAGGCTAAGGCGATTTGGGTGTACATTTGGGGGTGGATTGTAAACAATGCTTTTCATTAATATTTCGAAATTCACCGAAATATCACGAGAACCGCGAAAAGGATAGGCTTGAGGGGTGTACTAGGGGTATCTTGTACTAAAAATGAGTACATAGCAAGGGTGTGGGAGAATTACTTAACCAATGAAGCCAATATAATTATAATTATAAGTTTAAAACAAGGGTTATCCTAATTCCTCTTATCATTTAGTAAATCCTAACTACACGAATGTAGTCTCATTAGCGATCTAGGGATGCATCACAAATGCCAGTTTTAGAATCTATATACTACCGGTACACTCATAAGCATTAAAGGTAAATGCTTTTTCCTAAATATCTAAAGGCGAACCTCACATATTTGAGGTGGAAATTTTTGAGTGAAAGGGTTTTTGTGCTAACTATATAATTCCTATCCATGAGACGCTTATTAAAACCCAAGTTTCACTCCTATATGTCATAAAAAATTTTAAACTTGGTGCTAAAGTCACCTTTACAAGTATCTCTTTCAGTTTATTACAAAATTACTCTAAGACAAAACAAATATCAAGCGAGTTATAGTTTATAAGGTATCACATTTTCCCTCCATACACTTAAATTGAACATTGTCCCCAATGTTCTTGAAAAATATCAAAGTTATGATAACGGAAAGAATAAAAGAGATGAAAGAAACTAATACTCCCCTGATTTGCTCGACATGGACGATGTGAAATATGGTTAAATCCTCCTCCAAGAAGATAAACAAGATAAGCTTCACTTCCAATGTATACTTTCATCTTATTGTCCAATATAAGCTGTAAATCACTAAGAAAACGAACACGAAACCTCGCATAAAATCGGCGGTAAACACTAAAAATAAAAATCCTAGAAAGAAAATAAGGTATAATGCTTGCAAAATAAATGTTTATAGAATCCTGGAAATTTTCAAAAATTAAGTTTCGACAGAAAAACAAAAATCTGGAAAAACTGTTGCTACAGTGCCTGACGCCGTCAGGTGTAAACCTTGATGCCGTCAGGATAGACCTGACAGAATTTTTACTTTTTGTTCCTGGAAAATTTCTGGAAAAATCTAATAATTAAAACTTGGAAATTCTGTAAAACATTCATTGTGACTCGATACAAGTATTTGACTCAAACAAACACTCAAATACGATAGAATATATGTTAATCATCAATTGTTAACTTTCATGTTCGAATTCGTTATTTGAAACAAATATGATATCCTTTGTAACTCAAGTTTCACTCCTATATGTCATAAAAAATTTTAAATTTGGTGCTAAAATCACCTTTACAAGTATCTCTTTCAGTTTATTACAAAATTACTCTAAGGCAAAACAAATATCAAGCGAGTTATAGTTTCTAAGGTATCCCATTTTTCCTTCTCTACACTTAAATTGAACATTGTCCCCAATGTTCTTGAAAAGTATCAAAGTTATGATAACGGAAAGAATAAAAGAGATGAAAGAAACTAATACTCCCCTGATTTGCTTGACATAGACGATGTGAAATATGGTTAAATCCTCCTCCAAGAAGATAAACAAGATAAGCTTCACTTCCAATGTATACTTTCATCTTATTGTCCAATATAAGCTGTAAATCACTAAGAAAACGAACACGAAACCTCGCATAAAATCGGCGGTAAACACTAAAAATAAAAATCCTAGAAAGCAAATAAGATATAATGCTTGCAAAATAAATGTTTACAGAATCCTGGAAATTTTCAAAAATTAAGTTTCGACAGAAAAACAAAAATCTGGAAAAACTGTTGCTACAGTGCCTGATGCCGTCAGGTGTAAACCTTGATGCCGTCAGGATAGACCTGACAGAAGTTTTACGTTTTGTTCCTGGAAAATTTCTGGAAAAATCTAATAATTAAAACTTGGAAATTCTGTAAAACATTCATTGTGACTCGATACAAGTATTTGACTCAAACAAACACTCAAATACGATAGAATATATGTTAATCATCAATTGCTAACTTTTATGTTCGAATTCGTTATTTGAAACAAATATGATATCCTTATTTGAAACAAATATTCCCCGAAAACGGCGCCAAAAACTTGATGCGGCGGTTGTAAGACCTCCTATAAAGTTTTACAATCCTCCTAGGCAGTGTACCTAATCATTATAGTGTAGTATAGGCAAGACACGGGGGATTGATCGTTCTCTAGGGGAATAGTGTATGTGAAGGCCGAAGTGTATGTCGAGATAGGTCTAAAGGTGAGGGAAGATTCTTTTTGTATTTTTATATTTTATGAAAAGCAATTAAAAATATCGAGGTTTGAAGAGTAGGCGGTTTAGCTGCTAATTAACTAAACCAAAACTAATAATTAAACTAAATTAAACTAAATAACAAGAAAAGTAAAGTGGTAACTCTTATAATGAGGAAAACGTGTTTACTTAGATTTCTTTACTCCCTAGTTATCTCCTATTGATTTGTCGAATTGTCACGTCCTTGTTTTAATTGAAGCTTTGTATTCCTTAATATTGGTCGTGGGGAGGTGCTGAAGTCCCCAACTCTATGAACATATAAGTCTCCCCTAAAAACCTTAAACTCTATTAAGTTTTCCAGGATCTACAAGCCGCCATTCACGCAATAAATACAACGAAAAAACCCAATAGTGCACTATATGGTTGCATTTAGTAAGACGTTCAAGCTAGCATATATAAGAGAGAAGCCAGTTTTTCTACTCCTAACGCGAGGCAATCAATTAAACAAGAGACGACAAATCAATGATCAATAACTAGGTTTCATTAGATCTAAGCAAACACAAGTAAATCTAGCCTAGCATGTTAAAGCGAAGAAAAGAAAAACAAATAATCAAACAACACATAGACATATTAAATGTTTAAACGATTAACTTATCTTTAATTAAACATGGATGAAAAAGACTGAAAAAGCCTTACAAAATCTGAGAAAATGGTCTAGGGTTTATGTCCTCCAAGATGTTCCTATGAATGAAAAACATTCGAAAACTATATATAGATTTACAACCGTGACGGCGTCACTTGCAATCTGTGACACCGTCAGCTAGCCTCCAATTAGGGTTTCGTCTGTGTAATTCACCGTCATGACGCCGTCAGATGTGTCTTGAGGCCGTCACATTATAAATCTTCTGAGCCGTCACGTTATAAAATTGCACTGAGTTTGGGTCTTCAAATATAAGTGACGGCGTCAGGTTATGGACTGTGACGCTGTAAAACCCTAAAATTTGGATTTCACATTTTATAATTAATTCGAATCCTAACCTAAGTTTTGATATAATTAAAACAGTTACCTAAACTATATGTTATGTTATAAAATACTTTTAAGAGTTAATTGCAAAAATCATCCCTAAAGTTTGGCGAAATTGCAGATTTAGTCCAAATACTGGAAAATTGCAAATATCGTCCTAAAATGAAACTATTTTGCAAAAATTGGTCCCAACCATTTAACTCCGTTAAATCTATTATTTTAATAGATAAATGACGAGGACAAATTTGCCTTTTTACCCCTAGTCCCCCTTTTATACTTCCACCAAATCTAACATGCTCTATTATCTGGAAAATCTAACCCACAAATATCATCACCAACATCTTTTTTCAATCTAAACATTCCATTTCACGGTGTAAAAAATCCGTCCCTTGTTTTTTTCTTTGATCTTGTTCGAATAAAAAACCCAGATCCTTGTTCGAATAAAAAACCCAGATCCTTGTAAAATCAATATCCCTTCATAAAAATCCTTCATAAAAAACAATCTCCTTTTTCTCACCACTCGAATCACAAGCAAATTCGTCCCTTGTTTTTACTTGTAATAAATCAAATCTTAGCTTCTAAAGATGTGCTTTGATTATGCGAACAAAAGGCTTCAAGATCCTTTCCAATGGGTCTCGGGTAGGTTTGTTTATGTTTGTTAGAGATGTGGTGAGCTGGAATACTATGATTTGACTGGTTAGCGATGTGGTGAGCTGGAATACTATGATTGGGGGTTTGGTTAAAGCGAATAGGTTGAGTGAGGCGAGGGGGTTGTTTGATGAGATGCCGATTAGGGATATGGTTAGTTGGAATACAATTTTGGATGGGTATGTGAAGGCGGGTGAGTTGAATAAAGCATTTGAGTTGTTTGAGAGGATGCCGGAGAGGAATGTGGTGTCTTGGTCTACTATGCTTACGGGGTATTGTAAGAGTGGTGATATGGATATGACTATGATGTTGTTTGATAAGATGCCGGTTAAGAATATGGTGTCATGGACGATTATTAACCGAACGATTATGTAAGTCATTGATATGTTGAAATTAGAATGGCAAGAAAAGGGTTATTATTAAGATAGAATCTTGGGCTGTGTTGTTGAAAAGGGTTATGATTAAGATAGAATCTTGGGATGTGTTGTTGGAATGGCAAGAAAAGGGTTTTGATGACACTCAGGGAGTGGATCGCTAAGGGTTGAATCCTTTATTAAGATAAAACCCACAACCAAGCTACAAGTGGCCTGCCTCGAGCTGAAAACCAATATCACCAACTCCATAAACCTTAAATTCCCATGAAAGATTAACTCAAAACCGTAAACCAGAACGTATTACCACTATTTGATGGTGACAAAATTTGCCTCAAGGCAATCCACAACCAGAACGTATTACCACTATTTGACCTACCCAACGACTGCACACTCCTACTCCCTCTCAAACTCACAGATGGATCACCACCACCACCACCACCACCACCTTCTTCCACCCCATTCGAGGCAGCCAAAGACATAGACGTATCAGGCAAAGCTAAAGACAAATCCAAAGTTTCTAATTTTGGCTTGTTATCTCTACTCATTCCATAAATTTCATCATTTTCAACAACCCTTATCACATAAATAGCTCAAAGTCAACTCTTGGGACATGCATAATTTTGAGGGTTTTGACTCATAAAGATCATTGCTTTTGCTAAGAAACATGATTTTGCCATCTGGGTTTGATTTATTTTCATCAGATTTTAAAAGGGTATGCTTTGATTCAGGGTTTTGATGATGGTGGTATTTAATTTGGCTGAAATATGGTTTGGGGTTGGGGGGAATATAAAATAGGATAGGATTTGGTGGGGGTATTAAAAGGGCAATGGTAAAAAGATGGTTTTGTCCTCCACAGAAATCTATTAAAATAATACATTTAACGGAGTTATACCGTTGGGACCAATTTTTGCAAAATAGTTTCATTTTAGGACGATATTTGCAATTTTCCAGTATTTGGACTAAATCTGCAATTTCGCCAAACTTTAAGGACGATTTTTGCAATTAACTCTACTTTTAATATAAGTTAACCTAAGAGGTACCTAATATAAGTTGTAACAATTAAAATCTTTCCAAAACCACTACAAACTTGTTACACATTTTTCTTTGGTCCAAACCTTCCATACGAGACACAATATGATGACTCCATCATAGCCTAAAATCATGGCATTCATTCCCCCCACATCAATCATAATTATTCTTATTTGTTCCCTTAAATAAAAACATACGCTCCCCTCTCAATCTCTATTATATACGGCCTTCATTCTTCTTTGCCTTTTCATACTACAACCAACAAAAAACACACATTGCTCCTGTCATTATTTTCTGTCACGATCCAAGGAAGATTCGAAGGGGTTGCTGTGGTGATTCGTGGGCAATAGGGCTGCTGACTTGGGTATTAATTCGTGGGGGGTTGTGATCGTTTTTCTTGTTCTCTTTTCTGGTCTCGTATAACAACAAAGGTATAACCATTCTTTTGTTTTCTTTTCCATTCGACACATATACGAATCTGAATATAACCAACACTAAAAACCTAATCGTTAACATGCTATCTGATCTGGTTGTTGTGTTGTTATCGTTAATCAATATACACACTATGAATTCAACACATGAAATCATACTATAACATGCTAAAAACCTTATGTATTCGATCTGTTGTTTCCGTTTCTAATCGACCCATTATTCTGATCTGATTCGACCCATAATTATTCGACCTAATATGATAATACAACCTAATCTGGTCTTTTAATATGTGCTTATGAATCTGGAACAAAACCTAGAATAATTAAAGATGGGCGTACACATTTAATATGGACGAGTTAGGGCTTGTTTTATGGACTGTTTTTATCGTTAATTTGTGTGTGTGTGTATGTGTGTATGTGTGTGTGTGTGCGTGTGATGTATGTCGATCATATAGGGTTGTTAGAAGTGTGTAATATTGGCTAAATTAACCTATGAAACATGTTGTATAATCAGATCTAAAAGGATTAGACATAGGGTTTGTTTGGTCTCGTTATAACCTAGTCTTGTCTCGTTAATCTTATTGTCGAATGTGTGCTTGCATGTGTAACTTATAGTGGTCGTAAAATGGCTTTTAAAACATATTAAGATCTAATCTAAATAGTTATGAGTCATGGTCTAGGTTTGGTTATGTCTTGGTCCTTTTCGAAAATGTTATAGTCTCGTTAAAGACAATATCGAGAAAGGTTTTGGTGTTTTTTTCTTGATAGGGTTTCTAAATAATATAGGGGTATCTCGGTTAGATTTTTAAGTAAGGTGTCTCGGTATTATTTAAATTCGAGAAAGGGTGGTCTTGTAAGGTTCTTAGAAATGTTTTGAAATAAAAGGGGTTCTCGGTATGAAACTACCGAGTTTGTGTGGATGCTTGTATCAAGTTCGGGTTATGTATGTGTTTAGGGTCTTGCTTATTATTATTCCGAATTCTTTTATTCCTTATGTGGTGTGTCTAAGCCCAAATTCACCCAAACCTTAAATTTTAATTTGATGTGTCATTTAGTATAGGCATTTATTGTTATCAAGTTTTACTTTTATATTTAGCCGACTTAACCTATAACAAACACTAACGGGCAGTGTACCCGATCAATGTGGCCTAGTTTGTAAGTAGAGTGTCGATCACTAAGAGTGGAACGTTAAAACCTAAGTATCTCTGAGTATTTTAATCCTAAAGTTAGTTCTAATTAAACCTAATCTAACGCAAGGGGGTTTTCAGCCTCAGAGACTGGCACGATGAGTAGATTAAGTAAAACAGTAAATTAAACTAATAAGGCGATAGACACACACATACATAGATAGAAAACAGATACAAATAAGAGGCCTGGCCGACAGTTAGGAAGATTTGTCACCCGTTTAATTGCTTAGCTGTATAAGATGAGTACTAAAATCTATTCTCTCTTAGTGGATTCTTACATGTATGCGTATATCATTCAAATGTCTAGATCCAGTCCAAACGTCTAGATTTCGGATATTAAGTCTTCTCGACGAACTAATCCTGTCACGATTAATCAGATCTCCGCATAAACTCCACCTTAATGATTACTAAGTTTATATATTATTTATCCCTTTTATAGGCTTACATTAACTATGCAAACGATGTTAATGAAGTAATTATGCGAGCCTAAGGTCGACAAGGCACAATAAACTTGTATATGTAATCAAAACATACGCATAAGGATCCAATAAAACATCAAATACTCTTTGTAAAAGCTGGAAACAATTAAGTCCGATCAAATAGTGAAAAAGACACTAACTCAACGATTAAAAGATTGTTAATACAAATTAAACGAATCTTCCTATGAATTAAAGTACTAGCAGGACCTTCTTATATCTCTGAATTCTTCTTTCTGGTTGTGTCTTGCGTGGTCTGATCGTCGCCTATGTGTGGTAAAAATGTTTGTCGAATATGGCAGACGAATGGGTATTTATACATTCTTAAAACATAATCGATACGGCGTATCTATTAAGTTGATACGCCGTATCTAAGTAACTTTGAAGGGGGTCCAATATTATTATATTATGGAATATTCGTACACCGCCATAGGATACGGCACACCTTTAATCTTCATACGACGTATGTTCTTCAATATCTTGTATTAAATTGGTGAAGTCTTGAGATTGATACGCCGCATATCTGAAATGTCATGCGGCGTATCTGGAGTAGGATGAGTCAGATCTTCTGATGTAGGATTTCTGACCAGGTTTTAATATTTATAAGTTCTCGTCTACCTATGGTCTACCTAATGCACTAATGGGCAGTGTACCCGGTCGTGTGTAGTGTAGTAATCGGTAAAACCAAGGTCGTCCCAAGAGCTATGTGTGTGGATCTGATTTAAGTTATAGTGTCACTGGTTTTAAAGGGGTTTTTTATAAATTGATTAATTATAAAACTAAAGAAATGAAATAAAACAAAAGCAATTAAACGTGGAAGACATATCAATAGGGAGAAATGTGATAGCCTAGTTACTAATCTTGTTATGCTATGCTTACGTTTTATAATTAGTGTTTTCTATCGCTCCACATGGGGGTTTAAGTCACTAGACTCAGTTGGTCAATTCGTCTAGTCCTATTTTCCATAGCGTCCTATTCCAACATTAAAATGATTACAAGAGTTCGTTGGTTTACTCTATGAAAAAGTCATTAAGTGCCGCTACGATCTAAGACTTATTAAACGGAACCCGGCCTTTCGGATCTTAGGTTCCTCCTAACTTCTTAAGCATTTCAGTTTGGAAGGTGATCGTTAGGTAAAATCCTCACGCAAGATAGTGATAGTCCTATTGTCAATTCTTACCACTACTCGCAACCTGATTCACTAGGGTCAGTTGGTCAATTCTCCTAGCTTCCTAGATACTACCCAAACTTCCATGCTACCAAAACAAGGGTGTCCCAAAATTAGAAAAGAAAGTATACATATAAAGCGACATGGAAATGAGAAAACTACATCATAACAATAACAATTTCATAACTAGGCTAACACCAAAGGTGTTTAGCCAATAATATTAATAAATGCAGTAAATTCAATGTAAATAATCATAATTAAAGACATCAAATGAATTACAAAAGTTAAATACGAAATAACTAAAAACTTATTGATAATGATGCGATTCCTCCCTTGGAAGATGGTCTAATGCTGCTGAAAATCATCCTGGAATGGTGCCCTAGTCGACCCCTAGGAGACGGGGAAAAGAGATACTGAAAAGTGCTGAATTAGGGCTGTATTTATAGGCCTCGACAAAGTTATGGCGTAACTTTAAGTGAGTTACGCCGTAAATATTAAAATTAAATAAAATTGTCAGATCTAAAAGTTACGCCGTAACATGCGAATCGGTTACCGCGTAGAAACTTTCGTACTTCTTTTTTCCATGAATATTCAAACTTTAATAACTTGTCCGATTTTAGCCCCTGAGATGCCTTCCTATTTCACTTGAGGTCCTTATGCATAATAATTGTAAAACTTAGTATGAATTGTACGGTTTCAACCCCTCATCGTTCTTGATATTTTTATACTTTGTCCTTGTGACATAATTAAACTTCATTTTAATTGTCACCTTCAGTCCCTGATTGTTTTTGTTATTATTATAACAAGTCCTTGTGATAATTAATTATTCATGTGATTCGCCCAACTTTAGTCTCCATCGTACTTGTTATTTTTACTTTTACTCCCTGGACTTTAACTACTTGGCGCCCAAGTTTCATAGTTACAGCGTAAGTCCAATAACTAACTTACGCCGTAAGTCTTCATTAGTATGTGCTTATCCATATGTATAACCACTACTACGGCGTAACCTAAAGATAGGTTACGAACGTAGAACTCTCGTTAACAAGTTTACGCCGTAACCTTACAAATGGTTACGGCGTAACTAATTGGACCATGAAATTCTTCTAAGTCAGAAAAAATATACGGCGTAACTTAAGTTGGAGTTATGCCGTAAACTTGAATGCGTTGACTTTTGGTCTTCTAGTGTAAATCCTTGTTACGGCGTAAGTAGAGTAGGGATTTACGCCGTAACTCTTGTCTGGTCAGCATACTCTTGTGTATTTGCATTAATAACCTTCTAAATCCGCGTCTTTTCGTTCCTATGTTCATTAATAACCTGAAAACAAAATATTAACGAATAAGAGTATATATTCAAGTAAAATGATACAGATGATGAGCATATTAGGGGGAAATTGACACTAAAATATCAGGACAATTTGATGTTATCAAATATCCCCCCACTTGAACTCTACTTTCCCTCAAGTAGACCTTATTAGAATCATTCTTAAAAAGATATCTCCCAAGAGACTTGAAAAATATGAGTTTAAAAACTTTCTATGCTAGAATTTATCAAAGCCGAACACCTCACAAAATAGGAACAAAACACTCATACTCTCTCTATTCTAAGTGTCAATTTCGGGGTGGTCACTCATTGCACGGTCGTAGCATGTATTCTATCATAGGCTTGACAGTTACACAAATCTCCACCACTAGAGTTAAGGTCAAGACAATCTTAAAAGGCATTGTTGCGTGAATAATTTTCTAAGGCTAAGGTGAATTGTCATTACTAACATGCTACGGCGAAGGCGACAAAGACTATCGATACATGACCAAATCTATGGCCAAGACACCAATGACTGCTCACTCCCTCACCTAAGCATGATTCATGACTAAAGAGTAGAATAAGACATGGGATGCACATAAATGGTGAAAAATAAAAATAAAGAAGCAAATAGTCTTAGCCTATAACCGAGTTGTCACCGCCCACCGTCCAACCAAATTCCAAGCTTCAAGACGCGAAAACCGGATCTTGATGTAATAAGTTAGTGTGCCATGATTAGATGTCATATAGCAAGGTGCACACTAACTTGGTCTTCAAAAATAGTTGATGTAAATTCTCCACCAACTCCAATCTTCTATGTGATCGAGGTAGGTTCCTCGATTCTTAGTCCATTAAGCTCCAAAGATAAGGATTAATGCTAATAATTCATGCACTATCCTTTTTACAACAATAACTAAATAAACAACTACTATATATATATATATATATGGAATATATATATATATATATATATATATATATATATATATATATATATATATGGAATATATTAGCTACAATTTTTTGTAGCTAATTGGCTACAATTTTATGCTATAAATGTGGGTCCCTGATTCTTTTTGTGGGTCTTGATTCTTTTCTGTGGGTCCCTGATTCATTGCTAGTGTATTTTTTGTAAAGGATTGTAGCCAATTGGCTACAAAAATTATAGCCAAAATATCCCCATATATATATATATATATATATATACATTTTTTTTTTCAACTATAAACAATAAATAGACATCCCACCACTTGAGATGAATCATATATGAGGAATATGGGGGGTCTTCAATGATCTTCAAAAGTGTGTCTTCAATGTAGGCATGATTCCCGAATCTCTAAACTCAAACCTCAAACTTAGACAAACGGCAACTTCCCGATCACAAACTAAGGCCATACGGTAGGCTAAGGCGAATAGGTGTAACGAATCAATACATTATATGGGTAAAGAAATGAAAAGAATGGCTCGAAAGGGTGTATCTAGGGTTATCTTGCACTAAAGATGAGTGCAACAAAAAGGTTTAACATGGGGGTCGAGAAGTCGAGGTGACTAATCGATAAACACACACAATTATACACATATAGGCTATTTGGGTGTAAATCCTAGAACATTGCCTTCTCAAATTGTCCCTCCCAAATGTATCGAGCTAACTTGACACACTACTCGTCTATGGTCTCGAAATGATGAAAAGGCCAAGTTCTAAAGTTTACAATACTACCGGCACACTCAATATTCGGTGGATTTGAGTAATATGGGGAAAATGAAAGGCTATACCTCACCAAGCAAATAAAGGGTTATAGTGTGCTCGGCTAAGGTCTATTCTAGTTAGGTTAGGAAAAACATGTCAAAATTTTTCAAAATGGCATAATTTTTCAAAATAAGTTAGAAAAAAAAAGAGGGCAAATAAGGTTCAAGTTATAATTCTACTCTCGCCCCCCTACTTGAAATGTATAAAGTCCCTTTTGTACGTAAATATGTAATAATAAAAAGGAGAAAAGTAGAATTGGAACGAGATCTCCCGTGAAATTTGCTCCAAATATGTAGAAGGATCACGTTGAAAAGACGTGCCTTTACTTCACCTCCAATAGCAAACTTCAATTCCCTGAAATCACGTTACTACCAACAAGTATAAATCTAAAAATTGAAAGAAAAAACAAATAAAAACCTAACTCACTTTCGTAGGAATCACGGTTGCATTTAACGTATGCAACAAGCCTTTTAAACCACTTGGTATCCCGAGTGGACGAGTGAAGCCTTTAAAAATGGTTTGCTACAGGAAGAAGTTACGACGTAACCTCATTGACTGAGTTACACCGCAAGTCAAATGACCTGATAATTAATGCGTGCTGGGAAATAGTTACGGCGTAACCACACGATGAAGTTACGCCATAGAAAGTCTCTGATGTAAATTTCAAAAAACTTGACTCCTTTAGACCACAAGAGATCCCTACAGCACTTCTCCTGTATTTCTTCATTGTAGAAACCGATAAAAATGATGCACAAACATACCAAGCATAAAATCCTATAAAATCTAAAGCTAAAATAAAAAGATAGGCATGGGGTGCCTCCCACGAAGCGCTTTTTTTTTCGAGTCACGAGCTTGACTCTACTCTTATTTACTAAGTAAAAGGGTGTTTATCCCCTCACTTGAAATCAAGTGTGGGTGAAAGTGGTGAAATTTATCATAAGGTTTTATATTTGCCACTGGGTAGGGAAATGATGAATTAAAATCGTACCTTAAAGGAGATGTCATTTCCCTCCTTACCATACCCTTTTTAGTTGATGGCCCTGACGAATTGAATACTCCTTGTTGTTGTTGAATAGTTGGCTTTTGTGCCACATTTCCTTCCTTGTTAATCACCCTAGTGTCCAATATTTCGTCTCCTAATTCCTTTACATGCTCAACTAAAATTGGTTTAGTAGCCGGTGCTACATAACTATCATCGGGTGGTGTGATAAACATGGCTTGTGAGGTCAAGGGTTGAACTATGTCATCCTCCACTTCGGCAACCTGTATGGGAAAACTAGCAAGATTGTTAGTAACATAAATATAAGAAGAGATAGGAGTGATACCTTTCTATGATGCAGTTGATTGCACATTAGCCTGTGGTTTCTTCTTCATCCTGCAAGCTCATCGCTTCCATCTTCTTCAATTGTCCCTTGCTTGTTTCTTCTTTCCTCACAACGTCCTGAACTTCCTCATAAATAGATGCATAAGGTTTATAAGGCTTGTTTAAATGCCCTGGAAATGGGATAGGTGGTACAGAAGGTTTGACATTAGGTAAATCACGAGGAACCGGTTCCTTGTTGACTTCTTTGATCTTTTCCATTATTGCATTGGCTTTTTCAACCGTATTCTTGTTATTTTCCAAGACTGTTTGGTTTAATTGTTCAAGCATCATCTCTACATTCATCCTCCTAGCATCGAGCCTCTTTAAGTTCAAGTCTGTGGTTTCTTTGAAGTTCCTAACCCATTCATTATTCGAGTCATGCATCTTCATTGATTCTTCATAGTATTTGTTGATGATTTCCTCCAAGGATTCCATATACTTGACCTGCTCATATGCTTTGCTTTCTTCTCGGAGAGGACACTCTTGTGTATTATGCATCACTTCAAACATCTCGCAACCTACTTGTATAGCATGAATGTTCTCCTTAACCATCTTCATATCACATCCAAGTCTATTAATTCTTTTGGTAATGTCACCAATGTCATCTAAGCTATTGCTATTTGTAAGCCAAGTGGTTGCTCCATCATACCAATTTTGTGAATGGTTTGCCAGCTTTTGTATTGATCTAAGGGCTTGTGCTGGTGGCATCATATGGATTAGCCCTTGAGAGTCGAGCATTTGGCGGGAAGGGATGCTTAAACCTTTGTAGAAAGTAAGGACTTTCTGATGTTTGTTGAGATCATCCGTTGGGCACTTGTAAAGAAGGTCATTATACCTTTCCCAAGCTTCATATAATGTCTTATCCATCTTCTGCCTGAAATTCCTTATCTCTTCCATCTTCTTGGCAGTCTTTGAGGGGGGGGGGGGACAATATCTCCGAATAAATGATTTCTCTAGAAGATCCCGTGTATTGATTGCACCTGTAGGTAATCTGTCTAACCACCTTCTGGATGCCCCCGTAAGTGTAATTGGAAATACCCTAAGCATTAGTGCATCATGAGTGACGCCAGGAGTGTGGAAAAGATCTGCTATCTCCAATACTCTTCATACATGTAGGTGGGCATCTTCATCCTCAGCTCCCGCGAAAAGCTTATGTCATAGTTCCTTCATAAATTGGCTACTGATCTCAAAGTTTAAATTATTATCAATTTCGGGTCTTACCACGCCCGGTCTTTGGTTACCTCGATACAAAGCCATGTATTACTCCATAGTGAGAATGTCAAAATCCAAATCACCCATAACCTGAAATTTCAAAAACAAACAAAAACAGAAAAGAGTGGAGAAAGAAAACTAAAAACAAAAATCCTAAAAAGCAAATAAAAACCTAAAATTATAAAAGCAAAAATATTTACAAAACATAAATTAAAATACGAAATAGCTCCTCGGCAGCGGCGCCAAAAACTTGATGCAGGATTTCTGACCAGGTTTTAATATTTATAAGTTCTCATCTACCTATGGTCTACCTAATGCACTAATGGGCAGTGTACCCGGTCGTGTGTAGTGTAGTAATCGGTAAAACCGAAGTCATCCTAAGAGCTATGTGTGTGGATCAATTGATTAATTTAAGTTCTAGTGTCACTAGTTTTAAAGGGGGTTTTATAAATTGATTAATTATAAAACTAAAGAAATGAAATAAAACAAAAGCAATTAAACGTGGAAGAGATATCAATAGGGAGAAATGTGCTAGCCTAGTTACTAATCTTGTTATGCTATGCTTACGTTTTCTAATTAGTATTTTCTATCGCTCCACATGGGGGTTTAAGTCACTAGACTCAGTTGGTCAATTCATCTAGTCCTATTTTCCATAGCGTCCTATTCCGTAACCTAATGATTACAAGAGTTTGTGGGTTTACTCTATGGAAAAGTCATTAAGTGCCGCTACGAGCTAAGACATATTCAACGGAACCCAGCCTTTCGGATCTTAGGTTCCCCCAAACTTCTTAAGCATTTCAGTTTGGAAGGTGATCGTTGGGTAAAATTCTCATGCAAGATAGTGATAGTCCTATGGTCAATTCTTACCACTACTCGCAACCTGATTCACTAGGGTCAGTTGGTCAACTCTCCTAGCTTCCTAGATACTACCCAAACTTCCATGCTACCAAAACAAGGGTGTCCCAAAATAAGCAATGAAAGTATACATATAAAGCGATATGGAAACAAGAAAACTACATCATAACAATAACAATAGCCTAACACCAAAGGTGTTTAGCCAATCATATTAATAAATGCAGTAAATTCAATGTAAATAATCATAATTAAAGACATCGAATGAATTACAAAAGCTAAATACGAAATAACTAAAAACTTATTAATAATGATGCGATTCCTCACTTGGAAGATGGTCTAATGCTGCTAAAAATTGTCCTGGAATGGTGCCCTAGTCGACCCCTAGGAGAGGGGGAAAATAGATACTAAAAAGTGCTGAATTAGAGCTGTATTTATAGGCCTCGACAAAGTTATGGCGTAACTTTAAGTGAGTTACGCCATAACTATTTAAAATTAAATAAAATTGTCAGATCTAAAAGTTACGCCGTAACATGCGAATCGATTATAGCGTAGAAACTCTCGAACTTCTTTTTACCATCAATATTGAAACTTTAATAGACTTGTCCTATTTTAGCCCCTGAGATGCCTTCCTATTTCACTTGAGGTCCTTATGCATAATAAGTGTAAAAGTTATTATGAATAGTATGGTTTCAACCCCTCATCGTTCTTGATATTTTTAAACTTGGTCCTTGTGACATAATTAAACTTCATTTTAATTGTCACCTTTAGTCCCTGATTGTTCTTGTTATTATTATAACAATTCCTTGTGGTTATTAATTATTCATGTGATTCACCCAGCTTTAGTCCTCCACCGTACTTGTTATTTTTACTTTTAGTCCCTGGACTTTAACTCCTTGGCGCCCAAGTTTGATAGTTACGACGTAAGTCCAATAACTAACTTACGCCGTAAGTCTTCGTCATTATGTGCTTATCCACATGTATATCCACTACTACGGCATAACCTAAAGATAGGTTACGATCGTAGAACTCTCGTAACCTTACAAATGGTTACGGCGTAACTAATTGGACCATGAAATTCTTCTAAGTTAGAAAAATAGCTAACTTTCACCAAATGCTTGTTTATAACTGAGATTTACAAAAGTAAGCGATTAAGTATCAATTCTCATATAAAATAATATTAAACAAGTGAATAACATAGGATAAATAATGCCAATAAAATGTTGTTATTTGATATCATCAAATATCCCCCCACTTGAAGTTTACTTGTCCTCAAGTAAACCTTAGATTAAACTTATGAAAATGTGCCCTAAATATAGTATAGGATTTTATTTTTATATTTTCAGCATTTTATTAGTTTGATCACAATTGCACAACCAAACACCTCACGAAATAGGAAAATGAAATCACTCAAATCACACAACTAATCTATGTGGTAACATTTAAGTAATTCGCTCAATTGCTCGGTCGTGACGAATATTCTATCATAAGCTTGGCAAGGATACACATCTCCACCACTAAAGCTAAGGAGTGACAAATCTAAAGCGGTAAATTGGGTTAATACATGACAAGGCTTAAGGGTTAAACCTAGCTTCGTTCAAACATCTCATACATAAACTTAATAGATCGCTGGCGCGAGTCCTCGATTCCTCAAACAACGGATGGTCACTAAGGTGGAACCTTAGATCGCTGGCGCGTTATTCGATTAGTCTAAAACTCGGATGGTCACTACCTTATTCATGCATTTGACATTGTCACTAAGCCATTACCATATTCGGATGCTCGAAAGCTAACAACGAATACAATAATTTGGTAGACGGTAGGGATAAAACCTTGGGAAATAAATTAAATTGGTGTAAAACAAAATAAATAAACAGGTAGATTAAGTCCTAACAGGTGTGGTTAATTACTTCCCAAACATCCCATGAAAAAGACACAAATCATACACTAACTCACACTTTAACACTGTGACTCACGCTTTAGTAGACACGAATTAGACTCAATAATGTCTCAATCAAAAAAATAAACCTTAGTTGGCGTACCCATAACGGCCAACTCCCTTGCAATCCATAAATATAATACAACAAACAGTAGCGATATCTCTACTAGTATAATACTTTACATCGTTGGTTTATAATACAACATACTTATTTCTTTTTCTTTTCATTTTTTTGATTTTTTTTCTTCGATTTTTTATACATCAAATACTGGTGGTGTAAAATTTCGCCACATCACCATCATAACAAATCTCGATAATTCTTCCATACTTTTCTATTCTTCAGATTATAAAAATAATAGTGATAGCAGCAAACACACGAAAAATAAAAATAACTGCTATCACATTCCCATTGCATTGTGCAATTCCCGACCTAACCAAAGATAAGAAACATGCACACGAACAAAGGAAATACACACTTTACACAAGTAACTAACCACGGACTTAAATCTATAGGGTAGGCTAAGGTGTAAGGGTGTAACAAAACATTTAAATATTGGTGTAAGAAACGAAAGGAATGACTCTGAGGGTTTTTCTAGGGGTATCTTACTCTATAGATGAGAGTAACAAAAGGGTTTAACATGGGGATTAACTAACCAGTATAGTTAGTTAATATAACACAACATATGTAGGCTATTTGGGTGTATTCCAAGAAATTTACATAGTTAGACAAATCACTCAAATTATATCTATAATACTCATTATGGTGGTCTCGAATAGTATACAAGCCAAGTTCTAAAGTTTACTACAAGTCACCGGCACACTCATATTTTTGTGGAATTTGGGTAAAATATTGGGAAACGGATAAGGCTAAATTCTCACAATTTAGAAATAAGGGTTATGTGTGCGGTCATGCAACTAAGATTTCACAAAAACATGCTTAGAAAAATTTGAAATTTGAGCTTATTAAGCACATATTAAGCAAAAATTTTAAAAATAAGGACTAGTGACGTTCTAATTCTCCATCCCCTCACATAAGATAAACAACGTCCTCATTGTTTAAAATGAAATAAAAACAGGAAGTAGAAAGAATTAGAACGGAAAAATCCCTTGAGATTTGCTCGGTATGATCCTCCATAATGCGTTTGTGAGCAACTTTTTATTTTCTGTGTGTAATGGCGTCTGAATGCCAACATGGCTACAACACACAGAAAATACAGAATTTATGTAAACCACCACTTCTTATAAACAACCTGTGTTATTGAACGTGAAAATCGTAGCTAGTGCATCTCTGATTAATCGATGGTTAGTGAAAATCAAACTAAAAATTAAAAATTAAAAACTGAAAAATTTCATCAGGTCAGTCGATACGCCACATCCATGGGATGGGATGCGCCGTATCGAGCTTGGAATAAAATACGCGTCAGGAACTTCATACGACGTATCCTTAAACCTGGATACACCGCATCAAAATAACTGACAGATAGTTCGTAGTTCAGAAATAAAAATTAAATGCAGAAAAATAAAGGGATAGATATGACATGTACAGTCGATACGCCGCATCCTTGGGATGGGATACGCCGTATCGATGTGCTGGTCTGACAGACTCGATGACAGAAAACAAAAATAACAAATCCGGGTTGTCTCCTGGTAAGCACTTCTCTTTATTCCAAAGTCTTTAAGTTAGACTCATCTTCAGCTCTTACTTTGTATCAACGTATGCGTCGGAAGCATCACGCTCCCTCATCCTTAAGCCAGTAATATCAATCACATTTTGATCTTCCATAATTCCCACATTATTTTTCTCTAAGATCGGCAAAAGGAAAGTCCTATCCCTCTCCGGGAGTGATGATAAAATAATAGATGGGAAATGCTTGTTATTACGCAGACACAAATATTCTAAGTGAGGTGGTAGTTCAACAAATATTTCATTGATATCCCAAATTTTCTTAGCACCTTCCTTATACTTGTTGATAACCACACAATCATTCAATTCGTCAGAATCTTCAATAACATTGTTTCGGAGCTCAATTGGCTCATTAAGATTAATTAATTCAACAAGATCTTCATGATTAGGGTCAAGTTATTTATTTTGGATTAAGGTTTCTCCCATTAATCTAGTTTCTAAGTCTAGTTTCATGCGCTCTCTTAATCCTAGCACATAAAGACTTTTAATAATGCTCTTAATAGGATTATCACACTTAAAAACTAATTTGTCATCCCCTACTCTTAAAGATAATTTTCTTTTAAAGACATCAATTTTAGCATGAGCAGTAGACAAGAATGGTCTTGCGAGGATCAATGGAATTTTGATATCCTCAGGCATATCTAGAACAACAAAGTCTACAGGAAAGACAATTTTTCAATCATAACTAGCACATTTTCTGCTATACCCTTGGGACGTTTCACAGTCTTATTAGCCAATTCGATAATTAACTTAGTGGGAGCTAATTTACCTAAACCTAAAGTGGTGAAGGTCTTATAAGGCATAACACTAACACTAGCTCCTAAGTCAGCTAAGGCTTTACTAAAAGACATATTATTAATATGACAAGGTAAAGTAAAACTCCCTGGGTCGTTTTCCTTATGAGGCAAGGCATTGTGATTAGTTGCAGAGCACTCTTCTTTCATAGTAGCCTTTATCTCCTCTTTAATTCTTGACTTCTCCTTGAGTAATCTTCTTAAACTGATTGAAGAGTTAAAGAAAAACTTTGGCTTTTCAGCGTTAGCAGCATCCAACAATCGTCCAGGAAAGGGTGCATTATGTGTCACTTCATCAATGGTGGTGATCGCCTTGACATAATCTCTTGGATTGGTCTCAGTTGAGCCAGGTAAGCTTCCAGATCCCCTTTCTTGAAGTACCTTTCTTATTTGACCAATTTGAAGTTCCAATGCTTTGATCGAAGCTCATTAATTTCTGAGGGAAGCATCGGTTGAGGAACAAATTTCTTTGATCAAAGCAACGTTTTCTTCATGTCTTTTTGCAGCATCAACCATGAGTTGCTTCATGGATTCTTCCAAAGCTTGTCTTTTTTCTTGATATGATGAAGTTCCGTTGTCCCTTTGGTAGAATCCTGGAGCAGCTGCTCTATACCTTCCTGATGGCTGAAATGGCTGGCCAAATTGGTTGTAGTATGCTTCTTCAAGTGTCTCCCATTCTTTCTTGGATGGACAATCTTTAGAAAATGGGGTCCATTGCATAATTCACAACCAACCTGAACAGCATATACTTTCTCATCCATCTTCTTCTGATCTCTACTAAGCTTATTCAACTGAGCTTGAATAGCAGCGTATCCATCAGAAGTATCGCTGCTTTTAGATCTAGTAAAAGTTCCATCATGCCACTTCTGAGAATGATCAGCCATTTCTTGGATGGCTTTCCTAGCATTGGCTGCACTCATCTGAGGTACAGCCCCCTTAGAATCCAAAATATGTCGAGTAGGCACATCCAGACCCTGATAAAACAAAATCACCTCCTTCATAGTGGTTAAGTAATGTTGAGGGCATTTCAATAATAAATTTTTGAATCGTTCCCAAGCCTGATAAAGAGTTTCATCGGGCTCTTGCTTGAAGTTATTGATAGCCTCCATCTTCTTAGCAGTGCGAGCTGGTGGGCAGTACTTCTTCAAAAACTTCCTCTTCAAGTATTCCCACTCAGTAATTAGACCAGATGGTTCATTCTTTAGCCATCTATTAGCAGCTCCTGTAAGTGAAATAGGGAAAACATGAAGCATTAGTTGGTCAATAATCACATCCTTAGTTGTGAACAAATCTGCTATCTCAAGAATCCTTTCCACATGCTCATTAGCATCTTCATTCTCCGATCCACTAAAGGTGTTTTCATGCAACTCCTTGAGAAATTGACCTTTCAACTCAAACTTGGCCTCTTTGTCAAACTTAGGCCTAGCAACACCCAAACCATAGTCTTCTCGGGTCTTAGTCATGTATTCCTCCATAGTAGGTTTCGTCATTGTTTATGTGATTTCTTCTTCAAACTGAGATTCTTGATCAGAAAATTAATCGAGCTCTAATGAACTCGAACAATCAAGGCTTGTGGTCTTGAAAAGTTTCCTAAGCAAATGAAAAGCTTGTTCAGGTTCACTGTATGGTTTAACGAGGTCTTTAGTAGAACTCTTGGTCATGCACTTCCTGAAATCAAGACAAGAGCATCAGTAGCATAGGTTTGAAAAAGTATAATAACAGAAAACTAACAACGAAATCAGAATACGAAAAATAAAAGTTGCTGATATCTGCAGACGATACGTCGTATCCAGAATCCTGGGTACGCCGTATGTTCTTCACGTTATAAAAATATCAGACTTTTATTAGAAAAGTATACGCCGTATTGATGGGAATCAATGCGCCGTATTCATTAATTTTCAATTTTGCTTATATGAAAATAAATACGCCGAAATGCGTATATGCCGTACGTTTGTTATGCTTCAAAATATACGCTTTTTAATTAATACGCAGTATCGAGGTAAATCAATACGCTGTATTAGGTTTTCAAAAACTCAGATTTGTTTTTAATAAATAAATAAATACGCCGTATGAGAAAAATCTCATGCGCCGTATGGCTTTTAGGGTTTAAAAATTTCTGATTAAAAATAGAATACGCCGTATCCAGTAAATTAGATACGTCGTACTCGAATTTTTTAACTTGATACGCTGTATATAAATTAAAAACGCAATATGCCGTATCTAAGTAATAAGATGCGCCGTATCGTTTAGTTCAGCAAAATAACAGCATACAGTAACTATGCAGAAAAAAAAGAAAAACAAAAAACAAACAAAAATACAGAAAACAAGCAAGCAAGAAAACAATAAATATGCAGAAAATACAATGAATGTAGAAAACAAATACAAAACAAAGTTAGTCAATTATAAACTAAAAATCAGAAACAAAATAGGTTAAAATCTAAATTAAAACACTAACAAATATTCAAGTATTAAACAATTCACTCCCCGGCAGTGGCACCAAAAACTTGATGTGTCGTTTAGTATAGGTATTTATTGTTATCAAGTTTTACATTTATATTTAGCCGACTTAACCTATAACAAACACTAACGGGCAGTGTAACCGATCAATGTAGCCTAGTTGGTAAGTAGAGTGTCGATCACTAAGAGTGGAACGTTAACACCTAAGTATCAATCAGTATTTTAATCCTAAAGTTAGTTCTAATTAAACCTAATCTAACGCAAGAGGGGTTTTCAGCCTAAGAGACTGGCACGATGAGTAGATTAAGTAAAACAGTAAATTAAACTAATAAGGCGATAGACACACACGTACACAAATAGAAAACAGATACAAATAAGAGGCCTGACTGATAGTTAGGAAGATTTGTCACCTATTTAATTGCTTAGCTGTATAAGATGAGTACTAAAATCTAGTCTCTCTCAGTAGATTCTTGCGTGTATGCGTATATCATTCCAATGTCTAGATCCAGTCTAAACGTCTAGATTTCGGGTATTTATTATTCTCGATGGACTAATCCTTTCACGATTAATCAGATCTCCGCATAAAGTCCACCTTAATGATTATTAAGTTTATACATTATTTATCCCTTTTACAGGCTTACATTAACTATGAAAACGATGTTAATCAAGTAATTGTGCGAGCCTAAGGTCGACAAGGCACGATAAACTTGTATATGTAATATAAACATACGCATAAGGATCCAATAAAACATCAGTTACTCTTTATAAAAGCTGGAAACAATTAAGTTCGATCAAATAGTGAAAAAGATACTAACTCAACGATTAAAAGATTGCTAATACAAATTAAACGAATCTTCCTATGAATTAAAGTAGTAGCAGGACCTTCTTATAGCTCTGAATTCTTCTTTCTGGTTGTGTCTTGTGTGGTCTGGTCGTCGCCTATGTGTGGTAAAATTGTGTGTCGAATATGGCAGACGAATGGGGTATTTATACATTTTGGAAACATAATCGATACGGCGTATCTATTAAGTTGATACGCCGTATCTAGGTAACTTCGCGTGGGGTCCAAGATTATTATATTCTGGAATATTCGTACACCGCCATAGGATACAGCGCACCTTCAATCTTCATATGGCGCATTTTCTTCAATATCTTGGATTAATATGGTGAAGTCTTGAGATTGATACGTCGCATCTCTGAAATGTCATGCGGCATATCTGGAGTAGGATGAGTCAGATCTTCTTACGTTGACCAAGGTTTCATATACGGCGCATGGGAAATCCATGCGGCGTATGCTTCAAAGTCAGGCAATGGTCTTCATAATCGTCTATGTCTTGATGTACGGCGTATCTGTCTATAATGATACGACGTATCTTCCTTCAGTTCAATAGGCTTTTCCATCTTGATCCATTTTGCTCCAATTTTCGTCCAAAATAGCTAACTTTCACTAAATGCTTGTTTATAACTGAGATTTACAGAAGTAAGTGATTAAGTATCAATTCTCATATAAAATAATATAAAACAAGTGAATAACATAGGATAAATGATGCCAATAAAATGTTGTTATTTGATATCATCATAATTAAAACATAATTAGTAATTCGATTAAACATTAAAACCAAATTAGTAAACCTAATTTGACTTAACCTAATCATTCTAAATTGGTATATTTTAACCTAAGTTTCCTTTTTGGTATTTTGAAACCTAATTAAGTCATTAATGCAATTATTAACACATTTAAACTTATGGTTAATCATGTGATTATCTTTAAACCTACATTTCTATATTTGGTAACTTAAACCCTAATTAGGTCAACATTAATTGGAAATGCTTTCTAAACCTTTATTTTGATTATTAAGCATCTTTAAATCCTAGCTAGACTTTGATTAATTAACATTTGAAACCCTAAAGCCTAACTATTTATGAATTTGACCTAAAAAGTTACTATAAATAGCAGGAACCCTAAATATGAGAATCTGTATAACTTTAAGCATTAAAATTTGTAATAAACTTAATTAATGAGTTAATAAAATCAGTTATGACATTAATTGGACGTATAAGTAATATGTAATTATAATTCATGTAGATCCGGTAAAGTCGGAGTGATCCCCTTCTTTGTGTTCATTTTTCCCCTTTGATTGCATTTCATAAGGTACAGATATTCCAGCCTTTCTCAGTAAGGGTATCTCATGACTTGTTCCCTTGACTTTTGTTAGATTTGTTCGTTCTCTCTTGTGACTTTAATATTCGTATTAGAACCCTTTGACATCTTGTAATCCATTTTATATTATGACTTCATATGAAAACCTTTTAAAAAGTATATCTTAATAATGTTTTGGGAAAAACTATTATAAAAATTTCTATAATATGATGTGATACTACTTTTATATACATGTGGAAAGACTTTTATGAAAAATGATTTCGAAGGAATACTCTTATGGAAACTGCTTTTAAAAGTATATTTTCATGAACACAATGTTTAAATGATTTTCATAATTACTTAATCCGGTTGTAGTCTAAATTTCTTTAATGATTGCTTATGACTTGTTTTTCTAATTCTGGTTATTTGATATCATTGATCCATATATGCTTCGTTATTCATTTGATTATCCTTTTCATGTTATATCCATTTTATATAGCTGTTATCTTAGTCGGACAATCATTAATTGTCCCTCATGCTTATTGTAAACTTCGTTTGCCTATTTATGTTGCCTATATTTGTTGATTTGTTTAACTAGTCGTGGGGGTTCCATGGCCGTGCCATTGATGCACCAATGGTATTGACACTACCTATGGAGGTGTGACTTTGTCCACAGCGTTCCCATAATAGCTATATAGCACCTTGGCCGCCACCATTATATTGTATGTATGCTTAGTCTAGAACTAGTATATGTATATCTGTTTTGAAGGGAGCGTATGGATGCATCCTAGGTACTTGGTTATGTTTAGATTTGGTGAATGGACTTGTGTGTGCAATACACCCCATTTCACATTTGGTACATTAGGGGCGACGGCTTCTATGTACACATTATTATGACAGGGTATGATATATGTCTGATTATCTGGTCTATTCATGTAGCATGTTTAGACACTTGGGCATATTCTTTGTTATCCTTTGATTTTTCCTTATATTCATTTATTCCTTATTTCATTGACTTCTAGTTCAGCAGGTTCTTATGGAATCGTTTCATTTATTCATTTTGTCTTATTCCTTTCGTTGTTTATATCTGTTCACTGACGTTTTTAAGCTCAGCCGCATTTCTTTTCCTACGGCAGGTTTAAAGAGGGAAGCTGGGATATGAGTGAAGAGTGCTTAGGAGCTCTTAGTGGACTACACTGTTGATAGCTTCCTATGGATTAGAGTTGGACTTAAGAGTTTTTACTTTTAGACTTAGTTTGTGTCTTAGTTTAGATGTTGCTATGTTCAGACTTAATATTTCATTATCTTCCTTAGAATACCTTTATAACCTTTGTGATCATTGTATTATTAAATTCTTCCACTTACGTATGTTCTGTTGACGCCATAAATGTGACATTTGACCCGTTTCTCGGATGGGGGTGTTACAATTATGGTATCAGAGCTTAGGCTTCGATCTGTAGTACTTAAAGTTATGACATGTGAAAGATTTGGCCCTTAAGTTTGCACTATAGAAGCTTATGAAAACACTTTTAAGGATTTGCTTTAAGTTTTCCCTATAGAACTTAAGTTACGACCGGTGAGGATTGGGTAGAATATAAGACATTTGTTAGATATCTTGCTTCCGCATCACTCTGATTCGTGCCCCTACTTTTAGTTAAGCCATTTTAAGATCACTCTTTTCGGAGATTAGAAACTTATCATATTTCACAACCTAAGATTAGTGACCAAGTAAGTTTCGAATGCATTGAGAATTCTATGGTAATGCCTGACACTATATAAGCTTTATTTTCTGATTCCGACCTTAACCTCTGATTCGTTTGTTAAACATTTAGATGCCTCTTCGATCATTCTGAGAATTCTTGTGACCATGATGTGTTTGACACATTCTGTGATTTCTCTTGCGTTTGATAAGCGTATTTAAGTCTTCCTACACTATTAGATTTACCTTACCCATTCCTATTCCTATGAGAAATCTTGTGGTGATTAACCACGAGTATGGGAATGTTTCCCTCACTTTTGAATGATAAGATTCACTCTGCTGATCGGTCTTTCTCTGTAATGTTAATTTCAATGTTATTCTGGTTTGGATTAGTTGTTTGAGCATCAAGATGTTAACTACTGTCATACTGTATACCTTTGATGATTCGAATATCCTGAATTCTTTTACCATGATTCTCGACTGGTTAAACCATTGTTATCGTTACTACCCTGTAAACTCGTACGTTATTTTCGTGGTTGTGAAGGTTTCCTAGCACCTATTTTTGTACACCGTGGGATGGATCTCACATTGAGAGTCATTTTGCAATCTGAGTTTTCTCAATGTAATCCTTGAACGAACTACCAATATTTCCACCGGAGTGTGAAGTTGAATTGACTTGGTACTAAGAGATTGTTTAGTCACGACTCGAGGTAGAATATGATATCAATAAAGGCATGTTTATATGATGCAAGTATTATGAAGCCTGGCCAACGTGATAATAGTTACATCATATAACCTGAACTTATTGGGATCATAGGATTTCTTTGATAAGTGCCTGAGCACAGTAAGTGGAATGAGTCAAAATTATATCTGAATAGAGCGACGTTTTACCTGATTCTGAAACTCTGTATTGAATAGCACCAGTTGACTTGAGAGAACTGAAGGAGCAGCAACAATAACTAGGAAGTGGTTTTATTCGTCTGAGCGTATCTCCGTGGGGTGCTCTATTTTTATTCGCAATGAAGAAGGATGGTAGCACGAGGTGGTATATTGATTACTGGAAGTAGGACCGTATTACAGTTAAAAACTGTTATCCACTACCTCGAATCGACGACTTATCTGATCAACTTTAGGATGTGATGTCTTTTCTAAGACCGATTTAAGGTCTGGATATCATCAGTTGCGTGTGAAGAGCGAGATGTTCCTAGAACTACCTTTCATACTTGTTACGGTCACTATAAGTTTAGTGATGCCAATTGTATTGGCTAATGCTTCGACTGTCTTATGGACTTGATAAATCGTGTCTTTCTTGAGTACTTGGAAAAATTTGTCATAGTATGACATCTTGGTACATTCAGAGACGAAGGAGAAACATGAGGATCATTTTCGTATTATGTTGGAAACTTTGCGTCAGAAGAAACTTTATAAATTCTGGAAGTGTGATATTGGTTGGGACAAGTGGCGTTCTTAGCTGATGGTATTACTATGGATCTTGCAAAGATTGAAACTATCACCAAATGGCCCAGACCGACGATAGTTACAGAAGTTATAACCTTTTGGAGTCTTGTAGAAGAATTGTGGAAGATGTTCACGACTGGTGTTACCGTTGACGAAGCTTATGAGAAGAGGAGAGAAGTTTAGTTTGGACTAGAACTGAGTTTTGAAAAACTAAAACATAAATTAGCTTCTACTTCCATACTTACAGATGGGTACCAATTCTGGGAGGTTTTAAGAAGAGACTTGGTTATGCCCTTATACAGTACGAAAAGGTTATTACTTATGCATCAAGACAATTAGAACCGTATGAGGCGAATTATTCAATGCATGACTTGGATTTGGCAGCAGTGGTGTTTACTCTTGAGATTGGAAGACATATCTTACAAGGCAAATTTGGTGGCAGATGCACTTAGGAAGAATTTTGGAATTTCGATTTGTCCTGGAGATTGAACTTCAGCATGCAAGGGAATTTCTTTAACTTTTGAACTTTCCGACTTGGAAGTAGGATCAGACTTTTCATGGACCTTGTAAGATTATTCGAGTACAGGGCGCAACTGCAGTGATCTTGTCAGAGATTCGCGTTTTACCTCACAGTTCCAAGAAGAACTACAGAAGGCTTGAGGAATCAGACTCAAGTTTAGGATTTCTTTTCACTCCCAGAATAATGTACAGACGTAATAGACTATTCGTACTTTAGGGGATATATTGAGATCATGTACTTTGAATGGACGGATGTTGGGGCGAAAATTTATGTCTAGTTTAGTTGATTAAAATAATTGATGGCATACTGATGACAAGGGATTCTTTCAAACCTATGTATGAACGAAAGTGTAGAGCACCTTTTGGTGGAATAAGGTCGGAAAGTTGCTTATTAAAGGCACAGAGTTGATTTTAGTGACTAATAGAACATTTACTGTTGTGGAAGAGAAACTTTGGAATTTTGGACCAGGGTTGTGCATGTCTTGGGGTGTCTCTGTACAGAAGTGTTAGACGTTCTGGCACACAGTGGTGGATTTAATCCGTGATTAGTTGGCCTTTAGGTTCATTCTTATCTTTACTAATATTCTGCCGTCCTCGTTAGGCATTTGGTACGTTCAATAATTCGATATGAACTTCGTTGATCGTTTGTACGTTTCCTTGATTCGCTCGGAATCTTAGATAGAAATTGTGAAAATTCCTAACGTTTAGAATTTCCTTCGTATCTGTCTCATGTTCATATCATGTTTCAGTTCATGTATCTCTTTGAGAAATTACAGCTATCATCTGTTACATATATGTTTCGTACCCGTTGGATCAGATTCGTGATGAATTGTTATTGTCGATGAGCCGGAGGCTATATTAGTTTGTCGGGATTGAGTCATGAGAAACAAAACTATTATGTTCGTTAAAATTCTTTGGAGAAACTATTCTGAGTGAGTTAATCATTTTTTTTATTTCATTTCGTGATCTGGTACGTATCTGTTAATATTTCAATTTTAATTTCGAGGGCGAAATTTTCTTTTTAGAGGGAAAGAGTTGTAAAACCCTAAAATTCGGATTTCACATTTTCTAACTAATTCTAATCCTAACCTAAGTTTTTATGTAATTAGAACATTTACCTAAACTATATGTTATGTTATAAAATACTTTTAATATAAGTTAACCTAAGAGGTACCTAATATAAGTTGTAACAATTCAAATCTTTCTCAAACCACTACAAACTTGTTACATGTTTTTCTTTGGTCCAAACCTTCCATACGAGACACAATATGATGAGGACTCAATCACAGCCTAAAATCACGACATTCATTCCCCCCATATCGATCACAATTACTATTATTTGTTCCCTTAAATAAAAACATACGCCCCCCTCTCAATCTCTATTATATACGGCCTACATTCTCATTTGCCTTTTTCATACGATAACCAACAACAAATACACATTGGTCCTGTCATTATTTTCTGTCACGATCCAAGGAAGATTCGAAGAGGTTGCTGTGGTGATTCTTGGGTAATAGGGTTGTTGACTTGGGTGTTAATTCGTGGGGGTTGTGATCGTTTTTCTTGTTCTCTTTTATGGTCTCGTATAACAACAAAGGCATAACCATTCTTTTGTTTTCTTTCCCATTTGAAACATATACGAATCTAAATATAAACAACACTAAAAACCTAATTGTTAACATGCTATCTGATCTGGTTGTTATGTTGCTATCGTTAATCGATATACACACTATGAATTTGACACATGAAATCATACTATAACATGCTAAAAACCTTATGTATCCGATCTGTTGTTTCCGTTTCTAATCGACCCATTATTCTGATCTAATTCGACCCATAATTATTTGACCCAATATGATAATACAACCGAATCTGGTCTTTTAATACGTGCTTATGAATCTGGAACATAACCTAGAATAATTAAAGATAGGCGTACACATTTAATATGGACGAGTTAGGGCTTGTTTTACGGACGGTTTGGATCGTTAATTTTTGTGTGTGTGTGTGTGTGTGAGTGAGATGTATGTCGATCATCTAGGGCTGTTAGAAGTGTGTACTATTGGCTAAATTAACCTATGAAACCTGTAGTATAATCAGATCTAAAAGGATTAGACATAGGGTTTGTTTGGTATCGTTATAACCTAGTCTTGTCTCGTTAATCTTATTTTCAAATGTGTGCTTGCATGTGTAACTTATAGTGGTCGTAAAATGGCTTTTTAAACATACTAAGATCTGATCTAAATAGTTACGAGTAATGGTCTTGGTTTGGTTATGTCTTGGTCCTTTTCGAAAATGTTATAGTCTCGTTAAAGATAGTATCGAAATAATATAGGGGTATCTCGGTTAGATTTTTAAGTAAGGTATCTCAGTATTATTTAAATTCGAGAAAGGGTGGTCTTGTAAGGTTCTCGAAAATGTTTTGAAATAAAAGGGGTTCTTGGTATAAAATTACCGACTTTGTGTGCATGCTTGTATCGAATTCGAGTTATGTGTGTGTTCAGGGTCTTGCTTATTATTATTCCGAATTCTTTTATTTCTTATGTGGTGTGTCTAAGCCCTAATTCACCCAAACCTTAAATTGTAATTAAAAAATAATTAGTAATTCGATTATACATTAAAACCAAATTAGTAAACCTAAGTTGTTTAACCTAATCATTCTAAATTGGTATATTTCAACCTAAGTTTCCTTTTTGGTATTTTGAAACCTAATTAAGTCATTAATGCAATTA
This sequence comes from Artemisia tridentata subsp. tridentata, assembly GCA_021014915.2. Taxonomy (NCBI): domain Eukaryota; kingdom Viridiplantae; phylum Streptophyta; class Magnoliopsida; order Asterales; family Asteraceae; genus Artemisia; species Artemisia tridentata. The sequence goes on along the minus strand of CP139502.1, from coordinate 192,686,486 downwards.
TTAACACATTTAAACTTATGGTTAATCATGTGATTATCTTTAAACCTACATTTCTATATTTGCTAACTTAAACCCTAATTAGGTCAACATTAATTGGAAATACTTTCTAAACCTTTATTTTGATTTGTAATTATCTTTATATCCTAAACTTAGATTAATTAACATTTGAAACCCTAAAACCTAACTATTTATGAATTTGACCTAAAAAGTTACTATAAATAGCAGGAACCATTAATATGTGAATCTGTATAACTTTAAGCATTAAAATCTGTAATAAACTTAAGAAATGAGTTAATAAAATCAGTTATAACATTAATTGGATGTATAAGTAATATGTGATTATAATTCATGTAGATCCGTTGAAGTCGGAGTGATACTCTTCTTTGTGTTCATTTTTGCCCTTTGCTTGCATTTAATAAGGTACATATATTCCGCCCTTTCTCAGTAAGGGTGTCACACCCCGCCGAAGGTGGAAACGCGAGGTGCGACGAAATCAATATACATCGCAAAAGAGATATAGTACAATACCATAATTAAAATTTAAAGAAAAAGTACAACATTACAATATTGTTCTAGCCGACATCAGCAATTGAAACATAAAGTTTGGTTTCCAAAAGATGGCATTTTAATACATAATGACCAGTAGTGACACGTGAAAATTTCATTATGAAAAAGCCTTGAAGAAAAAGCTTACTAACGATCACCTGAAGTGCATGAGTGAAAACGGGTCAACTATAAAGATAGTTGGTGAGTACACAAGTTTTATATGAAAAACCTTTTTGAGAAAGTCCACAAGGCAAAGGCGATGTCAATTAATTCAGTTGCAAGTCCCGCCCATACAAGACTTGTAACCTATGTGTTCACAACCCATTGCATAGAAAGTAGTATGTCTATTAGTCAAGCACACACGGTGTACAACCCTAAATTCTGAATTCACAATTTTACGTCCAATTTGAATTTTTCCTAAGTTATATAATAACTAATTAATAAACCTAAACTATATATTACTCCCTGTGTTATAGTTAGAATAAAAACTAACTAACCTAAGTTATACCTAAACTAAATATTTGTGCATACAAAAAATACCTTCCTAATTTGAAACCACTCATCACACGTTATAAGGAAACATAAATTGATAATCACTCTATTAATCACCTCATATGTTTCGGTATTAATCACCCTCAATCATCTCTATAATTTTCGGCCCAATTACTCCTAACTTACCTCAAATCACACGACACAAAATATTTAGAGGATAGAACCAAAATTTCCACACTTTGTGATAATGATAAATATTAAGTAAATATAAAAGATTTGCATGCTACTACCTTCCATATCATATTACACGGTTTTTTTTTTTTTTTTTTTTTTTTTTTTTTTGCCTCACATGTACGCTATTCTTTTTGTTCTCCCATAAACTGTATAATCCCTTGTCCCTCTCCCTCTCAAAAATGACACACAGGAAAACATAAAACCCTTCCAATTCAATTGTTCTCTCCACAAAAATCAAGAACGAAGGTGTAGCAGTATTTGGTGATTCAAGAAAACGTGGGTGATGCTGATCTTATTTTCTTTTGATCTCTTCCTAATCGGCCAAAGAATTGCAGCCTTGGTGATCGATATAAGTGGTATAGCAGCCTTGCAATTCGTGGTCATTGTCTTTGTTTCTTCTTAATTTGTTTAACAGCCCCAAAGGTACCACAAATCCATCCTTGTAGTTAATATTTGATCACCATAAATCGTTATGTGTGTAAGAAACCTAAAATCATGCAAGCCCTAGAAATCCATTTAAAAACCCTATTCGAATCAGAGTTGATTAAAGCCCTATTATTTGTCATTAAAGAACCGCATATAATCAGTAATTAAGCACTTAATATGGTGTATAAATCTGGGAAAACCCTAGGAATTTATGATGGGTTGAATGGGTTAAAAAGTGTTTAGGTTGGGTTTGTTTTCTGTCTCAACTGCATGCTGTCCAGAATTTGGGTCGGGTTTAAAGGGATCTAATTTGATGTTGCCAACGTGTTTTTGCAAAAAATTTTAGTCTAAAACTAAGTTCAGGTTGTGTTCTATCTGGATATAAAATTTCATAATTTTTGGAGGTCAGGCAGGCGACTTTTTGATTTTTAGAACATTAGATGTCAATCCTGAGTTTAGAAGTCTGAACTTTCAGCTGGTGTTTTTGAATTTTAGTTTCCAAACAGTGAAGAATTAGGAGGTCTCATTTTACAGGGAGAGTATCTAGGATGTATAGGAATTACTGGAAGTTTTGTATATTTTTTTGAAGGGTTCTAATGGGTTAAGCAAATGCAAACTTTTGGGGTATACCTGCAGTGCACTTTCTTGGCAGGTTTGGGAAAATGTATTTGGAAATGGTAATATCACTTTGAAATAAAATCTGGGAAAATTACTATATGTGCCCAACATGTATTAGTATTCATGATAAACATTTGAGCTCCTCAGTAAACAGTTAAGTATGGTATAAAATTCATAAATATCGGGATCAGAATAAGATAAAATCTGAACTATGTTATAAGTTAAAGATTTAGTGTAACCTAACCCCATTTAATGTGTTTTGACCTAAATTACATATGTAACGTTAATAAGGATACTCTTAAACATACGTTAACCAAATTCCAGTAATGAAACCCTAATCATAAATAATGAATAACTATAAGTATTTGAGAATCAGCTATGACAATTGATGACATTAAAAATGGACTACTAAATAATAATTGATCCATAATTCATGTAGACTCTCTGAAGAAGGAGTGATCTCCATCCCTGTGTTCATTTCATTTCTTTTCCTTTCATTCGCGTTAAGGTATAGATATTCCGCCCTTTCTCAGTAAGGGTATCTCATGACTTAATTCCTTGATGTTTAATATTTTGAATATGATCCATTTGATATTCGTTTGGTTGTTTTGTGTGATATGATTCATTCGTTATCTTCTGTGACTTCAATATTCGCATTTGAATCCTTTGATACTTTATAATGCATGAGATATTATGACTTGTATGAAAAACCTTTTCGAATATATATCTTGATGTTGGTTTTGGGAAAACCTATTTTAAAATGATTTCTATGAATACGAGGTAACACCACTTTTTATATAAAGGTTTAATGACTCTCATAAAAACGGCTTTTAAAAGAATACTTTCATGAACACAACATTGAAATGATTTTCATAATTACATAATCTGGTTGTACTCTACTCATGACTCATGGTTTCTTGATATTTGTTATGCTTTGATCCGTATTTGTCTAGTTATTTGTTTGATTATTCGTTTCATGCTATATTCTATTCATATAGCTATTATCTGAGTTGGATAATTTATAAATATCCCTTATCATTATATTGCGTGTACTATGCCTATTATGTTGCCCATATTTGTAGCCAGTCATGGGGAGTCCATAGCCTTGCCATTGATGCACCAATGGTAATGACACTATCTGTGGAGATGGGTTTTAGTCCACAGCATTCCCACTTATGATATATAGCAACCATGGCCGCCATACTTATTATCATTATTATATTATCGTACGTATGCCCAGTCTCGAACTTGTATATGTATATATGTTTTGCAGGGAGCGTATGCATGCATCCTAGGTACTTTGTTTAGTTCAGTTATTTAATGAATGGATTGTGTGTGTGCCATACACCCCATTTCACACTAGTACTATTGGAGTTTGCAGCTCCTATGTACAATTTGCTATGATATTATATATGTTTGTTACTTGGGCATTTCCTTGTTATGATTGTTATCCGTTTCATATTCCTTGTTATGCTTTGATTTCATTATCATATTTCATTGATATCTTGTTCAGAAAGTTCTCATGGTTCCGTTTCACTTATCCGTTCATTTTACTACTTATTGTGACTTATGTCATTTTATCCAGCAGATCCTTATGATTTCATTTCAGTTATTCTTTTGCTTTAGTTATCCATTTGTATATATCTGTTCACTGGGCTTTTTAAGCTCAGCCGCATTTTCTTTCCTGCGGCAGGTTCTAAGAGGGAGGTTGGGATTCGAGTGTTGAGTGGTTAGTAGCTCTTAGTGGAACACCTTGATAGCTTCCCATGGATTAGAGATGCATTTAAAGTTTTTCTTTTGGACTTAGTTTGTATTTTAGTATAAGTTGTAATGTTCAGATTTAGTACTTTATCTTTTCCTTAGAATACCTTTGTAAACATTGTATTATTAAAGTCTTCCGCTTGTGTATGTTCTGTTTGACACCATAAATGTGACATTTGACCCGTTCTTGGATGGACGTGTTACAATTATGGTATTAGAGCAAAGGCTTCGACTTGTAGTACATAAAATCGTGACCTGTGAATATTAGGCCCTTAGGTTTGCACTATACGAGCTTATGAAACAACCTTTGAGAATTTGCCTTAGGATTTCCACTCTGGAAGAACTTAAGATATGACCGGTGAGGATTGGGTAGACTATGTGATAAGACATTTGTTAGATATATTGCTTCCGCATCACTCTGATTCGTGCCCCTACTTTTTAATTAAGCCCCTTTAAGATCATTCTTTCTGGAGATTTAGGAAACTTATCATATTGCTCAGCATGAGTTTAGTGACCGAGTAAGTTTAGAATGCCTTGAGAATTTTATGGTTATGCCTTACACTATATGAGTTTTATTTTCTGATTCCGACCTTAAACTCTGATTCGTTTGTTAATCATTTAGATGCTTCTTCGACCATTCTGAAGATTCTTATGACCATGAGGTGTTTGACACAGTCGGTGATTTCCCTTGCTTTTGTTAAGCATATTAAGGTCCCCTCTACACTATTAAGTTATGCCTTAACCCTTTCCATTCCTATGAGGAATCTGGTGGTTATTAACCACGAGTTTAGCAAATTGTCCATTTCATTCTGACAATAAGATTCGTTTTGCTAAATTGTTTCCTTTAGAAGTATGCGATTTCGATGTTATTCTAGTATGGATCGGTGAACTGGGCCTCAAGATGCCAACTACTTTCATACTACGTCTCACCTTTGGTTTTTTGAACAATCCTGAATTCCTGATGAACTCAAATAAGTACATTTTATTATCATCATTTATCCTATTTATTTGACTTGTTTTATTATATTATATATGAGAATTGATACGTTAATGTTTACTTTTGTAATTCTCAGGTAAAAACAAGTATTATGTGAAACTTGGCGATTTTGGACTAATTATGGAGCAAAACAAGCAAGATGTTAAGAGTCTACTGAAATGTACAAGATCAAGATCATTCTGCTCCAGATACGCCGCAACATACTTCTTACATACGGCGTATCACTATCAAGATTTCACAAGTTACAATCCAAGACAGCAAAGGACGTGCGCCGCATAGAGAAATGGAGTTACGCTGCATCTTAAGGCGGTGTACGAATATTCCTGAATATATTAATCTTGGACCCCACGCGAAGTTAAGTCAATGCGCCGCATCTACTTATCCTATGCGCCACATCTAACCCTCAGACAGAAACTATAAATACCCCAAGGCCAGACGAATTTCGGGACACTTAGCTAAACTCAGAAGAGAGAGACAGAAACCCTAGGAGACGAATTTAGATGTATTAGCAGCACAAGGCACACCCTGAACGAAGATACAAGAGCTTTAAGAAGGTCCTGCATGTATTCAATTCATTAAGTAGTTTTGTTTTATTGTATTAGTACACTTTAATTCATCAGGATTGATGGGCCGATTCCATGTGACTACGGAATATCATGGGCACCCCTTAAAATTGCTTTCCCATTAATTAAAGTTTGTATGTTGATGTCTTTGGTGACTTTTATTAGTGCATTGATAACCTCTGTGTCTAGCTGAGCATTGCTTGGGTCGCCATGCCCCTTCCTCGCCTATTTATTCTATCGTTTCTAGGATAGTGGGATAGACATAAGTGATCATTAAGGGTTTACTCGCCGATAAGATTAGAGCCAACGAGAAAGGGTTAATTATATACACTTCATATAAAACTAGCTATAAAACAAGTGACAAGCTACTTAATTATCAGGACAGGTCTTCTTATTGTCTCGAGTATCTATCTGTGTACGTGTGTGCTAATCGTTGATTCGTGCTCATTAGTTTTGTTTTCTATTTAATCATAACCAAACCGTGCCAGTCTCTCAAGCTGAACCCCCTTGCGTTAGATTAGGTTGTATAGCTAACTTAAGATATTAAAATACTGATTAGAATAACTAGATAATATGTTCCACTCTTAGTGATCGACACTCTACTTACCATTATATTCATACTGACCGGGTACACTGCTCGTTAAAGTGTGTGTTTTATTGATAAGTCGGCTAAATATAAATTTAAAACTTGAGTAGGCATTAATACTGCTAAAACCACAACGACACATCACGCGCGCACCAAGTTTTTGGCGCCGCTGCCGTGGATATAAAAGAATTAGAGCAATAAACACCACATCAAGTGTTTGGCGCCGCTGCCGGGGAGTGAATTGTTATTATCTGTTAATTTGATTAGTATTTTAATTAGTTTTTTCTTTTCTTTTTAATTTTTAGATTCTAACCACTAACTCTGTTATATATTAGATAAATTGCATTCATTGTATAGTTTGCATATTTTCTATTTTGTGTGTTTTTATTTTCTTTAATTTTTGTTTCTTTTTGTTTGTTTTTATTTTTTGATTTTCTTTTTCTATTTTTCTGCATTCTGCTATCGTTGTACTGTGCTGATACAAACGATACGGCGCATCTGTTTTCACAGATACGGCGTATTGCGTTTAATTTTTATAAAATACAACGCGTTTAATAAATTCGAGTACGACGCATCTTTCCCCAAGATACGGCGTATTCTGTTTTTAATAAGAAATTTTTCTAAACGATAACGCCATACGACGCATCTGTTTTAACAGATACGGCGTATTGTCTATTTAAATTAAAAACAGTTTTCGAATTATTAAACAGATACGACGCATCGATTTCAATCGATACGGCGCATCTTCTGAATCAAAAATCTTGTATTTTGAAACGTAACGAAAATACGGCGCATTAGCTTCTGTTAATACGACGCATTTAATTTTAATAAATATAATCGATTTTTGATAATTAAAACTGATACGGCGCATTCTAAAATTCTAAGCGGCGTATCTATTTTCTGAATAAAAGTCTGATTAAATTTTAACGTAATAAGATACGGCGTATCCAACTTTTTGGATACGGCGCATCGTCTGCAGATATCAGTAACTTTTATTTTTCGTATTCCGTTTTCGTTGTTAATTTTCTGATATATTACTTTCTTGAACATACCCTACTGATGCTTTTGTGATAGTTTCAGGAAGTGCATGACCAGGAGTTCAACTAAGAACTTGATTAAACCTTTCGAAGATCCTGAACGAGCCTTACATTCGCTTAAAAGGCTTTTCAACACAAAAAGCTTTGAAATTTCAAGTTCGTTCGAGCTTGATTACTTTTCTGAAGAGAAGGAGGAAGAAGAAACAGAAAAAATGACGGAAAACACTACTATGGAGGAATACATGAACAAAACCCATGCTGATTACAGTTCAGGAGTTGCTAGACCAAAGTTTGATGATAAGTCAAAGTTTGAGTTGAAGGGTCAGTTTCTCAAGGAGCTAAGAGAAAATGCTTTCAGTGGAACAGAACATGAAGATGCTAATGAAAATGTTGAAAAAGTCCTCGAGATTGCAGATTTGTTTACTACAGAAGGATTCTCTGACGATCAACTTATGCTAAGAATCTTTCCAATTTCGCTTAAAGGAGCTGCTAATAAGTGGCTAAGGAATGAACCTGCTAGTTCAATCACAACATGGGAAGATTTGAAGTGCAAATTCCTGAAAAGATATTGTCCACCTGCTAAAACTGCTAAAAAGATGGAGGCTATCAACAGTTTCAAGCAAGAGCCTGATGAAACTCTTTATCAAGCTTGGGAACGATTTAAAGACTTATTGATGAAATGCCCTCAACATTATCTAAGTCCAATGCAGGAGATAATATTGTTCTATCAAGGATTGGACGTGCCTACTAGACAAGTCTTGGATGCTAAGGGAGCTGTGCCTCAAATGAGTGCAGCCAATGCTAGAAAAGCTATCCAAGAAGCTGCTGATCATTCTCAAAAATGGCACGACGGAACCTCTACTAGATCTAAGAGCAGCACTAATTTCGACGGGTTTGCTGCTATTCAAGCTCAATTGGATAAAATTAGTAGAGAGATGAAGAAGCGTGATGAGAAAGTTTATGCTGCCCAAGTTGGATGTGAAAAATGCGAAGGACCTCACTACACTAAAGATTGCCCTAATAAGAATGAAAGTGAGACTTTTGAAGAAGCATACTACACACAATTTGGACAACCATTCCGACCTTCAGGAAGATTTAGGGAAGCTACTCCGGGATACTATCAAAAGAACAACTTTAATCCCACTTATCAAGAAAGGAGGCAGACTTTGGATGACACTCTAAAGCAAATTATGGCCGATGCTGCTAAAAGACATGAAGAGAACTGTTGGGAATTCTAGAAATAAGATATTTCTTGTTGCTGCCGATAGTGAAAGTTGGTTCCTGCCGATAGTGTTGGTTCCTGCCGAAGCTCATTGCTGCTGATAGTTATATTTTGTTTCTGCTGATAGTGTTTGTTGCTGCGGATATTATTGTTAGTTATCCGTAAGTTTAGTAAGTTTATTTATAGAAGAGATCATGTTTATCTCTTTACACGTATTCTTGTAGGACGGGTTAGGGTTAGGGTTCCTTGTGATTATAAAAGGAACACCCCGTCTATAAGTTTTGATATCTTTGTAACTTAACAATCTTCAATAAAAATCATCTTTTAGTTCATTATACGATCCATAGAGGATCATAGCATTAGTTCTTTTCTTTTCTTGTTCATAATCAGAGGTTCTCTTGTATTGTGCTTGTGATTACATAGGCATCCTACCGATCTACATAGGCTCAAAGATCTAGCAGGCGTGTTAGATTCAACAAGTGGTATCAGAGCCTCGTGAGGATCTCTGTGAAAGAAGAGCAAGAATTATCGTCGGGTGCAGTTCTGGAAAATTTTGTGGTAATCGTTAATTTTTTTATTTTTTGGTATCGAAGGGTTGTTTTGATTAAAGAGTGACAAACTGATTGGTCTTTGTCAAGTGGGGATTCAATTATTAATGCTTTCCTCGTACTGTTATCGACAATATTTAATTGGAATTGTCGTTGACTTATTTGTGGGACCGACTTGAGTCAGTCAGTGGTATTGTTGTCTTCTCCTCATTGCTGCTGCCGATTATTTAATTTATCACATACTGGTCAATAATTGGGGCTGAATTCGTTTGTCTCGTACGAAGTAATTGGTCAACGTGAGTGGAAGATTGTCGCTTGTGATCTTTAATTATATCAGTGGTTTATTTAATTCAGTTGGGATTCGAGTATTAAATTGTATCCTCGTACTGAATATATTAATTGGTCAAGAGGGGTTTCGATTGCTGCTGCTGATTATTTAATTCGGACGAATTAATTGATTAGTGGAGTGATATTATTAAGTTTGTCGCTTGTTAATTGTGGGAGACTGTTCGAAGATTATTGATCAAGTGGGTTCTTGCTGCTCACTGCTGTTGCTGTCAAAGAAGAAACTTTTCAAACCATTTTTTTAAACCCTCATATCATGACCTCATTCGGATCAGGTGATTCTCTTAAGACATTTGTCATGAAGATTAGAAACTTGCTACCTATTCGTTCTAGAGTAGACTGGTCACAAGATGAAGGAAAAGATAAGGCAAGATGTGCCACTCAAGTTAGGAAAATGGTTGCTGGACATGAGACAAAAAGTGAGGCAAATGTGACTAATGCTGGAGGTGCACAGGTCTATGGGATGATTGCTGGAAATGGAGCTGAGACACATGTGGCTGGAGAATTTGGAATGATGGGCTATCCAACTCAGGTACTAAAATGTCCTTTTGATTGTGAAATTAAATATAATAAATTGCAAAAGGATAGTGAAAATAAATACACTGAGTTAAAAAGGGAATTTGATGAAATGGAGCCTGAATATAATAAATTATTTGTAGATATTCAAGCTTATAAAAAGGCTCTTAAAACTGTGGAAAAACAAAAGGCTTGGTATGAAGCTAATCAGCTTGCATATGAACAAAAGATAAGGGTTTTGGAAAGAGATTTAGAGAACTCCAATAACTGTCTTAAATATTCTGAATCTCAAGTTGCTAAGATCAAATTAGAAAATCAGGATTTAAAGGCTAAACTGGATAGTGAAGTAGCTAGGATAAATTCATGGCAACAATCAGAGAAATATCTTGTTAATTATACTAATAATCCTAAGTGGCGTAAGAAAGGGTTGGGATATGATGATGGGGGATATAATCCTATAATATTTGACCCTACTCCTAAGGAAGTTGATTACCAAATCCCTGTAAAGTATGTCAAAGAAGGAGGAATGAATGCTGTTCCTCCTCCTATAAGAGGAATTTTTAAGCCTGTCCCTATCCACTCAGCCCTTGAACTTGACTTTGATGATTCACACATGGTTTATGGCAAAAAGTCCAAAGACTTACTTGAACCTGATGACTTTGTCTCTTGTTCCACAAGTGTCAAGTCCTCAGAACCAGAGTCCAAAGACTTTGTTTCTTGTGATTCAAATGACAAGTCAACCACACCCAAGTCTGATGACTTCTCACCAGAAGTAGCTAGTATGGAATCCAATTCAAAGAAAGCTACTTTTGATGACATCCCTTTTAGTCCTGTTAAAAAAAATTGTTCTTCTGACTCTGTTTGTGAGAAGTCTTTGTGTGATAAGCTAGGTCATGATAAGAAAAGTCAGGTTAAGAACAAAAAGGTTAAAAGGAAATCTTGTTTTGTTTGTAGAAGTTATTCTCATCTTATTAAGGATTGTAATTATTATGAGAGTAAAATGGGTGTGTGTGCTGAACAACGAAAACCTAGATCAGTATGGAGAAATGTTGAGAATATTCCCCGTTTGTCCCTAAGGCAAATGGATTTTCTAGTGGTAAACCATTTAATGCAGGAAAACCAGTTCCAGCTGGTAAGTCTATTCCTGCTGTTTGGAAAAAGAATGCTACTGGACCTTACTACAGACCTACAAGTACTTTCTTTCAAAATGATTATAGGTTTGGTTTTTATCACCCAATGTTTGTGGGGGGGCAAGGATGGGATCATGATGTTCAGTACACAGGCGGTTGGCCTTGGAGGCACAATGGTCACAATATGAGAATGAGGTCCAAGGAAAATGGTGGATCTCATCATTGCTGGTATTGAGGGGAGGCATAAGCCTAAGGGGAGGCTTATTGTTGTATATTTTGTGCTAACTAACATTTTTTTTAGTTTGTTTTGTGCTCTCTTTCTATAATAATGCAGCTGTTGAATTTGTTGCTTCCTATTATTAAGTGGGTTATTATTGCTACTGGTATTGGCTCGTACAACATGTGAGGTAGCCTTAGTTGTTTGGTTAAATAAATTGGGGAAGTATAATTGGTTGGTGAGGTCAGTCAATAGCAGTTGAATTTTGATCAGATTGTGCAGAGAATTGTCATTTGTTGTCGATATGTGGGACCAATGTGATATACTCAAATGGGTGTTGTCTAGAGTCATTTAAATCACATGGGTTCGATTGGCGATAAAATTAATGGGGCGTTAATTCTACTCAACACTGATGTTAAATTGGTCAGTGTTGGACTTTTTGATCAGACATGATATATTCAATGACCAAGTGCACATAATGAAGTTGGACTTTAAATATATTGTTGCTACGGATGATTTATTTGTGTTTGAATTAATGGAGAGTTTTGGTCAAAGCATGGTACTGACAAAAGAAGAAGTCTTGTCGTGTCCTATCATATGGGGATATTAAATTACTAGATCAATTGCAAATGTGAATTGGGCGGTGGTGATTTAAATTCATGGATCAGTACTAGATTGATTGCACATGGGACTTCTTTGTCGCTTGCGGATTTATGAAGATTGGTCATACCTTGATGTTGGCATATAACTGAGTGATCAATATCAGATCTATTTGTCGTGTACATGTGTGGGATGAATTCACATGGGGCTTTGATTATTAACCTCGTACGCATTAATGAGGTTCAGTGGTCAAACAAGTGAATATGAAATCATTGATTGATATGTTGCTTCTACGAGAACACTGTTTGAGTATTTTTTTTAAGAAGCAGCTTTGGAAATTTGATGTCATACACACGTGGGATGACAGCGGATTTTTAGTTTGATTTGGCAAATGTGAATGTGGAGCCAATTAATATGGGGCGAATATAATTTTCTGGTTATCTGCTGCTACTTAATTAATTTTGGTCTTGGTTGGATACTACTGGTCTCACTTTCTGATCCTGCTGCTACGTCTATTGCATTCCTGCTGATCTAATATTTAAGTGTGGGACGTTGGTTTATTTAATTGCAAGTGGAGAACTAAGTGAATTAAATTTAACCTCGTACTGTGTTTAATTAATGGGTCAATATGTGGGGGCTGACATCACGTGGAGACTAATTTGCTATTTGATATTGGATGATTATGATGTGGATGGTGTCATGACTTGGCGTTTATGTATGTGAGGTACCATTAATTCATTGTCTTATCTGCATATTCTCGTACTGTTTGTCATATGTGGTTCACGAGGGAATGAATTGTTTGTGGGGTTCGATTATTTAATTCAAGTCAATTGTGTGGAGCTGCGTTCTATGTTTGTCAATTAGTACATGGGAATGATTGATTTTCGGGCTGATATTAATTGGTCGGTCAATTAATTTGTTTGTCGCTTACGTATTTGTTTATCATTTATTATACGATGAGGCAATGGTTCATTAATTGGTTGTGTGGGACTGATTGATATGGGCAAGGAGGTTGGATTATTAATTCATTTATGGGGTCTGACGTGATTATTAATACTGATTGGTGAAAGTATTCTGTGAGCACGTGCAATGGTGAAGATGCTATTATTGATTCAAGGGTCTGATGATAATTCAATCAGTGGATCATTTAATTGGTTTTTGGTTTCTTCTGCTCTCACATGGTTCCTGCTGCTAAGCTTGAACTGTTTCTGCCGACAGTGTACCAGTTCCTGCTGAACACCATTTCTGCTGGTAATTTTATTTCTGCTGCTCGGTTCCTGCTGTTCGGATTCTGCTGCTATTAGTTAAAAAAAAAATCATTTTCATTTGTTTGTTTTCTTTCTTCTTTATTTTCTTTATGTTTATTTTATTTTCTTTTAGTTTAAAAAAAAAAAAAAAAAAAAAAAATCATTTTCATTTGTTTCTTTGGTTTGTTTCTTATTAAAAAAAAAAAAAAAAAAAAAAAAAAAAAAAAAAAAAAAAAAAAAAAAAAAAAATCTTTTGTATATTTTGTGTGCTAATAAGTTGGTTTTGAGCAACACCTTGCAGGTACAGTGTTGGTGTTTACACCTACACAGCAAATGGTATTCAACTCACCATGTCTTGCAGACAAGAAAGAGTTGACTCACTATGAGGGTACGGCTCTGGTGAGCTTATCAAATCCGTTGATAGCTGTAATAGCTTGCTCAAAGCTATAGGGTAATTCAACTCACCCATGATTCAGTTCTGAGAGTTGAAAATGGTTCTCAATTCACCATGGATGTAACCCTTTATGGGATCCAAAGGATTGGCTAGTCCACAAAAGTATGGTTTGTGGTAAAGACATTTGGTATCCATATTTGGTATTCAATTCACCAAGGTTCAGTTGAAACCAAAGAATTGACTAGTCCTGAGCAAACGGCTACAGGTAAAGACAACTCAAATCCGTTTACAATGCTGGTTTACTCAAAATCAGATGGTTATCAATGTACCATGGTCTTACACACCTAAACATTGGCTACTCCAGTAGTGATGGCTATTGGTAAAGAGACATAAAATCCATTAATTTTCAATGATTCACCTCTCACAGCGGTTAACACACCTGGATGTGATGAGAATAGTATGAAACTTAAGTGATTTGATGTACATATTGTCATAGTAGCAGTCAAGATCAAGGATGATATAGTGACCAGCTTAGATCTTCTTTTGAGGATGATTTCCTATTGCTGCTGAACTATCGAAGTTGCTGCTGGAAGTTTCAAGTGTTGCTGCTGGTTACTTACTGATGCTGCTGCTGGTTTCATCCTCTCCCTATGGACTTCAAAGTACTTTCAGAATAGAGTAACTGCTTAGGGAATCTTTTCGGAAATACACTATTTCCTCAAGATTAGGGGAGGATTGTTAGGAATTCTAGAAATAAGATATTTCTTGTTGCTGCCGATAGTGAAAGTTGGTTCCTGCCGATAGTGTTGGTTCCTGCCGAAGCTCATTGCTGCTGATAGTTATATTTTGTTTCTGCTGATAGTGTTTGTTGCTGCGGATATTATTGTTAGTTATCCGTAAGTTTAGTAAGTTTATTTATAGAAGAGATCATGTTTATCTCTTTACACGTATTCTTGTAGGACGGGTTAGGGTTAGGGTTCCTTGTGATTATAAAAGGAAAACCCCGTCTATGAGTTTTCATATCTTTGTAACTTAACAATCATCAATAAAAATCATCTTTTAGTTCATTATTCGATCCATAGAGGATCATAGCATTAGTTCTTTTCTTTTCTTGTCTTGTTCATAATCAGAGGTTCTCTTGTAGTGTGCTTGTGATTACATAGGCATCCTACCGATCCACATAGGCTCAAAGATCTAGCAGGCGTGTTAGATTCAACAAGAACACTGCTATGATCAAGGAAATCCGAGCCTCAACGGATACTATAACAAGAAATCAAGGAGCTTCGATCAAAGCATTGGAACAACAAATTGGACAAATGAGCAAAGTTCTTCAAGAAAGGGGATATGGAAGTTTACCAAGCTCGACTGAAACTAACCCAAGATATCATGTCAAGGCTATAAGCACCACTGAGGAAGTCACGCCTAACATACCTTTTCCTAGAAGATTGATGAATGGTAATGATGCTGCAAAGCCCGAATTTTTCTTTAATTCTTCAATCAGTTTAAGGAGATTACTAAAAGAGAAGACAAAGATTGAAGAGGAGATCAAGGCCACAATGAAAGAAGAGAGCTCTGGAACCGACTTACATGCCTTGCCTCATAAAGAAAAGGACCCAGGAAGTTTTACTTTACCTTGTTCAATTAATGATATATCTTTCAATAATGTGTTAGCTGACTTAGGAGCTAGCGTTAGTGTTATGCCCCTTAAGACATTCACTACCCTAGGACTAGGAAAATTAGCACCAACTAAGTTGCTTATTGAATTGGCTGATAAAACGGTAAAACGACCTGAAGGGATTGCCGAAAATGTGCTAGTTAAGATTGAGAAGTTTGTTTTCCCCGTAGACTTTGTTATATTAGATATGCCCGAGGATGTTAAGATTTCTTTAATCCTTGGAAGACCTTTCTTGTCTACCGCCCATGCTAAGATTGATGTGTTTAAAAGAAAAATCTCATTAAAAGTAGGGAATAATAAACTAGTCTATAAGTGCCAAAATCCTGCTATAAGCATAATTAGAGGCGTCTATGTGCTAGGATTAAGAGAACGTATGGAACTCGATCTTGAAGCTAGGCTTATGGGGGAAACATTGGTTCAAAACAACTCAACTAATCCTAATCATGAGAACTTCGAGGAATTTATTGACCTTAATGTACCTACCGAACTTAGGCGCGATATTGTTAATGATTCTGATGATGAGTGGTATGATTGCGAAGTAATTAACAAACGTAGGAGGATAGTTGAGAATACAAATTTGAATAATGATGTGTTTATTGAACTACCACCCCACCTTGCATATTTATGCCTATATAATAATAAGAATTTCCCGTCTATCATTTTGTCATCTCTGCCCGAAAGGGACAGAACTTTGTTTATACAGATATTAAAGAAGAATGGCGTGGAAATTAAGGACGAGCAAGGAGTGTTCAATATTACTGGACTGGCGATGAGGGAGCGCGATGCTTCCGACTCTTTCAGTGATCGGTATTATGGAGCTGAACGTGAGTCTAACATGAAGACTCTGGAATAAAGACAAGTGCTGACCGGGAGACAACCCGGAGAATTTTTACTTTTCTGTTCTATGTCGAGTCTGTCAGGCCTGCAGAAGATACGACACATCTCCATCCTAAGATGCGGCGCATCGCCTGCAATGGTCATATCTTATTTAATTTTCGGCATTTTTATTTTTGAATTTAAAACTTTCTGTCAGTTTATTTAATGCGGCGCATCCCTGGTTAAGGATGCGACACATCTTTTATTCTGATTCGTATTTATTCCAGGCTCGATACGGCGTATCTTCTTCCATAAGATACGGCGTATCGACTGACCTGATGATTTTAATTTTAATTTTTTATGTTTTATTTTTACTAACTACTAATGTATTATGCAAGTTTGAACCTTCTTAATTCAGGTGTGTTAAAGTCTTAATGGTATTATAGATTCCTGCATTCTTGTGGATACATCATTTTTGAAGCTTAAACGTTCTCATCCACAAGAAAGTTGATTTTTGCTCTTATATGAATAATGGAGGATCATACCGAGCAAATCTCAGGGGAGTTTTTATGTTCTAATTCTTTTATTTTCCAGTTTTTAACCTTTGACACAAACAACGAGGACGTTGTTTAACTTAAGTGGGGGGATTGGAGAATTAGAATACTTACTTGTCCTAAACTTTTTCAAAATATGCTTAAAATGCGCTTAATATATCAAAATTTAAATTTTTTTAGCATGTTTTTGTTTAAAGTCTAAATTACATAGCTGCACACATAACATTATTTCCAAAAATTGTGAACTTTTCAAAATTCACAAATCTATGAGTGTGCCGGTGACTTGTAAACTTTAGAACTTGGCTTATATACTATTCGAGACCACCATAATAAGTATTATCTATATAATTGGAATGACTTGTCTAAATTGGTAAATTTCTAGGATTACACCCAAATAGCCTTTATATGTTATGTGATATTAACTAACTACATTGGTTAGTTAACCCCCGTATAAACCTTTTGTTACTCTCACTTTTAGAGTAAGATACCCCGAGAAAAACACTTAGAGCCATTCCTTTCTTTTCTTACACCTTTGTTATAATGTTTTGTTACACCCTTACACCTTAGCCTACCCTGTAGATTAAAATCCGTGATTGGTTAATTGCTTTAGGCAAAGTGTGTTTCCTTACATTACCTGTGTTCGCGTGCGTAATTCATTATCTTTGGTTAGGTCGGGAAATTGCACAATGCAATTGGTATGAAAGTAAATATTGTATAACTTTGAGTTTATTTTTCGTGTGTTTACTACTTTCGCTATTACAGTTATTTCTGAAAGTATGAAGAGTATGGAAAAATTATCCGGAAAGATAGTGATAGAAAAGTTGTGAAATTTTACACATATGTTGATGTCAAAAAAAAAAAAAAAAAAGAAAAGAAAAAGTTGGAAGTTTGTTTTAACCAACTTATGTAAAGTTTTGTATTAAGTGGTCGATATCACCACTAGTTGTTATATATTATATTTATGGATTGAATGGGAGTTGGCCGTTATGGGAACGCCAACTAAGGTTATTCTTTGATTGAGATCTTGTTGAGTATAATTCGTGTCTACCTAAAGCGTGTGTTTCAAGTGTTAAAGCGTGAGTTATTCAATGATATGAGTCTTATTCATGGGATGGTTGGGAAAGTAATTTACCACACTTAGGATTTTAATTTATCTGTTTTGTTTATTTTTCATTTTACACCAATTTGTATCCCAAATATTATCCATACCCTATATCATTCTTTATCCAAACCTTTGATTTATTGAGATTAGGGATTTGAGCAATCTTAAGTATCGTAGTCGTGGATTCGATCATGTATTTGTGATTTTGTCGCCTTTTCTGGAATATGAGATCGATAGAGATTAAGAAGAATGATTAACCCTTAACCAACAAACCCTTTTTACCGCTTTAGACTTGTTATTCCTTGGCTTTAGTGGGGGAGATGCGTATACTTGCCAAGCTTATGATAGAATATTCGTCACGACTGGACAGTTAAACGATTAGATTTGCTTTTATCGAAATATTTTATTTTATTTCTAATTCGTTAAGTGTTTGGTTGTGCAATTATGACAAAACGAATACATGCTTAAATATAAAAATAAATCCTAATATCTTTTAGGATACATTTTCATAAAATTCATTCTAAGGTTTACTTGGGGATAAGTAAAGTTCAAGTGGGGGGATATTTGATGAACTCAAATAAGTACATTTTATTATCATCATTTATCCTATTTATTTGACTTGTTTTATTATATTATATATGAGAATTGATACGTTAATGTTTACTTTTGTAATTCTCAGGTAAAAATAAGTATTATGTGAAACTTGGCAATTTTGGACTAATTATGGAGCAAAACAAGCAAGATGTTAAGAGTCTATTGAAATGTTCAAGATCAAGATCATTCTGCTCCAGATACGCCGCAACATACTTCTTACATACGGCGTATCACTATCAAGATTTCACAAGTTACAATCCAAGACAGCAAAGGACATGCGCCGCATAGAGAAATGGAGTTACGCCGCATCTTAAGGCGGTGTACGAATATTCCTGAATATATTAATCTTGGACCCCACGCGAAGTTAAGTCAATGTGCCTCATCTACTTATCCTATGCGCCGCATCTAACCCTCAGACAGAAACTATAAATACCCCAAGGCCAGACGAATTTCGGGACACTTAGCTAAACTCAGAAGAGAGAGACAGAAACCCTAGGAGACGAATTCAGACGTATTAGCAGCACAAGGCACACCCTGCACGAAGATACAAGAGCTGTAAGAAGGTCCTGCATGTATTCAATTCATTAAGTAGTTTTGTTTTATTGTATTAGTACACTTTAATTCATCAAGATTGATGGGCCGATTCCATGTGACTACGGAATATCATGGGCACCCCTTAAAATTGCTTTCCCATTAATTAAAGTTTATATGTTGATGTCTTTGGTGACTTTTATTAGTGCATTGATAACCTCTGTGTCTAGCTGAGCATTGCTAGGGTCGCCATGCCCCTTCCTCGCCTATTTATTCTATTGTTTCTGGGATAGTGGGATAGACATATGTGATCATTAAGGGTTTACTCGCCGATAAGATTAGAGCCAACGAGAAAGGGTTAATTATATACACTTCATATAAAACTAGCAATAAAACAAGTGACAAGCTACTTAATTATCAGGACAGGTCTTCTTATTGTCTCGAGTATCTATCTGTGTACGTGTGTGCTAATCGCTGATTCGTGCTCATTAGTTTAGTTTTCTATTTAATCATAACCAAACCGTGCCAGTCTCTCAGGCTGAACCCCCTTGCGTTAGATTAGGTTGTATAGCTAACTTAAGATATTAAAATACTGATTAGAATAACTAGATAATACGTTCCACTCTTAGTGATCGACACTCTACTTACCATTATATTCATACTGACCGGGTACACTGCTCGTTAAAGTGTGTGTTTTATTGATAAGTCGGCTAAATATAAATTTAAAACTTGAGTAGGCATTAACACTGCTAAAACCACAACGACACATCACGCGCGCACCAAGTTTTTGGTGCTGCTGCCGTGGATATAAAAGAATTAGAGCAATAAACACCACATCAATTCCTTATCATGATTTTTGGCTGATTAACCGTTGTTATCATTACTAACTCGAAAACTCGTACATTATTCTTCGTGGTTGTGAAGGTTTTTCTAGCACTTATTTAATACACCGTTGGATGGATCTTCCCTTGAGAGTCATTTTGAAATCTGAATTATCTCGATGTAATTCCTGAACGAACCACCAAGATTTCCACCAGAATGTGAAGTTGATATGACATGGTACTAAGAGATTGTTTAGTCACGAACTCGAGGTGGAATATGATACCAATAAAGGCATGATTATATGATGCAAGTATTATGACGCCTGATCAACGTGATAATACAAACATCATATAACTTGAATTTGTTGGGAGCATAGGATATCTTGAGAAGTGCCAGAACAGTAAGGTCTGATGAGACAGAACTCTATCCGTATGGAACGACGTGTTGCCTGAATCTGAAACTCCATATTGAATGACACCATTTAGATGGGAAGAACTGAAGGAACAACTTGTAAGTGGTTTTAATTGTCCGAGTACACCTCCGTGGACTACCCCGGTTTTATTCGTAAAGAAGAAGGATAGTAGTAGGATATTATGTGTTGACTTCTGGAAGCTGAACCGTATTGCTGGTAGAAACCATTATCCACTACCTCGAATCGACGATGTATTTGATCAATTTAGGACGCGAAGTTTTCCTTTATATGGATTTATGGCTTGAAGATATTCCTAGAACTGCCTTTCGTATTCATTACGGCCATTACAAGTGTTAGTGATGCCAATTGTATTGGCTAATGCTCCGACTGTTTCTATGGATTTGATGAATCGTGTCTTTCGCGAGTACTGGGACAAATTTGTCATAGGGATCATTTTCTTATTGTGTTAGAAATGTTGCGTTAGAAGAAGCTTTAAACAAAATTCTTGAAGGGTGATATTGTGGTTGGGACAAGAGACGTTCTTAGCAGATGGTATCATTTTGGATCCTGCAAAGATTGGGATTATCACTAAATGGTCAAGACCGACGACAGTTACTGGGGTTAGAACCTTTGAGTCATGCAGAAGGATTGTGGAAGATGTTCACGACTGGCATTATCGTTGATGAAGCGTATGAGAAGAGAGGAGAAGTTTAGTTGGGATGAGGAATGAGAACTGAGTTTGAAGAGCTGAAACAGGAATTAGCTTCT
Source organism: Artemisia tridentata subsp. tridentata (assembly GCA_021014915.2). NCBI lineage: Eukaryota > Viridiplantae > Streptophyta > Magnoliopsida > Asterales > Asteraceae > Artemisia > Artemisia tridentata. The sequence goes on along the minus strand of CP139502.1, from coordinate 192,665,733 downwards.
AGGTGGGTACCAATTCTGGGAATGATTTCAAGAAAAGACTTGGTTATACACTTGTGCAGCACGGGAAGGATATTGCTTATGCATCAAGACAACTAGAACTGTAGGAGGCGGAATATCCAACACATAACTTGGAGTTGGCAGCAGTGATCGTGTCAGAGATTCTCATTTTACTTCACAGTTTCAAGGGGAAACTACAAAAGGCTTGAGGAATCAGACTCAAGTTAAGACTTCTTTTCACCCTCAGATAAATGGACAGAAGGAATGAACTAATCGGACTTTAGAGGATATGTTAGGATCCTGTACTTTGGTAGGGATGGAAGTATAGAACATCTTTTGTTGGAAGGAGGTTAAATAGCTTCTTATTGAAGATCCGGAGTTGATTATAGTGACTGAAAGAATGGTTGCCGTGGTAAAGGAACTTTGGAATTTTAGATCGAGGGTTGTGTGTTCTTGGGGTATCTCCGTGCAGAAGGGTTAGATGTTCTGACATAATATAGAGATTTATTCAGTGATTCGTTAGTCCTAAAGTTCGTTCTTATCATTACGAACAGTCTACCCTTATCCTTATGCATTTTATACGTTCGATAATTCGATAATTACTTCATTGATCGTTTGTACGTTATCTTGATTCATTCAGAATTTTAGAATAGTATTGTGAAAATTCCTACCATTTAGCATTGCCTCCGTATTGATCTCATGTTCATATCATGCTTCAGTTCATGTATCTCATTTTGAGATATCTCAGTTATCATCTGTCGCATGTGGTTTCGAATCCGTTGGATCAGATTTGTTATGATTTGTTCTGTTGAGAGAGCCTGAGGCTATTTTGGATCGTTAGGATCGAGTCATGAGAAACAACCTTTTCGTTTGTTAAAATCGTTTTCATTTCCTTTCGAAATCTAGTACGTTTCCGTTTAATCAATTTATTTCAATTGCGCGGATGAAATTTTCTTTTTAGAAGGGAAGAGTTGTAAAACCCTAAATTCTGAATTCACAATTTTATGTCTAATTTGAATTTTTCCTAAGTTATATAATAACTAATTAATAAACCTAAACTATATATTATGTGTTATAGTTAGAATAAAAACTAACTAACCTAGGTTATACCAAAACTAAATATTTCTGCATACAAAATAAACCTTCCTAATTTGAAACCACTCATCACACGTTTAATATACTGTTTGGACCGATTGGGATTATTATTTTGTACACACTCTTTAAAACTCATAATAAGGAAACATAAATTGATAATCACTCTATTAATCACCTCATATGTTTCGGTATTAATCACCCTCAATCATCTCTATAATTTTCGGCCCAATTACTCCTAACTTACCTCAAATCACACGACACAAAATATTCAGAGGATAGAACCAAAATTTCCACACTTTGTGATAATGAAAAATATTAAGTAAATATAAAAGATTTGCCTGCTACTACCTTCCATATCTTATTACAAGGGTTTTTTTTTTTTTTTTTTTTTTTTTTTTTTTTTTTTTTTTTTTTGCCTCACATGTACGCTATTCTTTTTGTTCTCCCATAAACCGTATAATCCCTTGTCCCTCTCCCTCTCAAAAATGACATACAGGAAAACATAAAACCCTTCCAATTCAATTGTTCTCTCCACAAAAATAAGAACGAAGGTGTAGCAGTATTTGGTGATTCAAGAAAACGTGGGTGATGCTGATCTTATTTTCTTTTGATCTCTTCCTAATCGGCCACAGAATCGCAGCCTTGGTGATCGATATAAGTAGTATAGAAGCCTTGCAATTCGTGGTCCTTGTCTTTGTTTCTTCTTGATTTGTTTAACAGCCCCAAAGGTACCACAAATCCATCCTTGTCGTTAATATTTGATCACCATAAATTGTTATGTGTGTAAGAAACCTAAAATCATGCAAGCCCTAGAAATCCGTTTAAAACCCCTATTCGAATCAGAGTTGATTAAAGCCTTATTATTTGTCATTAAAGACCTGCATATAATAAGCAATTAACCACTTAATATGGCGTATAAATCTGGGAAAACCCTAGGAATTTATGATGGGTCGAATGGGTTAAAAAGGGTTTAGGTTGGGTTTGTTTTCTGTCTCAACTGCATGCTGTCCAGAATTTGGGTCGGGTTTAAAGGGATCTAAATTGATGATGACAACGTGTTTTTGTAAGATTTTTGAGCCTAAAACTAAGGTAAGGTTGTTTTCTATCTGGATATAAAATTTCATAATTTTTGGAGGTCGGGTTGGCGACTTTTTGATTTTTAGAACATTAGATGTCAATCCTGAGTTTAGAAGTCTGAAATTTCAGCTGGTGTTTTTGAATTTAATTTCCAAACAGTGAAGAATTAGGAGGTTTCATTTTACGGGGAAAATATTTAGGATGTATAGGACTTACTGGAATTTTTGTAGATTTTTCTGAAGGGTTCTAATGGGTTAAGAAAATGCAAACTTTTGGGGTATACCTGCAGTGCACTTTCTGGGCAGGTTTGGGAAAACGATTTTTGAAATAGTACTATCACCTTGAAATAAAATCTGGGAAAATTACTGTAAGTGCCCAACATGTATTATTATTCATGATAAATATTTGAGCTCCTCAGTAGACACTTAATTATGGTATAAAATTCATAAATATCGGGACCAGAATAAGATAAAATCTGAACTTTGTTATAAGTTAAGGATTTAGTGTAACCTAACCCCAGTTAATGTGTTTTGACCTAAATTACATTTGTAACATTAATACGGATGCTCTTAAACATACGTTAACCTAATTCCAGTAACGAAACCCTAATCACAAATAATGAATAACTATAAGTATTTGAGAATCAGTTATGACAATTGATGACATTAAAAATGGACTACTAAATAATAATTGATCCATAATTCATGTAGAATCTCTGAAGAAGGAGTGATCTCCGTCCTTGTGTTCATTTCATTTCGTTTCCTTTCATTCGCGTTAAGGTACAAATATTCCGCGCTTTCTCAGTAAGGGTATCTCATGACTTAATTCCTTGATGTTTAATATTCTGAATAAGATCCATTTGATATTCGTTTGGTTGTTTTGTGTGATATGATTCGTTCGTTATCTTCTGTAACTTCAATACTCGCATTTGAATCCTTTGATACTTTATAATGCATTAGATATTATGACTTGTATGAAAAACCTTTTCGAATATATATCTTGATGTTGGTTTTAGGAAAAACTATTTCAAAATGACTTCTATGAATACGAGGTAACACCACTTTTTATATAAAGGTTTAATGACTCTCATAAAAATGGATTTTAAAAGAATACTTTCATGAACACAACATTTAAATGATTTTCATAATTACATAATCTGGTTGTACTCTATCCTTAAAGATTTCTCATGACTCATGGTTTCCTGATATTTGTTATGCTTTGATCCGTATTTGTCTAGTTATTTTTTTGATTATTCGTTTCATGCTATATTCTATTCATATAGCTATTATTTGAGTTGGATAATTTATAATTATCCCTTATCATTATATTGCGTGTACTATGCCTATTATGTTGCCCATATTTGTAGCTAGTCATGGGGAGTCCATGGCCTTGCTATTGATGCACCAATGATATTGACACTATCTGTGGAGGTGGGTTTTTAGTCCACAGCGTTCCCACTTATGCTATATAGCAACCATGGCCGACATACTTATTATTATTATATTAACGTACGTATGCACAATCTTGAACTTGTATATGTATATCTGTTTTGCAGGGAGCGTATGGATGCATCCTAGGTACTTTGTTTAGTTCAGTTATTTAGTGAATGGATTGTGTGTGTGCCATACACCCCAGTTCACACTAGTACTATTGGAGTTTGCAGCTCCTATGTCTAATTTGCTATGATATGATATATGTTTGTTACTTGGAAATTTCCTTGTTATGATTGTTATCCGTTTCATATTCCTTGTTATGCTTTGATTTCATTATCATATTTCATTGATATCTTGTTCAGCAGGTTCTCGTGGTTCTGTTTCACTTATTCGTTCATTTTACTACTTATTGTGACTTATGTCATTTTATCCAGCAGATCCTTATGATTTCATTTCAGTTATTCTTTTGCTTTAGTTATCCATTTGTATATATCTGTTCACTAGGCTTTTTAAGCTCAGCCGCATTTTCTTTCCTTCGGCAGGTTCTAAGAGGGAGGCTGGGATTCGAGTTTTGAGTGCTTAGGAGCTCTTAGTGGAACACCTTGATAGCTTCCCATGGATTAGAGATGCATTTAGAGTTTTTCTTTTGGAATTATTTTGTATTTTAGTATAAGTTGTAATCTTTAGATTTAGTAATTTATAATATAGCATCACGTATATAATAATGTATGCCAGGCAAAGCCCCTAAAATAAATAATATGCGTCCCGTAACATAGTGAACGAGAGGTTGGCCGACCTCTAATAGCGCTATCCATACTACCTAATGATAGGAGACTAATAATGCGAATGTACGAACTGTACATCATACAACTATTATATGCAATTAAGAACGCTCCTAACATGGGAGACTTTGCACGCTCCACCAATAAGGCGAGACTTTAGGTCAAGAACGCTCCACCGAAATGGCGAGACTTTGCACGCTTCACCCATAAGGCGAGACTTTAGGTCAAGAACGCTCCACCAAGACGGCGAGACTTTTAGGTCATAGTACGTACGGTACATTAAGTTCAAAACAAATCATAAGTTCTTAATTAAATTCAAGAGTTTGATTCAAGTTCAAAAGTTCAAGTCAAAAGAGTTCATAAACTAGTAATCAATTTAGTTCGTGTATGATTCATGCATTCCACCCCAAAGAAGTAAAGCGGTAAAAAGGGGATTGTGAATACTCACCTTAAGTAATAAGTAATACGATGCAAGAAAGTGTGCACGGAAATCGAGGCATGATAAGTCTAATCGCAACCTAAATTAATAATATGTCTTAGGTTCAGAAATAATGTCGTGTGTGCAATTTATAAATGTTATATCACCCGTACATGTTTGTTTGTAAGTTTAGTTGTAAAAATAACGTCACTTTGCTATTTTCTAACGATAGTCAAAATATAATATTTTTGAAATTTTTAACAAGTATGTATCGTAGTTACGATATGAATGTTTCGAAAATGTATATCTTGGAAAGTTTACGACTCGACTAAAATAGGAAACCTAAACACCACAACTTTCGTTTAAGTCATTTTAGCTTAAACCGCACCTAAAGTGTCCAAAATCCATTTCTAAAAATTCTAACAGTTTACTATTCCCTATTAGAAAGCTGTCAAAAATATTTTTCGTCAAAATCTTCATTAAGTCATAACTTCTTCGTTATAGCTCCGTTTTTATAGTTCTACCTATCCCCGTGAAGGTATTTATGTATACTATCATGTTTTATGACCTCGGGTACTCAGTTTATCTTTTAAAGCTTGGTTTTACTACGTTGAAAATCCAAACAGCAACCATGTATAAAAAATAGTTATCGATTATTAACTTTTAGAAAACTCACATCTCATTATAAATCCGTTTTTTCAATTCAAACGACCATGTTTTCGTTAAAAATCTATTTTCTATTTCGTTGACTAAATCATGTAAAAATAACTTTATTTTTTTTAAAAGTAAGAAATTTGGGCAGTGCTTCCGCGCCTATTTTTAAATAATCTATTTTTCTAAGCTAAAATCCCTCAAATCAACTCCAAATCTATCCTAATCTCTTCCACCGATTTCTTCAATCAATATATAGTTCAAAAATAGTCATGACAATATAAAAAAAATTGTAGATCTTGAATAATTGACTAAAAATCAAGTAAAACAATTATAAATTTATATTAACATATGTATAACCATAGATCTCATAAATCAAAGAAAAAAAATGTTCTAAGACTTGTAAATACTCATTTTTCTCATCGAACAATTTTGTAAAACTTATATTATCTTGATTTCATCATGAAAATTGACAAACATGGGTATAGGTGATATATGCAATTAAATGTGTTTAAATGAGGATTTAAACTAAATACATGCATAAACATGCTTAGTAAATGTATAAAATACATAATGGAAAGTTTAAAAATTATTTTATACTTACTTGAAAAGGAAAGATTTTTAGAAAGAACAAGAACAAATGAACCCGAACGATCACTCCAAATCGATACGTAGCTAATATAAAACCCGTAATAGATCGTAATATGCTTGAAACTAGTAACAATCGGATTCTCTTATCTTTCTTTCTCTTTGGCCGAAAGTTTTAGAGATAGAGAGAGCTTGATGAGATCTTTCTTTTCTAAGTGTAAATGAATGTATGTGTAGTTTGTTTATATAAAGGAAATATCTAGTTTTATATAATCATATATATTGGATATAAGTACTACAAATCTTGCAAAATCAATCAAATTTTAAAATAGGGGTGGGTTTGGTTTGTGTCGACCAGAAGTAAGGGGGAAGGGGGGGGGGGTTGGTTTGGTGCATTAAATGTTGGATGATTTTGTGTCTAAAATCTTAGATTTAGTAATATTAAAAAGTTAGATATTTATTATTTATGTATTGAGTTAGCTAGAAGTAAATTTTAGCTGAACAAAATGAAGTGTAATGAAGTTAGAAAGATTTTAAAAATGTATTTTGTATATGTATCGGGTGTTTAAATAATTATCACTTCGCAATAACTTAAATTATCGTAAATATATATATTTAAGAATATATTTAATAGATTAATTTGAAATACCGGGTAATATAATAATTGAATTTTTGTAACTTTTTAATGAAGGTAAAAATATGTTAGATCTATTTTTGGGGGTATCGGGTACATTGTTCATGAATAAAATTTTGTATAAAAGCGTTTATATATATATTAAATATAAACGAATGACAATGCGAACCCATGTACGACTTAACATGAAAATGATAATACCGGTAGTATGTACACTAACTCTAGTCCATATGTGGTGCATAAAATGATGTCTCTCGGTTACGCGATTTAACTCATAAAATCGTACGTAAATAATTACTCGTAAAACTTAATTTACGCCAGAATTGTGAATAGTAAAAACTACGATAGTGAATAGTAACTTTTCCGGGGATGAATATTAAAATTTTAAAGTTAAAATTATGACCTAAAAATACGAGTTGTCACAGTCTTCACCCGTTAAAGCAATTCAGTCCCTGAATTCAGGTCGTTCGCTGTACATACGTACATTCTCGTGGTCAGATTTGATAAGGAAAACTTTCCCATTCTCGAGCGTAGCCCTCAAAAGAACTTTAGGTGGTTGATTCTAATTTAATCTCACAACTCATCAAACAAGAACTGTCATGAGATTAAACTGAATCGGCTTGGGTAACAACTTGACTCTTAGCTTGATTTTCGCAACTCATCAAACAAGAACTGTCACTAGATCAAGCTAGGAAGCAAGTTTAGACCTTTAGGTTGTCGACTCCAATTTAATCTCACAACTCATCAGACAAGAACTGTCATAAGATTAAACTGAATCGGCTTGGGTAACAACTTGACTCTTAGCTTGATTTTCGCAACTCATTAAACAAGAACTGTCACTAGAGCAGGCTAGGGAGCAAGTTGTCAGAAAGAAAGGATTCAACATCCTGGAAGGAGGTATTTTGAAAGATTAGCTCGATCTTGAAATTGCTTACACCATTCAAATAAAAAAAATGTAACTAAGGTCGATGTCGTTAGGTCTCAGATTAATCAATGTCGTAAACTTGAACAGATGATGTACGGTGCAACGACAGTCGTGACATAGAGGTCGTAACATGACGGGAACAAGGACGTGCTTAGTCTAACGAGTCGTAAGGTAGCAAAGAGAAAGCATATACATAAATGCATATATAAGGTACGGTAAAATAAACGCGAGCATACGAACAGGCTATGCATACCCACCCGACCAATGCAATTTCAGGTGACCAGACTCTTAAGACTCGACTAAACATGATCCAAGACTACTACTCTTATCATTGCATGATTCTTCCTGAATTAGACATAGGTGATCAGGCTATGTATAATTTAGGATTAACAATACAACGCTAGGACTAGTCGACTCGTATAATGTTCGATGTTTAATAAAGCTTTATTTTGGTTATAGTTGCGATTTTTATTTTTGAAAAATCGGTATTCTCTATAACCTGGCTCTGATACCAATCTGTCACACCCCGCCGAAGGCGGAAACGCGAGGTGCGACGAAATCAATATACATCGCAAAAGAGATATAGTACAATACCATAATTAAAATTTAAAGAAAAAGTACAACATTACAATATTGTTCTAGCCGACAAAGGCAATTGAAACATAAAGTTTGGTCTCCAAAAGATGGCATTTTAATACATAATGACCAGTAGTGACACGTGAAAACTTCATTATGCAAAAGCCTTGAAGAAAAAGCTTACTGACGATCACCTAAAATGCATGAGTGAAAACGGGTCAACTATAAAGATAGTTGGTGAGTACACACGTTTTATATGAAAAACCTTTTTGAGAAAGTCCACAAGGCAAAGGCGATGTCAATCCATTCAGTTGCAAGTCTCGCCCATACAAGACTTGTAACCTATGTGTTCACAACCCATTGCATAGAAAGTAGTATGTCTAGTAGTCAAGCATACGCGGTAATAACAGTTTACAATATAGCACCATGTATATAATAATGTATACCAGGCAAAGCCCCTAAAATAAATAACATGCGTCCCGTATCATAGTGAACAAGAGGTTGGCCGACCTCTAATAGCGCTATATATACTACCTAATGATAGGAGACTAATAATGTGAATGTACGAACAGTACGTCATACAACTATTATATACAATTAAGAACGCTCCGTGTAACAACCATGAAATTTCAGGACATTATTTTTACTAATTTTATTTTCTTATTATTCTATTTTTAAGTTAATTTACTTTTGCCGGGAAAGTTACCCGCGTAAGTCGTAACGTGTACACTTAAGCTCGTAATTTAATGTAGATTATGCCCAGTCTACATATTTATATGATTTATTTTCCCTCACGTACTTATTTTCATGTCGAATATTTAAATTTTCCATTTCTACGTGAAGTTTTCACTTTTTACGTTTTATGCGTTTTCGGCTCGCGTTTTAAGCTTTTACGACATTATAACACTCCGGAAGGCTCGAGAAATATATGACACATCAAATTTAGTCATTTTAAGTTAAATGTAATATTTTTATTTTAAAAAAAAAAAAATCAACTATATTACTTCTAGGACATTACATATGTTTTAACTTCCACGTTACCCGATAAACCCAAAAATTGCGTAAATCGTACGTTTTGTACTTTTTTTAGACCAACACTCACCTATGCCTACTATTTAAGCTACTAAGAGTCTATATATGTGAAAATAAACTCATTCCACATTTTATAAAGTTACCACTTTATACGTCACCCGGTAATTACGTTTACGCGTTTAAACCTTATGATTTAGGTACCATAACTTAACTCCTACTTACACAAATAATACAAATGAATTTTTAACAAAAATAAAATAAAATAAATATACCCTCCCCACACCCCAAAACCGGCCTCCCCTTGGGAATACCCAAAACAACACCAAAACTCTACAAACCACACTCATCCACTCATAACACATGCAAACAAACACCAAATCTCACCAAAAGCTCTCATCCTTGTTTTCTCCACCATATGAATGAGGAAAATACAGCTCACAACACCAAATTCATCAAGGTTTTACCATTTTTATTAATCATAATAAATTGAAGATCACAAGTCCTTTTAACTAGTCACCATTTTTGGTAAGTTCCCTAACTCTTTTTAATCTCATCTCTATGATTACTAGAGGTTTTTCTAGATTTAAGCTAAAAAACTCTTGCATGCATTCTTTTGGATGATTTGATCAAGTTTTCATAGGATTATTAGGTGTTAGATAGTTAGTTAAAATTGATTGGTAAGTGATATGCAAGAGTTGGTTAAAATGGATTTTTGATTTGTAGTTAGTGATTTACCTCATTGTTTTTGCAATCAAACTTATTAGATCTACAAAATAAACTTGAGCTCCTGGACTTTTTGAGTTCTTGAGCTAATAAAATGGTAGTAATGATTGAATATAGGCATGCATTGAACATAAACCAATTTATTAGGCTTAAAGTAACTCACTTGTCATTGGTAAAAAACTGTCCTGTTTTTCAAGAGACAAAATGTAACACCCCAACTGTAACACCCCGACCCGACAAGGGTCAAAATGCCACATTATGGTGTCAATCAGAACATACAAACGCAAGCGAAAGACTTATAAGCATAATAGTTACAAATGTATTCTAAGGTAATAATGAAATACTAACATCTAAACATAGTGAGTTCCAAAGCCAAATACAAATCCAAACTAATCTAACTGAAAATGAATCCAAATCTATCCAGAAGCAAATGGGTGTCTATCATCAGGGTAGTCCACTAAGAGCTCCTATGAACTCTGCACTCAAACCCCAGCTTCCAACCTAAAACCTGTCGCAGAAAAAGAAATGCGGCTGAGCTCCCAGTGAATAGATATAACCAAAACGAAATAATCGAAGCATATATAGAAGTATAGAGAAATGGAAACATAAGCTCCTGCTGAAACGAATATCATATGCCAAGCGAATAAGGGATCAAAGATCAATTGAACAAAATGTCATATATCATAAGAAGCAAAACAGAAGTGAGTCATAAGTATCATAAGGAAATCCAGAACCAAACGGAATCAAATCATAATATCATAAGGAAATGCCCAACAAGCTCAGAAAGCATGCCATATGCATAGTCACATAATCATATCATATCATATATCCGTCACATCATAAATAACCATAGAGGAGTGACCTCTCAAAAGTCAAATGGGGTGTATGGCACACACCAACCAATCACTACAAAGCCATATCATAACATATCATAAACCTAGGATGCATCCATAAGCTCCCTAAAACAGAATACATATACAAGTACGACGCTATGCATATATATAACAAAATGGCCATGTGCGCAAATAATCATATAATCATAACAGAAGGGAACTCCGTGGATCAATCACACCTCCACAGAAAGTGTCATGCCATTGGTGCCTCAATGACATGGCCAAGGTACCTCCATGGCTAGTTAGCTCGGGCAACAGAATAGATAAAAGCAAGGCTATCCATAATAATAACGAAGTAATCATAGTATAATCAACAAAGCATATCATAGCAAAGGAATCAAGGTCAAGGATCGAGAAGTCATGAGATCAGAACCCTTACTGAGAAAGGGTAGAATATCTGTACCTTAAACCGTAAATGAAACTATATCACAAAGATCAGAAGTTACTCCTTCTTCAGCGAATCTACACGAATTAATGATCGTCATATTATTTAAGAGCCATTTCATAAGTTATTACTGATTTATCACTTGTTGCTGAGCAGATTAACATATTAGGGTTTCCTTATATTTTTAGAAACTTTCTAAATTTAGTAACTTTCCAGGTTTAGTAACTTTCCATATTAAGTAAGTTTCCCGAATTAGTAACTTTGATACTTTAGGGTTACAAATGACAATTAAATAGACTTAAAGGTTTAATATAACAAATTTCATAGTTTAGGGCTAATTATGACAACTTATTATAGTTTAGGGTTTAACTTGTAAATTAGTTTCATAATGACCAACTTAGGACTTAGCCGAATTGGTGAACACTTCTAACTCATTTACGTATTAATTACGTTTGAAATGAACACACATGTATGTACACTTCTCGTTAACCTTCACACACCCTCGACCCAAATTTTAACCAAACAAGTACTACGTCTCTACTCATTTTATTTCAGTTTGTAGATATATTTGTGCACCTCATTTGACCAACTCACTCTCACGCACAGCCCCTCTATTTGACAGCCACAATAATAAGTCACACACATGAAATAACTAGACAAAACACAACTCATACTCTACCCTTTTAAATCTGATTAGCATCCACACACTCACACATTTTATTCCTGCTAAATTCCACTTACGACCCACACCACTATTCCATGCACGTACCAAAAAAAAGATCAGATAACTAAACATAAACATATACGTATTCACTTAAATCACACCCAAGCCAGCCCTTCTTCACGTCAGTAATCATGCATGTCCCTCTTAATTTCTTTAGGTTTGTTACCAGGTTATAGTCGTATAATATATACCCTATGCATGTTCTAATAACTGATCAAAGACGTATATCAAAACGCATTCGAATGCTCCAAAACATAAATAAGTCGACACATAAATGATTCATATTCTCATGATTTCATGCTGCGTTTATATATGTTATCCGTATACTCATGTTTAACGAAACAAACGATTAGTTTTACAGTTTATAAGCGTACATATATGTTGTATGCATGTCGACTGAATAGAAACAAAGAGATCGATATACCTCAAGGCTAGACAAGGACGATCGAAACTAAAACACGAACACAATTAGCTAACCAAATTTGAGTGGCGAGTTATACACCTCCAACAAATGAGACTGAAACGAATTCCCCACCACGAACCAAAGTTCACAACATGTATACCCAAGCAAATACCCACTACTGATCTCTAAATATTCGCACGAACCAAAATAGAACCGTTAGACGTATCACCCACACTCTGCCATCTCTTTAATCCTTTAGATAATCGACTCTGCCATCTCTATAATCCTTTAGAGAATCAGAACTAATCTGCAACCCATGCACAAAAAAGGTCAAACCAGTCCAAGCACTAACCACCATGTCGATCACCAAGCTAAACCACCACCTTCGTACCTTCTTCTTGGAGTAAAAGGAGCAGCCGTATGTATTAGGTATTTTAGGGTTTTATGAAATGTGGAATACAGTTTATAAAATGAAGAATAAATGGGAAGATAACATGGGAATAGTGCCGAGTTTATGGGAGGGTTATGGGAGACTCATTCAATATTCAAACCTTTCAATAGCTTTCGGTATTATCTCAAATTTATATTAAAAAGGTCTAAACTAGGTCCAAACGACTCATAACATGTGATATTCTCAAAAGAAATAAAGTGTGTCGAAATATTTGTTGACTTATTTCTCTTATCATCTTTCAAATATAACATTTGATATACTTACTTCTCTTATATTCCAAATTGTGTACAAGTTTACCAAGTGCTAGTTACAAGTCCAAAACAACATATTGCATGTGATATAATGTACTTAGGAACATTGGCTCTCCATAGAACACAAATCATTACAAATCTGATCCAACGAATATGAAACAAATGCGTAGCAGATGACAGATGTAATCTCACTAAGAGATATATGAAACACATATACACATGAGGAAAATACGGAGGTAGTGCTAAACAATACAACTTCATTAACTCTCTCTAGATTCTGAACGGACTAAAGAACTTGCTAATAATCAGAGAAGCACATATCGAAATATCAATTCGTATCAAAACGCATAATGAGATGGGTAACATATTCGCATCGATGATCAACTAAGCACATATCAGAATATCAAAACGTATCCGAAGACATAACGGAATAGGTAGAATAATCATACGGGTAAGAATAAATCTAAGGTCTAACGTATCGCGAGCTAAATCTTCCTTATATGCCCAAACGTCTAACTCTTCTATATGGAAACATCCTACGGAACACACAATTTGCCGGTCTAAAGTTTCAAAATTTCTCTTCCACAATGATAACTAATCCATTAGTCACTGTAATCAACCCCAGACCTTCAATAAGTAATTCTCTGACTCAATTCAACCAAAAGGTGCTCCACATCTCCGTTCATGAAAAACTCTGAAAGGAAACCCTTGTCACTTGCATGCCATCTGTCTTAGTGAGAAAACACAACCTAAACTAACACTTGTCACATTTCCTGCTCAACACATCATCCAAGATCGAATAGTTGTTCTGCTTATCCATCAGTCTGGAGGTGCAAAGCATTACTAATCTTGAGTCTTGTTCCTCAAGCCTTCAGCAGTTCTTCCTAGGAATGTGAAGTAAAAACTCGAATCTTTGACATGATCACTGCAGGTGCGCCATGTAGCTTGATTAATCTTCTGCCGAAAGAAAACCCTGCCAATCTTCCAAGTGAGCCGACTGATGCGTGGTCTAGTCAAATGATCTACTACAACTCAATTCGTGTTTTCCTTCCTAAATGTGCGCGGAAATCCCATTACAAAGTCCATGAAGATTTAATCCCACTTCTACATAAGAACATCCAAAGCTAAGGAAAACTACTTATACGCTGATGCTGACTCTTAACCTGTTGACACGCTAAATACTTCGCCACCAAGGTTGTCACAATCGTCTTCATACCATCCCATCAAAATTCTGCTTCAAATCTCTATGCATAATAGTACAACTAAGATGGATAAAGCAAATGGAACTGTGTGCTTCATTCAAAACCGCTTCCTTCAAGTCTTCTAACATACATCATCTTCCACCGGATTGCTCCTGAGCTTCTTCATTTCTATCACCAATCACTCCAAAGTCATACATCGGATAGTTCACCTCCTACGGTTCTAGCTGTATTGATGTATAACCGATACTCTTCCCATGTTGCATAAGGAAATAGCTAAGTCTCCTTCTTGAGTAGAAATAAATCTCTTTTCAGCTTCTCCAAATTCTCCTCTCATTCTTCATCCCAACCAAATTTACACTTTGAGAATATTACATAGAGCTTCTTCCGACGTAGAAATTTCAACACAAAATACGAAGATGATCCCCGTGTTTCTCTTTCATATCTGAATACACCAAGATGTCATACTATGACAATTGTCCAAGTATTCACGAAAGACACGATTTATCAAGCCCATAGGAACAGTCAGAGCAGTAGCCAATACAATTGGCATCACAACACTCATAAAAATCATTACGAATACGAAAGGCAATTTTAGGAACATCTTGCTCCTTCATACATAACTTAAAATAATCAGATCTAAAATTCATCATTGGGAAAAATTCATACTCTGGAGTTGATTAATCAAATCATCGATTCGAGGTAACGGATAACGGTTCTAACCACAATACTATTCAGCTTCCCGAGATCAATACACAACTTCATGTTATCATCATCCTTCTTTACGAATACAACTAGAGCACCCTACGGAGACACACTCGGACGGATAAAACCACTTCCTAGAAGTTGGTCCTTCAATTCTTTCCATTCAACTGATATCGTTCAATACGGAGTTTCTGAATTAGGCAAAACGTCGTTCTATACGGACAGAATTTTCACTCAAATAACTTATCGTTCTCAAGCACTGCTCAAGATCTCCTATGATCCCAATAAGTTCAAGTTATATGATGTAACTATTATCACGTTGGCCAGACGTCATATTACTTGCATCATATACACATGCCTTTATTGCAATCACAGTCTACCTCGAGTGGTGACTAAACAAATTCTCATAACCAAATCAAAACGAATTCACACTTAGATGGAAATCTTGATAGTTAAACCGAGAACACATTGCGAAATTTCAAACAACTGAATAACTCTCAAGGAGAGTTTCATCAAACAAAGTATCTTTACAACCGCGAAGGATTAACGTACGAGTTTTAAAGCAAAGGTGATCATAATTGTTTACCAGGTTGAGAACCATGGTACAAAATTTTGAGTTTCTCAAATCGCCAAAGATGACAAATCTAATATGACTGTTGTTAGCATCTCGATGCTCAGTCAACA
Organism: Artemisia tridentata subsp. tridentata; assembly: GCA_021014915.2. NCBI lineage: Eukaryota > Viridiplantae > Streptophyta > Magnoliopsida > Asterales > Asteraceae > Artemisia > Artemisia tridentata. Next base: position 192,650,107 of record CP139502.1, on the reverse strand, counting down.
GATCCATATTCAGAATAACATCGAATCAAACATTCCCAAAGAAAACAGATTAGCAGAATGAAACTTATCTTTAAATATCTTCAAAATGTACCGAACAATTCTGATACTCATGATGTATAATCACAAGATTCCTCGTAGGAATAAAACTAAGTAGAGCAATTTCTAATAGTGGAGGGGAACCTTAATATGCTTAGCAAAAGCAAGAGGAACCACATAATGTGTCGAACATATCGGATTCATACGAATTCTCTGAACGGACAAAAGGCATCTAAACGAATAACACATGAATCAAAGATCAAAGTTCGAAAGAACGTGATAACCTCATGATGTGCTCTATCGTGTACAAGTTTTAAAATTTATAAACACGATTTATCCGGTTCTCTATTTAACACATACGAGCAAGTATACTCGTCCGTGATTGTAAAGGTGGGTAAGTCGAGATCGCCCCAAGGGATTTGGTATTTGTATTAAATTATAACTAGCTTTGTAAAAAGGGTTGTCAATCCAATTTTTTTTGCGAAAATTCAAAAACGTAAATAGAATCCAATCAAACAAAACATATACTTGTGTGTAATTTCTTAACCAATTGCACAGAGTATTCTACAAAGTTTGGTGTAACTTGTAATGATGCACAATTTTATATGAATGATTAACAATCAATGGTTTATATCATGAAGAATCATTACTAAGAATTCAATCTCCTAGTTAACTCCTTTCGGCCTTATTAACTATTATGACAATTCTATTAATCACTAGTTGTTTAAAAAGCAATTCTTATCTCATAAATTCCTACAAATCCTTTCGGCATTTTCTCGTGATGAAATCGTTTCAAATCCATTTTAATGAGTAAATATGATGCTTGTCACACACCATATCCTATACTAATTCTTGCACTAACGTTTTGGAATAAAAACATAACGAAAATCCTTTCGGCCTTTTTATTCTTTAAAATGTTTTTACCAAAAAATTAAGCAAGATTAGATATTATTCCAACAAACTCATAAAATAAGAAATGTTTTCATGCATAACATTTTAAGATAAGAATACTCCACAATTAGTTACATCATACACACAAGTATACCACAAATTACTCCATAGCAATCAACATAACAACACGCAAGTAACAAACGAAACTTTCATTAAACTCAAAGTAAAAATAGTTCATTGTAAGTAAACAAGATATACCTAGCTTAGGATTACAAAAACTAGAATCGTGGAACTATAGCAACCACACTCCTCCAATCGCCTACTATGACAAGTAAACAACTCCAAACTCAAACCAAACTATTGAGACTCAAACCCAATATCTCCTGGACGTTTCTACAGCAATACTAGACTTTCGGGCAATAATAATAAGATAGTAAGTACTTTGGTGTAAGCCTTTTACTAATTTGGGGTGTCGCACTAAGCATACATGCATAGGGTCCAATATATAGTGTAAGAACACTTATTCTTCAAGCAAAAATGTCCCTCCAGAGTTAATATCAAGAAATGATCGGACTCCAATGATTAATGGGAAGTAAAACCTTCATTTAATGTGAAATGGTAACTGCAGATCTGTCCAACCGATCGGTTTTTGGACCAACCGATCAGTTCCTCACTTCGGTAAATTCCAACCGAATAAAAGACCTCTTTGATGTTTTATTTTGTTGTTTTGATACTTGTACAAGCTTATGGTAATATACATGAATCATGACTGAGCAATGAGTGGTTTACCAATTAATCTCCCTTAGAGTGTTGAGTGAATTTCAAAATTCTTCGTGAGGTGCTTACCAAAATAACCTCATTTTGTTGTTTTCTTCGTGAGGTTCGCTAGCGCGTTATTTTCATAACGGATGGTCACCAAAATAGGCTTTAGATCGCTGGCGCGTCATTTAGTTACTCAAAAACCGGATGGTCACTACAATATCCATGCACTACATATCTTTACAAAGCCATCACTTAATCCGGATGCTCGAAAGCTAACAACGAATAAAGTAATTTGGTAAAGGGTAGGGATAAGGCATGGGAATATTTATATGATAGATTTCTACAAAATGAAAAAAATAAAATAAGAACCAAGTTCAAATTCCGTTCCCAACTCTTTATACCACAAATGATTACTTTCCAAACTCCTTCGATCGTTATTCCGCATCACATACTCACTTATTTCTTCTTAGCTCATTGGCTAATTGATACTCATACATTATAGCTCATTGGCTATTCACTTTATTCACATTTTTTTTAACAAACGAAACTTTCTCGTCACCCCCACACTTTGGATGAGCACACGCTACAAAAAATACAAATAAGAGTAGCGACCTCCTTCTTCATTGAAACAACACATACACATATCAAAGTGTGGCCAACGTGTAATCATAAAAAAATAAATAGTTTTCGAACTTCAATTGAACTTGATTCGGGTAAGGCTAAGGTGTAAAGTGTAAAATATTTTTGTAATTTTCTGGATTTAATCAAAAGAAAAGAATGGCTCAGAAGGTGTAACTAAGGGTATCTAGCGTAAGAGATTAACGCTAACAAATGGGTTCCAAATACGAGGATAACTAACCGATGTGGTCAGCAAAAATATTTCTGTAAACGGATGGCCATTTGGTGTAAATCCTAAGTTGCCTCTTATCATTTGAATATATTTTATCACTTGAAAGTGATTTTAACCGTAAAGCATAACAAGTACAAGTTCTAGAATCAACATAATCACCGGCACACTCATAACGAAATATATAGCATAAGAAATGCTTTATACAAAAAGGCTCAAATCCTCACAATTTAAGAAAGGTTATAACATGTACTAGTAAATGCTATCGATTCCAAAATAAAATTGCTCTCATAACTTGATTAAATTCCAATTTTTTTTTTTCAAATAACCTCATTTTTACCATTGAATCATTCTAGTTCTTTAAACTATATGAATTATGTGAGGAAACAACTAGAAAATCAAGGGCGAACGAATTCTAGTTACTTAAATCCAAAGTTCTACTAAACCTAAAAAATTTAAAATTAAACCATTTTTCATATTTTTTTCCCTCCCCCACACTTAAGTTTTGCATTGTCCTCAATGTAATAAAAATGAACTTCAAAGTAAAGGAAATGGGAACATTTTAGTTAAAAAGGTACTACCAGGGTAAATACGCATACACATATTTGATCATAAATAAGTAAATGAGTTCTCCAACTCCAAATATTGATCAACAATAAGCTTCCGGTAATTCACCCCTGCAAAAACTACAAAAATATACGAAACAAAACAAACAAACAAACAAAATACTAAAACAAACAAAGTAATTAAATTAAAAACAAACTATACGTTATTAATCCTAAAAGAAAAAAAATAAATAAAAGAAAGTAGAGATAGAAATTATTCGACACACATAATTGTATTTTTTTAACACAAACCATAACATCAAGACGATCACTCATCATAGTTCTCGGCCTCCTCGAAAACTGTATAGACTCTATTTCTTTTCTTTTTCTGCCGCCCAGCTCCAGATGATGAACCACCAACATCGAAACTCAAACCTACAACCTCGGGAACTCTACCATACACTGGCACTGGCTCGGGAAAAGGTGCATACCCAGGATATGGGTAAGGATACGGACCAGGATAGGGATCATACGGAAATGGGTATGGTGGAACATTTGGTGGGTTGTAGGGTGGTACCGCATAATTGGCCTCACGTGCCAAGTGTTGGAGCATCGACATGGAATAATCATAATTATAGTTACCCCTCATCATCATTGAATCTCTCCAAACATCCCTACACTCAATACCATTTAGCTCACAGTTCCAATCTCCCCATTGGTGGTGGTGGTTGAGGTACGGCAATTGCTGGCTCAGTCCAAGCTCCCAATATCTTGTTCTTCTTATCCAACGCTTTTCCAAAACTCTTATCATCCCAAGTCTCACTCTCAATCGGACCCGAACACTTATCCAACTCTTCATCCTCAAAACATTCTAAATTCCTTGCCAAAGCGGTTACATAATGACCTCCACAAATATCATTCTTGTCTCTAATCCCCGGTGCTCTCCTAGAAAGATATTCGGTTATGATCCAAGCCGCATTACCATTTGATGTGTCGTGTGTGAGTACAAGCTTTAAATTTATAAGGGTCGAATTACCAAATCTAGAAACAACACATACGAGCAAGTGAACTCGTTCGTTATAGCAAGATTATGATGGTAAGTCGAGATCGTTCGCAGGGATTTTTGTAGTGAATCGAATTGTAAGCTACTAGCAGTAAATCTCTTAAACAAGCAATGATGTAAATATAATAATTCAAATGATTAAAAACTACACTTGCTTAGACTAATATACTACTCTTGAAAAGCATGATTGTGATAACTTTGGATAACATGTTGGTTATGATAATTAGTTTGGTGAACTAATCTATTGTTTCTACAAATTAAACCTTCGTCAAGATTTTAGTTCATAAAAACAAGCATTAAGTTTAACCAATCAATTCAAGATCAATTCAAGGTTCATAAGTTGGTGTACCTTAAACACAAAAATATTCTTTTGTTTTATCAAATAAGCTTAGGAAATGGTCAATACAAAAGGTAACCGATCATAGACAAAAGGTCACAATTGATAGACAAAAGCATTCTTATTACAACCACAATTAACTTTCTTTGTTTAATCAAGAATAATGGGTAAAAACAATCATTCATAGACAAATGATTATAACTAGTTGAATAACAATAGTTCTTTCGACCCTTAAAATTATTAGCAACTAGTTAAACTTGATCAACAAATGTCACTATGAAACTTAATCACAATTGGATCTTAGAATCAACTTGAAATTGAATTAAAACATGTTATCACAATCATACGCAAATCAATAAGTAATACACATCATCTAAGCAAGTGCACAAAGGCACTAGCCACTCATAGCAAACATGAACATAATCTCAGAACTTTGAACATTAGAAACCATAATTGAAAGTCTTACAATGATTGGAAATAGATTACAAATGATAAGGTAATGATACCCAAAGTATTGGTGTTGACTTCTTGATGTTTTGACCTCCAAATGTTGACTTCTTGAACCTCCAAAGCTTCCTTAACTTCTAAGGACGAATTTGGACTTTTGAGAGAGTATCTTGATGATTGTATGAGAGTTGGTATGAGGATTATTGAAAAGGTGTGTGTAAAACTCCTCACAAATGGTTCTATTTATACTATTCTCAAGCCTAGGGTTATTAATGGTTCAACTTGGCCTCCAAGCAGATAAAATAGTCTAGAATGCTCAATAGAAGGCTTTGGAATCATGCACCTAAGGACAGGAATCTTAATGATGAAGTTTTGGAAAATCAGACAACATCCAACCGATCGGTATTTCGTCCAACCGATCGGTTGGTCTTCAAACTTAGCCTCCATCCGAATCGGTTGCGGGCAGCCTCCGATCAGATGGAGCACTGCTGTTTTCTCTTTTTGTGAACTTTTGTTGTTTGGCCTTGTTCCTTCCTTTTGGTTCTTGGTTCTTCATTCCAAACTTGATCTTTTCTTTATCTTGGGGCTTGTCAACTTGATTACTTGGATCTTTATTCTTTGAAATGCCTTTTTGATTGGATCTTGACAAGAAAATCTTTGCACTATCATAAATATTTCCTTCTTCCTCATTTTTCTCATCTTTTTCTTCCTTTTTCCTGTTTTTGGCTACATATACTTTGCAAACACGCTTTGGTATGATTTAGTAACAAAAGCATATAAATATAACCAAATAACATATATAAAAACACGAATAACGCTACTAAAAACATGCACAATTTGAGCGTTATCATATTCCCCCACACTTAAACTTTGCTTGCCCTCAAGCAAATCTAGAAATAAAAACAATTATCCACATGGTACACGAGTATGATTAGAAAAATGTGATGCAAATCTATCAAGCACAAGTACAAGTTAGATTCATCATTTTAAGCTTTTATGGTTGAAGCATCGAGATGTTTGACAATACCCAAATGATTTTCTTGCTTGATACACATTACTAAACACCTCACGAAAGGAAAATGAAATATAATTCACTCAAAACACTCATTTGTATGGTTGGTGGAGTATAAGAAGAATCACACTCATTTGCTCAGTCATGATTTAAATATTACCATAGGCTTGTACGAGAAACAAAACTACACCGAAATGGCGTGAGCACCAAGTATAGATATCAAAGAGGGCTTTTATTCGGGTTTAAAGGCTTCAAGGGTTGAATTAGACTTATGAGCAACTGTCTTATGCAAAACATAATAGATCGCTAACAACGAATTCTCGCATTACCAAATAACGGATGGTCACTAGGGCATATCTTGGATCGCTAGCGCGCTATTCACATAACGGATGGTCACCAAAATACACACTAGATCGCTAGCAACGTTATCTAATTCCTCAAGAAATCGGATGGTCACTACATGTCCATACACTTGATAATTTCACAAAGTCAAAAGGGTAGGATAAGACATGGGATATGTTTTAGAAAGGGTTGATAATAATGAATATACAAAGTAGTCAAAGTCTACTGACCAAATGTTACTAGCTATTTCGAACCGCTATCATGCATTCTTGAAAAAATCCATACTTGATTGCACTATACATTATTACATTGCTCATTGGCTATTCTTGTCACCTTATAGTTGCGATATATTTTTTTTTTTTTTTTTTTTTTTTTTTTTTTTTTTTTTTTTTTTAACATAAAAACTTGTCATCTTATAGTTGCGATGACTTCACTTGGATAACTACTTTTGGAGTTTGCAACTTTCTTCGTACTTTCATGATTTCCCACATAACATCCATCTTGCCAAATAGCTAGCAACCAACCAAGACTTGACTAAGGGTAAGGCTAGGCTAAAGTGTAAAATCTTTTTGTATTTTTCTAGATTTTATCAAAAGAAAAAAATAATAGGCTCAGAGGGTGTAACTAGGGGTATCTAGCGTTAAAGATAAACGCTAACAAAAGGGTTTATACTGGTGGTTAACTAGTCAGTGTAACTAGCTAAATATCAATACGGAAGGATTATTTGGGTTAAATCCTAAGATTGCCTCTTATCACGCATATATACTTATATCACAAATGAAAAGTCATCTCACAACGGTCTCGTAATGATTTACAAGCATAAGTTCTAGAATAAATAAAATCACCGGCACATTCATAGCAAAAAGATTCAATGCATAAAAGATGTATGCTAGATACGAAACAGGCTTAAATCCTCACATTATAGTGGAAAGGGCTATAATATGTGCTAGCTAATGTTATCAATCCCAGAATGGATTGCAATATTAATCGGGACACATCTTAATTTTTCAAAAATTACAGGTTTTACCAGTGGATAGATCCAGTTATTCTAATATATAAACCTTAAAATGACAAATAACTAGATAACAAGGGCAAACAAAATTTGAAATTTAGCTAGAAATTTACAATCTATTCTTATTTTCCTATTCACCCCCCCCCCCCCCCACACTTAAGTTAAGCATTGTCCTCAATGTGATAAACGAAAGGAATGAAAATAGGGAAATAAGAGAATAAACCATATTTTCCTGCTCTAGATGATTCTTTGATCCAAGTGTCCATACTTTGTAATCATTACCTGCAGTAATCTTAAAACAAAAGAAACACACAAAATATTTCTACGTTTTATTTAAAAGTTAGTGATACACCCCCACACTTAAGTTCAGCTAAGGGATTAGATAAACTTTGGGGTTTAATCACTTGAAAATAAAAATAAAAATTAAAACAGCAAACACACGGGTTGCCTCCCGAGAAGCGCTTGTTTTATTAACGAGTCATTAGCCGGACTCAAACTTCCTTCTTGCTACGTTGGTGTAATTTTTGGTTTCTTCTTTGAGAATTTTGGAACATACACCACGTTTCCTATCACTATTCCTTCTCCAGTTTCATCTATGTCCTCCAATTTGATTCTTTCCCAAGGTCTAGGAAGAACATCATAGATATAACCAGATTCTTCGGCCCAAGGAGTGTTTTTCTTATAATCGGCCGGAAAGGGTGCCATGAATGTTATTGCTTCATATTCTGATTCAGGCGGAATCTCTTTGATAGAAATCTCGTTCATTTGCTCCTTGTCATAATACAATTTAATTCGGTGGCCATTAACAATGAAACTTCCACCTTGTTTGTCATGTAATTCAACATACCCAGATGGAAATCCATGTTTCACTATATACGGACCGAACCATTTCGGTTTTAGCTTAGGTGCTTTGAACTTGTATTTCATATTAAAAAGCAGAACTTTGTCTCCAGCTTTGAATTCTTTCCGGATTCTAAGCTTTCTGTCATTATACGCTTTGGTTCTAGCTTTGTAAAGCTTGGAGTTCTTGTAAGCTTGGAGTCTTAGTTCATCGAGTTCATGCAATTGCAAAAATCTCTTCTCTCCAGCTATTTTGAGATCAGGGTTACAGCTTCTGAGTGCCCAATAAGCGCGATGTTCGATTTCAAACGGCAAATGACAAGTTTTCCCATACAAAAGTCTGTATGGTGTTGTACCAATTGGTTTTTTATAAGCCGTACAAAATGCCCACAGAGCATCATCTAGTTTTCTTGACCAAACGACGGGATTGTCTTTGACCGTTTTTTCAAGTATCCTTTTTAAGGCTCTATTGGTATTTTCGACTTGACCACTGGTCTGTGGGTGATAAGCTGTGGCGAAACGATGATGAACTCAGTATCGTTTCATAATTTTCTCCATTTGATTGTTACAGAAATAGGTTCCTCGATCACTTATTAAAGCTTTAGGAATTCCATAACGAGCGAAAAGCTTTTTGAGAAAATTAACAACAACTCGTGCATCATTTGTGGGTAGAGCTTCGGCTTCAGCCCATTTCGAAACGTAATAAATAGCAACGAGAATGTATTCGTATTTGTGCGATTTAGGAAATGGTCCCATAAAATCGATTCCCCAAATATCAAATATTTCGCAGACTTGAATGCTCTTTTGAGGCATTTCATCTCTACAAGAAAGACTACCGGATTTTTGGCAAGCATCGCAGTTTTGAACAAGAGTATGAGCTTCTTTGAAAATGGTTGGCCAATAAAATCCAGCATCAAAAACTTTTTTAGCTGTGGTGGAAGGACCATAGTGTCCCCCAGTCGGGCCATGATGGCATTCATCAAGAATTCTTCTTGTTTCGGTACCAGAAACACATCTTCTGATCATCCCATCGGGACACATCTTGAAAAGATAAGGCTCTTCCCAATAATAGTGTTTTAATTCTGAAAAGAGTTTACTTCGTTGGGCATGAGTTAAACCTTTTTTGAGAATTCCTCCAACGAGGTAATTTGCATAATCTGCAAACCACAGAATTTCGTTTTCATCATTTGTATTAACAGTCATGAGAGTTTCATCAGGGAAGTAATCGACAATCTCGTCTTCCTTTAACTCTTCCAAATTTGGATTCTCAAGACGAGACAAATGATCAGCAGCTAGATTCTCTGCTCCTTTCTTATCTTTGATTTCGATGTCTAATTCTTGGAGTAGCAAAATCCATCGGATAAGACGCGGCTTTGCATCTTGTTTGGTAAACAGATATTTGAGCGCTGAATGATCAGTGAACACAATCGTTTTTGAAAGCACAAGATAAGATCTGAATTTGTCGAAAGCAAAAACAACGGCTAACAATTCTTTCTCCGTAACCGTATAATTTTGTTGAGCATTGTTGAGTGTTTTGCTAGCGAAGTATATAGGACGGAAATGTTTTCCTTCACGTTGTCCTAATACAGCTCCAACAGCAAAATCGCTTGCATCGCACATGAGCTCGAATGGTAGTGACCAATTAGGTGAAACCATAATGGGTGCACTAGTCAGTTGGGTTTTCAATGTTTCGAATGCCTTCATACAATCTGCATTGAAGTCAAAAACAGAATCTTTTTCTAGAAGTTTCGTCATTGGACGAGATATTTTGGAAAAGTCCTTAATGAAACGACGGTAGAAACCGGCATGTCCTAGAAAACTTCTAACGGCTTTAACGTTGGTTGGAGGTGGTAATTTGGTGATAACATCGATTTTTGCTTTGTCAACCTCCATTCCTGCATTGGAAATTTTGTGTCCTAGCACAATTCCTTCAGTCACCATGAAATGACATTTTTCCCAATTGAGAACAAGATGTGCAGCTTCGCATCTTTCGAGCATTTTATCGAGATTAGAAAGACAAGCTTCAAATGAGCTTCCAAAAACTGAAAAGTCATCCATGAAAACTTCCATAGATGTTTCAAGCATGTCTTGGAATATAGCAATCATACATCTTTGAAAAGTCGCAGGTGCATTACACAGACCAAAAGGCATACGCCGGTAAGCGTAAGTTCCAAAGGGACATGTGAATGTAGTCTTTTCTTGATCAACAGGATCAATGGGAATTTGAAAATATCCTGAAAAACCATCAAGGAAACAAAAGTACTCGTTCCCTGCTAATCTCTCAAGCATTTGATCCATGAAAGGTAAAGGAAAATGATCTTTTCTGGTGGCTTTGTTTAATTTTCTGTAATCAATACATACCCGCCATCCAGTGACAGTTCTAGTAGGAACTAATTCATTCTGTTCGTTAGTCACAACAGTCATTCCTCCTTTTTTCAGAACGCAGTGAACTGGACTCACCCAAGGACTATCCTCGATGGGGTAAATGATACCGGCATCAAGAAGTTTGATGATTTCTTTTTTAACAACTTCTTTCATGTTGGGATTGAGTCAACGTTGTCTTTCTTCAACGGGTTTAGCATCTTCTTCGAAATTGATTTTGTGTTTACAAAAATCAGGACTAATTCCTGGTATATCAGATGTTTTCCACGCAAAAGCTTTTTTATGATTCTTGAGAACAGAAATGAGACATTCTTTTTCCTTATCATTGAGCAACGAAGATATGACTACTGGAAGAAGTGAATTATCTTCCAAGTAAGCATATTCAAGATTTTCGGGAAGTGGTTTCAACTCAAGATCAGTTGGTGGTTCTTGAAGAGATGTTTTGATTCTCAATTGATCATTGAAAGCGATTTCCTCAAAATCTTCCTCTATTATTTCTCCTTCTTCTACTTCTTCTTCATCTTCTTCAAACTTAACTTCCATAAAATCAGCGAATTCTTTATCAAAGTTTGTTTCACTAATTTTTTCTGAAGTAGTCATGAATGTATCAGAATCGTCAAGTAATGCATCCAATTCTTCCTCAGTGACTTCATCGATGACATCAATGTTAAAACAAGTGTCATCACTGGAATATGGATATTGCATTGCTTTATCGATTAAAAAGGTAATCCTATCTTCTCCAACTCCAAGATTGAGTTCTTTTCCTTTTACTTTGATGATCGCATCGGCTGTGTTTAGGAAAGGTCTTCCTAAAATAAGAGGTACTCTACTATCTTCCTCCATTTCTAAGATCACAAAATCCACAGGAAAAATGAATTTACCAACTTGGACAAGCATATTCTCAGCAATTCCAACAGGATATTGGTAAGAATGATTTGTTAATCGAATACTCATCCTTGTAGGTTTCAAAGTAGTGATGGAAAGTTTAGAATACAACGAATAGGGCATCAAATTGATACTTGCACCTAGATCGGCTAAAGCATCGCATGTGATGTTGTTTCCTAACGTGCATGGAATCAGAAAACTTCCGGGATCTCCCAGTTTTGGTGGAATTTTGTTTTGAACAATGGCTGAACATTCTTCATTGAGAAAGGTAGCGGATATTTGCTCCAACTTGTTTTTGTTATTAAGAAGTTCTTTCAAAAATTTCCCATAATTGGGCATTCCAGCTAAAACATCAACGAGGGGTACATTGAGTCTAACCTCTTTGATTATTTCAACAAACTTCTTATAACGTTCTTCCATCTTTTCTTTCTTAAGGCTCTGAGGATATGGAATTTTTGGTGTATACGCCTTAACTGGTAGGATGGGTTTGGGTGGTATTTTTGTGGTATTTTCCTTCTTGGCTTCTTCAACTTCATCCTCAATGATCGTGGTATCATTTGGATTGGGTGGTGGATCATAAGAGAGACCACTTCTTGTGAATACAGCATTGATATGCTCATTTCGAGTCTGTGGTGGACGATAAGTTTTATCGTTTGATCCAGATGATGTTGGTTTAGGGTTGGTTTGGGTATTACTTGGTAACGAACCTGATGGTCGGGAAGAAATTTGATCAGAAAGTCTACCAAATTTGTTTTCAAGATCCTGAATAGATGCTTGATGATTTTTCTGACCTTGCTCAACTTTGGTTTTGAGATTGAAAAATTGGTTCTTGACGAACTCATTGGTGGATTTTTGAGCAGTTACGAATTCCCTCATCATTTTTTCAAAATTGAATTCTTCCGGTTTTTTATCAGAGGTTTGTGGAGTCTGATTGTCTACTCGTGGTTGAGAATCACGGTTGTTATCCCTTTATTGGCGATCTTGCCAATTTACATAATTTCGTCCGTAATAATTTCCACGATAACCGCCTCCACGGTATCCTCCTTGGACATAATTAGCTTCTCCTTCTTTGGGTTGGTCCATTGGTTGATCGTCACATTCTGATGATGGATGATTACCTCCACAGTTGTTACAACCGTCTCGCATTTCTTTCATTTCTCCTTTAAGATCTTTGTATTGCGAGTCGATTTTGGAAGTCAAGGTTTCCATTTTCTCCGTGAGTTTAGAGGTATCGGAACCTTTAGCAAAAGCAACGGTTTTTCGTAAGGGTTTGGTTTTGGCATCTTTTGACCAATCGAGTTCAAGAAGAACTCGGTCTTCAAGCAATTGATATGCCTGGTTAGGAGTCTTATAAAGAAAAATTCCTCCAGCATCAAGATTTCCTTGAGATGCTTCATCAAGTCCATGGTAGAAGATTTGGATAATGATTCCTCGTCCTAAACCATGTCCATGACAACTACGAAGCAAATCTTTCATACGAAGCCAGGCTTCGACGAGTGATTCGTTAGGGTTTTGTGTGAAAGCACGAATTTCTCCCATGAGTCGATCAAACATGGCAGGAGGAAAGAATCGGCTTACAAAAGCTTTCCTCATCTCCTCCCAAGTATTGATAGTTCCTGGGGTTAATTCGTTATACCACACTTTTGCATCTCCAGCAAGTGATGATGGAAAAAGTTTGAGTTTAATGGCATCCACATTGGTGTCTCCATATCGGAACATGCCACAAATTTTGATGAATTCGGCAATATGTTTGTGAGGATCGGCCCTTGAACGGCCATCGAATTGACGGTCTTTGATCATAGAAAGATGGTGACCTTTCACGGTGAAATTGTCACCTAGGTTGACAACAACAATAGCAGCTCCAGGAGTGGGTGCTACGGTTCGGTTGACTTCCCACATGGGTCTATCGTCAGCCATGGGAAAAGGTTGATCAGTGAAGGGGTTATAAACGACTTTGGCTTCAAAAAGGTTATCAAACGGTGGGTTTCGTACTCTTGGTACACGATTGGCTAATGGAACAAAGGGTTTTCTTTTTCTTCTTGGTCTTCGGACTAAACGTTCGGGATCTGAAAAAGGTGAAATTGGTTATATTCCAGTTGATCGAGTGTTAGTACAATTCTCAAGAGAATCGAGGCAATGTCTAAACACACGAGCAAAGAATGGAAACAATTTGAAAAATCAGGGTTGGTGATCCGATCGGATGAGATGTGGTACCGATCGGATGGTTGTCTCGGTAAAATTGGGTTTGAAAGGATACCGATCGGATAGACTGACTAATGATCGGATAGAGCTCTCGGAAAACTTTTTATTTTGGGATCCGATCTGATGGGATACGATACCGATCGGATGGTGCTCTCGGTAAAATAAGAAATTGAGCAACCGATCGGATGGATGTGAAACCGATCGGATGGTCAGCTCGGAAAACTTTTTTTTTATGAAAACAAACTATGAAAGAAACGGACTGCTAAAACCTACAGAAACACGATCAAAATCCCCGGCAGCGGCGCCAAAAACTTGATGTGTCGTGTGTGAGTACAAGTTTTAAATTTATATGGGTCGAATTACCAAATCTAGAAACAACACATACGAGCAATTGAACTCGTCCGTTATAGCAAGATTATGATGGTAAGTCGGGATCGTTCGCATGGATTTGTGTAGTGAATCGAATTGTAAGCTACTAGAAGTAAATCTCTTAAACAAGCAATGATGTAAATATAATAATTCAAATGATTAAAAACTACACTTGCTTAGACTAATATACTATTCTTGAAAAGCATGATTGTGATAACTTAGGATAACATGTTGGTTATGATAATTAGTTTGGTGAACTAATCTATTGTTTCTACAAATTAAACCTTCGTCAAGATTTTAGTTCATAAAAACAAGCATTAAGTTTAACCAATCAATTCAAGATCAATTCAAGGTTCATAAGTTGGTGTACCTTAAACACAAAAATATTCTTTTGTTTTATCAAATAAGCTTAGGAAATGGTCAATACAAAAGGTAACCGATCATAGACAAAAGGTCACAATTGATAGTAAACTATTAATCTTTCGACCCTTGAAATGGTTTACAATCAATCCTGTTTTGATAGACAAAAGCATTCTTATTACAACCACAATTAACTTTCTTTGTTTAATCAAGAATAATGGGTAAAAACAATCATTCATAGAAAAATGATTATAACTAGTTGAATAACAATAGTTCTTTCGACCCTTAAAATTATTAGCAACTAGTTAAACTTGATCAACAAATGTCACTATGAAATTTAATCTCAATTGGATCTTAGAATCAACTTGAAATTGAATTAAAAAATGTTATCACAATCATACGCAAATCAATAAGCAATACACATCATCTAAGCAAGTGCACAAAGGCACTAGCCACTCATAGCAAACATGAACATAATCTCAGAACTTTGAACATTAGAAACCATAATTGAAAGTCTTACAATGATTGGAAATAGATTACAAATGATAAGGTAATGATACCCAAAGTATTGGTGTTGACTTCTTGATGTTTTGACCTCCAAATGTTGACTTCTTGAACCTCCAAAGCTTCCTTAACTTCTAAGGACGAATTTGGACTTTTGAGAGAGTATCTTGATGATTGTATGAGAGTTGGTATGAGGATTATTGAAAAGGTGTGTGTAAAACTCCTCACAAATGGTTCTATTTATACTATTCTCAAGCCTAGGGTTATTAATGGTTCAACTTGGCCTCCAAGCAGATAGAATAGTCTAGAATGCTCAATAGAAGGCTTTGGAATCGTGCACCTAAGGATAGGAATCTTAATGATGAAGTTTTGGAAAATCAGACAACATCCAACCGATCGGTATTTCGTCCAACCGATCGGATGGAGCACTGCTGTTTTCTCTTTTTGTGAACTTTTGTTGTTTGGCCTTGTTCCTTCCTTTTGGTTCTTGGTTCTTCATTCCAAACTTGATCTTTTCTTTATCTTGGGGCTTGTCAACTTGAATACTTGGATCTTTATTCTTTGAAATGCCTTTTTGATTGGATCTTGACAAGAAAATCTTTGCACTATCATAAATATTTCCTTCTTCCTCATTTTTCTCATCTTTTTCTTCCTTTTTCCTGTTTTTGGCTACATATACTTTGCAAACACGCTTTGGTATGATTTAGTAATAAAAGCATATAAATATAACCAAATAACATATATAAAAACACGAATAACGCTACTAAAAACATGCACAATTTGAGCGTTATCACCATTCTTATCCTCCTCTAGCAATTTCATCACCTACAAGTTAGGCTGATTACACTTATCTCTACTACCCGTCCTATGCAAAACTCCCCAAGCTATCAACTTTTGCAAAATCTTCATCAAAGGGTTCCTTAACTTGGATGAATTTCTTCTAGAACACCCCGGATCAACAACTCGATTCCAATAAGCTGGAATACCATCATAGTCATTAGGAAACCTCACTAAGCTCACAAAATGAGCTTCAAACAACCTATGTTCAACCTCATGTTGCTCATACAAACCAAGAGCCACAGCAAAACCCGGAAAAGTATACGCATGCTCATTCCCGCATAACCTAAACCAAATACAAGTCTCCCTCATAAGATCAACCACTTTCCTTTCAAAATAGAAAGTTGAAAAGAATTCCAAACACCATTCTCGACACACATCTTCATAGATACTAAAAGCTCTTTCCCATGAGAAATATTCAAACGTATCCCCATCACCAGGATACACATAAGTCATTTTCATCATCTCCCTCAACTGATTTTCACATTCATACTCCGTAAACAAACTCCAATCAATTAAACGTGGTTCGGCAATAGTCCTAACCTGTAACTTAGAAAGGCACTCATGATAGGCATGCTTTTCTTCCTTCTTCAACTTACTGAACTTAAGATTCTCATTGTTTTCCGATTGAACATTATAGGTAACCTTGCTCCTTGCATTTCTTTGAACATACTTAGTCACAATCGGGTTAACTCGAACACATGACAAACTTGAAGAACCTACAACATTACTCTGTAGAAAACACAAATATATGTTATTATAAGAGTATAAGAACCAACGCTACATGATTTAGAAGTCCAAAGAGCTCATTTTAATTTTTTAATAAATGCTAACGAGCCCTCCATCCGATCGGTATTGGCTTCCATCCGATCGGATGGAGTAAAAAGTCTGTCCCAACCGATCAGTCGCAACCCGCAACCGATTCGGTTGGGGTTCTGCTGCAAACGAAAAAACTTTTTATTTTTGACTTCAATCGATTTCTAACAATTCCAACTCTCTCCTGGCCTGCATTTGAACACTTATGATGGTTTCTACAACTCCAATTCATTCCTATATCGATCCATACAATCTCCAAATGATTTCTTAATCAATTCTAGAACACTGATGCGTTCGCAAAAGGTTTTAAAATTTGTAAACAAGAATTACCGGAAAACTAGGAAGACATTCGGGCAAGTATACCCTTATCGTGTATAGTTAGGGAATGGTAAGTCAAGGTCGTCCCACGAGATTTGAGTGTTTTCGAGATGAAGAATCTAGTGTAACAAGTATGTGCTAGAAGTATATTGGTTGTCACGGTCCAAAATACTATGAGGCGTCTAAACATATAAGTAGCAACTAACACGAAAATGATAATGATGTAAATTCAATAATATAAGAGACAACACTTATTTAGATTAGTTTAGGATATTGGGATTGCTTAATATGAGAATGGTTTGACAAGTTGATTACAAATATTAGAATATGATGGTGACAAATTCCAATCTATGATTTAAAGTATATAACCCTCGCGAAAGATCATAAAACAATGAAATCAAGCATAAAGCATAATCAACCAATTCGGGACTTAGTTTATTTAACAAGTTTGATCCGCGGTAGTTTCACAAACTTATCATTGCAAATCAAGTTACTAATGAAATGGTCAATACATTAGATAATCATCCATAGACAAAACGATTATAACTAGTTGGTTGATAATAACCCTTTCGACCTATGAAATCACCAACAACTAATCAAACTTGAAAAGCAAATGTCACAAAAGCTAAGCACACTTGGTTTTTTGAATCAAGCATGAAATTGATCAAGACCATAATTAAACACAAGCAATCCCCATATGATAAACATCATCCAAATAAGTGTATAAAGAAATTACTCCATATTGTTTTCAACAAAATCCAATGTAACAATAATCATGAAATCAACAAACATCTTGAAATATAAAAGAGAATTACCAAAGTAAGATTACAATTAGTAATGGAAGGAATTATAGCAATCCTTAGGCCTCCAATCAACTACAAGCTTCTAACCAACCGGAAAATTATGTCCAAACACTTTCTCTAGCACTTGAGCACTTCTTCTTGAATTGGTAGAGGGTTCTTGGTCTTTTGGGTTTGATAATATTGAGGGGATATCCTGGCCTTATGGTGTAAGAGAGGATAGATGGTGAGTGGTGATGTTATGTTGTAAAATCATTGTCCAAAACTCTTGCACAAGGGTTGTATATATGCTTGTGGGTGAGAGGGATGTAAACTTGGCCTCCAAGTGTCATTAAGGTGATATAAAATACAGCCACAAGTAGTTAATCGATGGACTTGAAGAGTTGGGGACTTAATTCCACTCATAAATGCAACATTGAAGCATAGAAATGCTTCCAGCCGTCCCCTACTGAGATCAAGCCACACGACTAAGATTCTACTGTTTAACCATGAATTTTCCAAGCCAAATTTGTAGATTTTTCTTTTCTCTTCGCGTGGCCTCTTGAATCAAGTAAATCCGAGTTCGTATGCTCAAGATATGGTCAAAACAGTGGAGGTGTATCGAAAAAAAACTAGACTTCAAACATTCTTCGAGTTAGCTTCTTTTCTTCATTTCACTTCTCGTTTTCCGTCATTTGCTTTATTCATGAGTCTTTGGAGTTATAACTTCATGACTTTAACATTCTCAAATATGCTTCACGAGACTTGCATTTGTCGTGAATTCTTCGTACATGCATAACTCATTGTTTATTGATCGTTTCTTCACCTTTTCCTTTATTTTCTTTGACTTAGTTGTATCTGAACCTGAATACATCTTTTGTACCTTTTAAGCGTAAAATGTTCACAAATACACCCAAGAACACTAGCAAATCAAACTCTTCAATTAGTGTTCTAATCAACAATGCACTATCCTAACATCACTAATTGACAAGCATATAACATCTTGGAATCATCAATTGAATCTTAATTCGATTCAAAGTTTTGACCCAATTCAATCCGAAAATTCAATTAACCAATTCTTCCTCAAAACTTAATCAATCAATCTAATTCTTTTTGCAATGTGTTCATCTATCAATTACCCATCTATTCCTAAAAGATTACATCTTAATTCGAAGTCTATCAAAAATACCCAAATCTTAACCTAATTCAATAAATCCGAATTAAAACCTAATTAAACCAAATTGATGATGTTACTTACTTGTTTTGGAGCCATGAATGATCTTTAAACACTCCTGCAACTTCTAATTAACTTCTTATGGTCGAATTTATGGACCCAAATTTGGTGGAGTGTGTGTGTGTGGGTTTCTTGTGATTTTTAAAATTGTGGGCTTATATATTCAACCCCATCTGATCAGCTTCATGATCCAACCGATTCAGATTAAGTTTTTGTAAAAAATTACTTTTCCTTGTAAATACACTTTGGTAAACTTGTAAAAGTAAACTCAAATGTATTTTTCCTTCAAAAATTCCTTTTGGTATGTAAATGTTCCACCACACTTGGTCTATCAAAATTTGTCCAAGTCTATGACTACTAACCCTAAACAAAACTAACACTAAAAATCTCAACTAAAAACATAAACTCCATAATCATAAAAGTTTAATAAAAAGAAGTCTTAACATAAACCTTAAAATTTAAAATAACTTAAATGCAAATATTAAAATACTAAAATGCATAAAAATTAAAAGAAACAAACAACTAGCGCAAGTTTTGTGCTTTATTCTTCAACTTGTTGCACTTGATCTCCTTCATCCTTGAAAGTATTCATGCCTTAGGATGTCTTCACTTTGAAATTTTCCGGACAACTTCCTGTTTGTCTTTTGTGTCTTAAACCTTCTTGCAAAATTCCTTCCACTTGGGCAAACAATATCGAATTTCACATGCCACTCCCCATCTCCATCTTCTTTCTTGTAAACACTCGGACCGTCGGGTCCCCACTCCAAATTTTTGAGTTGGACCGGTAATGATCCAAGAAAATCTGTAAGTTTATTAAACACAAAAATATTTTTAAATGGGTTAAAGAAAGCCTCCATTGCTAGAGCTCTCTCCATTTCATCTTCGATATCAAAGAAACTAGGAGTAACCGGCCCATATTTAGGCCTACCATCCTCGTCTCTTCCTATTTCAAAACATCCCAAGTATTCTTCCTCATTATCTTTCTCATGCACTTCCTTTACCATTTTCCCTCTAGGTTTTGGGTAGTAAGTATGTTTCAAAATCCCATCATCAATAGTCATCGTACCACGGCCCATGTCTATTATAGCCCCACATGTTCTTAAAAATAGTCTACCTAAACAAAAGTGGTAATTCTTTGTCTACCGGTATGTTAAGTACTAACAAGTCAACTAAAAATGCTTGGTACCCTATTTGCAATCTAACATTTTTCACCTCACCCATTGCTTTTGGTTGAGAATTGTCGGCCATGGTGAGATTAGATTGATTAGGTTGGGGGTTACTAAGTCCTGACCTTTTGTACAACGGATATGGCATAACACTCACACTTGACCTGGGATCGGCCAATGCATACATAGGAGTTGTTCCATTTACCTTGACTGGTAAAACAAAGTTCCCCGAATCACTCATCTTCTTAGGTAATCCGTTCTCCACAATTCTTTCTCTTTCTACCTCATCAAAAGTTTTGCCTTCTAGCCTAGATCTAGCCATCATGACCGCATCCAATTTATTACGGTAGGTCATATAGTTATTCAACACTTCTACCACGGGCTTCTTTTCCATAAGTTCATGAAATTTCATCTCCAAATTCTCCAAGATAGCCTCCTTTTGTTCTTGAGTCAAAGGCTTAACGGTTTGTGGTGAGTTTGGTGGTGAATTAGATGATGACGATGATGAATTATCATTCTTTGAGGTGGAGGGTTGGGTTAATTTGTTAAGAGGTGCTTTCTTCCTACTAGCCTTTCCCATTTTAACAACTTCTTCCTTCCCTTCCTTGACTTCTTCCATTCCTTCACATAATTCCTCAAGCATCACATCTACCTCCTTTTCTTCTTCTAAATCGATGATATCAATTCTCATTTCACCAAGTGCAAAATCAACTTTACACTTAGTGGTAACAAGAAAATCCCTTCCAAATACTACCTCCGGCTCATCGGTGTTTCCATAGTCTAGAACAACAAAATCAACCTTAAAACCATGACCGTGAATATTCACTTTCACATCTTTCACTTTCTTTCTCCCGTAATCTTCATAATCAAGGCGAACAAACCCAAGTTTATCTAGTACATCCTCGGTTATATAATTATCTCCATACTCCATATTCAATTGTGCATCCCAAGCTTTGACTCCTTCCACACCACAAGGTGTAGCAAACCTCATGTGTGGTGCATCGAACTCCTTCGGAGGAGCTCTTGTAAACACAACATGAAATCATATCAAGTAAACCACAAACACAAAAATCCAAATCATTAGCATTAGGGTTAGTCATAATCGAAACATACTCAAAATGAAATCATATCAAGTAAACCAAAAAGTTCTAATAAAAAAATGAAAAATTGAAAAAAAATTTATGAGGCATCCATCCGATCGGTAATCAACTCCAACCGATCGGATGTGTAACCATCTGATTCGGTTGGTTCAACCAAACCTTTTTTTTTTTTTTTTTTTTTTTTTTTTTTTTTTTTAAACCAAAACTTATAAAATTACAAACAAAAATCAAAACAAATCAATTCAAATCCCCGGCAACGGCACCAAAAACTTGATGTGCTCTACCGTGTACAAGTTTTAAAATTTATAAACACGATTTATCCGGTTCTCTATTTAACACATACGAGCAAGTATACTCGTCCGTGATAGTAAAGGTGGGTAAGTCGAGATCGTCCCAAAGGATTTGGTATTTGTATTAAATTGTAACTAGCTTTGTAAAAAGGGTTGTCAATCCAATTTTTTTTGCGAAAATTCAAAAACGTAAATAGAATCCAATCAAACAAAACATATACTTGTGTGTAATTTCTTAACCAATTGCATAGAGTATTCTACAAAGTTTGGTGTAACTTGTAATGATGCACAATTTTATATGAATGATTAACAATCAATGGTTTATATCATGAAGAATCATTACTAAGAATTCAATCTCCTAGTTAACTCCTTTCGGCCTTATTAACTATTATGACAATTCTATTAAACACCAGTTGTTTAAAAAGCAATTCTTATCTCATAAATTCCTACGAATCCTTTCGGCATTTTCTCGTGATGAAATCGTTTCAAATCCATTTTAATGAGTAAATATGATGCTTGTCACACACCATATCCTATACTAATTCGTGCACTAACGTTTTGGAATAAAAACATAACGAAAATCCTTTCGGCCTTTTTATTCTTTAAAATGTTTTTACCAACAAATTAAGCAAGATTAGATATTATTCCAACAAACTCATAAAATAAGAAATGTTTTCATGCATCACTTTTTAAGATAAGAATACTCCACAATTAGTTACATCATACACACAAGTATACCACAAATTACTCCATAGCAATCAACATAACAACACGCAAGTAACAAACGAAACTTTCATTAAACTCAAAGTAAAAATAGTTCATTGTAAGTAAACAAGATATACCTAGCTTAGGATTACAAAAACTAAAATCGTGGAACTATAGCAACCACACTCCTCCAATCGCCTACTATGACAAGTAAACAACTCCAAACTCAAACCAAACTATTGAGACTCAAACTCAATATCTCCTGGGCTTTTCTACAGCAATACTAGACTTTCGGGCAATAATAATAAGATAGTAAGTACTTTGGTGTAAGCCTTTTACTAATTTGGGGTGTCACACTAAGCATACATGCATAGGGTCCAATATATAGTGTAAGAACACTTATTCTTCAAGCCAAAACGTCCCTCCAGAGTTAATATCAAGAAATGATCGAACTCCAATGATTAATGGGAAGTAAAGCCTTCATTTAATGCGAAATGGTAACTGCAGATCTGTCCAACCGATCAGTTTTTGGACCAACCGATCGGTTCCTCGCTTCGGTAAATTTCAACCGAATCGGATGCGGGTTGCATCCGATCGGTTGGATGCTTCATGCACTCACAACTTTAACTTTTTCTTGCCATTTCTTGTCGCATGCTTTATCCTTCATTTAGGTGCTGATTTCTTCCATAGAACTTGATATTTCCTTGATATATGAACATGGAAATCTTAACACTATCAAATCCTTGAGTCCTTGTGTGGTTTCTCTCTTGTCACCATCTCGAGAATCTTCCAAATGTGCATAATCAATCCAATTCTTCGTCTTTTCATCATCTTTTCCTGTACTTGGCTACATTTACTTGCATATACACTTTTTCATGATTAAGTAACAAATATATACAAATATAACCAAATATGATGCACAAAACTAATGATAACGCAACTAAAAACATGCTCATTCTGAGCGTTATCACCTCAGGAAGTGAAACCTGTAAGGCATTACTGCAAAATTCTCAAAGCATTCTAAACTTATGTTGCGTATCTCGCTAAATCTTCTAAATCTCCAAACGAATTATCTTATAAAGGCTTAACTAAAAGCAGAGGCATAAATCAGGGTGATGCGGAAGACAGATAGCTAACCAATTCCTTATCTTATAATCTACCCAATCCTCACCAGTCACAACTAATAGTTTCTACAGGGGAAACCTAAGGCAAAATTTCAAAGGTTGTTCCATAAGCTCCTACAGTGCAAACCTAAGGGTCCAAATCTTCACAAGCCATAACTTATGTGCTACAAGTCGCAGCCTGAGCTCTGATACCATAATTGTAACACCTCAACCCGACAAGGGTCAAAATGCCACATTATTGTGTCAATCAGAACATACAAATGCAAGCGGAAGACTTATAAGCATAATAGTTACAAATGTATTCTAAGGTAATATTGAAATACTAACATCTAAACATAGTGAGTTCTAAAGCCAAATACAAATCCAAACTAATCTAACTGAAAATGAATCCAAATCTATCTAGAAGCAAATGGGTGTCTATCATCAGGGTAGTCCGCTAAGAGCTCCTACGCACTCTTCACTCAAACCCCAGCTTCCAACCTAAAACCTGCCGCAGGAAAAGAAATGCGGCTGAGCTTAAAAAAGCCCAGTGAACAGATATAACCAAAACGAAATAATTGAAGCATATCTATAAATATAGAGAAATGGAAACATAAGCTCCTGCTGAAACGAATATCATATGCCAAACGAATAAGGGATCAAGGATCAATTGAACAAAATGTCATATATCATAAGAAGCAAAACATAAGTGAGTCATAAGTATCATAAAGAAATCTAGAACCAAACGGAAACAAATCATAATATCATAAGGAAATGCCCAACGAGCTCAAAAAGCATGCCACATGCTTAGTCACATAATCACATCATATCATATATCCGTCAAATCATAAGTAACCATAGAAGAGAGACCTCTCAAAAGTGAAATGGGGTGTATGTCACACACCAACCAATCACTACAAAGCCATATCATAACATATCACAAACCTAGGATGCATCCATACGCTCCCTGAAACAGAATACATATACAAGTACGAGACTATGCATATATATAACAAAATGGCCATGTGCGCAAATAATCATATTGTAACACCCCAACCCGGCAAGGGTAAAGGTGTCACATCACGGAGTCAAATCAGAGCATACATACATAATACACAGCGGAAGTCTTAAATAAAGTTCATTAAGGAAAGTCAAGTCAAACATAACTTGAAACAAATACATAAGTCCAGAAATAAGAAGTAATCCATAACATGAGGAAAAATCCAAAGTCATAATAATGTCATAATATAAAAGGTGGTCATCTAAGGTAAAAGCTCCATCTAAACTCTCATCCCATCCAAAGCATAAACCCAAGCTCCTAGCTTAGATACGTGCCGCGAGAAAAGAAACGCGGCTGAGCTTAAAAAGCCCAGTGAACAGATATATACAATAAACGGGAATGAAAACAAAAGGAATTGAACAAACGAAGCATAATGAAAAAGATATAAATAAGGTACAAGAGTAAAGGTTTAGGACAGTCATCCACCACGAGCCCAGAAACAGAAATATCATATCCATGTAACCATGTCAGAAATCCAGAGGGGATGCCTCTCAAGTAACCAGATAATACGAGGGGTGGCCTCATGTATCCAACAGAAATATATGGAGTAGCTAACTCCCAGAACATGAAAGACGTGGATTGCACCCACCGTCAGTCACCAGAAATCAGATATAACAAATCATCACAAAACAAAACGAACCTAGGATGCATCCATTCGCCCCCCAGAACAAATCATATTGGCCATAACAGATATAAAATTTAGCGCGCATAACAGAATCAGAATGGGGACGGTGTAACCAAATCACTAGGGCTACACGCTAGTCATGCCAGTGGTGCATCACAGACACGGCCATGTTACCTTCATGGCTAGGAAACGAACTTGGCTCGGGTATCAAACTGGGGTCAAAGGTCAAAGGTTCATATCAAAGCAAAGGTTCATATAATCATAGTCCAAATATCAAGGTTCAAATCACAGGGTTCATATCAAAAGGTTCATATGCCAAAGGTTCAAATGTCAAAGGTTCATAGCAAAGGTCAGGGTCACATCAAATCAGAGTTCAAGAGACTGAAGACACCTTATTAAAAAGGGCAGAATATCTGTACCTTATTCCAAAAGCAAACACAAACTCAGAGATGAATAAGATGAAACAGAGTCAGGTCCTCTCCTTCTTCACACCTAGAGGGGTAGAAAAGAATTACAAAACTTTCCATTTTTAGTAGCTTTCCATTTTCAGTAAGTTTCTATTTTTAGAAAGTTTCCTTATTTATAAGGTTTCCATAATTAGTCAGATTTCCATATTCTTATTTAGGATAAGTCATTATTAAATCATATTATGGCTTTAGGGTGAATTTTAATAAGTCACAAAAGTTTATGGGTAAATATGACAAGTTTTCATATTCTAGGGTTTTAAATGAAAATATACCAAAGATGGAGGTTTAAATTGAAAAAATATCATAATTAACTCATTCCAATCTTAAGTTATCCAGAATTACTCATTTAGTCCCTTAGATTTCATAATTTACATTTTATACCCTTGGAATTACATAAGTTACATTTTGAACCTTATGGTATTTATAATTACACATTAAACCCTTAATTTCCTAATTTTACACAATGAACACTTATTTCAACATGTTATACGAACACACCCTTAAATATTCACAATTTACACATCAAGTCCCTCGAGTTATCAAAGTTACATATTTAGCCCTTTAATTTACAATTTCAACCTTTAATTATTAATAATTACATATTAAGCCATTAAATTACCAAAATTACACATAACCCCCTGAATATAATTTATTACTCAAATCAACCCTAAGTTTCCAGAATTTACATAATTAGTCCCTCTATTTTAATTATTTACTAAATCAAATTTAACTTTAATTAATTAACAAATTAAACCCTTTAAATATAAAATTTACACAAGAGACCCTCCTATTTCATTTTATATGATTTACATATGTTCCAAGTAATGTTCTAAAAATAACCCACAAGTTTTATAATTTACAAAACACCCCCTTATCTTTTATTTTTAAAATCGGTAAATACAAAAACAATTCAAAACCCTAATATAAATCTCCAATCATTGCACCATTATCATGAAAACCTTAAACATGCATTTAATGACCAGAATCCTTCCCCAAACCCTAACCCTAGGTCGAATTATTTAGGGTTTCTATTTATTTTATTTCTTTTCTTATTTTTCTTTAATAAACCTGGTTTTATAATTAAATCCCTACGACTTGTTTAAGCTTCTAAAGCTCGAACCACTATTTTTCCCAGATTATATGGATTATATAGAGCTCAGAAAATTTTAGTCTTGCACCCAAAAAATTCGTACATAATTATTTAGTATTTTAACATGTTTTTAAGGTTTAATTCGCAAATAATTCATAGAGCATGCATGGTTCGGTTTTAGCATTTTATTTAGACTTTATATGATGTAAGAGACGTGAGAAAAATACCAAACCCAATATGGAACATGTAGAATAGGCTGGGCGAAAATACTTCTCTCGGGATGAATAAAACAACACCAAAATTCCCACGAGCACAAACGCGACCAACAAACCTTGGAATCAATTTTCACAGATCATATATGATGTAAGGAACTCAAGAAAAATAGAAAACGAATTTTACAAGGGTCGAAGGAATTAAAATGGAATATTACCTCACTTTTGAGCAAAATTCGACAATAAAAGATTCAGGGCTTTATAAATCGAATGGCCAATTTTCTTGGCTTCTTAGCTCGACAATGAACTCAGAAAAATTATGCTTGGACCTCCAGAAATCGTGTGGAATGAATGGTGAATTTTGTTAGGGTTTTGGGTGATTCGGTATTTTGAAGAAAGGATAAAGGAGGAATAAATTATATAAGGGAAAGTTGGCCGAGTCATGGGAGAAAGGATGGCATAAAACTCAGCAATCTCAAGCCCAAATCAATCTTGAGTGATTTGATTTACATTTTCCATATATAAAACAATCTTTAATTAATTTAAAGAATTTAAATGGTATATTAAAATGTAATTCGGCTCTAGTATGTTTTAAGGTGTCCAATTAACATTTTTAATGTGTCACAAGTGCCTTAATATTATTTTGTTTCATAGGTTATTTGTTTACCAAGATTTGGGATCAATTTGGTGCTTCAAGGACTTATTAAATCAAAATTTTAGATTGTAGGGGCATTTTGGTCTTTTTACATGTTTTAGAATTTTAGGGTTTTACAACTCTTCCCCTCTAAAAGAAAAATTTCGTCCTCGAAATTTGCAAAGAAGTAGAAAGGAAATGGAACGGAATCAAAATAGAGACATACCAGGCGCCTTATCAGTAGTCGAATAATCGCGACCAGAATTCGGAGGAGGAGGAAGATAATTCACCACAGGTGCCGGATCAGGACAATCCCTAACTCTATGCTCAGACGATCCGCATCTAAAACAAACACCGGAAGCCCTACGACAAGCTCCATAATGACTTTTCCCACAAGTAACACAAATAGGAGTGGGATACGAGTATTCAGATGATCTTGATCCAGAACCCCGACTCTGCTGGTAACTCCAAGGAGACTGATCTCTCCACTGCCCCTGACTGTCGCTGCGCCCCCGACGATCTCTATCCTGCCTAGGAGCTGACCTCGAATCCCTACCTCGCTGATCACGATCACGATCCGCCCGATCTCGTGGCTCCAGACTCCTACTAGATTGCCCCTTCCGCTCATAATCCTGGTCCCAGTGGCTCCTATAATCCCTACTCTGGTCCTGCTGACTCTGCCCCCTGGAATACACACGGTTACCGTCCCTATCACGCTTATTAAAACCACCACCATCACTATGTAACATCTCAATGTTGCGAGCATCGTTCGCAACCGAAGCCACATCATAATGAGACGTATTCACGATACGGTCTAATATCCATTTCTTCAACGCCCACTTAAATTGCTTAGCCTGACGGTACGCATCCCCTGTAACTTCCGGCCCAACAAAACTGGCCAACCTCATAAATCGCTGCATAAACTCTCCAGTCGTCTCTCGGTCCCCTTGACGAATGTTCCCATACTCCCGTTCATATCGCTGCTGCTCAGCCACTGGAATGTACTGCTTATAAAAGATACCCATAAAATCCTCCCAAGTACAAGTCTCCTCAAAATCCTGCCCCTGAGACTGAGTATAAGCCGTCCACCAGCTCTATGCATCGCCCTCTAGCTTAAACGCAGCCAATCTCGTCTTGAACTCATCCGGACAACCCAACACACTAAACATCTTCTCCATGTGAATAATCCAGTCTTCTGCCTCAGTGGGAATGGCAGCTGACCGGAAAGAGAGGGGTTTGAGTTTAGTGAACCTCTCTATCCATACATGAATACCCATGGGTGGAGCACCTCCACCACCACTACCATCTGGACCTGAACCACCACCTGTTGGTCCTGCACCACCACCTCCGGAAGAACCTGCCCCATTCTGAATGTTGTTGGTGATCTGGGTCACCAATTGAGGGAGTGCGTTTTGCAACGCTGCGGCTATCATGGCATCGAAATCGGGGGCATCGCTATGTCTCACCATCTGAACGATTTCGAAAATGATTAGAAAGATAGGAAAATAAGCACGAAGGAAAGACGAAACAGAATCCTAATGTCGACCCAAATCTCACCAGTTAAGTCTTAAGTCCTAAGGGTCAAATCCTAAGGTCCATAAGACTCACAGGCCATGATTTATGTACTACAGGTCGCAGCCTGGGCTCTGATACCATAATTGTAACACCCCAACCCGGCAAGGGTAAAGGTGTCACATCACGGAGTCAAATCAGAGCATACATACATAATACACAGCGGAAGTCTTAAATAAAGTTCATTAAGGAAAGTCAAGTCAAACATAACTTGAAACAAATACATAAGTCCAGAAATAAGAAGTAATCCATAACATGAGGAAAAATCCAAAGTCATAATAATGTCATAATATAAAAGGTGGTCATCTAAGGTAAAAGCTCCATCTAAACTCTCATCCCATCCAAAGCATAAACCCAAGCTCCTAGCTTAGATACGTGCCGCGAGAAAAGAAACGCGGCTGAGCTTAAAAAGCCCAGTGAACAGATATATACAATAAACGGGAATGAAAACAAAAGGAATTGAACAAACGAAGCATAATGAAAAAGATATAAATAAGGTACAAGAGTAAAGGTTTAGGACAGTCATCCACCACGAGCCCAGAAACAGAAATATCATATCCATGTAACCATGTCAGAAATCCAGAGGGGATGCCTCTCAAGTAACCAGATAATATGAGGGGTGGCCTCATGTATCCAACAGAAATATATGGAGTAGCTAACTCCCAGAACATGAAAGACGTGGATTGCACCCACCGTCAGTCACCAGAAATCAGATATAACAAATCATCAAAAAACAAAACGAACCTAGGATGCATCCATTCGCCCCCCAGAACAAATCATATTGGCCATAACAGATATAAAATTTAGCGCGCATAACAGAATCAGAATGGGGACGGTGTAACCAAATCACTAGGGCTACACGCTAGTCATGCCAGTGGTGCATCACAGACACGGCCATGTTACCTTCATGGCTAGGAAACGAACTTGGCTCGGGTATCAAACTGGGGTCAAAGGTCAAAGGTTCATATCAAAGCAAAGGTTCATATAATCATAGTCCAAATATCAAGGTTCAAATCACAGGGTTCATATCAAAAGGTTCATATGCCAAAGGTTCAAATGTCAAAGGTTCATAGCAAAGGTCAGGGTCACATCAAATCAGAGTTCAAGAGACTGAAGGCACCTTATTAAAAAGGGCAGAATATCTGTACCTTATTCCAAAAGCAAAACAAACTCAGAGATGAATAAGATGAAACAGAGTCAGGTCCTCTCCTTCTTCACACCTAGAGGGGTAGAAAAGAATTACAAACCTTTCCATTTTTAGTAGCTTTCCATTTTTAGTAAGTTTCTATTTTTAGAAAGTTTCCTTATTTAGAAGGTTTCCATAATTAGTCAGATTTCCATATTCTTATTTAGGATAAGTCATTATTAAATCATATTATGGCTTTAGGGTGAATTTTAATAAGTCACAAAAGTTTATGGGTAAATATGACAAGTTTTCATATTCTAGGGTTTTAAATGAAAATATACCAAAGATGGAGGTTTAAATTGAAAAAATATCATAATTAACTCATTCCAATCTTAAGTTATCCAGAATTACTCATTTAGTCCCTTAGATTTCATAATTTACATTTTATACCCTTGGAATTACATAAGTTACATTTTGAACCTTATGGTATTTATAATTACACATTAAACCCTTAATTTCCTAATTTTACACAATGAACACTTATTTCAACATGTTATACGAACACACCCTTAAATATTCACAATTTACACATGAAGTCCCTCGAGTTATCAAAGTTACATATTTAGCCCTTTAATTTACAATTTCAACCTTTAATTATTAATAATTACATATTAAGCCATTAAATTACCAAAATTACACATAACCCCCTGAATATAATTTATTACTCAAATCAACCCTAAGTTTCCAGAATTTACATAATTAGTCCCTCTATTTTAATTATTTACTAAATCAAATTTAACTTTAATTAATTAACAAATTAAACCCTTTAAATATAAAATTTACACAAGAGACCCTCCTATTTCATTTTATACGATTTACACATGTTCCAAGTAATGTTCTAAAAATAACCCACAAGTTTTATAATTTACAAAACACCCCCTTATCTTTTATTTTTAAAATCGGTAAATACAAAAACAATTCAAAACCCTAATATAAATCTCCAATCATTGCACCATTATCATGACAACCTTAAACATGCATTTAATGACCAGAATCCTTCCCCAAACCCTAACCCTAGGTCGAATTATTTAGGGTTTCTATTTATTTTATTTCTTTTCTTATTTTTCTTTAATAAACCCGGTTTTATAATTAAATCCCTACGACTTGTTTAAGCTTCTAAACCTCGAACCACTATTTTTTCCAGATTATATGGATTATATAGAGCTCAGAAAATTTTAGTCTTGCACCTAGAAAATTCGTACATAATTATTTAGTATTTTAACACGTTTTTAAGGTTTAATTCACA
Organism: Artemisia tridentata subsp. tridentata; assembly: GCA_021014915.2. Taxonomy (NCBI): domain Eukaryota; kingdom Viridiplantae; phylum Streptophyta; class Magnoliopsida; order Asterales; family Asteraceae; genus Artemisia; species Artemisia tridentata. The sequence goes on along the minus strand of CP139502.1, from coordinate 192,618,831 downwards.
AATAATTCATAGAGCATGCATGGTTCGGTTTTAGCATTTTATTTAGACTTTATATGATGTAAGAGACGTGAGAAAAATACCAAACCCAATATGGAACATGTAGAATAGGCTGGGCGAAAATACTTCTCTCGGGATGAATAAAACAACACCAAAATTCCCACGAGCACAAACACGACCAACAAACCTTGGAATCAATTTTCACAGATCATATATGATGTAATGAACTCAAGAAAAATAGAAAATGAATTTTACAAGGGTCGAAGGAATTAAAATGGAATATTACCTCACTTTTGAGCAAAATTCGACAATAAAAGATTCAGGGCTTTATAAATCGAATGGCCAATTTTCTTGGCTTCTTAGCTTGACAATGAACTCAGAAAAATTATGCTTGGACCTCCAGAAATCGTGTGGAATGAATGGTGAATTTTGTTAGGGTTTTGGGTGATTCGGTATTTTGAAGAAAGGATAAAGGAGGAATAAATTATATAAGGGAAAGTTGGCCGAGTCATGGGAGAAAGGATGGCATAAAACTCAGCAATCTCAAGCCCAAATCAATCTTGAGTGATTTGATTTACATTTTCCATATATAAAACAATCTTTAAATAATTTAAAGAATTTAAATGGTATATTAAAATGTAATTCGGCTCTAGTATGTTTTAAGGTGTCCAATTAACATTTTTAATGTGTCACAAGTGCCTTAATATTATTTTGTTTAATAGGTTATTTGTTTACCAAGATTTGGGATCAATTTGGTGCTTCAAGGACTTATTAAATCAAAATTTTAGATTGTAGGGGCATTTTGGTCTTTTTACATGTTTTAGAATTTTAGGGTTTTACACATATAATCATAATAGAAGGGATTGTCATGGATCAATCACACCTCCACAGAAAGTGTCATGCCATTGGTGCCTCAATGACATGGCCATGGTACCTCCATGGCTAGTTAGCTCGGGCAACGGAACAGATAAACAAAGCAAGGCTATCCATAATCATAACGAAGTAATCATAGTATAATCAACAAAGCATATCAACTGAACAAAATCTCATATCATATGAGATAGCATACTGAATATCACAACAAAATGGATAGCAACTGAATCATATCATAGGGAATCATCTCAAAGGATCATATCAAAGGATCATATCAAACAGATCATATCATAGCAAAGGAATCAAAGTCAAGGATCGAGAAGTCATGAGATCAGAACCCTTACTGAGAAAGGGTAGAATATTTGTACCTTAAATCGCAAATGAAACCATATCACAAAGCTTGGAAGTTACTCCTTTTTCAGCGAATCTACACGAATTAATGATCTTCTTATTATTTAAGAACCATTTCATAAGTTATTACTGATTTATCACTTGTTGCTGAGTAGATTAACATATTAGGGTTTCCTTCTATTTTTAGAAACTTTCTAAATTTAGTAACTTTCCATATTTAGTAACTTTCCAAATTTAGTAACTTTCCATATTAAGAAAGTTTTCCGAATTAGTAACTTTGATACTTTAGGGTTACAAATGACAATTAAATAAACTTAAAGGTTTAATATAACCAATTTCATAGTTTAGGGTTAATTATGATAACTTATTATAGTTTAGGGTTTAACTTGTAAATTAGTTTCATAATGACCAACTTAGGACTTAGCCGAATTAGTGAACACTTCTAACTCATTTACGTATTAATTATGTTTGAAATGAACACACATGTATATACACTTCTCGTTAACCTTCACACACCCTCGATCCAAATTTTAACCAAACAAGTACTACGTCTCCACTCATTTTATTTCAGTTTGTAGATATATTTATGCAACTCATTTGACCAACTCACTCTCACGCACAGCCCCACTATTTGACAACCACAATAACGAGTCACACACATGAAATAACTAGACAAAACACAACTCATACTCTACCCTTTTAAATCTGATTAGCACCCACACACTCACACATTTTATTCCTACTAAATTCCACTCACGACCCACATCACTATTCCATGCACGTACAAAAAAAAAAAAAAGACTAGATAACTAAACATAAACATATACGTATTTACTTAAATCACACCCAAGCCAGCCCTTCTTCATATCAGTAATCATGCATGTCCCCCTTAATTTCTTTAGGTTTGTTACCAGGTTATAGTCGTATAATATACATCCTATGCATGTTTTAATAACCGATCGAAGACGTATATCAAAACGCATTCGAATGCTCCAAAACATAAATAAGTCGACACATAAATGATTCATATTCTAATGATTTCATGCTGCTTTTATATATGTTATCCGTATACTCATGTTTAACGAAACAAACGATTAGTTTTACAGGTTATAAGCGTATATATATGTTGTATGCATGTCGACTGAATAGAAACAAAGAGATCGATATACCTCGAGGCTAGACAAGGACGATCAAAATACCCGCTACTGACCTTCAAATATTCGCACGAACCAAAACAGAACCGCTAGACGTATCACCCACACTCTGCCATCTCTATAATCCTTTAAAGAATCGACTCTGCCATCTCTATAATCCTTTAGAGAATCGGAACTAAGCTGCAACCCATGCATAAAAAAGGTCGAACCAGTCCAAGCACTAACCACCATGTCGATCACCAAGCTAAACCACCACCTTCGTACCTTCTTCTTGCAGTAAAAGGAGCAGCCGTATGTATTAGGTATTTTAGGGTTTTATGAAATGTGGAATACAGTTTATAAAATGAAGAATAGATGGGAAGATAACATGGGAATAGTGCCGAGTTTATGGGAGGATTATGGGAGACTCATTCAATATTCAACCATTTCAATAGCTTTCGGTATTATCTCAAATTTATATTAAAAAGGTCTAAACTAGGTCCAAACGACTCGTAACGTGTGATATTATCAAAAGAAATAGAGTGTGTCGAAATATTTGTTGACTTATTTCTCTTATCAACTTTCAAATATAACATTCGATATACTTACTTCTCTTATATTCCAAACTGTGTACAAGTTCACCAAGTGCTAGTTACAAGTCCAAAACAACATATTGCATGTGATATAATGTACTTAGGAACATAGGTTGTCAGTTTATTTAATCAACTTAGGTTTTGGATTCGTATTCTGAAAATTTAATCATAACATAGTTCAACTTAAGTTAAATTCGTATTCAAATGTTCAAACATCGTTTCGTATTTTCAAGTCGTTATACAAAACGACTTCACTATTTTGTTTTCAGGAAGTTTTATGCTTAAATAAAAATATGGTGAGTTAGCTATAGTTTTTAGGGTCATTTCTCCAAAAGCCTTGCATCCTAATTCATCCCGATGATTTTATAAGAAAATCTACACTAAAACATGTCCGAAAATGCATTACAGTTTTGCAAAGCCAAAAGGTCATAGATTTAGGCACTTTCAATACCTGGTTTTTTTGAATGAAATTTAGCCAAGATAAAATCAAAACTCTTCCCACTGGCCTCATGTCTATTAGATCTGTAGATAAAAAGATGTACTCATTTTGGTAAGCCTAAATGCAGGCTGGGATTTCTTACATTGAGACACAGGGGTAAAATAGTCATTCCACTCTAGCTATGTAATTTCCACAGAAGTGAGGACATGATTTTTGAAAAGTACAGAGTCATACCTTTCCAAGCATATAAAGTTCATATTTTTACCCTTCACAGTTTAGAAATGGCGACCTGATTAGTGCGAGATTTTTATCGAAATTCTAACAGCTTTGCATTTTAACTCGTATAAACTTAAACTAATATCTTTTCGATCCACGACATGCTATAAAACTCATAACTAAGTTACATTAAGATATTATAAATCTAACTACAGTATAAAAACTTATGTATAAGCATTACATATTATATCCCGAGCCTAAGTCGTGTTATATCATTTTAGGTCATTTGTGATCTTTGCGGTTTTCCTCGTCGTGCACACTTCTTCGGGTTCTATTACTGCATCATCGTTGGTGAGTTCATAGCCCCAAATTTTTACTTCAATTGTTTTACAAACTCCGTGGGGGAGATACATGCTATAAATATTTATGATCACAATTATTTGAAATTATATGCTATCCTGATATTATTATTGCCTAAGTTTTCCATAGCCTAAAAGTCCCTTTTATCGTGAACCGTTAATTACATGCGTGTAAACGCGAATATCATGGATAGATCTATTGGGCCTGACCTCCCACATGCCGAACTTGCCTGCTAGCTATCGTGTGCACTGTATTCGTACGATGTTAGGTATTGGCTATTACCTATTGTTGTAGGGCAAATTTATTCTATTGACAGAAAATGACGTTAATGTTCGGGGTCACGAGCTTAGGGAAATAATAACCTTACCAGACTCTGCATTTGTTGCTTAGTCGCTTTCATAAAATATATATTGTGATCAACTGCTTATTATTAAACTCTATGGATTTCACTCAACCTTTGTGTTGACGTTTTTAGCATATTTTATCTCAGGTCCTTAAGGCGATAGCAGGTGGGAAGCATATTCGAGTCTTTTGCATAAATGAAGACTTTCTTTTATTATAAACCATTCGATAGACTTTTGAATAATTTATGTTATGTATTGATGTTTTGGGACCATATCATGCTGTAAAACTCTGAATTTTCCTTAATATCATCGAATGGTGTTGTTTTTCAAAAATGTCTCATTTTAGAGTTCGTTTTCTATGACTTGGACTGTGAAACTAATAAGTAACTCCCCAAATTTCTATTCCGCTGCTTATCTAAATTTGGGGGTGTTACACTCCGAACATGGGAGACTTTGCAGGCTCCACCAATAAGGCGAGACTTTAGGTCAAGAACGCTCCACCGAAATGGTGAGACTTTGCATGCTCCACCCATAAGGCGAGACTTTAGGTCAAGAACGCTCCACCGAAATGGCGAGACTTTTAGGTCATAGTACGTACGGTACATTAAGTTCAAAATAAATCATAAGTTCTTAATTAAATTCAAGAGTTTGATTCAAGTTCAAAAGTTCAAGTCAAAAGAGTTCATAAACTAGTAATCAATTTAGTTCGTGTATGATTCATGCATTCCACCCCAAAGATGTAAAGCGGTAAAAAGGGGATTGTGAATACTCACCTTAAGTAATAAGTAATCCGATGCAAGAAAGTGTGCATGGAAATCGAGGCGTGATACCTCTAATCGCAACCTAAATTAATAATATGTCTTAGGTTCAAAAATAATGTCGTGTATGCAATTTATAAATGTTATATCACCCATACATGTTTGTTTGTAAGTTTAGTTGTAAAAATAACGTCACTTCGCTATTTTCTAACGATAGTCAAAATATAATATTTTTGAAATTTTTAACAAGTATGTATCGTAGTTACGATATGAATGTTTCGAAAATGTATATCTTGGAAAGTTTACGACTCGACTAAAATAGGAAACCTAAACACTACAACTTCTGTTTAAGTCATTTTAGCTTAAACCGCACCTAAAGTGTCCAAAATCCATTTCTAAAAATTCTAACAGTTTACTATTCCCTATTAGATAGCTGAGAAAAATTATTTTTCGTCAAAATCTTCCTTAAGTCATAACTTCTTCGTTATTCCGTTTTTAAAGTTCTACCTATCCCCGTGAAGGTATTTATATATACTATCATGTTTTATGACCTCGGGTACTCAGTTTATCTTTTAAAGCTTGGTTTTACTACGTTGAAAATCCAAACAGCAACCATAACACCCCGACCCGACAAGTATAAAAAAAGTAGTTATCGATTATTAACTTTTAGAAAACTTGCATCTCATTCGTTATAAATCCGTTTTTATCAATTCAAACGACCATGTTTTCGTTAAAAATCTATTTTCTATTTCTTTGACTAAATCTTGTAAAAATAACTTGATTTTTTTTAAAGTTTGAAATTTGGGCAGTGCTTCCGCACCTATTTTCTCATCGAACAATTTTGTAAAACTTATATTATCTTGATTTCATCATGAAAATTGACAAACATGGGTGTAGGTGATATATGTAATTAAATGTGTTTAAATGAGGATTTAAACTAAATACATGCATAAACATGCTTAGTAAATGTATAAAATACATAATGGAAAGTATAGAAATTATTTTATACTTACTTGGAAAGGAAAGATTTTTAGAAAGATCAAGAACAAATGAACCCCAACGATCACTCCAAATCGATACGTAGCTAATATAAAACCCGTAATAGATTGTAATATGCTCGAAACTAGTAACAATCGGATTCTCTTCTCTTGCTTTCTCTTTGGCCGAAAGTTTTAGAGCTAGAGAGAGTTTGATGAAATCTTTCTTTTCTAAGTGTAAATGAATGTATGTGTAGTTAGTTTATATATAGGAAATATCTAGTTTTTATATAATCATATATATTGGATATAAGTACTACAAATCTTGCAAAATCAATCAATGTTGAAAATAGGGGTGGGTTTGGTTTGTGTCGACCAGAAGTAAGGGGGGAAGGGGGGTTGGTTTGGTTTGTGTCTAAAATCTTAGATTTAGTAATATTAAAAGGTTAGATATTTATTATTTATGTATTGAGTTAGTTAGAAATAAATTTTAGCGGAACAAAATAAAGTGTAATGAAGTTAGAAAATTTTTAAAAATGTATTTTGTATATGTATCGGGTGTTTAAATAATCATCATTTCGCAATAACTTAAATTATCGTAAATATATATATTTAAGAATATATATAATAAATGAATTCGAAATACCGAGTAATATAATAATTGAATTTTTGTAACTTTGTAATGAAGGTAAAAATATGTTAGAACCATTGTTGGGAGTATCGGGTACATTGTTCATGAATAAAATTTTGTATAATAGCGTTTATTTATATATTAAATATAAACGAATGACAATGCAAACCCATGTACGACTTAACATGAAAATGATAATACCGGTAGTATGTAGACTAACTCTAGTCCATACGTGGTGCACAAAATGATGTCTCTCGGTTACGCGATTTAACTCATAAAATCGTAAGTAAATAATTACTCGTAAAACTTAATTTTCGCCAGAATTGTGAATAGTAAAAACTAAGATAGTGAATAGTAACTCTTCCGGGGATGAATATTAAAATTTTAAAGTTAAAATTATGACCTAAAAATACGAGTTGTCACAAAGGGTATCTCATGACTTGTTCCCTTGACTTATGTTAGATTTGTTCATTCTTTCTTGTGACTTCAATATTCCTATTAGAACCTTTTGACATCTTGTAATCCATTTTATATTACGACTTCATATGAAAACCTTTTAAAAAGTATATCTTAATAAGGTTTTGTGAAAAAATATTATAAAAATTTCTATAATATGATGTGATACTAATTTTATATAAATGTGGAAAGACTTTTATGAAAACTGCTTTCAAAGGAATACTCTTATGGAAACTGCTTTTAAAAGTTTATTTTCATGAACACAATATTTAAATGATTTTCATAATTACTTAATCCGGTTGTACTCTAAATTTCTTTAAAGATTGCTTATGACTTGTTTTCCTAATTATGGTTATTCGATATCATTGATGCATATATGCTTCGTTATTCATTTGATTATCCTTTTCATGCTATATTCATTTCATATAGCTGTTATCTTAGTCGGACAATCATTAATTGTCCGTCATGCTTATTGTATACTTTGTTTTCCTATTTATGTTGCCCATATTTGTTTATTTGTTTAACTAGTCGTGGGGGTTCCATGGCCATGCCATTGATGCACCAATGGTATTAACACTACCTATGAAGGTGTGACTATGTTCACAGCGTTCCCATAATAGCTATATAGCACCTTGGCCGCCACCATTATATTGTATGTATACTTAGTCTAAAACTTGTATATGTATATCTGTTTTGAAGGGAGCGTATGGATGCATCCTAGGTACTTAGTTATGTTTAGATTTGGTGAATGGACTTGTGTGTGCAATACACCCCATTTCACATTTGGCACATTAGGGGTGACGGCTTCGATGTACACATTATTATGACAGGGTATTATATATGTCTGATTATCTGGTCTATTCATGTAGCATGTTTAGAAACTTGGGAATATTCTTTGTTATCCTTTGACTTTTCCTTATTTCATTGACTTCTTGTTCAGCAGGTTCTTATGGAATCGTTTCATTTATTCATTTTGTCTTATTACTTTCGTTGTTTATGTCTGTTCACTGAGCTTTTTAAGCTCAGCCGCATTTCTTTTCCTGCGGCAGGTTTAAAGAGGGAAGCTGGGATATGAGTGAAGAGTGCTTAGGAGCTCTTAGTGGACTACACTGTTGATAGCTTCCCATGGATTAGAGTTGGACTTAAGAGTTTTCCCTTTTAGACTTAGTTTGTATCTTAGTTTGTATGTTGCTATGTTCAGACTTAATATTTCATTATTTTCCTAAGAATACCTTTATAACCTTTGTAACCGTTGTGTTGGGTTTTAGAGCTGCTGCTTGTTTAGTTAAGACTGCTGATGGAAAATGCTCTAAGTCATTGTTTCTGCTAGTATTAAAGGTTACAACTGCTTGTCTATTTTACTACTGCTAGTGTTGCTGAAGATGTTCAAAAAAATACACCAAGTGGTAACTACTACTAGACAACAAGTTACAACTGCTTTTAGAGTTACAACTGCTGATGAACTTGAAGAAAAATACTCTAAGTGTTTAGTGCTGCTAGAAAAAAAGTTAGTACTGCTAGTACAAACTTACTACTGCTAAAGAGTTTATGCTAATAGAGTTAGAGATACAACTGCTAGAGTGTGCAGTTAGTACTGCTTATGAGATAAACATTTATAATCGGTTAGATAAATATAGAAAAGATTCGTTTAAGATTTATCTTGTATAACAAGCAATTGTAAGCCGACTAGGACTCCTTAGTCTATAAACGGAGGTTCTAGGGCATAGAGATAGATACATGATTCATACGATTCTTTAGAAAACTTCAAGGTTGTAAACCCTAATACTGTTGAGTATTCGTATTATTAATAATAATATTTAAGTGATTTGGGTAAAGACCATAAAATAACAACCTACTTTCTCCAATTTACCGAGATGAAACACCTACTTTTTTATTAAAATTTAAGCCAACGAAACTATCAAGTATTGTTCCGATATCAACAAAAAGGTGTATAAAATAATTAAATAATACTTGAAATGACTATATTACCCCTGTCTTCTTAAACAACTTTTTGTTGATATCGGAACAATACTTGATAGTTGCGTTGGCTTAAATGTTAATAAAAAAGTAGGTGTTTCATCTCAGAAAAATACTTGATAGTTGCGTTGGCTTAAATGTTGATAAAAAAGTACGTGTTTCATCTCGGTAAAATGGAGAAAGTAAGTTGTTATTTTATGGTCTTTACCCTATTAATAATAATATTTAAGTGATTTGTTTGATATTGATTGTTAAATTCTTCTTAAGATTGAAGTTTAGATTCCGCATAAACTTTAATATAATCAAAGACAGTTTCTATATAAGTTATATTGGATTTATTCAATATTACTTAACCTTTACAAGCTAAGGGAATTCGATTAAGTAGTCAACTGGGATTAACCAGTGGTATCAGAGCTTATGATCTAGAAGCAGTGAATCAAGAAGAACCTGTTTAAACTCATCTTACTGAAGACATGGACTCAGAATCTACTCACACGATTATTGCATCAAAGGTGCCCATGCTCAAGTCTGGAGAGTATGAGCTATGGAGAATGAGAATAGAGCAGTATATTCAGATGGTTGATTACTGTATGTGGGAGGTCATAGAGACTGGCAATCAACTATCTAAAACTGAAACTTTTGCTGATAGTGTTATCATTACTTTACCTATCAAAACTGCTGAAGACAAGGCACAAAGAAGGCTGGAAGTAAAGGCAAGAAGCACTCTTATGATGGGGATTCCTAATGTCCATCAGTTGACCTTCAATCACATCAAGGATGCTAAATTGTTGCTAGAAGCAATTGAGAAAAGGTTTGGAGGGAATGCTGCTACCAAAAAGACCAGGAAGAACCTCTTGAAGCAACAATATGAGAATTTTGCTGCTCCAAGTTCTGAAAATCTTGATCAGAATTTTGACAGACTTCAGAACCTTATCAGTCAACTACCACTTGTGGAAGTCTCAATTCCTCAAGAAGATGTCAATCAAAAGTTTCCGAGAAGCTTGTCACCAGAGTGGAATACACACACTGTGGTATGGAGAAACAAGGCTGATCTTGATACCATGAGTTTAGATGATCTGTATAACAATCTTAAAGTTTATGAACCTGAAGTCAAAGGGTCATCTAGCTCATCATCAAGCACACAAAAATTAGCTTTTGTGTCCTCCTCCAATAACAGTTCTAGTAGTACTAATGAAGCAGTTAATACTGCTCATGGAGTTAGTACTGCTGGCACACAAGTTAATGCTGCTAGGTCTACAACCCTTGATAACTTGAGTGATGTTGTTATCTATACTTTCTTGGCTGGTCAATCTACTAGTCCTCATATTATGCATGACGATTTGGAACAGATCCATCCAGATGATCTTGAAGAGATGGACTTGAAGTGGAAGATGGCAATGTTGACAATGAGGGCAAAAATATTTTTGAAGAAGACTGGAAGAAACCTCAAGGTCAATGGGTAGGATAACTTGGGTTTTGATAAATCCAAGATTGAATGCTACAACTTTCATAGGAAGGGACATTTTACAAGAGAATGCAGGGCACCAAGGAGCCAAGAATACAAGACTGGAGAGAGCTCAAGGAAAGCTGAGGAACCTAAGACTTCTACAGCTTTGATGTCTTGTGATGGTTTAGGAGGATATGACTGGAGTGACCAAGTAGCTGAAGGACCAAACTTTGCACTTATGGCCTACTCTTCTTCATCGAGTTCTGATTCTGAGGTATCTAATGATTCTGGTCGTTCATTTAAATCTTGTTTAGATACTATTGAGGAACTTAAGGCTAGGAATGAAAAGCTATTAGAAGAGGTAAAGATGTTAAAGTTAGATAATTTAGGCTATAAGGTAGGCTTAAAATCTGTGGAGGAAAGACTTGAATTTTTCAAATAAAATGAGTCAGAGTATGTAGAAAAAGTTAATGTTCTTGAAGGTAAGTTTTTTATTACAGAACATGAAATTAAAGGACTTACTAAAAGGTTAGAAAAGGCTGAAAAAGAAAAAGATGCAGCTTATTAGGAATTAGAAAAACATCAAGTTAAGATAAATAAGCTTGAGTTTGCATCTTAAAGTGTGAATAAGACAATTGAGTGTCAATTAATGAGGAGAAGTAGTGGTATAGGTTATAATGAAGTTCCTCCTTCAATAACAGGTAAGTATGTACCTCCTATACCTGAATTGTCTTGTTTAGGTGAGTCTAATGCTAAGCCCTTAGGAGAAAATGGTAAGTCTAATGAGGAGATACCTAAGGCTAAACAAACATATTCTGATGCACCTATCATTAAAGATTGGGTGTCTGATGATAATGAGGAACAGGTGAAGACTAAACCTAAGGTTGAAAGTGTAGCAGTTAAACTTAGTGTTGAATAGATTAAATTTGTCAAACCTAGTTTTGATAATAAGGTGTATAGGAAAATTGTTGAATACACTGAGCAACCCAGGGAGAACACTAACAGGCCTAGAGGTAACCAGAGGAATTGGAATGGAATGATATCTCAAAGGTTAGGAAGTGACTTTGAGATGATCAACAAGGCTTGTTATCATTGTGGTAGTTTTGAGCACCTATAGGATAATTGTTTTTACTATCAAAAGCCTGTTTGGAACTATGCTAGAAGGGTGAATCATAAAAGTTTTTCTAAAAATACTCACCCACATGCTAAAAGAAACATGGTTCCAATAGCAGTAAAAATGAGATATGGTTTAGTATCAGTTAAAACTGCTAAGCAAAATGTTTCTAAACCAGCAGTAGTAACTAATACTACTAGATCAGTTAGTACTGCTAACACAAAAAGAATAGTGAATGGTGCTAAACAATTGTCAAAGTTTTCAAACAAAGCACATTCCACTATAAAGAGGCTCATTCAAAAGAATACATCAATTAGTGCTGCTAAGGCAAAAGCAGTAGTTTCTACTACTAAGCCAAAAGCCATAACTGATACTGTTTTGGGAAATCATTTTTATGTTGTTAAGGCCTCAGCTTGTTGTGTCTGGAAACCAAAAGTTAAAGTTTTAAATCATGTTTCCAGAAACAGCAGTGCATCCATAGTTTTAAAGAGGTATGATTATGTAGATGCACAAGGCAGATCCAAGTCAGTATTGGCTTGGGTCCCCAAAATGAACTAATTTTCTTACTTTATGTGCAGGGCAATCCACATGTGGAATTGGAAGATAAAGGAGTATTTGACAGTGGATGCTCAAGGCACATGACTAGAAACATGTCCTATCTTGAAGATTTTGAAGCTATTGATGGATGATATGTTGCTTTTGGGAGTAATCCCAAAGGAGGGAAAATCACTAGCAAAGGTACAATAAAATCTGGTAAAATAGATCTTGATAATGTGTACTTTGTAAAAGAGCTTAAGTTTAATCTCTTTAGTGTCTCACAAATGTGTGACAAAAAGAATAGTGTTCTTTTTACTGACACTGAATATTTTGTCTTATCTCCTGACTTTAAGTTGACTAATGAAAGTCATTTTCTACTTAAAGTTCCTAGAACAGACAACATATACAGTGTTGATTTAAAGAATATGATTCTCAAAGGAGGTTTGACTTGTCTCTTTGCAAATGCCACATCAGATGAATCTAAGCTTTGACATAGAAGACTTGGACATTTAAATTTCAAAATAATGAACAAATTGGTCAGGGAAAACCTTGTAAGAGGTTTACCTTCAAAAGTTTTTGAAAATACTGAAATCTATGTTGCTTGTCAGAAGGGAAAACAACACAGACCTTCTTGTAAGACCAAAGTAGTGAACTCTATAAGTCAGCCTTTACATATGTTGCACATGGATTTATTTGGACCAACATTTGTAAAAAGTTTAATGAAAATTATGTATTGCCCAGTTGATGCAAATAATGTTCTAAAAACGTTATTTATATCTTTGGATTACTTCACGTTTTGAGGATGACAAAATGTGAAATCACGATACGTTAAAATCAACGTAAACAAGTTTTTAATCGGAAGATCCCGTTTCTACGCAAATCACTCTTGAACAAAGTTACAACTTGAACTAGTGATCAAAGAAGTGAATTTATGTTTTGAAAATTCACATTTTAAATGGGACAAAACATTTTTTCAAAAATACACATGACAAATTATTTTTGAAATATTAAGAAATGTTTTAATGGAAAAAGTAGTTTGAAAATCATAACAGCTATTTTTCCCCCCAAAATCAGCTCCAACCTTCCCCAAATAAGTTTTCACCAGAAAAGACAAAATTTGGAGCGTCCTAGTCTACGACGGCTCCACGGTTCCGTTAAATTTAATGGAGCCGTGGGGTATTTAACGGAGCCGTCCGTACAAAATTTTCTGTAACGGTCAGATTTTCTTTGCCTATAAATACCCACCCCTTTCACAGTTTTTAGGCATCCTTTCACACACAAAACTTTCTGAGTTGAATACTCTCTTCACACTTTCTTTCTTAGATCATTTAGGTTTGTTTTTCTTTTGTTCAAGAGTGATCCAATCATCCTTCAAGTGATCCTCTTCATTCCTCTTCACTTGCAAGAGAAGAACACAAGTATCCAAGTTGATACAAGGTGTTATCATTCCTCTTCATTATCAAGAGAAGAACACAAGTGTCCAAGTTGATACAAGGTGTTATCATTCCTCTTCATTAGCAAGAGAAGAACTCAAGGTATTCAAGAAGATACAAGAGTTGTAGTTGTTAGGTTTTGTAACACTTGTTACATCCTTGTTGTATCTTAGCATACATCAAGATTATCTTCCTTTTGTGAGAGTGTGAGTGAAGATCATTGTGATCTTAAGAGATAGTGAAGATCTCTTAAAGCCATCGGGCTTGTGTGTGAGTGATCAAAGGATCTAGAGTAGTTAGATTAAGTAGAGTGAAGTGAGAGTTGATCTTTGTGATCGTGTCGAGATCTTGGTGATCTCTTGAAGCCACTGGGCTTGAGTGTTTGGTCACGTGGACCTTGGTAGATTGGTGCTAGCTAAGATTAGCACTCGACATTTAGCTTAGTGTCGGTAATAGGATAAGCGACGTGTACGGTTTTCTTCGCCTGAAGGGAGGTTGTTGACATAGTGCTTGAAACTCTCGAGTGTGGTACTCGGGGAGTGGAGTAGGGCGAAGAAGAGCTTCGTAGCCGAACCACTATAAATCCTTTGTCTCGGTTTGATCTTTCCAACTCTACTCTTTACTTTCATTAGTTTATATTAGTTAGTTTAGTGTGTAGTTCATATTGGTGTTGATTGGTTACACATAGAGTTCGAATCAAAGTTTCCAATAGCCAACTTTTAAAACAAGAATTTTAAAAGAATTTTAAACCGGTAAACTATTCAACCCCCCTTCTAGTTTCCCACAATTGGTATCAAAAGCCACGTCAGTCAAGATTTTAAAGTATATTGTATTTTAAAACTTGAATCGATCAATGGATTCCGACAAATATCTAGAAGGGCAATCTATGCAAAGACCACCACTTTTCGAAACCGATTGTTTTATTTATTGGAAAACATGATTCGAAACGTATGTGAAATCAAAAGACATTGATCTTTGGCATGTTATTACCGAGGGTGACTTTCAACCTATTCAAATGAATCCGGAAACTAAAAAGGATGAAATAGTTTCTTATGATAAACAAAGTGATGAACTTAAAAGGAAATTAGCCAAAAATAATGAGGCTAAAATGATGATTTATAATGCTTTGCCTAAAAAGGAATTTGAAAGAATTTTCATGTGTAATACGGCAAAAGATATTTGGAAAACTTTGTTAGTCACTCACCAAGGTAATAACCAAGTCAAAGAGAACAAGGTAGATCTTCTTGTTCAACAATATGAACAATTTTCCATTACGGAAGATGAATCTATAGATAATGCTTTTGCTAGATTCAATACTATTATTACTAGTCTTAAAGCTCTTGATGAAGGTTACTCTAGCAAGAATTATGTTAGGAAGTTCCTTAGGGCTCTACATCCTAAATGGAGAGCAAAGGTTACCGCCATTGAAGAGTCAAAGGACTTGGCGATGTTGTCACTCGATGAACTTATAGGAAACTTGAAAGTTCACGAGATGATAATTAAGAAAGACTCCGATATAGTCAAAGGCAAAAGCGAGAGAGTTAGATCTCTAGCATTGAAAGCCAAGAAGGAGTCTAGTGATGAGGAATGTTCGAGTTCCGATAGTGAAGATGAGGAATATGCATTAGCGGTTAGGGACTTTAAAAAGTTCTTTAGGAGAAGAGGTAGGTTCGTTAGGCAACCTCGTGATGAGAAGAAGACATCACAAAAGAACCATGCTGAAAAGAAAGGGACAAGTGATAGGAAATGCTTTAGATGCGGAGATCCTAATCACCTCATAGGAGAGTGTCCCAAGCCACCGAAAGTCAACAACCAACGAGCTCTCATAGGAGGCTCCTGGAGTGATAGCGGTGATGATGAAGAAAAGAAGCCCAAGGACGAAACATGTCTAATGGCTCATGCTTCTAATGAGATATGCTTGGGAATTGACTTGGAGCCTGACGAATGGGTCAAGGATAGTGGATGCACTAACCACATGACGGGCAACCGAAGTTTATTCTCATCATACAAGGCATACAACGGAGGTAATGTCACTTTCGGTAGCAAACTTAAGGGCAACATTATAGGCAAAGGTACGATTACTCAAGACTCTCTTATTATTAGAAATGTTGAGCACGTAGATAACTTAGGTTTTAACTTACTTAGCATTAGTCAAATGGTAGATAATAAGTGTAGAGTCATATTCTCTGAAGAGGGTAGTAAGATTATTAAGAATGGGAAAACCATAGGCAAAGGAGTTAGGAAAAACGGTTTATTTGTCATGAAGATAGGAAATAAGCCTGAAGATAAGATTTGTCTAGCAACTATAGATGATCATACCACCCTGTGGCATATGAGACTAGGTCATGCCAATATGCGTCTTATACAATCATTGGCATCTAAGGAACTAGTTAGAAACCTACCTAAGATTAAGTTCGACACACACTTTTGTAACGCTTGTAAAGTTGGAAAACAATCTCATTCTAGTCACAAAACTAAGAATATGGTCTCGACCCCTAGATTCCTAGAACTACTTCACATGGACTTATTCGGTCCATCCGCCGTACGGAGCTACGGAGGAAATCTCTACACCTTAGTAATAGTTGATGACTACTCTAGGTATACTTGGACTAGATTTCTTAAGAATAAGACACAAGCCTTTGAGGAATTTGAAATCTTTAGTAAGAAAGTCCAAAATCAACTAGGATGTACAATAGTTTCTATTAGGACGGATCATGGTCGGGAATTTGATAATGAAGTGCAATTTGGAGTATATTGTGATGCTAATGGTATTACTCACAATTTCTCGGCTCCACGCACTCCTCAATCAAATGGGGTAGTTGAGCGGAAAAATCGTACTCTACAAGAAATGAGTAGAACGATGTTGAATGAACAATCAATTCCGCAAAAGTTTTGGTGTAATGCGGTGGACACCTCAACTTACATTCTAAATAGGATTCTAATTAGACCTATCCTAGGAAAAACCCCATATGAAATCATGAAAGGAAGAAAACCTTCTCTTGATTACTTTAGAGTGTTTGGAAGCAAATGCTTCATACTAAACACTAAAGATTACCTCACCAAGTTTGACCCAAAGTCTTACGAAGGTGTATTCCTAGGTTACTCCCAAAATAGTAAAGCCTACGTTGTCCTAAATAGAGAAACCTCGAAAGTCGAAGAATCACTCAACGTGACATTCGATGAAAGTCCTCCACAATCTAAGACATCACCATTGGTTGATGATGACTTAGATGAGGATGAAGCCATTAAGGCTAATGGCAAGAAAACCCTAGAAGATGACATTGAGGATGAAATAGTTGAAGTTGACGAAATTGTCAACATTAAGGAATCCAAAAACCATCCTATTGAAAATGTCATAGGTAACCTAAACCAAAGAACCCTTAGGTCACAAGCACAAAACAAAAGTAACTTCTTTTGTTTCATATCAACCATAGAACCTAAGAATGTAGGTGAAGCAATTAAGGATGAAAGTTGGATAGTTGCCATGCAGGAGGAACTAAATCAATTCACCGCAAACCAAGTTTGGGATTTAGTACCTCTTCCTAGAAATCAAACAGTCATAGGAACTAAATGCGTGTTTAGAAACAAACTCGACGAAAATGGCATCGTAGTTAGGAATAAGGCAAGGTTGGTAGCACAAGGCTACAACCAACAGGAGGGAATAGATTATGATGAAACCTATGCAACCGTAGCTAGATTAGAATCAATTAGAATACTCCTTGCCTATGCATGTGCCTTAGACTTTGAGATATACCAAATGGACGTGAAGAGTGCGTTCCTCAATGGTTATATCAACGAGGAGGTGTATTTTGCGCAACCTCCGGGATTCGTTGATTTCGAATGTCCGAATCATGTTTATAAACTCAAGAAAGCACTCTATGGTCTTAAACAAGCTCCTAAAGCTTGGTATGATAGACTAAAAGCCTTCTTGATTGAACATGAATATACCATGGGAAAGGTTGATAACACACTCTTCACAAAGAAAAGAAATTCACATCTCATCATTGTTCAAATATATGTCGACGACATTATATTCGGATCAACTTGTCAAGAGATGTGTGATGATTTCTCAAAAATCATGCACGACGAGTTTGAGATGAGCATGAAGGGTGAATTAAATTTATTCCTTGGTTTACAAATTAAACAAATGGAAGATGGCATCTTCTTTAATCAAGCTAAGTATAGTAAAGAGATGCTTAAGAAGTTCAGTTTAGAAGAGTCTAAGCCCATGAAAACTCCCATGTCCACGGAAATAAAACTCATGAAAGATGAAAAAGGTGAGTCCGTGGATAGCACTAAGTATAGAGGTATGATAGTGATGCGTGGTTTTGCAACCTTACAACAGGTTTTACCTCTCGAGGGATCTCAAGAGGCTTACAACCCCACCAGGCAGTGTACCTGACCGATGTAGTATAGTGTAGTGGTAAGTACGGGGGATTGATCGTTCTCCACAGGGAATAGTGTTCGTTAGGTATGAAAGACTACTCTAATAGGTCTAAGGGTTGAGGAAGATTCTTTTTTGTGTTTTTATAATTTTGTGAAAGCAAGTAAAATCTCGGGTTTGAAAGAGTGGGCGGAATTAGTTGCTAGTCAACTAACCCAAATTACTACGAATGCAAATAAAATAAAATAACTGAAAGTAAAATGTTGGTGAAAACTTAAGTGTAGAGAAATGTGTTCACTTAGATTTCCTTACTCCCTAACTATCTTTTACCGGTTGATTAGTGTGTATTAGTTGCGTGGATGACGGGTGTATTCCTTAATACCAATCGTGGGGTGGCGTACGTACTTCCCCAACTCTACAAGCTCCTACTTCACTCCTATGTCGAGCCGGCTAGGAAGCTCCTAACATGGGATCACTAGAATTCGCTTGTGCATTAAATACAACCATAAAAACCTTTAGTACGCATTTGGTTCATGTTTCTTAAGACGTTCAAGCAAGTTACCGAATAGGAAGTTAGCCAGTTTTCTTAAGCCTAACATAGATAAACAATCATCCAATACAACTAATAACACACTAATAACCAATAATCAATAGCTAGGTTTCATTAGATCTAAGCAAACACAAGATAAATCTAGCCTAACATGTTAAACAAAAGACAAGAACAAGATAAAATCAAACAACACATAGACATATTGAATGATTAATTGATAACTTATCTTTCAATGTAACATGGAAGATCTCAAGGCAAAAAGCCTTGAAAAAGATGCTAAAATCGTCTTAGGGTTTTCTCCCAAAAATTCCACACTAAGCTCTACACTAATGACAAAGAATTGCAAAACTATATATAGATTTTTACATCTGACGGCGTCACCTTATGGAGTGTGACGCCGTCACCTCGCCGCTTCTAGGGTTCCCGGATGACCTTCTTGACGCCGTCCCTCTTTAGCTCTCCAAAATCCGTTCTGGCTTATCAAGGCTTGACGCCGTCAGACCTTGAACGTGACGCCGTCCCTCTTTGAATTAAGCCGTGACGCCCTTGATCATGTTAAAGCGTGACGCCGTCAGAATTTGATGAAGCGAAAAGTGTACCGCTTTTAAGGGGTCATTTAAGCCCTAAATCGTATTTATTTGATCAAATATTGCCCTAAATCGTTCCTTTTGTCATTTTAGGTACTTTTGAGGAGAAATCTGGAAAAGGAGGCATTTTGGACGTTTTTGGAGCATAAAAGTGAAGAAAACGACAAAGTCTCAAAAATCGGCTAAAAGTTACCTATGACGGCGTCACAATTAACCCCAGACGGCGTCATGCCTTGGCAAGAAAAAGTGGACGTGAAATTTACTCATGATAAGCCAGTGAAAATAGCATGTGAATTCTGACGGCGTCACGCTTTAACTTGATCAAGGGCGTCACGGCTTAAATCAAAAGGGGACGGCGTCACGTTCAAGGTTCGACGGCGTCAAGCCTTGATAAGCCAGAATGGATTTTTGAAGAGCTAAAGAGGGACGGCGTCAAGAAGGTCATCCGGGAACCCTAGAAGCGGCGAGGTGACGGCGTCACACTCCATAAGGTGACGCCGTCAGATCCAAAAATCTATATATAGTTTTCTAATTTTTTGTCATTAAGGAGAGGACTTAGTGTGTGGAATTTTGGGAGAAAACCCTAAGACGAATTTAGCTTCTTTTTCAAGGCTTTTTGCCTTGAGATCTTCCATGTTACATTGAAGATAAGTTATCAATTAATCATTCAATATGTCTATGTGTTGTTTGATTCTATCTTATTCTTGTCTTTTGATTAACATGTTAGGCTAAATTTATCTTGTGTTTGCTTAGATCTAATGAAACCTAGCTATTGATTATTGGTTATTAGTGTGTTATTAGTTGTATTGGATGATTGTTTATCTATGTTAGGCTTAAGAAAACTGGCTAACTTCCTATTCGGTAACTTGCTTGAACGTCTTAAGAAACATGAACCAAATGCGTACTAAAGGTTTTTATGGTTGTATTTAATGCACAAGCGAATTCTAGTGATCCCATGTTAGGAGCTTCCTAGCCGGCTCGACATAGGAGTGAAGTAGGAGCTTGTAGAGTTGGGGAAGTAAGTACGCCACCCCACGAATGGTATTAAGGAATACACCCGTCATCCACGCGAATAATACACACTAATCAACCGGTAAAAGATAGTTAGGGAGTAAGGAAATCTAAGTAAACACATTTCTCTACACATAAGTTTCTCACCAACATTTTATTTTCAGTTATTTACTTTATTTGCATTTGTAGTTATTTGGGTTAGTTGACTAGCAACTAATTCCGCCCACTCCTTCAAAACCGAGATTTTACTTGCTTTCATAAAAAAAATATAAAAACATAAAAAGAATCTTCCTCAACCTTTAGACCTATTAGAGTAGTTTTTCATACCTAACGAACACTATTCCCTGTGGAGAACGATCAATCCCCCGTACTTACCACTACACTATACTACATCGGTCAGGTACACTGCCTGGTGGGGTTGTAAGCCTCTTGAGATCCCTCGAGAGGTAAAACCTGTTGTAAGGTTACAAAACCACGCATCAAGTTTTTGGCGCCGCTGCCGGGGAATAGTTATTGTTTAGGTTGAATTTTTATTTCTATTAGGTCTACTCACTAGATTCCTTTCTAGTGAGATTTTTATTTTCTTTTTCTAGATTTTCTTTAGTCTATCTATTTTCTTCGTGCTTTTGTTCGTAACAGATTTTCATTGACTATTCAGTTTGCCATTATGGAAAACGCGAATCCACCCCTTACACCTGGCGAAGTGGCTTTGTTGCGTAGCCAACTTGAGAATGAGATTAGTGAGCTCAGGGAGCTCAGTAGAATGATTGATATAGAGCTTGATTATGCCTTGAACAACTTAGGGACCGCCATATACTCAGATAATTACTTAGAACGTAATAATCTTACGGTTGATAAGTTGATTGAGAAAATTGAGGAAGTGAAGGTAGATCCTAGGTTGGATGATTGTTTCAATGAATACCCCACTAAGGAGGAGATTGCTTACTATAACAACCTAGTTGATAACCCTCGACCACCTTTTGTTAGAATTGACCCAAAGATTAAGAGAGGTGATCCTGGGAATGTGAAGATACCATGTATGATTGGGTACCAATACGTTGAGCATGCTTACATTGACTGTGAATCCCCAATCAACGTTATGTCCTCAGGCCTTTATAGCCAAATCATAAACACACCACTTGAGCCTAGGATGGACCCCAAGTGTCCAGGCGGAGTTTGCAACTTCGTTGGAAGGATTAAGGATATACATATCCTTGTTGGGAACTTTAGATTTGTCACCAACTTCATGATTTTAGAAGATATGGTAAGTGTTGTTGACTGCCGCCTATCTCGCGTTGTGTTAGGTAAGCCATTTATCGAAGCATCCAATTTAAGGTATGACCGTTTGAAAGGCACGGTTCAGTTTTCTAATCACATAGATAGGATCACATATAGGATGCCTTATCGGGTTAATGAATTTCGTTTTGTGCCTCGATTTGACATGGACAACATTGGTGCGATTGAGGACATCAATGAAGAGGATAAAGAAAAAGGCATGGACTATGTTTGGAATAAGAGAAGCCTTTATTATAAAGATTGCTTAAACCTTGGACCTAAATACAAAATTGATATGGAGGTTGTTAGGATGATTAGAGGGGCAATTGAGAAGCAAAACGGAAAAACGTAGACCCCGTGACTTTGAGTCTAGCTACAAGACTCATTAATAAAGAAAAGCGCTTCTTGGGAGGCAACCCAAGCTTTATTTGTTTTATTTGCTTTGTGTGTTTATTTATTTGTTTGTTTGATTTTATTTGTTTCCGTATGTGTGTTTAATTTTTATTAGTATTGATTCATGTTCAAAAGTAAATTGTGAAAATGCTTTATTTTGTTTTTAACTTCGTCTTAACTACATATAAAGGTATTTTGCAAAAGTTAAGTGTAAGGGAAATCTAAATCGGTTTATTAGAACACAAATTAACATGAATCATAATAATAATAAATTAACATACATATTCGTATTTGTTTGAGTCAAATGCTTGTATCGAGTCATAATGATGTTTTGCAGGATTTCCAGGAAGTAAGGTAAAGGTTTTTTCCAGAAATTTTCCGGAAACTTAAAATGAAAATTTTTGTCAGGTCATTTCTGACGGCGTCAGGGTTTATAACCTGACGGCGTCAGATTTAATTTTCAGAAATTTTTAAAAGTTTTGTTTTTAAAAAAGTTTTTATTAAAATCTCCAACTTATAATCTCCAGGAATCTGCAAAGTTATCATTCAACAAGCATTATATCCTTATATATAGATTTTATCCCGCCGATGTTATGCAGGTTTTCGTGTTTGTTTTCTCAGGTTTAACAGGTTATTTTGGACAAGGAAATGTTTTGAATCAAGCTTATGGCGATGCATTAGTCATGGAGCTTCGACATTACTTTGGAAGAAGATTTAACCGTGTTATTTCATTATCCACCGAGCGAATCAGGGGAGTATTTGATTTCATTCTTTTACTTTTTTCTTTTACATCTTGTTATTTGAACATTGGGGACAATGTTCATCTTAAGTGTAAGGGGAGGGTAAAAGTACGATTAGAGAATACTATTACGCTTGATTTTTGTTTGTTTGATAGTAGATGTGTAATAAAACTGAGAGAAATACTTGTTAAGGTAATTTTAGTGCCAAATTTAAAACTTTTTACAACATATAGGAGTGAAACTTTGATCTTAATGAGCGTCTCACGGATAGGAGTTATATGACTAGCACAAAAACCGTACCACTAAAAAATTTTCCACCCCCAAATATGTGAGGTTCACCCCTAGAATTGGTAGGAAAAGCATTTATGCTATGATGTGTGTACCGGTAGCACTTAGATTCTAGAATTTGTGTTAGGACCATTCCGAGGCCACAAGTGAGACTACATTCGTGTAGTTAGATTTACTACATGATAAGAGGCATTAGGATTAACCCATTGTTTTACACCTGTGTTTTTGTTATAATTACATTGGCTACATTGGTCAAGTAATTCTCCCACACCCTTTGCGTTGTACTCATTTTTAGTACACGATACCCCTAGTACACCCCTCAGAGCCTATCTTTTCATTTCGACCTTTAAGCATTTTACTTAAAGGAAGAATTTGTTACACCCCACTAAAATGTACACCCAAATCGCCTTAGCCTACCTTGTATGCACTCATTTTTAGTGCATTATTGTGTCAACATTTGTTTAAACCCAAGTTAATTATCTAGTTGATTACATGGTTGCTAAGTCGAGTCATATCCTTGTACATATTGTTTTGGGACGATTGGGACTCATGGGTAAAGTACTAGTGTAATGGAGTAATGGGGAAGAACATCATTTATTACCCCCATATGTGCTAAATGTTTTAAAAGTACTCCAAGTTTTTCAATTATCTTAATTCGAGTCACTAGATTAGTTATTTGTAAAGTTATGTAAAAGTTCAAGTGTAAGGGGGATGCAATGCCCCTATGATGTATTATTTTGGATGGTAGGGCAAAAGTGTATGCAAAAAAAAAAAAAAAAAAAAAAAAAAAAAAAAAATCGAAAAAAATTAAGAAAAATACAAAAAAAAAATGAGAAAATGAAAAATAGAGAAAAACATACGGACTACCATCCCGTTTCATTTTATGTTTATTTTTTTTGTTTTTGTTTTTGTTATTTCATTTCTAGCTTAAGATTGAGTCTAGTCTTGGCTTAGCAACATTGTATAGTACATGTAATTAATCAAGATCTTTAACTCGCCACCAGTAAAATATCCTTTATCCAACAAAACCGTGTTTTCCTTTTCCCTACACCTAACGTTATAACCCATTTAAAAGCCCTCTTTGATAGTTTATCTTAGGTGCTTATGCCTAGTGGAGGAGGTTTTCGATCCTTTCC
The DNA here is from genome assembly GCA_021014915.2 of Artemisia tridentata subsp. tridentata. Lineage (NCBI taxonomy): Eukaryota > Viridiplantae > Streptophyta > Magnoliopsida > Asterales > Asteraceae > Artemisia > Artemisia tridentata. The sequence goes on along the minus strand of CP139502.1, from coordinate 192,594,831 downwards.
CAAGCCTATGGTAATCTATTTGCTATGACAGGTAGTGAGAGATATTATCCGTTTTCATTTATGAGATTTATTTTGATGACACTTGAGAGATGTGAGTATCTAAACACTACTTGTGAGGTGCTAGTTTGTAATCTCCGTGCTTATTATGATTGAAGTGGAACAATTATTTGTTGTAATTACTTTTATGTTTGCATTAAATGACCCCTAACTTGTATTTTGATTAGAATAAAAGCGCATTTGCTTGAGGACAAGCAAATCTCAAGTGTAAGGGTATTTGATGAAGCGAAAAGTGTACCGCTTTTAAGGGGTCATTTAAGCCCTAAATCGTATTTATTTGATCAAATATTGCCCTAAATCGTTCCTTTTGTCATTTTAGGTACTTTTGAGGAGAAATCTGGAAAAAGAGGCATTTTGGACGTTTTTGGAGCATAAAAGTGAAGAAAACGACAAAGTCTCAAAAATCGGCTAAAAGTTACCTATGACGGCGTCACAATTAACCCCAGACGGCGTCATGCCTTGGCAAGAAAAAGTGGACGTGAAATTTACTCATGATAAGCCAGTGAAAATAGCATGTGAATTCTGACGGCGTCACGCTTTAACTTGATCAAGGGCGTCACGGCTTAAATCAAAAGGGGACGGCGTCACGTTCAAGGTTCGACGGCGTCAAGCATTGATAAGCCAGAATGGATTTTTGAAGAGCTAAAGAGGGACGGCGTCAAGAAGGTCATCCGGGAACCCTAGAAGCGGCGAGGTGACGGCGTCACACTCCATAAGGTGACGCCGTCAGATCCAAAAATCTATATATAGTTTTCTAATTTTTTGTCATTAAGGAGAGGACTTAGTGTGTGGAATTTTGGGAGAAAACCCTAAGACGAATTTAGCTTCTTTTTCAAGGCTTTTTGCCTTGAGATCTTCCATGTTACATTGAAGATAAGTTATCAATTAATCATTCAATATGTCTATGTGTTGTTTGATTCTATCTTATTCTTGTCTTTTGATTAACATGTTAGGCTAAATTTATCTTGTGTTTGCTTAGATCTAATGAAACCTAGCTATTGATTATTGGTTATTAGTGTGTTATTAGTTGTATTGAATGATTGTTTATCTATGTTAGGCTTAAGAAAACTGGCTAACTTCCTATTCGGTAACTTGCTTGAACGTCTTAAGAAACATGAACCAAATGCGTACTAAAGGTTTTTATGGTTGTATTTAATGCACAAGCGAATTCTAGTGATCCCATGTTAGGAGCTTCCTAGCCGGCTCGACATAGGAGTGAAGTAGGAGCTTGTAGAGTTGGGGAAGTAAGTACGCCACCCCACGAATGGTATTAAGGAATACACCCGTCATCCACGCGACTAATACACACTAATCAACCGGTAAAAGATAGTTAGGGAGTAAGGAAATCTAAGTAAACACATTTCTCTACACATAAGTTTCTCACCAACATTTTATTTTCAGTTATTTACTTTATTTGCATTTGTAGTTATTTGGGTTAGTTGACTAGCAACTAATTCCGCCCACTCCTTCAAAACCGAGATTTTACTTGCTTTCATAAAAAAAATATAAAAACATAAAAAGAATCTTCCTCAACCTTTAGACCTATTAGAGTAGTTTTTCATACCTAACGAACACTATTCCCTGTGGAGAACGATCAATCCCCCGTACTTACCACTACACTATACTACATCGGTCAGGTACACTGCCTGTGGGGTTGTAAGCCTCTTGAGATCCCTCGAGAGGTAAAACCTGTTGTAAGGTTGCAAAACCCACGCATCATGACGCCGTCAGAATTCCCATGCAAATTTCCCTGGCTTATCATGAGTAAATTTCACATCCACCTTTTCTTGCCAAGCCATGACGCCGTCCAGAGTAAAATCTGACGCCGTCAAAGGTAACTTTTAGCCGATTTTTGAGACTTTGTCGTTTTCTTCACTTTTATGCTCCAAAAACGTCCAAAATGCCTCCTTTTCCAGATTTCTCCTCAAAAGTACCTAAAATGACAAAAGGAACGATTTAGGGCAATATTTGATCAAATAAATACGATTTAGGGCTTAAATGACCCCTTAAAAGCGGTACACTTTTCGCTTCATCAAATACCCTTACACTTGAGATTTGCTTGTCCTCAAGCAAATGCGCTTTTATTCTAATCAAAATACAAGTTAGGGGTCATTTAATGCAAACATAAAAGTAATTACAACAAATAATCGTTCTACTTCAATCATAATAAGCACGGAGATTATAAACTTGCACCTCACAAGTAGTGTTTAGATACTCACATCTCTCAAGTGTCATCAAAATAAATCTCATAAATGAAAACGGATAATATCTCTCACTACCTGTCATAGCAAATAGATTACCATAGGCTTGGGAAAGGATCGAAAACCTCCTCCACTAGGCGTAAGCACCTAAGATAAACTATCAAAGAGGGCTTTTACATGGGTTATAACGTTAGGTGTAGGGAAAAGGAAAACACGGTTTTGTTGGATAAAGGATATTTTACTGGTGGCGAGTTAAAGATCTTGATTAATTACATGTACTATACAATGTTGCTAAGCCAAGACTCGACTCAATCTTAAGCTAGAAACAAAATAACAAAATAACAAAAACATAAAAATAAACATAAAATGAAACGGGATGGTAGTCCGTATGTTTTTTCTACTTTTCTTTTTCTCATTTTTTTGTATTTTTCTTGATTTTTTCGATTTTTTTTTTTTTTTTTTTTTTTTTTTTTCATACACTCTTGCCCTACCATCCAAAATAATACATCATAGGGGCATTGCATTCCCCTTACACTTGAACTTTTACATAACTTTACAATTAACTATTCTAATGACTCGAATTAAGATAATTGAAAAACTTGGAGTACTTTTAAAATATTTAGCACATATGGGGGTAATAATGTTGTTCTTCCCCATTACTCCATTACACTAGTACTTTACCCATGAGTCCCAATCGTCCCAAAACAATATGTACAAGGATATGACTCGACTTAGCAACCATGTAATCAATTAGATAATTAACTTGGGTTTAAACAAATGTTGTAACAATAATGCACTAAAAATGAGTGCATACAAGGTAGGCTAAGGCGATTTGGGTGTACATTTAAGTGGGGTGTAACAAATTCTCACTTTAAGTAAAATGATTAAAGGTCGAAACGAAAAGATAGGCTCTGAGGGGTGTACTAGGGGTATCGTGTACTAAAAATGAGTACAACGCAAAGGGTGTGGGAGAATTATTTGACTAATGTAGCCAAAGTAATTATAACAAAAACACAGGTGTAAAACAATGGGTTAATCCTAATGCCTCTTATCATGTAGTAAATCTAACTACACGAATGTAGTCTCACTTGTGGCCTTGGAATGGTCCTAACGCAAGTTCTAGAATCTAAGTTCTACCGGTACACACATCATAGCATAAATGCTTTTCCTACCAATTCTAGGGGCGAACCTCACATATTTGGGGGTGGAAAATTTTTTAGTGGTACGGTTTTTGTGCTAGTCATATAACTCCTATCCGTGAGACGCTCATTAAGATCAAAGTTTCACTCCTATATGTTGTAAAAAAATTTAAATTTGGCACTAAAATTACCTTAACAAGTATTTCTCTCAGTTTTATTACACATCTACTATTAAACAAACATAAATCAAGCGTAATAGCATTCTCTTAATCGTGCTTTTACCCTCCCCTTACACTTAAGATGAACATTGTCCCCAATGTTCAAACAACAAGATGTAAAAGTAAATAAGGTAAAAGAATGAAATCAAATACTCCCCTGATTCGCTCGGTGGATAATGAAGTAACACGGTTAAATCTTCTTCCAAAGAGAATGTTGAAGCTCCATGACTAATGCATCGCCATAAGCTTGATCCAAAAACATTTCCTTGTCCAAAATAACCTGTTAAACCTGAGAAAACAAACACGAAAACCTGCATAACACCGGCGGGATAAATCTATATATAAGGATATAATGCTTGTGGAATGATAACTTTGCAGATTCCTGGAGATTATAAGTTGGAGATTTTAATAAAAACTTTTTAAAAACAAAACTTTCAAAAATTTCTGAAAATTAAATCTGACGCCGTCAGGTTATAAACCCTGACGCCGTCAGAATTGACCTGACAAAAATTCTCATTTTAAGTTTCCGGAAAATTTCTGGAAAAACCTTTACCTTACTTCCTGGAAATCCTGCAAAACATCACTATGACTCGATACAAGCATTTGACTCAAACAAATACTATAATGTATGCTAATTTATTATTATTACGATTCATGTTCATTTGTGTTCTAATAAACCGATTTAGATTTCCCTTACACTTATCTTTTGCAAAATACCTTTATATGTAGTTAAGACGAAGTTAAAAACAAAATAAAGCATTTTCACAAATTAGTTTTTAACATGAATCAATAGGAATAAAAATTAAACATACATACGGAAACAAATAAAGACAAACAAACAAACAAATAAACACACATAAATAAAATAAAGTTTGGGTTGCCTCCCAAGAAGCGCTTTTCTTTATTAACGAGTCTTGTAGCTAGACTCAAAGTCACGTTTTCTACGTTTTTCCGTTTTGCTTCTCAATTGCCCCTCTAATCATCCTAACAACCTCCATATCAATTTTGTATTTAGGTCCAAGGTTTAAGCAATCTTTATAATAAAGGCTTCTTTTATCCCAAACATAGTCCATGCCTTTTTCTTTATCCTCTTCATTGATGTCCTCAATCGCACCAATGTTGTCCATGTCAAATCGAGGCACAAAACGAAATTCATTTACCCGATAAGGCATCCTATATGTGATCCTATCTATGTGATTAGAAAACTGAACCGTGCCTTTCAAACGATCATACCTTAAATTGGATGCTTCAATAAATGGCTTACCTAACACCACGCGAGATAGGCGGCAGTCAACAACACTTGCCAAATCTTCTAAGATCATGAAGTTGGTGACAAAGGTAAAATTCCCAACAAGGATATGTATATCCTTAATCCTCCCAACGAAATTGCAAACTCCGCCTGGACACTTGGGGTCCATCCTAGGGTCAAGTGGTGTGTTTATGATTTGGCTATAAAGGCCTGAGGACATAACGTTGATTGGGGATTCACAGTCAATGTAAGCATGCTCAACGTATTGGTACCCAATCATACATGGTATCTTCACATTCCCGGGATCACCTCTCTTAATCTTTGGGTCAATTCTAACAAAAGGTGGTCGAGGGTTATCAACTAGGTTGTTATAGTAAGCAATCTCCTCCTTAGTGGGGTATTCATTGAAACAATCATCCAACCTAGGATCTACCTTCACCTCCTCAATTTTCTTAATCAACTTATCAACCGTAAGATTATTACGTTCTAAGTAATTATCTGAGTATATGGCGGTCCCTAAGTTGTTCAAGGCATAATCAAGCTCTATATCAATCATTCTACTGAGCTCCCTGAGCTCACTAATCTCATTCTCAAGTTGGCTACGCAACAAAGCCACTTCGCCAGGTGTAAGGGGTGGATTCGCGTTTTCCATAATGGCAAACTGAATAGTCAATGAAAATCTGTTACGAACAAAAGCACAAAGAAAATAGATAGACTAAAGAAAACCTAGAAAAATAAAAATCTCACTAGAAAGGAATCTAGTGAGTAGACCTAATAGAAATAACAATTCAACCTAAACAATAACTATTCCCCGGCATCGGCGCCAAAAACTTGATGCGTGGTTTTGCAACCTTACAACAGGTTTTACCTCTCGAGGGATCTCAAGAGGCTTACAACCCCACCAGGCAGTGTACCTGACCGATGTAGTATAGTGTAGTGGTAAGTACGGGGGATTGATCGTTCTCCACAGGGAATAGTGTTCGTTAGGTATGAAAGACTACTCTAATAGGTCTAAGGGTTGAGGAAGATTCTTTTTTGTGTTTTTATAATTTTATGAAAGCAAGTAAAATCTCGGGTTTGAAAGAGTGGGCGGAATTAGTTGCTAGTCAACTAACCCAAATTACTACGAATGCAAATAAAATAAAATAACTGAAAGTAAAATGTTGGTGAAAACTTAAGTGTAGAGAAATGTGTTCACTTAGATTTCCTTACTCCCTAACTATCTTTTACCGGTTGATTAGTGTGTATTAGTTGCGTGGATGACGGGTGTATTCCTTAATACCAATCGTGGGGTGGCGTACGTACTTCCCCAACTCTACAAGCTCCTACTTCACTCCTATGTCGAGCCGGCTAGGAAGCTCCTAACATGGGATCACTAGAATTCGCTTGTGCATTAAATACAACCATAAAAACCTTTAGTACGCATTTGGTTCATGTTTCTTAAGACGTTCAAGCAAGTTACCGAATAGGAAGTTAGCCAGTTTTCTTAAGCCTAACATAGATAAACAATCATCCAATACAACTAATAACACACTAATAACCAATAATCAATAGCTAGGTTTCATTAGATCTAAGCAAACACAAGATAAATCTAGCCTAACATGTTAAACAAAAGACAAGAACAAGATAAACTCAAACAACACATAGACATATTGAATGATTAATTGATAACTTATCTTTCAATGTAACATGGAAGATCTCAAGGCAAAAAGCCTTGAAAAAGATGCTAAAATCGTCTTAGGGTTTTCTCCCAAAAATTCCACACTAAGCTCTACACTAATGACAAAGAATTGCAAAACTATATATAGATTTTTACATCTGACGGCGTCACCTTATGGAGTGTGACGCCGTCACCTCGCCGCTTCTAGGGTTCCCGGATGACCTTCTTGACGCCGTCCCTCTTTAGCTCTCCAAAATCCGTTCTGGCTTATCAAGGCTTGACGCCGTCAGCCCTTGAACGTGACGCCGTCCCTCTTTGAATTAAGCCGTGACGCCCTTGATCAGGTTAAAGCGTGACGCCGTCAGAATTCACATGTAATTTTCACTGGCTTATCATGAGTAAATTTCACATCCACCTTTTCTTGCCAAGCCATGACGCCGTCCAGAGTAAAATCTGACGCCGTCAAAGGTAACTTTTAGCCGATTTTTGAGACTTTGTCGTTTTCTTCACTTTTATGCTCCAAAAACGTCCAAAATGCCTCCTTTTCCAGATTTCTCCTCAAAAGTACCTAAAATGACAAAAGGAACGATTTAGGGCAATATTTGATCAAATAAATACGATTTAGGGCTTAAATGACCCCTTAAAAGCGGTACACTTTTCGCTTCATCAGATAGGAAGTTTACTATACCTCACGACAAGTAGGCCCGACATCATGTTTAGTGTCTGCCTTTGTGCTCGCTTCCAAGAGGATCCCAAAACCTCTCACCTTGAAGCGGTTAAGCGTATCTTCCGATACATTAAAGGCACTATACACTTGGGATTATTTTATCCCAAGGGGACCGGTGTAGAAACTGTTGTCTATGCCGAATCTGATCATGCGGGAGATTATGTGGATCGAAAGAGTACGAGTGGCGTTTGTACCTTCATGGGTTGTTGCTTAACTTCTTGGTTCTCCAAGAAACAAACGGCTCTTGCTATCTCCACAACCGAAGCCGAGTACGTAAGCGCCGGAAAGGCATGTCAACAAGCACTATGGATGAAACAAGCCCTTATAGACTATGACATTCATTTATATGACGTCCCCATTATGTGTGATAATAAAGGTGCTATTGACTTGAGCAAAAACCCCGTTCAACACTCCCGTACCAAACACATCGAAATTCGCCACCACTTCCTTCGTGATAATGTTCAGAAAGGAAACATTTCCATTGAGAAAGTTCCTTCCCAGGACTATATCGCAGACATCCTAACCAAACCTCTCAAACGAGAATCCTTTAACTATCTCCATCTAGGTCTAGGAATGATGGAACATATTCCATAAGTCTCATGACTCTTGAAGTCATCTCGTGAGTCTCGTGTAGTTTAGTTTAGGTCTCCCTAGTCAAAAGAATTTGTTAGGTACAAATTCTCTCCTCGTGTCAATATGTCTCACTAAAACAGCGAGACATATTTGTCAAAAATCAAAACGGGACAGAAAATAGTCCCAGCAGATCACGGCTCCACTAAATGTGGCACGGCACCGTTAAATTTAACGGTACCGTGGAACCGTGCATCTGGAACATCACTTATTTCAGTTCCCCTTTTCCCACATCACTTATTTCAACCATCCTCAACCTCTGCAACTGCTGTTGTAACCTAACCTCACAACCCAAAACTTCACGAAACCTCTTCAAGATCATATTCAAGACATTGATTTTCAAGCTTACTGATCACCTCTAAGTTTTCAACATTAATTGTAAGTTACCTTACTTTAATTTTCTTAATTTTAAGTCTAGGGTTTGTTCATTGATGAAAAATGAATTGGGGATTTTTCAATTTTTCTTAATATACTTTCAAATTGAAGTCATCAACACTAATATTTTCAAAACCTTTGGTGTCAAAACATTAAAGTCACCAAACACCCCAATTCTAATATTTTCAAAATTTCACGAATTTTGGACCATGAAACACTTTTTGTGCATTGTTGATGCAAACTAAAAACACTTTCTCATGCATACATGATCTCATGAATATTGATCGAATTACATAATTAATATGTACTTTTCGACATATTTGTTTGAGCAAAAGTAAAATTAGGAGAGTTAGGGTAATCTCATTATTTTCTTTTGAGTCTAGATTACCACACCTTCACATAGTTTGCATATAGGCACAAACTAGACACGTGCATAATGCAACTGTTCTTTACTCTAATTTTCCTTTAAAAATATCTTTTTATAGGAAAACAAAATGTCTCATGAATATGATTTTGATCATCTCCTAACCGATACCTACACACCCGAAATCTCACGTGAACCCACTACACCCCGTAACCACATTCGTGCCTATGTCAATCTTGAAACCCGTCGGTTTCATGAAGGCCGTGTCGTTGATCCGTCCCTAATTTACCATCGGGACATCAACACTTCCTTTAGAGCTATAGGATTCGATTGTCTACTCCACATTAACGAGCACATTTGTCCTCGTTTTATGTTGGAGTTCTTTCGACAAGTTGAACTCGTACGTAACGAGGGTCAATCCTTGTCACTTTGGTTTTGGGTCCAAAACTTCAAATTCGTCCTAACTCTTGAGCAATTTGCTCAGATCCTTCGAATACCCAATCATGGGCAATGTGCCTATACTGAAGATTGGTGTCTTGAGTCACTCTTCAACTATCGTGAAGAGAATAGTCCATATTGTTCCTACATACCCTCTCCCACCGAACTAACCAAAATCATCCGTACTCATAAGTACTCCTCTTATCCTAATCCAACGAAAATTCGTTTGGAAGAGGTGCGTCATGAACTACTTTCTTGGGCAGTCATCCTGCGAGAAAATGTTCTAAGTCTCACAGAAAATCGTGAGCAACTCCCGGCGTGTTGTGCTCATATGATTTACTGTCTCCTAACCCAACAACCATACAACCTCGCTTACTTCTTCGCTAAGCGAATTGTCCATCTCAAGGGTAACAAGATTAAATTGATACCCTATGGGATGTTCCTAACCCGTCTCTATCACCATTTCATGAACCTACACCCTTACCTTAACGGTCCTCAATACTCCCTCATCAAACCCATCATGCAACCCATAAACGAGTCACATGTCTCATCAATTCTCATTTCCGAATCCTCCACCCATTATGCACCCTTTGATGATCCAAATCATGAAAACGAGACTCATGCTCAAGACAAGAGTATGCCAAGAATGGGGGAATGCTCAAGTCATAAGTGTTGAAGAAATCTATGTTTCTTAATAGGATTTATCTATGAATGAATGCTAATTGATTTACTGCATGCTTAACTATCTCCTTGTTTAATCAATCTATGTGATGTTTGGATGATAACTAATTTTGTCCCTTATAATTGCATGATTATGATCAACCTAGGAAACTACATGATAGTCTTTATATGCTAGTTGTAGCTTAAATGGGATATTTTAGGTAAATAAGTACCTAGTGAGTTGAGGCACTATCATTTCCAGGAATTAGTTCCTCTAGAAAACATCCCCCTAGCTGCCCAGAACTAGCCTGCACAGAAATCTTCTTGCAAACAGTGTCACGGTACCATTAAATATGGACGGTACCGTTAAATTTAACGGTACCGTGGGTCATTTAAAGGAACCGTACCCCTGTTTGACGGATTTTTACTGTTCCTACCAAAAACCCTACACCCCTAACCTCAAACCTGCAAATTTTTGCAAACCTAACACACCCTAGGATTTCCTTCCTACACCATAGGACATCACTATCACCTTTAATTCAAATTTCACCCATCCTCCCTATATAAAGCCTCACCTTGCAAGAATATCTTGCACCTCACCTTGCAAGAATATCTTGCACTTCACCTTCAACCTCTCATCACAAACATCCATGGCTTCCAACCAAGGATCCACCTCTCACATTTCCAAGAAACCTAGAATCACCGTAAAACCACCTTCCAAACCACTCTTTGTAGATCTTACAAAAGATGATGAAGCAATGACACCACCTTCCCAAGCCACTCCATACTCACCATCACCACCTTATGCACCCTCTAAAACATCCTCTACCTACACAACATCTTCATCATCCTTCTACACTACATCATCAATGGAGTACACACCATCCCCCTTAACTCCATTGGACAATGCCATGCCAATTTCACCTCCAACAAACCTACCACAATCACCATCTCCTATCATGGCACAACCCAATCAACCACATCCCTTTGATTTACATAGTGCTAATTGCCTATGTTGTCTCCACAACCGTAACCTCATCTACTTCTTAAGAGACGAGATTCATTTCATGTTCTACTTTATAGAACATCTCTTGACACCATCACCACCCCAAATGGGGCCCCAATCTCCACCACCTCCTAACCCACAATAGGTCTTTAGGAGCCCTCTTGGAAATGAAACATGCCTCTAGTCATTAGGGATTTATGCTTATCATTGTCTCTTTTATGTTTCCATGAAGTCATATCCATGTATGACATTTATTTTCTTTTAATGAATGAATGGGCTCTTATGAGGGTTGTTTCCTATCATTTTTAGCTATTAGCTATTCTTCTTCTTGTGTGGTTGGATATTTGTCATAATGTGCTACTTGTTACATATTATATATGTATCTCCTAACTTTGTTTTGTAGCAAGAACCATTGCTCGATTCCTTTGTGTTCTCCAAAAGAGGGGGAGTACACATCAAGGGGGAGCCTTTGTCACCTTTTAGATTAGACAAAAAGGGGGAGAAATGGGAGTAAACTCATTAAAAACTTGTTAACACTAATTTTAACCTAACATGAGTTTATATTTTGTCATCATTAAAAAGGGGGAGATTGTTGATGCAAATAATGTTCTAAAACGTTATTTATATCTTTCGATTACTTCACGTTTTGAGGATGACAAAATGTGAAATCACGATACGTTAAAATCAACGTAAACAAGTCTTTAATCGGAAGATCCCGTTTCTACGCAAATCACTCTTGAACAAAGTTACAACTTGAACTAGTGATCAAAGAAGTGAATTTATGTTTTGAAAATTCACATTTTAAATGGGACAAAACATTTTTTCAAAAATACACATGACAAATTATTTTTGAAATATTAAGAAATGTTTTAATGGAAAAAATAGTTTGAAAATCATAACAGCTATTTTTCCCCCCAAAATAAGCTCCAACCTTCCCCAAATAAGTTTTCACCACAAAAGACAAAATTTGGAGCATCCTAGTCTACGACGGCTCCAAGGTTCTGTTAAATTTAATAGAGCCGTGGGGTATTTAACGGAGCCGTCCGTACAAAATTTTCTGTAACGGTCAGATTTTCTTTTCCTATAAATACCCACCCCTTTCACAGTTTTTAAGCATCCTTTCACACACAAAACTTTCTGAGTTGAATACTCTCTTCACACTTTCTTTCTTAGATCATTTAGGTTAGTTTTTCTTTTGTTCAAGAGTGATCCAATCATCCTTCAAGTGATCCTCTTCATTCCTCTTCACTTGCAAGAGAAGAACACAAGTATCCAAGTTGATACAAGGTGTTATCATTCCTCTTCATTATCAAGAGAAGAACACAAGTGTCCAAGTTGATACAAGGTGTTATCATTCCTCTTCATTAGCAAGAGAAGAACTCAAGGTATTCAAGAAGATACAAGAGTTGTAGTTGTTAGGTTTTGTAACACTTGTTACATCCTTGTTGTATCTTAGCATACATCAAGATTATCTTTCTTTTGTGAGAGTGTGAGTGAAGATCATTGTGATCTTAAGAGATAGTGAAGATCTCTTAAAGCAATCGGGCTTGTGTGTGAGTGATCAAAGGATCTAGAGTAGTTAGATTAAGTAGAGTGAAGTGAGTGTTGATCTTTGTGATCGTGTCGAGATCTTGGTGATCTCTTGAAGCCACTGGGCTTGAGTGTTTGGTCACGTGGACCTTGGTAGATTGGTGCTAGCTAAGATTAGCACTCGACATTTAGCTTAGTGTCGGTAATAGGATAAGCGACGTGTACGGTTTTCTCCGCCTGAAGGGAGGTTGTTGACATAGTGCTTGAAACTCTCGAGTGTGGTACTCGGGGAGTGGAGTAGGGCGAAGAAGAGCTTCGTAGCCGAACCACTATAAATCCTTTGTCTCGGTTTGATCTTTCCAACTCTACTCTTTACTTTCATTAGTTTATATTAGTTAGTTTAGTGTGTAGTTCATATTGGTGTTGATTGGTTACACATAGAGTTCGAATCAAAGTTTCCAATAGCCAACTTTTAAAACAAGAATTTTAAAAGAATTTTAAACCGGTAAACTATTCAACCCCCTTTCTAGTTTCCCACAAGTTTAATGAAAAATATGTATTGCCCAGTTGTCACAGATGATTATAGTAGGTTTACTTGGGTTTTCTTTTTAGCAACTAAGGATAAAACCAGTAGTATTCTTAAGGCTTTCATAACCAAGGTAGAAAACCTAGTTAACCATAAGGTTAAAGTGATAAGATGTGACAATGGAACTGAGTTTAAGAATAGGGATATGAACTAGTTTTGTGAGATGAAAGGTATTGAGAAAGTTATTGTGAGATGAAAGGTAGTGAAAAGAGTGTTGTCTACTAGTCCTATGATATACTTATGTTCAACTAGGAATGTCTTAAGTCGATCATACCATGCTTTTGGTGCTTGCTTAAGTCCGTATAAAGCTTTTTTAAGTTTGTAGACATGATTTGGTTTTTTAAAGTCGGCAAAGCCGGGAGGTTGTGCGACATACACTTCCTCATTAATAAAACCATTAAGAAATGCACTTTTGACATCCATTTGAAAAAGTTTAAAGTCATGTGCACATGCATATGCAAGTAGTATTCTAATTGTCTCTAGCCTAGCAACCGGAGCAAATGTTTCGTCATAGTCTATACCTTCTTGTTGATTGTAGCTGTTAGGAATATAAATATTTACATGAAAGACTCGATCACCCCGAGTATGGATTAGCATTAAGTAGCTCGCAGGATTAATCATATTAGTTTAGACTTCGTAACACCATGGAGTCGGGTCGGGTCTTTACCCACTATGCTCACTCCATAGCCTATGTGGGGCGTTTGTGTCTGTACTATAAATACCCCTTCCCACACAAGGGAAGGGTTGGAACTTCTCATTTTATTCAAGCTAATATATCACTTTCTCTCTCTATAAAGAAGTCTCCCACTCATCTCATTTCTTTCTCTCTCTAAATTGACTAAAACATCAATCTAGTGCATGTTATGTGTTATGAATATGTTACAATTGGTATCAGAGCCATGGTTAGGTTCGATTTGATTGTATGTTCTTGGATTCGTGGTTCATTCTAGGTGTTCTTCTTGTTTTTATCTAGTTCGAATAGAAAAGCCAAGAAAATCCTTACTTGAGCTTTATTTGTGGTTAAATTTGTTAAGGATTTGTACTTTCATGTTCACAAATATCTCTAGTATCGTTTCTTGCTAATCTACGGCTCAGTTGGTGTTTTTCTTGGAAGTTTGAAGAATTTTTCTTCATTGCGTTTTGGTTCTCGGTAAAGTGTTCTTGTTTGCGGTTTGAGGTAGTTTTGGAAGTATCAGTTGCGGTTTGATCTGGTTTAGGATTGTGTTTTGATTTGTAGCTAAAAAGGGAAAAAAGACAAAAGGCAGTGAAAGCAAAACTTTTGTCCCTTGCATTGTGTCTGGTTGTAGCTGCGGTTTGGGACTTCTGCATTTTGGTGTTCTGCGTTTTGGGAATTCTGTGTTTTGAGGTCCTGCGTTTTGAGCTACTGCGTTTTGGTATTCTGCGTTTTGGTTCTCTGCGTTTGAGGTCCTGCGTTTTGAGCTACTGTGGTTTGGAATTCTGCGTTTTGTGTACTGCGTTTTGGTGTTCTGCGTTTTGGGACTTCTGCGTTTTGGGTTACTGAGTTTTTTCATTTCATGATTGTGGTTTGATTCAAGACTTGGCTGCGTTTTGACCAAACTTTGTTATATTGAGTTTTGGTCTTAAACGTTCATCAAAACAAGTAATCAAATCACGGTTTATTCTTGATTTTTGTAAAATCCCGCGAAAGAATCTATTTCTCGGTTTAAATCATAGAATTGTAAAATCCCGTGCAAATTTACATCATGGCAAGTACTTCTTCCGATGAAATTCAAGCTGCCGGGTCCGATACCCGCCCTCCTATGCTTGATAGGACGGATTATGAATCATGGGCACAAAGAATACGACTTTATTGCTTGGGAAAAGAAAATGGATTTAATATTCTTAAATCCATTGATGAAGGACCTTTTCAAATGGGCACCACTAGAGATGCTGTCACTACCGCTGAGGATGGAACTGTCACTTTTGGAATCGACAGGCCACGTACTTACAACGATCTTAATGAGGAGGAAAAGAAGTGTTATGATGCAGACATTAGAGCTTCCAACATTGTGATTCAAGGACTTCCCAAAGACGTTTACAAGCTTATTAACTTCAACACTGAAGCCAAAGCTGTTTGGGACAATGTCTGTAACAACTAAAATTTATAAAGCATGTAAAATGACCAAATTGCCCCTACAAGTTTAAAAGTTAAATAAAAGATTATAAAGTATCAAATAAATTCCAAACTCCTGACAATGAACAAGTTATGCTCCCAAATAATTTAACAACTTCATTTAACATTTATACAAGTGTAAAAATTACCAAAATACCCCTAAGAGTGTCGAATGATTTATACTTAGTTTTATTTTGATTTAAAATGATTTAAATTGTGTAAATGAGGAAATAATCAATCACAAATATTTGCCAACCCATTTTGCCAAAAATTCTGGTCCAAGCCCACCCCTAGGACTCGGTATTCCATGATTTAAGTCAATCCATATCCTTTTTCTCCTAAACCCTAATTACCGGTTGAAAAGAAAACACACAAATAAATCCTATAGCCTCCATCCGATTCTCTAAAATTACCAAAGCATTTTTTTGAGTTCAAGCATCATCCAAGGAGTCCTAGAAAAATCAGGTTGAGTTCGTTTGTTGCCTGATTCGTTGGTGGTGGATTTATTCCTGTCGATAGCTCACTTTTAAGGTAAAATTCGTATCAATTAAACCAATCTTCATAAAATTCATTTCTCATTTTTCCTGAGGTTCTTATATCATATGTGATCTGCGAAAAATGTGTACAAGGTGATTTGATCCTATTTGAAGTCGTGGTGAATTCTTCCTTGTCGAGTAACCATCCGAGAAGCAATAATTTGTGCAGCCTTGTTCACTCGTTCTAAAAATATTCTGGTATTTTTCCCAGCTCCTAATGATCGTATATAACATAAGAAAAATAATAAAAACAGCCCATGCATCATGTATGATTCGTATGTTAATTATTGTGTTTATAAACCCTAAATCGAACTAAGTCTATAAAAACATGCATGCGAATTTTCTTGACCAGGCTATTATTTTTTGTGGCCTCTATGATCATCATAAAACACCAGAAAAATGCTCATTTGAATTATAGAGACCTAAAACAATTATTGGTGAAGTTATTTGAAATCGGCTAAAAAGGAAACAAGAACAAAAAAAATACCTAGCGATCGAACTAGGGTTCAAAACTAATAAGATCTGATTATAAGTGAATATAAATGATGTAGAAATGATTACATAATGATTGGGGTCGATTAGGGTTTTGTTTTGTTAAAGATTATGTTTAACGAGTTGATAATTAAATATAAAGGGGGTGTTTTGTCTATATTAAAACTCATGGACTATTTTTGTCATGTTCTATAGATCTAGTATGACCTGTAAAACTTATAAAACGAAGGGCCTATATGTAAAATTTACGAGATAATGAAATTAGTTGTAATTGTTGGTTCGAATTGGAAATTAAATAAATATAGGGACTGAATATGTAATTTCTGAAAAGTTAAGGTCGATTTGAGTAGTGAATGATATTCAGGGACTAATGTGTAAATTTGGATATTTATTGGACTAATGTGTAATTATTATTAATTAAAGGTTGAAAATGTAAACTTTAAGGTTAATTATGTAAACTTATTAAATGGAGGGACCTATTGTGTAAATTATGAATAGTTGAAGGTCAAATCGTATAACTTGTTAAAATAAGTACTCATTATGTAAATTTGATAAATTAAGGGTTAAATGTGTAATTATGCATATTTGAAGGGTTAAAGTGTAACTTTGGAAATACAGGGGTGTAAAGTGTAAATTGTGAAACCCTAAGGACCAAAGGTGTAATTATGATAAAGATACCTTATTTCCAGCTAATAATGATCTAAGTAAGCTATGTACTCAATACTTCTAAAAGTGGAAACTTTCTAATTATGGAAACTGTCTAAAAGTGGAAACTTACTAAAATGGGAAAGTTACTTAAAATGGAAAGATGGTTAATTAAGAATGATTTGTAATCCCCTTCTAATCCTTTAGGTGTGAAGAAGGAGAGACTTTGAGCTGTCCCCTGTTTCTGTGCTTATTACTATTTGTGCTTTCTTCATAAGGTACAGATACTCTGCCCTTGTTTCAGTAAGGGTTCTTATATTCTTATACATTGATTTTGAGTTATGATTCAGTTAAGATTTCCCAAGCCATTGCTATGTTCCATTTTAAATGAACCTTTGATATTACTTTGATAGGACCTTGAGATGCACCTTTTGATATATGACCTTGTGCTATGATTTTGAGACATGACTCTTAGTTTGATACCCGAGCCATTTATGTTACCTAGCCAGGGAGGTAACCTGGCCATGTCTGTGATGCACCACTGGCATGACTCCCGTGTGGGGGAGTGATTTCTCACACCGTCCCTTTTATGATTTTCTGCCATGGCTACTATGATGTTGGGATGACTTTGAGTTTGGGGGCGTATGGGTTGCAATCCTAGATTTGTATGTTTAGTGGATTTAACTGTGACTTTGAGTATTGACTTTGAGGTGACTGGTGCTTGTGTGCAATACACGCCTTTCACATTTAGCTGGAGCTAGCTACTCCACTATTTTGATACATGAGGACACCCCTCATATTATCTAGTTGCCTGAGAGGTATCCCCTCTGATTGTGAGCTTATGACCCTGAGACTATGATGTTGACTTTGAGTTATGGGCTCGTGGTAGATGACTATCCTATATTTCCTTATTATTCTTTTACTTTGGTTATACCTTATGATATTTCCCAGTGCCTTATTATATTTCGTTTCCGTTATCTTTGCTTGTATTATGTATCTGTTCACTGAGCTTTGTAAGCTCAGCCGCACGTTTTCTTTTTCGTGTGCGGCAGGTATCTAGCTGGGAGATGGATTTTATGCTTGGGATGAGAGTTAGTTGGATGCTTTTACCTTAGATGATGTCCTACCCTAGTCTTGCCATTTTTTTAGACGTTTCGATCATGGATTCATTTCATTATGTATTTCCTTTGAATTATTTCGTTATCTTGTGAGACTTTTGTATTGGACTCAAGTCATGTTGACTTGGCTTATTTATTTATGATGTTTTATGGCTTCCGCTGTGTATATGTATGAATGCTTTGAAATGTCGCCATAATGTGATATCTCTACCCTTGTCGGGTTGGGGTGTTACAATTATGGTATCAGAGCCCAGGTTGCGACCTGTCGTACATAAGCTTTGGCCTGTGAAACATGTGGACCATAGGATTTGACCCTTAAGTTTAAAATTTGACTGGTGAGGTTTCGGGTAGGCATAAGTTCTGCTTCGTCTTCCATTTCGTGCTTAATTCCCTTATGTTTTGCTAATTCTTTTCATGATCATTCAGATGGTGAACACACGCTTTACTCAGTACACTAATGGGGATGATGGCCCCAATTTTGAAGAGATGATAGCCGCCGCTGTGGCTGCTGCTATTCCACGAGTGGTGACTGAGGTCACCAATAATATCAGGAATGGGGCTGGTCCTTCTGGAGGTGGTGGTGGTGATGCTCAACCCACCGCTCCACCCGCTGCTCCCCCAGCTGGTATCCATGTGTGGATCGAGAGGTTCAACAAACTTAAGCCTCTCTCTTTCAGGTCCGCTGCTACTCCCCATGAAGCGGAGGACTGGATCACACATATCGAGAAGTTGTTTCGTGTTCTGGGATGTGCTGACGAGTTTAAAACTCGGTTGGCCACATTCAAATTTGAAGGTGATGCTCAAAATTGGTGGGCTGCTCTTGTTCAGGCGAAAGGGGATGATTTTGCTGAGACCTGTTCGTGGGCGGATTTCATCGAGGTGTTTTATAGACAGTATATTCCTATGTCAGAGCAGCTAAGGTATGAAAGGGAATATGGGTCGATTCGTCAGGGTGATCAGGAGTCGTCAGGAGAGTTTATGCAACGGTTTCTGCGTCTGGCCAGTTTCGTTGGGCCAGAGGTCACTGGAGATGCTACGCGTCAGGCTCGTCATTTCAAATGGGCTTTAAAGAGGTGGGTGTTAGACCGGATTGTTAACACTCCGTTTGAGGATGTGGCTGGAGTTCAGGACGCCGCGCGTAACATCGAGTTGTTACATGCGGACAGGGGGTCTAATAAGCGTGATAGGGATGGTAACCGGGTAGATTTTCGGGGCCAAGGTCGGCAGGACCAAAGGCAGGATGTTCGGGGTCGACAGGACCATGGACATGATCAGCGGGGTCGCCAGGACCGAAGTCATAATCATAGGCAGCAGGATTTCAGGAACCAGGATCGGCGGGATTCTGGTAGGTCTGGTAGTGATCGTCAGGGGCAGGGTAATAGCAACCGACGTAGGGATTCTCAGCCGTATCAGCAGTCGGGATCGTCTGGTCAGAAGGGGTCTGTTGAGACTCTACCTCCTCCTCCTACATGTACTTCCTGTGGGAAGACTCATCCAGGTCCTTGTTATAAAGCTTCTGGTGGTTGTTTCTGGTGTGGATCTTCTCAGCACAAGATCAAGGACTGTCCTAGGAAGAATGCTGGTGAACCTAAAGTCGATGCTAGGGCAGCTCCTGCTTCAGGCCGGGTTTATTCTTTGACACGTGACCAGGCTGCTAGCACCTCAGGTACTATTACGGGTTTTCTGCATATTGGAGATCGTATTGTGTTTGTTTTATTTGACACGGGTGCTACGCATTCTATAATATCCACATCACTTGCAAATAAAATAAACGTAACCCCAACTAAATTAATGAACCGTATATCCATTGCTACCCCGATGAAAACTCATGTGATTATTGATGTTGAGTATGTTAATTGCCCTCTCCGTTTCGATGATCGTGTTCGTTCTGCGAACCTTCTTCCCATTGATATGGTTGATTTTGACATTATTCTGGGCATGGACTGGTTAGCTGCTCATAAGGCGACCATTGATTGTTATGCTCGTAAGGTGATCTTTGGTGATCTTCACCATCCTGATTATGTTTATTCTGGTTCCCAACCTCTGAAATCTGTAAAGATTATTTCGGCTATGAAAGCCCGGACATTGATTTCCCATGGCTGTCTTGGTTTTCTTGCTTCTATTAAAGATACCTCTGTTGATGTACCTAGCATTGATAGTGTTCGTATTGTGCGCGATTTCGCCGATGTATTTCCGGATGAACTTCCTGGCATTCCTCCTGTCAGGGAAGTCGAATTTAGCATTGATCTGATTCCGGGTGCTGAACCCATATCTAAAGCTCCTTATCGCATGGCACCGATTGAATTGAAGGAATTAAAGGAGCAATTGCAGGAACTATTGGAAAACGGTTTTATTCGTCCGAGCGTATCTCCTTGGGGTGCTCCCGTGTTGTTTGTAAAGAAGAAAGACGGGAGCATGCGTCTTTGTATCGATTATCGGGAGCTTAACCGCATTACTATTCGTAACCGCTATCCTCTTCCTCGCATTGATGATTTATTCGATCAGTTGCAAGGAGCGAGGCATTTCTCTAAAATTGATCTGAGGTCTGGATATCACCAGCTTAGGGTGAGGGAGCAGGGTGTTCCCAAAACGGCCTTTCGCACTCGGTACGGTCACTATGAATTTTTGGTTATGCCTTTTGGTCTGACCAATGCTCCTGCTGTGTTTATGGACCTAATGAACCGGATATTCCATGAATTTCTCGATAAGTTTGTGATTGTCTTCATCGACGATATTCTTGTGTATTCTAAATCCGAGAAGGAACATGAGCAACACCTTGGTATTGTTCTGGAGATTTTGCGACAGCAGAAATTGTATGCGAAGTTTTCGAAGTGCGAGTTTTGGTTGGATCGTGTAGCTTTCTTGGGTCACATCGTTTCTGCAGACGGTATCACTATGGATCCGGCGAAGGTTGAGGCTATCACAAAATGGCCAAGGCCTACAAATGTGACGGAAGTGAGAAGTTTTCTGGGTCTCGCTGGGTATTATCGGAGATTTGTTGAGGGTTTTCGCGTCTTGCTTTGCCGTTGACACAGTTGATGAGGAAAGGGGAAAAGTTTATTTGGACTGATGAACGGGAGAGTAGTTTTGAGGAGTTGAAGAAACGTTTAGTGTCGGCACCTATCTTAACTCTTCCATCGGGTTCCGGCGGTTTCCAGATATATAGCGATGCATCGAAGAAGGGTTTAGGATGTGTTTTGATGCAGCATGGAAAGGTGATTGCCTATGCTTCGAGGCAGCTGAAGCCTTACGAGGTGAACTATCCGACGCATGATCTAGAGTTAGCAGCTGTGGTTTTCGCGCTAAAGATTTGGCGCCATTATTTGTATGGAGAGTCTTGTGACATTTTCACTGATCATAAGAGTCTTAAATACATTTTCACCCAGAAAGAGTTGAATATGAGACAGAGGCGTTGGTTAGAGCTTCTGAAAGATTATGATGCTAACATCCAGTATCATCCCGGTAAGGCGAATGTAGTCGCTGATGCTCTTAGTAGGAAGTCGGGTATGATTGCGAGTTTGGAGTTTGAGCCTCGCGTCTTGCACGATTTAGAGCTTCTTGATGTGGAGTTTTGTGTTCGAGGTCATGGTGGTTATTGGGCTAGCCTTACTGTTGAGTCCAATCTTATCTTGCGAGTTAAGGAAGCTCAGAAAGAGGATGGTGAGCTATGGTCTATAGTTCAGAATGTAGAGGAAGGCAAACAGTCAGAGTTCAGGGTTGATGATTTCGGTGTAGTTTGGTTTGGGGATCGTCTCTGTGTTCCCAACGATCCTGAGCTTCGTGAGGCCGTTCTATCGGAGGCTCATAGTTCCCCTTTCACTATACATCCTGGTTCTACCAAGATGTACCGGGACCTTAAGCAACATTTCTGGTGGAGTGGCATGAAACAGGATGTGGCTTCGTTTGTATCTAAGTGTTTGACTTGCCAGCAGGTCAAGATTGAGCACCAGAGAGCTAGTGGGTTGCTTCAGCCGTTGGAGATTCCGAAGTGGAAATGGGAGGAAATTTCCATGGATTTTGTGATAGGTTTACCTCCTACTCGTAGGAAGCATGATGCGATTTGGGTGGTCGTTGATCGACTAACCAAGTCTGCTCACTTCCTCCCTATTCGTGTGGACTATAGTGTTAGTAAATTGGCGGACATATTTCAGTAGGAAATCGTTAGGCTTCATGGTATGCCTACGGCTATTATATCAGATAGGGATCCTCGGTTTACGTCTCGCTTCTGGAAGGGATTGCATAAGGCATGGGATACGCGCCTTAAGTTCAGTACAGCTTTTCACCCTCAGACGGATGGTCAGTCGGAGAGGACCATTCAGACTTTAGAGGACATGTTGAGGGCATGTGCCTTAGAGTGGACTGGTAGCTGGGACGATTATTTGTGTTTGGTAGAGTTTGCTTATAATAACAGCTGGCACGCGAGTATTCGTATGGCTCCTTTCGAGATGTTATATGGTCGGAAGTGTAGGGCTCCGGTTTGTTGGAACGAGGTAGGTGAACGCATTATTGAGGGTCCGGAGTTAGTTCAGATCGCTACTGAGAAAGTGGATGTTGCTAGGGAAAAGTTGAAGGAAGCTAGGGCTCGTCAAAAGAGTTACGCTGACAAGCATCGGTGTGACTTGGAGTTTCGTGTTGGTGATCGGGTATTTCTTAAGGTTTCGCCGTTCCGAGGAGTTAAACGTTTTGGAATTAAGGGCAAGCTCAGTCCTCGATTCATCGGACCGTTTGAGATTTTGGATCGCATCGGAGAAGTTTCGTATTGTTTGGCTCTTCCTCCGCAGTTATCACATGTTCACGACGTCTTTCATGTATCTCTCCTGAGGGGATACAATTATCATCCTCTGCATGTGGTGTCTTATCCTTTTGATCAGATTCAGCCCGATATGTCTCTTCCGGAGGAGCCGGAAGCCGTTCTTGATCGCCAAGAGCGAGTTATGAGACGTAAGGTCATTCCCTTTGTTAAGATTCTTTGGCGGAACCACCCAGAGAGGGAAGCTACCTGGGAGACCGAGGAGTCTATTCGAGCTAGTTATCCTCATTTTGCTTTCTGATCTGGTATGTCTCCGTTATGTTTCAATTCGTTTCATTTCTGACTCTTTGCAAATTTCGGGGACGAAATTTTTCTTTTTAGAGGGGAAGAAGTTGTAACACCTAAAATTTATAAAGCATGTAAAATGACCAAATTGCCCCTACAAGTTTAAAAGTTATTTAAAAGATTATAAAGTATCAAATAAATTCCAAACTCCTGACAATGAACAAGTTATGCTCCCAAATAATTTTAACAACTTCATTTAACATTTATACAAGTGTAAAAATTACCAAAATACCCCTAAGAGTGCCGAATGATTTATACTTAGTTTTATTTTGATTTAAAATGATTTAAATTGTGTAAATGAGGAAATAATCAATCACAAATATTTGCCAACCCATTTTGCCGAAAATTCTGGTCCAAGCCCACCCCTAGGACTCGGTATTCCATGATTTAAGTCAATCCATATCCTTTTTCTCCTAAACCCTAATTACCGGTTGAAAAGAAAACACACAAATAAATCCTATAGCCTCCATCCGATTCTCTAAAATTACCAAAGCATTTTTCTGAGTTCAAGCATCATCCAAGGAGTCCTAGAAAAATCAGGTTGAGTTCGTTTGTTGCCTGATTCGTTGGTGGTGGATTTATTCCTGTCGATAGCTCACTTTTAAGGTAAAATTCGTATCAATTAAACCAATCTTCATAAAATTCGTTTCTCATTTTTCCTGAGGTTCTTATATCATATGTGATCTGCAAAAAATGTGTACAAGGTGATTTGATCCCATTTGAAGTCGTGGTGAATTCTTCCTTGTCGAGTAACCATCCGAGAAGCAATAATTTGTGCAGCCTTGTTCACTCTTTCTAAAAATATTCTGGTATTTTTCCCAGCTCCTAATGATCGTATATAACATAAGAAAAATAATAAAAACAGCCCATGCATCATGTATGATTCGTATGTTAATTATTGTGTTTATAAACCCTAAATCGAACTAAGTCTATAAAAACATGCATACGAATTTTCTTGACCAGGCTATTATTTTTCGTGGCCTCTATGATCATCATACAACACCATAAAAATGCTCATTTGAATTATAGAGACCTAAAACAATTATTGGTGAAGTTATTTGAAATCGGCTAAAAAGGAAACAAGAACAAAAAAAATACATAGCGATCGAACTAGGGTTCAAAACTGATAAGATCTGATTATAAGTGAATATAAATGATGTGGAAATGATTACATAATGATTGGGGTCGATTAGGGTTTTGTTTTGTTAAAGATTATGTTTAACGAGTTGATAATTAAATATAAAGGGGGTGTTTTTGTCAATATTAAAACTCATGGACTATTTTTGTCATGTTCTATAGATCTAGTATGACCTGTAAAACTTATAAAACGAAGGGCCTATATGTAAAATTTACGAGATAATGAAATTAGTTGTAATTGTTGGTTCGAATTGGAAATTAAATAAATATAGGGACTGAATATGTAATTTCTGAAAAGTTAAGGTCGATTTGAGTAGTGAATGATATTCAGGGACTAATGTGTAAATTTGGATATTTATTGGACTAATGTGTAATTATTATTAATTAAAGGTTGAAAATGTAAACTTTAAGGTTAATTATGTAAACTTATTAAATGGAGGGACCTATTGTGTAAATTATGAATAGTTGAAGGTCAAATCATATAACTTGTTAAAATAAGTACTCATTATGTAAATTTGATAAATTAAGGGTTAAATGTGTAATTATGCATATTTGAAGGGTTAAAGTGTAACTTTGGAAATACAGGGTTGTAAAGTGTAAATTGTGAAACCCTAAGGACCAAAGGTGTAATTATGATAAAGATACCTTATTTCCAGCTAATAATGATCTAAGTAAGCTATGTACTCAATACTTCTAAAAGTGGAAACTTTCTAATTATGGAAACTGTCTAAAAGTGGAAACTTACTAAAATGGGAAAGTTACTTAAAATGGAAAGATGGTTAATTAAGAATGATTTGTAATCCCCTTCTAATCCTTTAGGTGTGAAGAAGGAGAGACTTTGAGCTGTCCCCTGTTTCTGTGCTTATTACTATTTGTGCTTTCTTCATAAGGTACAGATACTCTGCCCTTGTTTCAGTAAGGGTTCTTATATTCTTATACATTGATTTTGAGTTATGATTCAGTTAAGATTTCCCAAGCCATTGCTATGTTCCCTTTTAAATGAACCTTTGATATTACTTTGATAGGACCTTGAGATGCACCTTTTGATATATGACCTTGTGCTATGATTTTGAGACATGACTCTTAGTTTGATACCCGAGCCATTTATGTTACCTAGCCAGGGAGGTAACCTGGCCATGTCTGTGATGCACCACTGGCATGACTCCCGTGTGGGGGAGTGATTTCTCACACCGTCCCTTTTATGATTTTCTGCCATGGCTACTATGATGTTGGGATGACTTTGAGTTTGGGGGCGTATGGGTTGCAATCCTAGATTTGTATGTTTAGTGGATTTAACTGTGACTTTGAGTATTGACTTTGAGGTGACTGGTGCTTGTGTGCAATACACGCCTTTCACATTTAGCTGGAGCTAGCTACTCCACTATTTTGATACATGAGGACACCCCTCATATTATCTAGTTGCCTGAGAGGTATCCCCTCTGATTGTGAGCTTATGACCCTGAGACTATGATGTTGACTTTGAGTTATGGGCTCGTGGTAGATGACTATCCTATATTTCCTTATTATTCTTTTACTTTGGTTATACCTTATGATATTTCCCAGTGCCTTATTATATTTCGTTTCCGTTATCTTTGCTTGTATTATGTATCTGTTCACTGAGCTTTGTAAGCTCAGCCGCACGTTTTCTTTTTCGTGTGCGGCAGGTATCTAGCTGGGAGATGGATTTTATGCTTGGGATGAGAGTTAGTTGGATGCTTTTACCTTAGATGATGTCCTACCCTAGTATTGCCATTTGTTTAGACGTTTCGATCATGGATTCATTTCATTATGTATTTCCTTTGAATTATTTCGTTATCTTGTGAGACTTTTGTATTGGACTCAAGTCATGTTGACTTGGCTTATTTATTTATGATGTTTTATGGCTTCCGCTGTGTATATGTATGAATGCTTTGAAATGTCGCCATAATGTGATATCTCTACCCTTGTCGGGTTGGGGTGTTACAATGTCAAAATGCTTCTGGCTGGATCTGAACTGATCAAAGAAGATCGTGAATCTCAGTTATATGATGAGTTTGAGCACTTCAAGATGAATACGGGTGAAAACATCACTGACTATTATGTGAGATTTCACAAGCTTGTGAATGACATGAGGATCATCAGGATGACAATGCCAAATATCCAGCTCAATTCTAAGTTTGTGAACAACATGTCACCCGAGTGGGATAGATTTGTTACAGCCATGACGCTCAACAAAGGATTGAGACAAACCAGTTATGAACAGCTGTATGCTTACTTACAACAACATGAAAAGCATGCTGTTCATGATCGTCAACTGAGGGAAAAACTCAATCCAACAACATCTAATGATCCACTTGCATTTGTCTCAAATGTTCAGCCGTTCAATCAATCCTCACTTGATCAAGTGTATCACCATCCTTCTTCATCACAGAATCAGACATCATTTTTCCAATCATCCTTGCACCCACCATCTGCTGTGAACAACCAACTGGACTCAGGATACTCTCATACTGACAAGATGATTGATAATCTCTCCAACCAAGTTTCTTTACTTATCCAACAGTTCAGAGCAACACTCCCTCAAACCAACAATCAACTTCGAACTTCATCAAATCCACGTAATCAAGCAACAGTGGAAGATGGAAGGGTAGTGGTTCAGAATGTTCAGGGAAGGCAGAATGTGAATCAAACGTTGCTCGGGGTAATACACTGAACAGAGTTGGGAATGCTAATCAGGGACATGGAAGGCAAACCAAGTGTTACAACTGTGGTGGACTAGGACACATAACAAGGAACTGCACTCAACCAAAGCGTCCACAGAACTCTAACTACTTCAAAGATAAGATGCTGTTGATGCAAGCTCAAGAGAATGGAGCAGCTTTGGACGAAGAAGAGCTATTGTTTCTTGCTGGTGATGAGGGGAACACGTTTGATGCTGATGTGGATGATCAACCAGTTCAGGACTTGGCACTAAATGATCCCAACATCTTCCAAGCTGATGACTGCGATGCTTTTGACTCAGACGTTGATGATGGACCCACTGCTCAAACCATCTTCATGGCTAATCTGTCTTCTGCAGTCTCATCACCACAACAAGCTGGTCCTTCCAATCCATTTATCATATCTGAGGTACTAAAGCTTTATGACACATATAACATGGCAGATGAACAGAAGATTCCCAACAAAGTACAACAGACAGATGTTGTTGAATCAGATACTGTTGATATGGGAAATAGTAATGTTATCCCATATGAACAATATGTGAATCACAACGACGTGTCTGTTGTGCCAAGTTGTGCGTCTACTGTTGTTGATAATACTTGTGAGTTGCATGAGAACATCGTGTTTATCCCTGATGACACTTTGACCACTAGACTTAACATCTATAAAGATCAGGTGGCCATATATGAACAACGTGCAAAATTTGAGCTAACTGAACGTGAGCAGAAAATGGATAGTCAAATGCGTACATTCATAACAGAACGTAATTTAAGGGAAGAAACATTGAAAAATGAGTTATATTCTTTACGAAAACAACTTGATCGAACTGTTAAACAAAAACAGGAGATCCAAAAAAGTGTAATTATACTAAAACTTGATTTCAAAGAAAAAGAAACAAAGCTCTTAAATGATTTTCCAAACATAAAATGTTAAAGAATAAAATTGAAAACAAATTGTACGCACAAGACCAGACCAGACAAACTGCTCAAATGATTCAAAAGCATAAAAAGTTGTGTGATGAACATAGTGAAAAGACTGTAGGTGAACCTAAATCAGCTTTCCTTTGGAGTGCTAAAGTAGCCCAACCTTCCTTATATGATGGAAATGAACTGCTTAAGCCTGGTCATGCCCCTCCTAATGTGTCATCATTTGAAGAGAGTAATGAGATAGAAGTAATAAATAGAGAAAGATTGGCTGAAAAAATGAAGGATCCCAAATGTATAGCAAATCGAGTCATAATCAAACCCCATAATTACTATGAGGAGAACCGATTGACTGTTTTTGCACCTCAAACTAAGTTGACGCCAGAACAAATATTTTGGTCTTTGGACGTTGAAAAGAGAAAGGCCGAAGAACTTAAAGCCAAGACTCCACCCGTTAGAAAGATAGCTGCAGCAACGGTGTACCCACCCAATACACCCATGCACTTAGTTCCTCTAACTCTTCCCACAGAATGTAAAACTCTAATTAACATATATGTTCTTTGTCAACTATTTGCTGATTTTGATAAAACATGTAAGAAGAGAATTACGCCAACGGGAATTATTGAAGGGGAAAGGGATTTTAAACTAACAAAATAGTGTTACTTAACTGAGGTTATTCCATTTTTTAAACTACTCAAACAACATTTTGAGGGCATGCAAAAAACCCTTGAAACTGAAGTAAAAGAAATGAAAGAAGTGTTTAAAGAAATGGAAAACATGGGAAAACAAAATGCTATTGATCTTAAATGCTGTGAGATTGAAAGAAAGAATATTCTCATCACCAATGAGAATTTGATTGCTAGATGTATTGCACAGGATGTATTTTATACTGCTACTGATTCTGCATTAACTGCTTGTCAATTTCATGAGTTGTCTATGGCATTGAATGTTACCCAGAATCGTGTTGTTGAGCTTGAGGGGGAGAATTTAAAATTGCATGAGAAAATCCAAAATGATGACCATGATAACATGGTTTGGAATTTTTCAAAACTAGAGGTTGATAATCTTAATTTACAATTAAAATATCAACATTTAGAAGAAAGAATTAAAATTTCAAATGCCAAGACATCTTTGGATGATCCTGAATTTGATGCATATTTTGAATTAAGCAAACGTGATGAAAAAATCCAAGCTCACACTAACACGATTCGAAAATTGAGGGCCCAAATTGCCAAGTTAAAGTCGAATAAGAGTGATGTGACTGGCACCCATAAACTATCGTCTTTAGATTCTCAGAATTTTCACTATCAAGACACCATCAATAAATTACAACATGAAAATGATTGTTTTCAAGCATAAAATTCAAAAATCAAACAGCATTACAAAGAGTTATATGATTCGATTAAAATTACACGTGATGAAACCAATGAAAAAATAACTTCTTTGCTTAGTGAGATTAAGAATCTAAAGACTCAGGTGAAAGGGAAAATTCCAGTCATCACTAGTGATAATGTTGTTCCAATGGTTTCTGCTTGTAATAAGTATGCAATTGATGTTGTGCCTATTCTGCTTCCCCTTAGGAACAATAGGTCTGCTCATCAAGTATATATCACTCACCTTAAGGATAGCCTTGATACCCTTCGTGAGATCGTAGAAGAGGATAGGATAGATAAACCACTTGATAGTGCAGTTGTAGATGCCTGCTTCCTCACTAAACGATCTCAGGAACTCTTAGAATACGTCATTGGCACATGTCCTAAGATTGATAACAAGCGAGATAGGTTTATTGCATCATCCTTAATGACTAAGAACAAGCATGTAACCTTTGATGTACCACTGAAAATATCTAAACCCAGTACATCAAAACCGGAAAAACAAATGGCAGTGAAACAAACTAATGTTCCCATCATTGCTTCTACAGGAGTAAACAGTGACACTAAAGCTAGCGGGTCAAAGCCTAGTCGCAATACAAAGAAAGATAGGACTGCGCCAGCTAAGAGTGCTCATGAGAAGAAAGTAGAAGTCAACCTTAGGAACAATAAGTTTGGTTTGAACGAAAAGAATCGTGTTGATTCTAGTATTAGCTTTAAGCGTACTGTAATTAATTAGAATTCTAATGCTGTCTGTAAAACATGTAACGAATGCTTAATTTCTGGAAATCATGATGATTGTGTTGTGTCATTCTTGATGTCTCCTAAACGATCCCCAGTTAAGAATGTTAGGAACCTAAATTGAATAAGCAGATTTGGAAAGCAACAGGAAATCTGTTTGATAATGTTGGTTATCAATGGAAGCCCACTGGAAGAAAATTCACTTTAGGAAATAAGTACCCCTTAACTAGAATGACTAATCATAAAGTAGTGTTTGTTAAGGAATGGAAGCCAAATGGTAGAATTTTCCCGTTAGAGAAACACTGCCCTGTAACTAGGTCCATTGCATCTACTAGTGAAGTTTCCACTGTGAATACCATGGCATCTATGATTCCTGTACTTCCAGAATTTGTTTGTGCTAACCAAATGGACCCCAGTTGCACGTGGGGATAGACCTTTTTCAGTTATCCATCGTTGTCTGTTTTCAAATGCAGGTCGTACAAATCGTCCTTTGGTATTTGGACTCAGGCTGCTCAAAACATATGACCGGGGATCGCTCACGGCTCAAGAATTTCATGAATAAGTTTATCGGGACAGTTAGATTCGGGAACGACCATTTTGGGGCAATTATGGGTTATGGAGATTATGTTTTTAGTGACAGTGTAATTTCCAGGGTATACTACGTGGAAGGACTTGGGCACAATTTTTTCTCTGTTGGTCAATTTTGTGATTCAGATCATGAAGTTGCTTTCAGAAAACACACATGTTTCGTCAGAGAATTGGATGGTATTGATCTCCTTAAAGGCAGTCGTGGCACTAATCTATACACCATCTCTATTGAAGACATGATGCGGTCCTCTCCTATTTGCTTGCTGTCAAAGGCCTCAAAGAACAAATCATGGCTTTGGCACCGTCGTTTAAATCACTTAAACTTCGGCACCATAAATGAACTTACTCACAAGGATCTTGTACAAGGTATGCCCAGATTGAAGTTTGAAAAGGATCATCTTTGTTCTGCGTGTCAACTGGGCAAAAGCAAGAAGCATACTCACAAACCCAAAACTGTCAACACCATCATGGAAGTTCTTCACACCCTTCACATGGATATGTGCGGACCAATGAGAGTGCAGAGTATAAATGGGAAGAGATATATTCTTGTAGTGGTCGACGACTACTCTCGGTTTACATGGGTGAAGTTTTTGAGAACCAAGGATGAGACTCCAGAGGTTATCATCAAACTTATCAAACAGATACAAGTGAGACTCAACAAAACTGTCAGAATCATCCGTACGGACAATGGAACTGAGTTTTTTAACAAACAACTCATTCAATTTTATGAAAGTATTGGCATAACTCACCAGAAAAGTGTTCCACGTACTCCTCAGCAGAACGGCATTGTTGAAAGACGAAATCATACTCTTGTGGAAGCTGCACGAACCATGCTGATATTTTCTAAGGCACCGATGTTTCTTTGGGCAGAAGCAATTGACACAACGTGTTACACCCAAAACCGATCCTTGATACATACTCTTCACAACAAAACTCCTTATGAGCTGATACATGGCAAGAAACCATATCTTTCCTTTCTACGAGTGTTCGGTGCTCTATGCCACCCGAAAAACGACAGTCAGGATCTGGGAAAACTAAAGGCTAAAGCAGACATAGGATTCTTCGTTGGATATGCACCAGATCGTAAGGGATACCGAATCTACAACAAACAAACCCGACAAATCATGGAAACCATTCACGTGACATTCGATGAGCTGACTGAGCAAACGGCTCCTGGACACACAAGTTCTGGACCAGCTCCTAATCTTTTACCTCCTGGACCAATTAGTTCAGGTCTTGTACAGCATCCCACTCCTGCAGTTTCTTATGTACCCCCTACTAGTGAGGAGTTGAAGAATTTGTTTGATCCGATGTTTGATGAATACTTTGAGCCACCAACTATTGATACTACAACTGAAGCAACACCTTTACCTCCAGTTGCTGATGCTCCAATTCCACACAACTCAGATGGTCCATCTGTAGCTGTCTCAATTAGTCAAGACGCACCATCTCCCACTCACTCACCATCATCATCAAATGTTCAATCTCCTTTGGTACAGCTAGGTTTTGCAGTTGACAATTCTTTTGAAGTGAATCCTTTTGCTCCTACTGATGATGCTCCATTCGAGAATATAGTTGCTCCTGAATCTTCTACTGAGACATCTTCTTCAGGGGATCCTAACACGGCAACATCAGTTCCCTACCCTCAACCACATGATCATCTCAGAAAATGGACCAATGATCATCCGATTGACAACATCATTGGAAATCCTTCTCGTCCGGTATCCACACGCAAGCAACTTGCCACCGATGCATTGTGGTGCTTCTGTAATTCCGTACTATCCAAAGTCGAACCCAAAGATTTCAAATATGCTTTGTCTAAAGACTGCTGGTTTACTGCAATGCAAGAAGAAATCCATGAGTTTGATCGACTTGAAGTATGAGAATTAGTGCCTCCTCCAGATTGTGCAATGATTATCGCTCTAAAGTGGATCTTCAAAGTGAAACTTGATAAGCATGGTGATGTTCTGAAAAATAAGGCACGGCTTGTTGCAAAAGGGTATCATCAAGAAGAGGGCATAGACTTTGAAGAATCATTTGCACCGGTTGCTCGAATTGAGGCCATCAGAATCTTTCTCGCTAATGCTGCCAGTCAGAATATGACAGTC
The DNA here is from genome assembly GCA_021014915.2 of Artemisia tridentata subsp. tridentata. Classification (NCBI taxonomy): domain Eukaryota; kingdom Viridiplantae; phylum Streptophyta; class Magnoliopsida; order Asterales; family Asteraceae; genus Artemisia; species Artemisia tridentata. The sequence continues at coordinate 192,562,404 of CP139502.1, read as the reverse complement.
TACCAAATGGATGTAAAGACAGCATTCTTAAATGGTGATTTGAAAGAGGAAGTCTATGTAAGTCAACCTGAAGGATTTGTGGACCCTGATCGTCCTACTCACGTCTATCGCTTGAAGAAGGCCCTCTATGGCTTAAAGCAGGCACCTAGGGCGTGGTATGACACTTTGTCTAAGTTTCTTCTGGCAAACAGATTCTCCAAAGGTGTCGTTGATCCTACACTATTCAGTAGGAAAACGGGCAAACACTTACTTCACGTTCAGATCTACGTAGATGACATTATTTTTGCCACCTCTGATCCTATGGAATGTGATCGGTTTTCTAACGAGATGATTTCTAAGTTCCAAATGTCTATGATGGGACAAATGTCGTTCTTCTTAGGTTTACAAATCTCTCAAAGTCCTGGAGGCATCTTCATTAATCAATCCAAATATGCGAATGAAATATTGAAGAAATTTGGATTTGATTCTAGTGATCCTATTGACACTCCTATGGTTGAGAGATCGAAGTTGGACGAAGACCTATCTGGGATCCCTATTGATCAAACCAAGTTTCGAAGTATGATTGGATCCCTAATGTATCTCACCGCTAGTAGGCTTGATCTCTTGTTCGCAGTATGTATGTGTGCTCGGTACCAGTCCAATCCCACCAAAAGGCATCTGGAAGCGGTAAAGCGGGTCTTTAGATACTTTCAAGGGACTATTCACATGGGTCTCTGGTATCCTAAGGACACCGCCATGGTACTCACGGCCTATGCAGATGCAGACCATGCGGGGTGTCAAGATACTCGTCGAAGTACGTCGGGAGGTGCTCAGTTTCTAGGAGAAAAGTTAGTAAGCTGGTCATCTAAGAGGCAAATGAGTATATCTATATCTTCCACAGAGGCTGAATACATTTCCATGTCTGCGTGCTGTGCTCAAATCCTATGGATGAGATCTCAACTATCGGACTATGGCTTTGCATACAACAAGATTCCTCTGTATTGTGATAACAAAAGTGTTATAGCTCTTTGCTGCAACAATGTCCAACACTCCCGATCAAAGCACATCGACATCCGGCATCACTTTAAAAGGGAACAGGTTGAGAAAGGGGTTGTTGAACTTTACTTCGTAAGGACTGAGTTTCAGGTGGCTGATATCTTCACTAAGGAACTCCCAAGAGAACGGTTCCAATTTATTCTCCCGCGACTTGGCATGAAGAGTTTGACGCCAGAAACCCTCAAGCATCTTCAGGAAGAGAATGAGGAGTAATGGATTTGCTTCATATATCCTTGTATATATTTTAAACCAAAAAGAAAATAGAAAAATATAAAACCTATAAAAACCATAAAAATCAGAAAAACACAAAATACCAAAAATAGTTCCTCTAGGCATGTCTTCTGTTTATCGATAACATTTACGGTCCTAGAAATGTCATTCAATAATGACACGGGACTTTAAATGAAGCTCGAGCAGAAGTTCAAACGAATTGTTAAAACATGTCATGTCGGCTTGCAGTTACTTAAGACTGTAACCCGTTCCTCATTATGGGGAAAGCACGTTGCCAAAAAGACGGCTGTTCCTCCCATTGGGTGAAGTTCACCCGGGCATGGATTACTTTATATCCATGTTTCTTCGATTTGATGTATGTTTCAGTGCATCATTTCTCGTATAAGAAGAGAAGTCTTCTTTACATCACAGTTACTTTTACATCTATGATTCTTCAGGAAAGTATTTGTGCTAAACTTGGTGGTACCATGATTTTTGAATATCAATCAGAATTGAACTTTTCATAAAAAATCTATCACTCAATCAATGACTACAGCAATTTAAATAGAAGACGGGTCATCGATTGAGGGGGAGAGTGATGATTTCAAAATTTTATATCATTAAAAACAAGTCACTTTGTACACAATAAGCAGTGAATTTAATGAAGCTTGTTGTTATGTGTCAGTGTATGATTTTTTAATTCAAATATCTTTCAAACTCATCATACCTGACGCTAACATTCTCCCTCATTGATTGAGGGGGAGCATTAGTATGTTCCATTATCAGCACATATTAAACCTGACCACAATTTCTCCTATATTTTCTAAACTTATTTAAATCAATTGGGATCACAAAATCTCAAAAGTTTTGAAATTTCTGATCGGGGGAGAGAATGTGATTTAAATATGCAATCTAATAAAAATGTGATGTTTTGGACTTAAATGTAAGCTCTCCCATATGTGCTAAACTCTTTTGTATATCAATGCACATATTGAGGGGGAGCAAATGGTTTGTGGTGACAAAAAGAATGTGGCATCTTTGGTGGTATCTCAGGTGAGCGCGACTCAGACTTCACCAATGAATTGATGAAACAAAACTGTCATTAATCGAAAGGGCTTGTCCTGGCCGGGTAATAATTTCAAGCTGGTCTAACCAGTGATGTAAGCGTGTCTTGGAGAGGACTTGTCCGAGTAGAGTGTACCGTTTCGAGAAACTTTATATGGAATTGACCAGGCCGGGTAATAATTTCAAGCTAATCTAACTAGTGATGTAAGCGTGTCTCGAATAGGTCATGTTCACTGAAAGTGGATCAATTTATAAAGTGCAAACTCTACCCAACATGTGCAAATTTTAAATTAAAACATATGAGCACATGTTAAGGGGGAGTATTTGAAAAATACAAAACTCTCAAAGTGTTAGCAAAATGTGTTTTATAACTATAAACACTTTGAGAAATTTTTCAAAGATTTGGTTGACGGCAACATAGGATAGTCATGAAGCTATAAGGTGGCTAAGGTTAGGAAAACCATCCTATGATCCGCTAGAGCCGGAGGGATCTACCCAAGGACAATACCGAATAGTTAGTATTAGAAAGTCCTTAGGTATGATTATGAAAAAAGGAGTAATATGAGAAAGGAGAAAGAAGGGGCTGAAGAATTAAAAAGAAATGTAATGAGAAAGGGTGAAAAGAAATAGCCCTCCAATTATTCAACCTTAGGGCAGAAACCGGGTTTAATTCATATGCTACTGGTGGTTACTAAGGTAACATCAGTATTGAAGACAAGACGTCATGGACCCAGTGACGCACTGCACTAAACCTTCTAGCCACTCAAGCTCTCTTAAAAGGACTTGTTTCATTCTCACGGGGAACCCTGCATAATCTATCGACCGCTCATTACGAGTTATGTTGATATTGAAACAGGAGACACCGCTCCAGTCTCCGACTACCAAAAATGCACTTATCGAGTCTAGAGCCATGAGATGCATCATAAGATCTCATAGGAACACATGTTACTTCTACACTGGTTGTTCAACATTAAGGACACCAGTTGTAAACTTATGAGTCCTACGCAGATCTTACCTAATCGTTGATGTACTTCGGTAGATCTTGTAAGCCCTCTCAGGGGTTTCCGATTTAGGAACGGCCTTGGTAAGGATTAGAGAAAGTTTTCACACTATGTTGTTAACAATCTCGAAGTCCGAACCTGTAAGTACCGGACGTTTTATTGCTAACTGTCGTATGCAGGAATCCCTGGCGGTTGCAGCTGATTGCCGAAAAGATGCCGATCCATCACCCCTTGCTCACACTTCACCATCATAATCAAATAAATCATGATAATTGAAAGACTTTCAACACTGCTTCCGCAACTCTGATACTGCAAAAAGATGACTTGGAGACGTACGTTGGATGATGACCTCAAAGAATCCTCAAAGATCATCCAAGATAAAAGAACAGTCATCAAAAGTTCACTGCTGAAAGTACAAAGATTAAAGACTTAGAAGAATCAAAGACTACGAGCTAGGAACTCTAATCTATGTAATAGAATGCTAGAATTCAAAGTGTAATTTCTGGGGTGACCTCCCTTAGGGGGAGATTGCTAGGAATATAAATATTCACATGAAAGACTCGGTCACCCCGAGTATGGATTAGCATTAAGTAGCTCGTAGGATTAATCATATTAGTTTAGACTTCGTAACACCATGGAGTCGGGTCGGGTCTTTACCCACTATGCTCACTCCATAGCCCATGTGGGGCATTTGTGTATGTACTATAAATACCCCTTCCCACACAAGGGAAGGGTTGGAACTTCTTATTTTATTCAAGCTAATATATCACTTTCTCTCTCTACAAAGAAGTCTCCCACTCATCTCATTTCTTTCTCTCTCTAAATCGACTAAAACATCAATCTAGTGCATGTTATATGTTATGAATATGTTACATTATCCTTGAGCTACTAGCCTAGCTTTGTTTCTAGACACTACACCATTTTTATCCATTTTATTTCTTAAAACCAATTTTGATCCAATTATGGTTTGACATTTAGGTTGAGGGACCAATGCCCAAACATCATTTCTAACAAATTGGTCAAATTCTTCGTGCATTGCTATAACCCAAGATTCATATTTTATAGCCTCATTTATATTTTTGGGCTCAATGGTTGAAATGAAACAAAAGAAATTACTTTTACTTTGAACTTTTGATCTTAAGGTTCTTTCATTGATTTCTCCTATGACATTGTCTAATGGATGACTTTTAGATTCTTTGACATTGACTATTTCTCTATTTAAAGGTTCATCTTCCTTGTCATTATCTACATTCTCTTGGTTTTCAACCATTTGACTTTCAACTAAGTCATCATCTACCAAAGGTGATGTCTTAGAGGGAGGTGGACTTTCGTCAAATGTTACGTTCAACGATTCCTCGACTCTATAAAGTATCCTAATGTAGGCTTTTTGCCTCTATAAAGTTCATATGGAGTTTTATTCAAAAATGGTCTTATTAAGACTCTATTTAAGATATATGTGGATGTGTCAACGGCGTTACACCAAAACTTTTGTGGTATGTTTTGTTCATTTAGCATTGTTCTACTCATTTCTTGAAGTGTTCGGTTTTTACGTTCTACTACACCGTTTGATTGAGGAGTGCGCGGAGCTGAAAAGTTATGTGTTATGCCATTAGCATCACAAAAAGCTCCAAATTGAGTTTCATTATCAAATTCACGACCGTGGTCCGTTCTAATTGACACAATGCTATTTTCTAGTTGATTTTCAATTTTCTTACTAAGAATTTCAAATTTATCAAATGCTTCATTTTTACTTTTCAAAAATTTAGTCCAAGTGTATCTTGAATAATCATCCACTATGACCAAAGTGTAGAAGTTTCCTCCATAACTTTTATAGCGGATGGACAAAAAAAATCCATATGAAATAGTTCTAAACACCTAGATGTGGACACCATGTTTTTAGCCTTATGGCTATTATGAACTTGTTTCCCAATTTTGCAAGCATCACAAAAGTGTTGGTCGTATTTCAACTTGGGTAGGTTCCTAACGAGTTCCTTAGATGATAGAGATTGGATTAGTCTCATATTGGCGTGGCCTAAGCGTCTATGCCAAAGAGTTGAGTTGTCATCTAGAGAGGTAAGACAAAGTTTGTCTTTAGATGTTTTATCTAATTTCATAACGTATACGTTATTTTTCAAAACACCTTTACCTACGGTTATACCGTCTTTAAGTATTTTACTTTTGTTTTCAATGAAAAGGACGTCATACTTTTTACGGCATAGTTGACTAATACTAAGTAAGTTAAAACCTAGGTTATCAACATGAGCAACATCATCAATAGAGAGAGAGTCATGAGAGATAGTACCTTTTTCGACGATTTTACTTTTAAGCTTGCTACCAAACGTAACATTACCTTCGTCGTATGCTTGGTAGGTTGAGAAAAGGTTCTTGTTCCCCGTCATGTGCCTTGAACACCCGCTGTCTTTTATCCACTCGTCTGGTTCCAAACCGACTTTCAAGCATACCTAAGTTATACAAAAACTCAAGCATTTGGTCCCCAATATCTCATGGGTCCATTTGGGTTAAACATCCCATTATCTTGATTCATGTACAGAAATGGTGGATAAGGGTTCCATGGCATGTAGTTGGGGCTTTGATAATTCTTAGGAAAGTTTGGGTTCCAACTATTTTGATAATGAGGTTGTGTGTTGTAGTTACTTTTTGGAAAGGGGTGTTTAGGAATTGTAGTCCTATTTCTTTGTTGAGTAGTTTTAGTTCTAAACTCATTTTTAGCTTGTCCTATTCCTATATTAATAGCTGGTTTTTGTTTGTTTATAGTTGAACTAGTATTAGATTTCCTAGTGACTTTAACAAACTCTGTACGAGCCGATGTACTAGCTTTCTGTTCAGTAAAAGTTCCCACGGATCCCTTCTCCACTACTGGCGGAACCAAGGATTTGGTTCCGTCGGATCCGTGGGTTTCTGAAACTGTTGGAATAGTTTCTTGTACTTTAACGGCTTGTTTCTTAAAACTACTTAAGTCTCCTAGTTTCATAAAGCCTAATCCAGTTTTATCATGAGGTAATTTTTGAATTTTCATTATCTCATCTACACAACTGATATTTTTATCAAACCTTTTAAACTTAGAGTTTTGTTTGATAAGTGCATCATGTGTGATTTTAAGGTTTTCTAATTCTAGTCTAAGCTCTTGACATGAAACACAAACTTCGTCAACAGCTTTACCTTTTTCTAATCGTTTAACTTTTTCCTTTAATTCATAAACTTCGTTTTCTAGAAATTCCTTTTTGGTTTTCAAAAACTTATTTTTGTTTATGATTTTTAGACTAAGTTCACAGAGATTGTTGTATTCTTTTTGTAAGGTGTCATCATCAATAGAAGAATATGATGAGTCAGAATGTACCTCGTCTGAGTCATGAGCCATGAGAGCAACTTCGTCATTCTTAGGCTCTTCGTCATCATCTTCACTGTCACTCCAAGCCCCACTTACAAAAGCTCTTTGAGTTTTGTTCTTGGGTGGCTTAGGACACTCTTCTATTAGATGACTTGTATCTCCGCATCTAAAACACTTTCTTTCTCCTTTTCCTTTCTTGTCATCACGGTCTTTCCGGAAGGATTTCTTTTCTTCTCGAGGTTGTCTTACGAACTTTCCTCGTCTCCTAAAGAACTTCTTGAAATCTCTTACGGCCATGGCATATTCTTCATCTTCGCTACCCGAACTAGACTCTTCATCATCACTTGAATCTACCCTAGCTTTTAAGGCAATGGATTTGACTTTTTCCTTTTTGGCCTTAACTATCTCGGAATCTTTTTCCATAACCATCTCATGAACTTTGAGATTTCCTATTAGCTCGTCAAGTGACATGCTTGAAAGATCCTTGGATTCTTCAATGGATGTAACCTTTTCTCTCCACTTTGAATGAAGTACTCTAAGAAATTTCCTGGCAAAGTTCTTACTACAAAAAGAATCGTCAAGTGCTTTAAGAGAAGAAATGATAGTATTAAACCTAGAAAATGCACTATCAATGGTCTCATCTTCAGGGATAACAAATTGTTCATATTGTTGAACAAAAAGATCAATTTTGTTATCCTTGACTTGTGAGTTCCCTTGATGAGTGATAATTAAAGATTGCCAAATATTTTTAGCGGTTTTACACATAAAGACTCTTTCATATTCTTTCCTAGGTAAAGCATTATAAAGCATAATTTTAGCCTTATTATTTTTGGCAATCAACTTCTTTTGCTCATCACTGTGACGAGTAAGTGAAGTATCCTCATCCCGACCACTTGATATGTCTTTTATTATGGGTTTATGGTCACCTTCTATTATAATGTACCATAGATCTATATCTTTTGACTTCACATAAGTTTCAAAGCGGTTTTTCCAATTTATAAAACTATTTGGTTCAAATAGTGGTGGTCTTTGCATAGATTGCCCTTCTTTGAAGATTTCAAAATCCATGGATCGTTTCAAGTTTTAAAATACAATATATTTTGAAAGTCTTGAGTAACTTAGTTCTGATACCAATTATGGAAAACTAGAAGGGGGTTGAATAGTTTTACCGTTTTAAAATTCTTTTGCTTTGAATACTTAACGTGATTTCAAGTAATGCAAATAATAAACAATATATAACAAGTAAGTAGAGAAAGAAACAATCAAACCACAACACGGATGTTTATAGTGGTTCGGTCTACAAGGACTCTCTTCCTTGCCCTACTCCACTCCTCGAGCCTCTAACTCGAGAGTTTTTCTTCACTAAGAAACAAACTCCCTTCTTGGCGGAGAAAACCTTTACAAACGTCGCTTACACTTTTTCTGGTACAAAGCTAAATACCGAGTTCTTTTACAAGGGCACAACCACTCCCGATACTCTATGTATTTTAAGGACTAAAATACTAACCGATCACAACAGAGGTATATGATAGTTTGGTACAACAATGATGTGTGAAAAACAACAAATTCACACTATGACTAATATAACAAGTCTTACAACGCTTAGTTGAAGCTTGTGATGCTTTGATTTCTTTGCTACAAAAGAAAGATCACTAAGAATGAAATATGTAATATGAATGAGTTAGTAATGAAAGAATGTATAATGTTTTTTATGCTTATGAGTGATTAGAAAATATGAATGTGTGGCTTGCTATTTACAGGCCAACTGCCATTGCAAACCACAGATGGGACGGATCCAATTTAAGGGATCCGTCTGTTATACTGTTTGATTCCGCGGGAGCCTGACAGCAAATCTTCAAATATCTTTCCTAAATCTAACCAAGATATTTCCAAATCTAATCTTTGAGTGAAGATCAATCCAAGATATTCATAAGATCTTCAAGATATCCTAAAGATATCAATGTGATGCATGCCATGATGTCATTGTACATATTCCATATTTAGAATTAAAATGTAAATGAATGTAATATGTAAATATTAATATATGTAACATGTATATGTAACTAGTGCTCATATTTGCAGCATGATGTTATGAGTTTATGAAAAGCTTGTGACTATAAATGTAAAAGACTTAGCTATATTTATGCTTTGCTAAGAATAAAATTTATAATTGTCATTAACAAAATATAGCAAAGATCGTAAAATATAAATAACGTTTTTTAGATGATATTTGTATTAACATTACCTATACTACACTACAACGGTTAGGTACACTGCCTAGGAGGATTGTAAAACTTCTTGTGTTTACAATATCCGCATCAAAGTACGAGATAAGACTTGTGGCAAAAGGTTACAAGCAGAAGCATGGGATCGACTACGAAGAGGTATTTGCTCCTGTTGCTCATTTAGAAACTATTAGAATCATTATTGCTATTGTTGTTCAATATAGGTGGAAAATCCACCAAATGGATGTGAAGTCTGCATTTCTAAATGGACTTCTCAAAGAAGAAGTTTATGTAGAACAACCGGAGGGATATGTTTCCAAAGGGCAAGAATGTAAACTGCTAAGGTTGAAGAAGGCCTTATATGTCTAAAGCAGGCATCACATGCTTGGAATACTAGAATTGACAAGTATTTCCAAGAAAATGGTTTTACAAAATGCCTAAGTGAATATGCACTTTAAGTGAAATTTGAAAATGGAAGTATATTGCTCATTTGCTTGTATCTGGATGATTTGATTTTTAAAGGAAATTCTCCAAGTATGATTGATGAACTCAAGAGGTCAATGATGAAAGAGTTCGAGATGACAGACATAAGACTTATGTCTTATTATCTTGGCATTGAGGTGAAGCAAACAGACGAAGGAATCTTCATATGTAAAAAAGGATATGCCAAGGAGATATTAAAGAAGTTCGGCATGGAGAAATGTAATCCCGTTGGCACCCCCATAGAACATAAGTCAAAGCCTTTTAAGCATGATGGAGGAGAAGCGATAGACTCAACTCTATTCAAGAGTCTCGTTGGAAGTTTGCGCTATTTGACATGTACAAGACCCGACATACTCTTTGCGGTTGGATTAATTAGTCGTTTCATTGAAGAGCCTACGACTAAACATTTGGAGATTGTGAAGAGGATCCTCTGTTATATCAAAGGTACTATAGACTATGGTATGTTTTATTCAACAAGTGAAGACTTCAAGCTGGTTGGATATAGCGACAGTGATTGGGCTAGAAACAAAGACGATGGAAGTAGTACAACAGGATTCCTATTCTTTCTGGGTAACAATGCTTTTACATGGTCTTCAAAGAAGCAACTTATCGTTACCTTATCCAGTTGTGAAGCAGAGTATGTAGCGGCAACATCGTGTGTATGTCACGCAATTTGGCTCAGAAGTATGCTAAAGGAGCTACACATGGAGCAAAAAGGTGAGACTAAGATCTACATGGATAACAAGTCAGCAATCGACTTAGCTAAAATCCGGTCTACCATGATCGAAGTAAGAATATTAACACTCGCTATCACTTTATTAGAGAGTGCATTGCAAGAAAGGATGTTCAATTAATACATATGAGGTCCGAAGACCAAGTTGCAGATATCTTCATGTTGATCCCAATGATTGTTGATCCCAGTTATATACTTGATCTAATTCCCTTAGCTTGTAAATGTTTAGTTATGCTAGGTAAGCTAACACAACTAGTATAGAAACTATATTGAATTTACTAAGGTTTATGCGGAATCTAAACAATAGTATTAAGAAGAACGGTAACACAAGAATAAACAAACCAACAGCTTCAATATTATTAATACGAATACTCTCTTAGTATTAGGGTTTATAACCTTGAATCTATGAATCATACGTATCTAACCCAATGCCCTAGGACCTCCTTTTATAGACTAAGGAGTCCTAGTCGGCTTACAATTACTTTCTATACAAGATAAATCTTTAAAGAATCTTTTCTATACTTATCTAAACATTCTATACAAATCTAACCGACTTTAATACTCCAGCAGTACTAATAAACACTTAGCAGTACTAACTATGTACTCTGGCAGCATTAAGTCTTCAGCAGTTGTAACTTAGTACTAGCTGCACTAAGTTTTCTTCTAGCAGCATTAACTACCTAGTGTATATTTCCTTGAAGTTCTCAGCAGTTATAATATACACTAGCATTCTTAACCTTCATAAGCAGCAGTAACTCTATAACCAGCAGCAGTAATGACTTAGAGCATATTTCTTGTAATACATGAGCAGTCTTAACATCATGAGCAGCATTAACACCATGGAAGCTTTAATTCCCAACAATCCTACCCTAAACTTGATATTTTCTTCCAAAATCATCAAGTTTCAATCAAAGCTTAAACCTTCACCACGAGGATGCTTCCAAACACTATTGCCTCATTTTCTTATAATCAGCGCCATAGAGTTGTTTCTCCATTTTCTTGAGTAGCTGATATACCATTTCATTCTAATGATCAATGATGAAGCGAAAAGTGTACCGCTTTTAGGGGGTCATTTAAGCCCTAAATCGTATTTATTTGATCAAATATTGCCCTAAATCGTTCCTTTTGTCATTTTAGGTACTTTGGAGAAGAAATCTGGAAAAGGAAGCATTTTGGACGTTTTTGGAGCATAAAAGTGAAGAAAACGACAAAGTCTCAAAATCGGCTGAAAAGTACCTTTGACGGCGTCAGGAATTTCCCTGGACGGCGTCATGGCTTGGCAAGAAAATGGTGGATATGAAAATTACTCATGATAAGCCAGAGAATTTTGCATGAAAAATCTGATGGCGTCACCCTTTGAAGTGATCAAGGTCGTCACGGCTTAATTTAAAGAGGGACGGCGTCAAGCTTATTTCTGACGGCGTCAAGCCTTGATAAGCCAGAACGGATTTTGGAGGTCTAAAGAAGGACGGCGTCATGAAGGCCATCCGGGAACCCTAAAAGCGGCGAGGTGACGGCGTCAGAATCTACAACGTGACGCCGTCAGCCCCTAATCTCTATATATAGTTTTGCAATTTTTTGTCATTAGTGTGGAACTTTGTGTGTAATCTTTTGGGAGGAAACCCTAAGACGATTTTAGCAGCTTTTTCAAGGCTTTTTTCCTTGAGATCTTCCATGTTACATTGAAGATAAGTTATCAATTAATCATTCAATATGTCTATGTGTTGTTTGATTCTATCTTGTTCTTGTCTTTTGTTTAACATGCTAGGCTAGGTTTTCTTTGTGTTTGCTTAGATCTAATGAAACCTAGCTATTGATTATTGGTTATTAGTGTGTTATTAGTTGTATTGGATGATTGTTCATCTATGTTAGGCTTAAGAAAACTGGCTAACTTCCTATTCGGTAACTTGCTTGAACGTCTTAAGAAACATGAACCAATGCGTACTAAAGGTTTTTATGGTTGTATTTAATGCATGAGCGAATTCTAGTGATCCCATGTTAGGAGCTTCTTAGCCGGCTCGACATAGGAGTGAAGTAGGAGTTCATAGAGTTGGGGAAGTACGTACGCCACCCCACGATTGGTATTAAGGAATACACCCGTCATCCACGCGATTAATACACACTAATCAACCGGTAAAAGATAGTTAGGGAGTAAGGAAATCTAAGTAAACACATTTCTCTCCACATAAGTTTTACCACCTTTTCATTTTCTGTTATTTTATTTTATTTGCATTCGTAGTAACTTGGGTTAGTTGACTAGCAACTAATTCCGCCCACTCTTTCAAACCCGAGATTTTACTTGCTTTCATAAAATTATAAAAACATAAAAAGAATCTTCTCTCACCCTTAGACCTATTAGAGTAGTTTTTCATACCTAACGAACACTATTCCCTGTGGAGAACGATCAATCCCCCGTACTTACCACTACACTATACTACATCGGTCAGGTACACTGCCTGGTGGGGTTGTAAGCCTCTTGAGATCCCTTGAGAGGTAAAACCTGTTGTAAGGTTGCAAAACCACGCATCAAGTTTTTGGCGCCGCTGCCGGGGAATAGTTATTGTTTAGGTTGAATTTTTATTTTATAGGTCTACTCACTAGATTCCTTTCTAGTGAGATTTTTATTTTATTTTTCTAGGTTTTCTTTAGTCTATCTTTTTTTCTTCGTTTCTTTGTTCGTAACCATTACCATCCGACATCATGGAAGGTGGTAATATCCTCGATCCCAACAACCCACCACAACAACCACCACCTCCTAGAGCCCGTACTTTAGGAGAGTATTCCCGTCCTAGCCACCATGGCTATCGAAACACCATTGAGCTCACTCAAGGAGCCAATGTCACTCCCTTGCGATCCGACACCATCCGGTTGGTGCAAAGCGGATGCGCATTCCATGGACTTCGTTCTGAAGATCCTAATCAACATCTCAAGGACTTTCTCAAAATGGTTGATTCTATAGACCTTGATGTTGCCACTCGAGAGACGACCCGACTGCGTCTCTTTCAATTCTCTTTGCGGGACCAAGCTAGTCAATGGCTAGAGCGTCAACCCGCAGGTTCCATCACCTCTTGGGATGATCTCACTACTCGTTTCCTTGCTCAGTTTTTCCCACCGGGAAGAACTACCAAGCTAAGGAATGATATCTTGATGTTCCAACAACGTCAAGGCGAAACCCTCTACGAGGCATGGACTCGATTCAAGGACTTACTCCAAAAAGTCCCTCACCATGGCATAGAACTTTGGCTCCAAGTCCAAATCTTCTATGACCATATCAATCTCTACACGAGGCAAACCATTGACCAATCGGCCGGTGGCAAGCTACGTGATCTAAGTGCGGAACAATCATGGGCTCTCCTAGAAGATCTTGCTCTTTATGACAACGAAAGTTGGAGTGATCCCCGTGATTTGAATAAAACGGTCAAGGCAATATCCTTGTCTTCGAACAATTCAAGCACTTCCGACCGTAGGATCATAGAACTTGAAGACCAAGTCAAGTTTCTCATGAAATCCTACGAGGCTCCTAAACCTTCAAGCCAAGTGAACAAAATCACTTCTTCATGTGAATTATGTAGTGGTCCCCACGACACTCGTGATTGCATGGAACTCCCCGAACAAGCTTTTGCGGACTACGCATCCTCGCGTACCGACGGAGCGGGAGACAAGTGGTACACTTTCAAACCCGAGCCAAACCCCTACGGTGATACATACAACCCCTCATGGAAAAATCACCCGAACCTTAGGTGGAAACAAAACCAAAACGCACAACAAACCAATTCTTCCAACCCACCTAATCGTTTCCAATCAAGCGGTTCCAACTCGAACCGTACTTTCAACAACAATCCTTCCGGCAATGGTAGTACCGATAACTTTGAAGGATTGATGTCTCAATTTATGGCATCTCAAGAAGCTCGTTTAGCCAAGTTTGAAGCCGATTTCAAACAAAAACAAATGGAGATGACCAATAAAATTGACAACTTATTGAAAGCCCTCAATAACCAAGTGCTATCACCTCCACATAAGGACGCTAGGAACACAAATAGCGGACCCCAAGTAAAAGAACCCTCTTCATCCAAACAAGTCCACTTCGTCAACATTGTCACTATCAAACCAATTGATAGGAATGAGGATAATAGTGAACCTGAGGATGAGGTTAAGAAAGTCGAGGTTGATAAGGAAGTTAGGACAAGTGAGATTGAAGAAGTAGATGATGATGAGGACTACTTCAATAGGTTACCCACTAAGGAAGAGCGCGCATATCATACAAACTTATTCGATGACCCCGAGACACCATACTTCCTAGGTAGACCAATTATAAAAATAGGCGACCCTTCTAATCTCAACATACCATGCAACATCGGACATTTACATGTGTGGAGAGCCTACATCGACCTTAGATCACCCATAAACATCATGACTAGAGCCCACTACAACTTGATAATGAAAAATCAACTTGGGTATAGGATGTTCCCTGACAAGGGTTGGATGAGTAACTTCACGGGAAGAGTTAAGGGATTACCGGTTTATGTAGGAAACTTCACCTATGTCACCGACTTTGTAATTGTAGAAGATATCCGCCCAATAGTCGATGCATCCTTAACTCAAGTAGTTTTTGGAAAACCATTTGTTGAGGTCTCTAGAATGACTTATGAGCCTTCCTTAGGGATAGTTAGATTTAAGGATGAGACCGATGAGGTAAACTACCAAATGCCATTTAAGATAGAGCAATTCCAACACTTGTCAAATGTTGAGAAGGAGCTTAAGCAAGCGGTCTACTATAGGAATGATGAGGATAGAAATAAAGGAGTAGACTATGTTATGGAAAGGATATCCGGTTTCTACAAGGATTGTTTGAAATTAGGACCGAAATATAAAACCGGGAATGAGAATGGCCTAGGAACCGTGACCAATGAAGGAATCACGTAATGTACGTGACTTTGAGTCTAGCTACAAGACTCGTTAATAAAGAAAAGCGCTTCTTGGGAGGCAACCCAAGCTTTATTTGCTTTGTGTGTTTATTTGTTTGTTTGATTTTATTTGTTTCCGTATGTGTGTTTAAATTTTATTATTATTGATTCATTGTTCAAAAACTAATTTGTGAAAATGCTTTATTTTGTTTTTAACTTCGTCTTAACTACATATAAAGGTATTTTGCAAAAGTTAAGTGTAAGGGAAATCTAAATCGGTTTATTAGAACACAAATAAACATGAATCGTAATAATAATAAATTAACATACATATTAGTATTAGTTTGAGTCAAATGCTTGTATCGAGTCATAATGATGTTTTGCAGGATTTCCAGGAAGTAAGGTATAGGTTTTTCCAAAATTTTTCCGGAAACTTAACATGAGAATTCTGTCAGATCATTTCTGACGGCATCAGACTTTACAACCTGACGGCGTCAAGTTTAATTTTCTGAAAATTTTTTGAAAGTTTTGTTTTCATAAAAAGTTTTTATTAAATCTATAACTTATAATCTCCAGGAATCTGCAAAATTATCATTCCACAAGCATTATATCCTTTTATATAGAGTTTCTCCCGCCGATGTTATGCAGGTTTTCGTGTTTGTTTTCTCAGGTTTAACAGGTTATTTTGGACAAGGAAATGTTTTGGATCAAGCTTTTGGTGATGCATTAGTCATGGAGCTTCAACATTACTTTGGAAGAAGATCTAACCGTGTTACCACATTATCCACCGAGCGAATCAGGGGAGTATTTGATTTCATTCTTTTACCTTATTACTTTTACATCTTGTTATTTGAACATTGGGGACAATGTTCATCTTAAGTGTAAGGGGGGGGGGGTAAAAGTACGATTAGAGAATGCTATTACGCTTGATTTTTGTTTGTTTAATAGTAGATGTGTAATAAAACTGAGATAAATACCTGTTAGGGTATTTTTAGTGCCAAATTTAAAAATTTTTACAACATTTAGGAGTGAAACTTTGATCTTAATGAGCGTCTCACGGATAGGAGTTATATGACTAGCACAAAAAAACCGTACCACTAAAAAATTTTCCATCCCCAAATATGTGAGGTTCACCCCTAGAATTGGTAGGAAAAGCATTTATGCTATGATGTGTGTACCGGTAGCACTTAGATTCTAGAACTTGCGTTAGGACCATTCCAAGGCCACAAGTGAGACTACATTCGTGTAGTTAGATTTACTACATGATAAGAGGCATTAGGATTAACCCATTGTTTTACACCTATGTTTTTGTTATAATTACATTGGCTACATTGGTCAAGTAATTCTCCCACACCCTTTGCGTTGTACTTATTTTTAGTACACGATACCCCTAGTACACCCCTCAGAGCCTATCTTTTCGTTTCGACCTTTAAGCATTTTACTTAAAGGAAGAATTTGTTTACACCCCACTAAAATGTACACCCAAATCGCCTTAGCCTACCTTGTATGTACTCATTTTTAGTGCATTATTGTTACAACATTTGTTTAAACCCAAGTTAATTATCTAGTTGATTACATGGTTGCTAAGTCGAGTCATATCCTTGTACATATTGTTTTGGGACGATTGGGACTCATGGGTAAAGTACTAGTGTAATGGAGTAATGGGGAAGAACATCATTTATTACCCCCATATGTGCTAAATATTTTTAAAAGTACTCCAAGTTTTTCGATTATCTTAATTCGAGTCATTAGAATAGTTGTTTGTAAAGTTATGTAAAAGTTCAAGTGTAAGGGGAATGCAACGCCCCTATGATGTATTATTTTGGATGGTAGGACAAAAGTGTATGCAAAAAAAAAAAAAAAAAAAAAAAAAAAAATGGAAAAAATCAAGAAAAATACAAAAAAAATGAGAAAAAGAAAAATAGAAAAAACATACGGACTACCATCCCGTTTCATTTTATGTTTATTTTATGTTTTTGTTATTTTGTTTTTAGCTTAAGATTGAGTCGAGTCTTGGCTTAGCAACATTGTATAGTACATGTAATTGATCAAGATCTTTAACTCGCCACCAGTAAAATATCCTTTATCCAACAAAACCGTGTTTTCCTTTTCCCTACACCTCACATTATAACCCATGTAAAAGCCCTCTTTGATAGTTTATCTTAGGTGCTTACGCCTAGTGGAGGAGGTTTTCGATCCTTTCCCAAGCTTATGGTAATCTATTTGCTATGACAGGTAGTGAGAGATATTATCCGTTTTCATTTATGAGATTTATTTTGATGACACCTGAGAGATGTGAGTATCTAAACACTACTTGTGAGGTGCTAGTATGTAATCTCCGTGCTTATTATGATTAAAGTGGAACGACTATTTGTTGTAATTACTTTTATATTAGTGTTAAATGACCCCTAACTTGTATTTTGATTAGAATAAAAGCGCATTTGCTTGAGGACAAGCAAATCTCAAGTGTAAGGGTATTTGATGAAGCGAAAAGTGTACCGCTTTTAGGAGGTCATTTAAGCCCTAAATCGTATTTATTTGATCAAATATTGCCCTAAATCGTTCCTTTTGTCATTTTAGGTACTTTGGAGAAGAAATCTGGAAAAGGAAGCATTTTGGACGTTTTTGGAGCATAAAAGTGAAGAAAATGACAAAGTCTCAAAATCGGCTGAAAAGTACCTTTGACGGCGTCAGGAATTTCCCTGGACGGCGTCATGGCTTGGCAAGAAAATGGTGGATATGAAAATTACTCATGATAAGCCAGAGAATTTTGCATGAAAAATCTGACGGCGTCACCCTTTGAAGTGATCAAGGTCGTCACGGCTTAATTTAAAGAGGGACGGCGTCAAGCTTATTTCTGACGGCGTCAAGCCTTGATAAGCCAGAACGGATTTTGGAGGTCTAAAGAGGGACGGCGTCAGGAAGGCCATCCGGGAACCCTAAAAGCGGCGAGGTAACGGCGTCAGTATCTAAAACGTGACGCCGTCAGCCCCTAATCTCTATATATAGTTTTGCAATTTTTTGTCATTAGTGTGGAACTTTGTGTGTAATCTTTTGGGAGGAAACCCTAAGACGATTTTAGCAGCTTTTTCAAGGCTTTTTGCCTTGAGATCTTCCATGTTACATTGAAGATAAGTTATCAATTAATCATTCAATATGTCTATGTGTTGTTTGATTCTATCTTGTTCTTGTCTTTTGTTTAACATGCTAGGCTAGGTTTTCTTTGTGTTTGCTTAGATCTAATGAAACCTAGCTATTGATTATTGGTTATTAGTGTGTTATTAGTTGTATTGGATGATTGTTCATCTATGTTAGGCTTACGAAAACTGGCTAACTTCCTATTCGGTAACTTGCTTGAACGTCTTAAGAAACATGAACCAATGCGTACTAAAGGTTTTTATGGTTGTATTTAATGCATGAGCGAATTCTAGTGATCCCATGTTAGGAGCTTCTTAGCCGGCTCGACATAGGGGTGAAGTAGGAGTTCATAGAGTTGGGGAAGTACGTACGCCACCCCATGATTGGTATTAAGGAATACACCCGTCATCCACGTGATTAATACACACTAATCAACCGGTAAAAGATAGTTAGGGAGTAAGGAAATCTAAGTAAACACATTTCTCTCCACATAAGTTTTACCACCTTTTCATTTTCTGTTATTTTATTTTATTTGCATTTGTAGTAACTTGGGTTAGTTGACTAGCAACTAATTCCGCCCACTCTTTCAAACCCAAGATTTTACTTACTTTCATAAAATTATAAAAACATAAAAAGAATCTTCTCTTACCCTTAGACCTATTAGAGTAGTTTTTCATACCTAACGAACACTATTCCCTGTGGAGAACGATCAATCCCCCGTACTTACCACTACACTATACTACATCGGTCAGGTACACTGCCTGGTGGGGTTGTAAGCCTCTTGAGATCCCTTGAGAGGTAAAACCTATTGTAAGGTTGCAAAACCATGTATCAATCAACTTGAAGTTTGACTGTACCATTGAGAATCATTTCAAGTGAATGCTTAGCTAAAGGATAGTCTTTCTCCACTAACATGTAGATTTGAAGTCCTCTCATCATCACAGTATGAACTCCCCATGACTGAAAAAGCTTCCAAAGCGCAAATTTATTTCTATACTCATCATGCCAAACTCTATCTTCATGATGAGTTTCAAACATAACTTTCAAGTCACCCCAGAGAACTCTATCCAAAATGTCTTCTGGTCTAGTATCTCCATACTTCTCTTTGACTAATGCCCATAAGGTCTCTAAATCTTCCTTGTCAAACTTTCTAAGCATTTGTGCAAAAGTGACAAACCTCTGAGAACTTCCACCAACTCTAATTATCTCCCACCATGCACTCTTTTCATGATAACCAGTCTTCCAGTTAATGATAGGCACCTTGGTTCTCAAAGGAACAACATCAACAAATTCTTCATCATGATCACTTGCAAGTTGTATCAATTGTTGTAGATCAGCTATTTCTTTTGTATCACCTTCTTGTACTTGCTCTGTTTGCTCTTGTACCTGCTCTGTTTGTTCATCTATTTTTTGCTTCTTGCTGCTATCATGTTCTAATTCATCTCCTGCTCTCTTTGAACCTCCTACCACCTCCTATTCATCTATAGCAATGAAAGTATTTACCCTCTTGAATACCTTGTCAAACTGATCTTTTATCTTTTCAAAACTAAGATTCTTCAATTGACTAGGCTTCCAATTATCCATGTTTCTCAGGTATGTACTCATTACTTTCCTTTGTTCAGCTTTGGTGGGTGGTTTGTTCCTCTTTGCTTCAGTCCTCTTTTGAGCAAAGAACTTCTTCTGCATGGCTAAGAATTCCATGAAGAGTTTTGATTTTTCTTCTAAAGATAGCTCTTCCTGTTCATCTTGCCACATCCTCTGGGCTAACATGTGATCTGCTTCACATTTTGCTTGTATGTCATCCCAGGAATTAATTAGTGCAAGACTTGCTTCTTCTGCATTCTGAGCTTGCTCTCTTCTTGCCTCTTCTTCTTCAGCAAGAAGCTCAGCTTGCACCTGTCTTGCAAGTTCTTCATCTTCTATGAGTTGTTATTGTTGCTGGTTTAGTGATAAGAATTTCTTCTTAGGTTCTTCAATCAGGATGCCTTTGCCTTTATCAGTTGAAGTAGTTGTTGGTTTTATTGTTGATGCTGGTGTTGGCTCTTTAATCACAACTCCTTTTGCCTTAGGTCTTGTGCTGTTTAACTTTGTAAGTGCTTGAACTATAGTTAATTCTTTATCAATTATAGTAGCAGCACTAACTTCATCAGTTTTAGTAGCAGCCGCACTAACTTCAGGCTCAGCAGTACTAACTTTTTCACTAGCAGCACTAACTGAAATTCCAACATTAGCAGCATCAGTATCAGCAGCATTAACCATCAACTTGGCCACTTCAACCAACTTTTCAATACCAGCAGTTTTAACAGACTTAGCAGCATCATCCATAATTGCTTCATTACCCTGTTGATCTGCAACAACAAACTCATCACTTTCATAAACAACAGCAACCTCCTCATCAACATCAGCAACCAACTGAGCATCAACCATTTCATCATCCTTCCCTGAAGCCTTTTCTTCATTCCTCCCCTGTTTGGGAGCATCCTCCCCTAAACTTGGATCAGCTTCACTAGAGGATTCCACCCTGAAAGTTGTACCCACCTTGTGCAACCTTTTAAGCTTAGAGGTTCTTGATCCTTTCTTCTTTTCAAGCTGCTTAACTCTCTTCTTCAAATTTATAATTTCCTTCTTCTGAGAGTTAACTGTGTTGGTGAGATCAAGAACCTGTTTTGACAATTTGGTACAGTTTTCCATCAATTCTTTTAAAAGTTGCATACTGCCCTCACCACTTCGCATTATACTACCTATCCTGAGAGGTGAATCACTGGGCATGTTAGACACAGCCTCATCCCTAGAATGAGCACTTGTGCCCCCCATGGTTTCTTGGCACCTAGGGATTCCTTCATATGAATCAGTTTCATGGGAACTTGATTCAGTAGAAGTTGCCTTGGATTAGGTCTTAGAGATGTTACCACTGTCCTGCTCTGCATCTAAGCTAGCAGCAGTAGTGGTATCCCTTTCCAAACTACCTTCCCACTTCTTATTGGTAGCCTCATCTGCATCTAAACCAGCACTAGCCTGAGGTAGCTGAGTTCCCTTTTGTGTGAGCCTATGTGTATAGATATTTTTAGGTTGAGATGTAGATGGTAAAATTGTGGGTGTGTGATGGGTATCAGCTGGGATTGCAGAACCTTCACCCTGATTTTGAGTTTGTACCAACATTGCTTGAGGCAATGGTGTTACATTCCCTGAAAAATATTTTCCTGCTCTCTTCATGTTTGCAAAAACCTCTTTAGTGTGAGAGAGAGCAAGATAAGTTTTTGAATGAATTTTCTTTTGAGAAAATTGTTTGTCCATAAGCAGTTGTAAAAACCATGGATATAGATAAAATTTTCTTGTAGATTTATCCAAGTTCTTGACCATACCATCAAAAATTATTTTGGAAAAATTAAACTTTGTATTTTCAAATAAGCAAATAATAGCAGATGCTATATTGCTGCTAAATTCATTCCAACCAGTTGTCTTTGGACTAAGACACTACAAGATGGTATGAATCAAGAATTTCCACCGTGGCGAGAAGTATGCTTTGAAAAATTTTAATGAATCATTTTTCCTCTCATATCCCAACAGTGCAAGTTTTCCAAAAATTGTAGAAGTTAGAAGACAATCAATACCTTCAGCATCTGCTAAGTGAAGAACTTCCTTAACAGATGATTCAGTAATGAGTATCTTTTGCCCATCTACAAGGGCATGAAGCTGTTCTTCCCCATCAATAGTTTTGACCTTAGTAGTAGATCAAAACTGTTTGATGTGAGAAATATATATAGTAGGATTTACTGTTAATGCAAACTTAATATGGTTTGCATTTAAAAAATCAATGATTTCATTAAAACCTTCAGACTCATTGGGTTTTTGTAAGAATGCAATCATGTTGTGTTGGTCAGCAAAAGAAAGAGTCGACATTGTATATTTTTGAAAAATCGTGTAGGGTTTTGCTTGGTTTTGCAATTAAATGATAAAAACAAGTTAGGGTTTTGTTTAAGAGAGGTTTTGATCGGATAAAAACACTTGTGTGAATGATTGAAGGATATAAACACTTAATCGTACAAAGTTTTAAAATAGTACCCTGCACTCTCAAATTAGCAGCAGAAACCTAGCAGCATTAAGTTTGGCTTACCAGCACTAACTTATGTCTAGCAGCACTAACTCAGTTTTCACTCCAATAAGCTTAATTATCAGCACTCAACACTTTTCATAGCATATCCTGCAAAAGATTAGTCCAAAAACACCAAACCACAAACAATAACACAATTCACAATAATCACATCATCAATTGTACTTAGCAGTTGTAAACACAACTAGCAGTAGAAACTAGCAGTTCTAAGTATAACTAGCAACACTAATTATAATTAGCAGCAGAAACTCTTATTAACTTAAATAACAGTACTAATCCTTACAAAAATTTAGAAAAACATTAAGAGATAAGAGATTTTAAAGATTTAACATTCCAATACTTGCAATCAAAAATTGAAATCTACCCACATCAAAAGCTTTTGTGAGCAAATCTGCAACACTATTTTCAGTATGAATTTTAACCATTTGAATTAACTTCTTTTCATTACAATCTCTTATAAAATGATGTCTTATCTCAATATGCTTTGTTTTAGAATGATAAACAGGATTTCTAATTATGCACATAGTACTGCTATTATCAATAAATATTTTGGTATGCATAAAATTGTACCCATAATCCAGCAATTGATTCTGAATCCAGAGCACTTGTCCACAGCAACTTGAAGCAGCAACATACTCAGCTTCTGTTGTGGAATTAGCAACCACAGTTTGTTTCTTGCACTGCCATGAGATCAATCTACACCCTAGGAATTGACAACCTCCTATTGTAGATTTCCTATCTAAGCTTGCACCAGCATAGTCACTATCAGTGTATGCTACCAAATCAAAAGGTGAATCTTTTGGATACCAAAAGCCCAATTTAGGTTGACCTTTTAAGTACCTAAAAATTCTTTTCACAGCATGAAGATGTGAAACTTTAGGTGTGACTTGGTATCTAGCACATGCACATACTGCGAACATGATGTCAGGTCTTGAAGAAGTAAGGTACATCAATGACCCAATTATTGATCTATACAAATGAACATCCAATTCTTCACCATCTTCATCTTTGAGCAAAGGCTTGTCAGTAACCATGGGTGTGCTTGCTGCCTTGACATCTGTATACCTAAACTTCTTTAAGATCTCAGTCACATACTTATCTTGGCTGATAAATATGCCATCTTCCTTCTACTTCACTTGCAATCCTAGAAAGAATGTGAGTTCTCCCATAGAACTCATCTGAAACCTTTCATGCATCAATTTCTCAAACTCGAATGCATAACACCTTGTTTGTTGATCCAAAGATAATACCATCAACATAAAACTGAACTAGCAGAATATCATCTTTCTGTCTTCAGATAAACAAGGTCTTGTCAATCTTCCCTCTACAAAAACCATTGTCCAACAGGTATGTTGACAATGTGTCATACCAAGCTCTAGGAGCTTGATGTAAAACATAAAGTGTTTTTTCCACCTTGTATACCTTATCAAGAAAGTCAGGATCTTCAAATTTAGGTGGTTGAGAGACATATACTTCTCCTTCAATTGTCCCATATAGAAAAGCACTCTTCACATCCATCTGATACACCACAAAATCTTTGTATGAAGCATAAGCCAAGAACAACCGTATAGCTTCAATTCTTGCAACTGGGGCAAAGACTTCATCATAGTCAATCCCTTCTTCTTGTGTGTATCCCTGAGCAACTAATCTTGCTTTATTCCTCACCACAATACCTCTTTCATCTTTCTTACATCTGAAAACCCATTTAGTACCAATTTCCCTTTTCCCATTAGGCAAATCAACCAGAGTCCAAACTGCTTGTAGCGTGAATTGCAAAAGCTCCTTTTGCATAGCCTCCACCCAGCTTGGATCCTGTAATGCTTTATGTGCATTCTTAGGTTCTACTTGTGATAAGAAACAAGAAAATAAACAATTTTGAAGATCTTTGGGACTATTTCTCTACTTAAGAGATCTAGCAAAGAAACCTTGTTCCTTCAAATCATTGGTCATTCTTCTTATTTGAACAGCAGATTTCATATCTCCAATTACTTTCTCTTTAGGATGATTCTTGTGAATTCAGGTAGTTGGAATAGGACTGACAGGCATAGTGTCATCCATGTTGTTTATGTCAGCCTCTGCACCAACTTCTTCATCATCAGTATCTGCATATATATTTTCCAAATGAGGCATGTTTGGATCAAATGGATATTCATCCTCATTATCAGCAATGCCATCCTTGTCATCAGTATTAACATTTTTATCTTTTGTAATGCTATTAATGTTGTTTCCATCACCAGCAGCATTAACTTCATTAGAACTGCTAACACTATCATCCTTCACTTGATCACCAAATTCAGTTGGAGCTTCATCATCCTGCTTTTCATTATCACTTGAAGACTTAACACCATCTTCTTTATCATCTTTTGGATCTTCATCTTGATCATCTTCTTCAGAACTCTTTGGAACTTTGGTTGAGATAAGTGGATCAGCAGTCCATATAGGTAGCAAGACATAATCATTTCCAGGTCTTGTCTCCTTATTAATTTGACTTGTACTTTCACTTGTGTTTGTACCTGCAAAATCATTAGACTGTGTACCTGCAACAACTGGCTCATAATTCATTGTTTTGGTTAGTGCATCAATATCAAACAGCCAGTTTGGTCCACTCCCTGGAACATTAGGTGTACTCTCACTAAACCTAATATGCAAGTTCTCTTCCACTAAGCTGGTTCTGCTATTGAACACCCTAAAAGCTTTGCTATTCAGTGAGTATCTAACAAAGAATCCTTCATCAGCCTTTCCATCAAACTTTCCTAAGTGATCTATGGTATTAAGGATAGTAACAGGACACCCAAATGGTCTTAAAAAGCTTAACATTGGTGCTCTACCATGTAAAAGTTCATAAGGGGTCTTGTTATGAGGCTTAACTACTAAACTTCTATTTTGCACATAACAAGCAGTATTAACTGCTTCAGCCCAAAAAGTAGTTGATAGCTTAGAATCAGCTAACATTGTTCTAGCAGCCTCAATTAGTGTCCTATTTCTCCTCTCAGCAACACCATTTTATTGAGGAGTTCTAGCTACACTATACTGTCTCATAATTCCCTTCACCTCACAAAACTAATTCATATCCCTATTCTTGAATTCAGTTCCATTATCACATCTTATCACCTTAACCTTATGATTAACTAGGTTTTCTATCCTGGTAATGAAAGACTTAAGGATTCCACTGGTTTTATCCTTAGTTGCTAAAAAGAAAACCCAAGTAAACCTGCTAAAATCATCAGTGACAACTAGGCAATACATCTTTTTCATCAAACTTTTTACAAAGGTTGATCCAAATAAATCCATGTGCAACATATGTAAAGGCTGGCTTATAGAAATCACTGTTTTGGTCTTACAAGAGGCTCTATGTTGTTTTCCCTTCTAACAAGCAATACAGGTTTCATCAATTTCAAAAACTTTTGAAGGTAAACCTCTTACAAGATTTCTCTTAACCAATTTATTCATTGTTTTGAAATTTAAGTGTCCAAGTCTTCTATGCCAAAGTTTAGATTCATTAGATGTAGCCTTTGCAAAGAGACAAGTCAAACCTCCTTTGGGAACCTTGTTCTCTAAATTAACACTGTATATATTGTCTTTTCTAGGAACCTAAACATGACTTTCATCAGTTAACTTAAAGCCAGGAGACAAGAAAAAGCATTCAGTGTTAGTAAAAAGAACACTGTTCTTTTTGTCACAAATTTGTGAGACACTAAAGAGGTTAAACTTAAGCTCTTTTACAAAGTACACATTCTTAAAATCTAATTTACCAGTTTTGATTGTACCTTTACCTGTGATTTACCCTCCTTTGGGGTTACTTCCAAAGGCAACATATCCTCCATCAATTGGCTCAAAATCTGTAAGATAGGACATGTTTCTAGTCATGTGCCTTGAGCATCCACTGTCAATAACTCCTTGATCTTGTAACTCCACCTGTGGATTGCCCTGCACATAAATTTAGAAAATCAGTCTCTCTTGGGGACCCAAGCCATTTATGGAAAACTAGAAGGGGGGGGGGGTTGAATAGTTTTACGTCTTTTTAATTTAATTATAAAAACCTTAGTTTACCTTTTAAATAAAAACTTAGATTCGAGTTTATATTAAAAATGATACTTGAAGAATATTATTAATTATATATGTGCCCTTTTAGATTTGTTATAAAAGTTTTGCTTTTATGAATGGAGTTTTAAATTGTTCTTTATGTGAAATCAACTTCTAAATAATACTAACAATTATATATATGCCTATATGTATGAAAGTAATGACGATATAAATAAAGATGTAAGTAAGAGATGAAAAGATCTAACCGAGACACGAGGGATTTATAGTGGTTCGGCTACAAGGACACCTTCCTTGCCCTACTCCACTCCCCGAGCACACCTAGCTCGAGAGTTTTCTTCACTACTTCAACAAGCTCCCTTATGGCGGAGAAAACCTTACACAACTTTCTCTTACACCGGTTTAACGACACAAAGCTAAATGTCGAGTTCTAATCGTAGTTAGAACCAATCTCACAACTTCAATCACAACACGACTACTTCACAACTTTCTTCACGACTTCTATTTCTTCACTACTTCACGACTTCTATTTCTTCACTTCTTCACGACTTCTATTTCTTCACTACTTCACGACTTCTATTTCTTCACTACTTCACGACTTCTATTTCTTCACTACTTCACGCCTTGTATTTCTTCACTACTTCACGACTTCTATATGACGGCTTTACAACTTCTTCACTCCACAGCTACTTCACAACTTTATAATATTTCTACACTACTTCTTTACAACACAACTACTTATACACCTTCTTCACTACTCACACACTACACTAATCTAATCACTTATGTTCACACCTTATATACACACCTTATACACAAATGAATGAATAATTTACAAGGTTTACTTAACTAACAACTTAGATAGCAAGATGATACTAAGTTGTAATACTTCTAATCTTGATTGATAGAAGTATTCTTCTTTTGCACTTGGATGGTGGAAGCTTGGATCACTTAGAAACCAATGCTTAAGAATATATGATCAAAGGTTTTTAGAAAGGATTTAGAAAGATGTAAGAAGAGATTTAGAACAGAAGGTTTGGGGTGCAAAAGGTGAGGAAAAAGTCCAGAGATGAACCAGTATTTATAGGCAAATCTGAGGACCTAGAGGAGCGGGGCGGTCCCCTTAAATAGGTGGCCGGTCCCCTTAAAATTAAGGGGGCCGCCTAGTATATTTAAGGGGGCCGCCCAACCCGAACGTTGCTCAGATTTGTCTTTTTGTGAGGAAGGTTTTTCTGGAACATTTTTACCATTTTTGGTTGAAAATTTGAATTCATAAATTTATAAAGGATTAAACATTTTTATTTAATACCAAAAATGATTTTCTAAAAGGTATAAAATGTTTGGGTCTTTTTATAAAAAATCTAGTGATTAAGAAAATGTTCCTTTGATCATATAATGCATTAAGCATTTGTTTATTCATACCTTAAGTGATTTAGTTGTTAAAATAGATATTTACAACTAAATACTTGTTTACGTCATAATTTTTCGTTTAATGATTTTACATTTTGTGATTATCAAAACATAGAGATATCGAAAAATATTAATAACGTGTTTAGGCATTATTTATATCAACAATCTCCCCCTTTTTGATGATTACAAAATCTAAACTCATTAAATTGAAAAATTAATTTTTAGACAAGTATTTAGTGAGTTTATATCTATTTCTCCCCCTTTTTGTAAAATCAAAAAAGTTATGCCGGCAAGTTTTAGATGCAAAATTTGTCGGAATGAGAACTCCCCCTTGATGTGTACTCCCCCTCGTTTGAGGGCTTCAAGGAATCGAGATATGGAATACTTGCAAGAAAAATATTAGAAGCACAAGCATATATATATCATAATATCACATATAAGAGCAACAAGCATAGCAATCACATATTAAGAACATGAAACAAAACATTCATTAATTCAAATTGATTATGTGAAAAACATAATCATTGATACAACATTTATTATGCTTAGAGCATACAATAAGTAGAAATTTCTAAATTGCCTAAGAGAGCCATCAGACTTGCTTGCAACATAAAAACTTGAACTATTTTGGATGGTTGATGGTGGAGTGTTTGAAATGGAGGTGGTTGAGTGAGGGTAAGAATGTTGGATTAATGGAGGTGTATTTTTGGGTGCATAGATGTTGGAGAGTGTGGTGATGGAGAGATTGGAGGTGGAGAGTTTGGAGTGGAACATGTTGGATAAGGGTTTTGATGTTGTTCAAGTGAGGAAGTTAGATTAGATCTAGTGAGAAGATACTCAATCCAAGTGAAGTGCTCATTCAATGCAATGGTTTGTTGTTGAAGAAAGATGCAACAATGACAATTGTTGACATGTTTCTCAACTTGATTCAAGTTGTGGGGTGATGATGGAGAGATAGATGGAGGTTGATCTAAGTTGCTTTGAGCAAGGTGTAGAGCAAGAAGAGCACTAAGCTCATGGGCTTCCTTGAGTTCTTCAATGAACTTCAAGTGTTGGGAGGAAGGTGATGATGGTGGAGAGTGGTTGTTATTTGAGATGGATGTTTGGACATGCAACATAGGAGTAACATGTGGGTTGGTAGGAGGTGGTGGTGACACTCTTGGTGGTGGAGACATATGTGAGCTTGGGTAATCATGAGTGGATGAGGATGGAGATATGGAAGAAGTGGATGTTCCAAGAGTGGTGAGTGTTTTGGATGGTGCATTGGTAGGTTGGGTGTGAATGAGATTGGGATTGTTGTTTTGGGATTGATCATGCTCTTCATATGACTCATATGGGTGAGATGAAGGAGTGTTTTTGGGAGTAAGGATGGATGATTGGTTATGTTTGTGGAAGGGTTCATTAGGATGAGTATGAGGCTTAGGTGTTGGTTGATTTTGAACAACATCATTTGTTGAGTTGAAGTTATGACAAGTGTCAAGCTTTCTTCTCCAAATGGGCCTTACAGAGATTTTAGCAACTCTTGAAGGCTTGGATCTTTGGTTGTTAGAGGATGACATGTTTGGATGGATGATATGGATGAGCATTTATGATGGAGAAGGGTATTTATAGTGTAGGGATGATGTGATTGAGGAAGGTAAATTTTGGTGGGTGGTTTAGGACAAAATGTGTTTGTGAATTTTGGGAAGTGTAGGATAAAATGGGCTGAAAAGTGAAAAAGAAAACAGTAACCCGTTCCTCAGATGGTCGGTCCCCTTAAAATTAAGGGGGCCGCCTAAGGATTTAAGGGGGCCGCCCATCAAATGATTCCCAGGTTACTAGAAATGGGTTTTTGGCAGAAATTTGTAGAAAAGGTTGTGTTTTTGGGTTTAGTTTCAAGCAAGTCCAACTTCTTTTAAGGCAATTTAGGATTCAATAACTTATGTATGCTAAGCATATTTAATTAAGCAATTTTTATCTAGCATGCAACCTACTCATTAACCAAGTGACATATATTATATATATATATATATATATATATATATGTGTGTGTGTGTGTGTGTGTGTGTGTGTGTGTGTGTGTGTGTGTGTGTGGACAAGAAAAATATATAACACCAAGTAATTCATAATATCATTTTTAGGAAGATTAATAAGCTAGTTAATTAATCCTAATGAGTGTCTATGTGCAAGGAAATGGGGAGTTGTGGTAGCATGGACTTCTAGACTTGTACCAAGTGAGATTTTTAATGAGTAAACCATGATTTTTCATTTTCTATTTAGTTCACTTATAAATGTCATATACACAAATATAGATGACAGATATTAGATCACCATGCATGATTTAAATAGGTGTTTTTTTTAGCATTATTCAACAATGTTTGAGAGTAGATTTTTATGTGGACGTGAAAGTTATTTTTAACGAAATAGATTTGGTTTTATTTCAAAATATTTTTATGAGGAAAGAAAACAAACTTTTCCAATCTTTGGCTTTGATAAATACATAATCATGGACAAAATTTGGGATGAAAGGTGGGATAGTAAAATATGTTAAATAAAAAGGTGGCATATTCTTTTGAAAAATCATTTTTCTAAAATGTGAAGTTCTTGCAAATTTTAAAAACAAGTGCCATAAAAAAATGGTTGTAAAAGATCTCATGCTCAAGGAAATTGGTCAAGACTATTGTCACATGCTACCATTTTCTTCATATCTTGTGATCATAAGAAAGTAATGACTAAATTTTATGAGTTTGATGCGAGAGTGGGATATTATGCTAATACGGCTCCTTTGATTACGCACATTATCTTATCTTAATGCCATAGTCTATAAGAATTTGCTTCATCCATAGATTATATTATGATATATCTAATCCTACTCCTATATTGATAATTAATCTACTTTACTTGCTTCATCTACATGAGTTTTCTACTAGTGATCATGGAAGATTTCCATGTTCAATTTGGGAAGGCTAAATGAGCTTGACTGTGAAAACTTCATTTAATACTTATGGGGCTAACTAAAGGATTTCTAGTTTATTAAATCATAGAACGGATATAACTAAAGTGCAAAGGCAATGCAACCTATCAAACTAAGCATATCCTAAGGCAATGATTAATAAGATTATATGTATGAAGTAACTACTTATGAAATTTAAAAAGGAAACGTACCTTATGTCCAGCTTTTCTTCGTAGTATCCAAAATGATAAACGAGGATGAAAAAGATAGAAGAGTCTTCAACATAACCAAGGTAAGAAGGTATATTATAGTAGGCGTCTGACGCCTTATTAGACCAAAGTGGCTTGACCCGAACATGTCTTGTACATGACTCATTTGATGTATTAGCCTTGATGCATATGACTTCATTTGTAGAGACTTTCACATTTTGATGGGATGGCTAGAGAATCCTAAATATCGATACTTTCTTTACATTGTCTTAAAGTACTTGTTTGAAAGTTACTTCGTAGACTTTTCAAGATTTCCGATCACGAAGTAGGGATATCTTTAGTAGCCGCACCATAAATATTCCAATGAGTCTTCACGCGCATGTTTCGAATATGAGTAAGATTGAGTTTCTTTCCTTTGTGTGTTATATCACCTAAACAATTAAAATAGCTTGGTACCCGGATATTTTTTTATGGGTCCGAGATGGTTAGTTGAGGACACCCATTGCATTTGTATGCACATGGTGAGGATGTCGCCAAGACGTACAAGAATTCCTTAACAGTTTGTTTTAATGTACAAACAATGGATTTCTTGACTTGTATTGTTTATAGTCATTGTAAATAGCCTTATTTCTAAATTTTTCTACTAGGTTCTACAAATTCAATTTGTTTTGATTTACTTGTTGATGAGTTATCCGAAATATATCCTAAACCAGTTTTATCTTTAAATGGCTTTTGACAACTTAGTAGGTATTTAAGAGATTTGGAACTTTCTTCAAATTTAGCTAATATTTTTGCTCTTTCATTTAATCTTTTAATTTCATGCTTATACTCTTGACATGTTTTGCATTCTAGATCAATTTCAATATTACTTTCAAGTCTAGACATTTTATCTTCTAAAATTATTTCTTTTTCAAAATTACTTTCAAAAGTTTTTGATGATTCATGTTTAGAAATGGTTTTTAGATCTATGTTGCAAAAATGTTTAAACTCATTTTCTAGTTTTGAAAATTCTAAATGAATTGATCATAGCAAAAATGTTCGGTTTCGAATTGTACCTTATTTGGAGTTTTATCTAATTTGCATTCTTCACATACTGGATAGTGATCTTCTTCTTCGTTAGTGTCACTCCATGATTTTGGATTGAGTTCACTTTGGAGTTGATTCATGTAGTCTTCGTCATTAATACCTTCATTAACAACATTTGAACTAGTAGCACATGTATCTATTTTATCAAAATGTTTATCTATTAAATTTTATAAGATAATTAATTCATGTACAAGATCAAACTCCTCATCTTTGGCTTGACATTTTTCTTGATGAAAGTTTAAGAGATTTTTTCAAATATCATTTGCCGTTTGACAAAAGGATATTCTTTCATATTCAACTTTCGGCAAGGTTTTATAAATAATTATTTTAGCTTTATTATTTATGTCATTCTTTGTTTTGAAATAATTATTTTGATTTTCAAAATCCGTTTTTGTTGGTTGACAATCACCAATCGAAATGACATGCCAAAGATCTAGATCAATTGATTTCACATAAATTTCAAATTTATTTTTCCATTCAAGAAAAGTATAGTTTTCAAATAGCGGTGGTTTTTGCATAAATTCCCCTTCTAAATATTTTTCGAATTCCATAGATCGATTCAAATTTTAAAATACATTATATTTTAAAAATCTTGCTTGACGTGGCTTCTGATACCAATTGTGGAAAACTAGAAGGAGGCTTGAATAGTTTTACGTCTTTTTAATTTAATTATGAAAACCTTAGTTTACCTTTTAAATAAAAACTTAGATTCGAGTTTATATTAAAAATGATGCTTGAAGAATATTATTAATTATATATGTGCCCTTTTAGATTTGTTATAAAAGTTTTGCTTTTATGAATAGAGTTTTAAATTGTTCTTTATGTGAAATCAACTTCTAAATAATACAAACAATTATATATATGTCTATATGTATGAAAGTAATGACGATATAAATAAATATGTAAGTAAGAGATGGAAAGATCTAACCGAGACACGAGGGATTTATAGTGGTTCGGCTACAAGGACACCTTCCTTGCCCTACTCCACTCCCCGAGCACACCTAGCTCGAGAGTTTTCTTCACTACTTCAACAAGCTCCCTTATGGCGGAGAAAACCTTACACAACTTTCTCTTACACCGGTTTAACGACACAAAGCTAAATGTCGAGTTCTAATCATAGCTAGAACCAATCTCACAACTTCAATCACAACACGACTACTTCACAACTTTCTTCACGACTTCTATTTCTTCACTACTTCACGACTTCTATTTCTTCACTTCTTCACGACTTCTATTTCTTCACTTCTTCACGACTTCTATTTCTTCACTACTTCACGACTTCTATTTCTTCACTATTTCACGACTTCTATTTCTTCACTACTTCACGCCTTGTATTTCTTCACTACTTCACGACTTCTATATGACGGCTTTACAACTTCTTCACTCCACAACTACTTCACAACTTTACAATATTTCTACACTACTTCTTTACAACACAACTACTTATACACCTTCTTCACTACTCACACACTACACTAATCTAATCACTTATGTTCACACCTTATATACACACCTTATACACAAATGAATGAATGATTTACAAGGTTTACTTAACTAACAACTTAGATAGCAAGATGATACTAAGTTGTAATACTTCTAATCTTGATTGATAGAAGTATTCTTCTTTTGCACTTGGATGGTGGAAGCTTGGATCACTTAGAAACCAATGCTTAAGAATATATGATCAAAGGTTTTTAGAAAGGATTTAGAAAGATGTAAGAAGAGATTTAGAACATAAGGTTTGGGGTGCAAAAGGTGAGAAAAAAGTCCAGAGATGAACCAGTATTTATAGGCAAATCTGAGGACCTAGAGGAGCGGGACGGTCCCCTTAAATAGGTGGCCGCTCCCCTTAAAATTAAGGGGGCCGCCTAGTATATTTAAGGGGGCCGCCCAACCCGAACATTGCTCAGATTTGTCCTTTTGTGAGGAAGGTTTTTCTGGAACATTTTTACCATTTTTGGTTGAAAATTTGAATTTATAAATTTATAAAGGATTAAATATTTTTATTTAATACCAAAAATGATTTTCTAAAAGATATAAAATGTTTGGGTCTTTTTATAAAAAAATCTAGTGATTAAGAAAATGTTCTTTTGATCATATAATGCATTAAGCATTTGTTTATTCATACCTTAAGTGATTTAGTTGTTAAAATAAATATTTACAACTAAATACTTGTTTACGTCATAATTTTTCGTTTAATGATTTTACATTTTGTGATTATCAAAACATATAGATATCGAAAAATATTAATAACGTGTTTAGGCATTATTTATATCAACACCATTACTGACTTGGATCTGCCTTGTGCATCAATATAATCAAATTTCTTTAGGACAATTGATGTATTGTCATGTTTGGAAACATGGTCTAAAACTTTTATTTTTGGTTTCCAAACCCAACATGCTGAGGACTTAACAGCATAAAAATGATCCCCACAAACAGTATTAGTGTTGGGAATTAAATTAACAGTTGGTAAAACAGTTGGTACGGTTCTATATAAGTTAGTACGGCTGAAGAGTTTCTAAAGAACACACTAGCAGTTAGTACTGCTGATGAAGAAAGTTCGTACTGCTTATAAGATTAAGATAAAATCGTGTGAAGATATATATGGAAAAGATTTAATGTATATCTTATCAAGTTAGAATTATACGGTAAATAGTTTACATGTAAAGGACTCCTTGTCCTATAAAAGGGGATCCTAGGTCAAGGTTTATGTACGCATTATTATCATAGCTTCACGATCGTATTGTAATTTTCATATTATATTGAAGCTAACCATTTGAGTGAATATTGTGTTATTTTTCTTACTGTTACATCTATACAATCACCAAACAAGAATTCTTCTAAGTACTTGATAGTAAATTCCGCGTGCTGTCAAGTATATACTCAAAGTATCTCCAACACAACTCGTGTGTTTAGATCCGGTCAAGTGGTATCAGAGACAGGTTTCTGATACTTTGATTTAGAAGATTCTGAAGTATTTATTCACTAGCAACCAAGAAGATGGACATGGAGACACCTCAAACCTCAATCCTTGCTAAACTCCCTATGCTGAAACAGAATGAATACGATTTATGGTGGCTCAGAATAGAGCAATATTTCATGGTGCAAGACTACGCATTATGGGATATCATTATCAATGGTGATTCCTTCAAACCGATTCCCGTTGAAGAAACACGTGATGATGGTTCCAAAACCACAAAGCTTAACACTGAGCCAGTCACAAACGAGGAGAGAATCAAAAAGAAGAATGATCAGAAGGCTAGGAATTTGTTATTAATGGCAATTCCTAATGATCAAGTGCTGAATTTTAGCCATTACGAGACTGCTAAAACTCTTTTTGAAGCAGTGGTGGAAAGATTTGGTGGCAATGTAGCTACCAAGAAGGCACAGAGAACCCTACTTGAACAAAGTTATGAGAACTTCACTGCAACAAGCAATGAAACTTTGGACCATATCTTTAATAGGCTTCAAAAGATCATCAGTCAACTTACTGTGTTGAAGATTGTGATTCCACTGGAAGACCTCAACATGAAGTTTCTTAATAGTTTACCTGCTGAATGGAACACTTATGTTGTGGTTTGGAGCAATAAACCAGAACTGGAGAAAATGACATTGAATGAGCTTTACAACAATCTTAAGATTGTTGAGAAGAAGGTGAAGAAGAGTGGTAGCACCAGTTCTATTTCAGGGAATATGGCTTTCTTATCTTCTTCAAGCAGTTCGAATCATGAAGATGAAGAAGCAGTTGGTACTGCTAACCCAACAGTTAGCACTGCTAGTGTAAAAACTAGTACTGCTGGCTTGACTGAAGAGACCATATATGGATTTGTGTCAGAACAATCTGGTGGGTCTCAAATCTACAATGAAGACCTTCTTCAGATTGCTGAAGATGATTTGGAAGCTATGGATTTAAAGTGGCAGTTGGCTTTGATAAGTATTAGGGCTAAGAAGTATTATCAAAGAACTGGGAACAAGATCACCTTCAATGGAAGAGATGTAGCTGGGTACGACAAGTCTAAGGTGGAGTGCTATAATTGTCATAAAATGGGGCACTTTGCCAGGGAATGTAGAAGTCCTAGACAACAAAGCAACCAGAGTCAAGGGTTCAAGAATCAGCAAGGAACAAGGAGAACAGTTAATGTAGAAGAGCCTTCTTCCAAGGCTATGGTAGCTATTGATGGAGCTGGATTTGATTGGAGCTTCATGGAGGAAGAAGAGGAACTAGCTAACTTGGGTTTGATGGCTTTCTCAGACTCTGAGGTACATATTGTTCAAAAATGTTCAAATACTTGTTCTGCTTTAAAAGATTATGAGTGTCTTAAGAAACAGTATGATGATCTTAGAGTAGAATTTAATCAAGTAAATTTTAGTCTGGCAAATCATAAAAGAGGACTAGCTGTTTTGGAAGAACAAATTGTGTTTTATAGACAGAATGAGTCAAACTTCTCTGATGAGATAGGTGTTTTAAAGAGGGATTTGCAACTAAAAGATGATAAAATGAGTGGACTTGTATATGAACTAGAGAAGCTTAAAAAGGAAAAAGAAAATATCCAGTTAAGTGTAGATACTCTTGAACATACTTCAAATGGAGTTCAGAAAATAGTAGAGAATCAAATACTTAACAAAGCTAAGTCTGGTTTAGGGTATAAGTCAGTTGCACCCCCTCTTAGAGGAATGTTTGTTCCACCAGGAATTGATTTAGCTCATACAGGTTTAGAAGAGTTTAAGGATATGGATTTTCCAGGATATGGTGTTAAGATTAGTGAGAATCCTGTTAAATTTGTTAAGGCTGAGGATTCTTATGTTAGTGCTAGTGATAAATCACTTTCTCAGGAAATGATGTCCTCTCCTAGAGACTCAGATGCACCAACCATTGAGGATTGGACATCTGATGATGAGGATGCCAAGATTAAGGACAAATCTAGTGATGTTAAGGCAGAAGTTAAACATACTCCTAAAGTGGTTAAGACTGAAAACATAAAACCAGTTAGGAAAAATGTGAAATATGCTGAGATGTATAGGACTAAGAACAGATCACCAGTTTCTGAGGGTAGTCAGAGGAACTGGAACCACTCAAAATCTGAGCAATTGGATGATGAGTTTGCTATGATTAAGAAAGTATGCTTTGTATGTGGAAGTTTTGATCATTTTGCTGCTTATTGTAATTTTAAACCATGGAAGAAGAGAGATTTTTGGAATTCAAGGGTGAATTGGAATAAAAATGCTAGGGTAACTAAAAACAGTCCAACAAGAGATATTAACCCTACTGTGAATCAAAAATTGTCAGCCAAAGCAGTTCTGTTAAGATCTGGAGTCAAAGCAATTTCAACTGTTAAGTCAGCAGTTCCAACTGCTAAACCTAACAAATGGTTTAAGAACAAACAAACTATTACCAGTGCAAAACAAGTTTCAAATCATGCACAAACAGTTAAAAGGCATTTTTATAAGAAAACAGCAATGACCAATCAAAAATGGGTGCCTAAAGTTAAACCAGCAGTTCAAACTGCTAGACCAGCAGTTCAAACTGTTAGACCAGCAAATGCTACTGCTAAGCACTTGAGTGTTAAGGGTCAAAGGGGCAATGCTGTCAAGGCCTCAGCACATTGGGTTAGAAAATTTGACAAACCCAATGGTGCATCAATGACCTTCAATAAATTTTCTGATATTGATGCACAAGGCAGATCCAAGCCAGTGATGGTTTGGGTCCCCAAAAGGCACTAAAACCATTCTTTTGTGTGCAGGAACATCCTACAGATGGTAAAGAAGATAGAGGATATTCAGACAGTGGATGTTCAAGGCACATGACTGGCAACATGTCATACCTTTCAGACTTTATTGCTCTGGATGGAGGACCAGTTGTCTTTGGTGGTGGTGTTGGAGGAAGGATTACTGGTAATCTTGAGTTTGAAAATGTGTATTATGTACCAGAACTTAAGTACAATCTTTTCAGTGTATCACAAATTTGTGATAAACAGAACAAAGTTTTATTTACTGATACTGATTGTCTTATTCTTTCTCCTGATTTCAAGCTACCTGATGAAAGTCAAGTATTGCTTAAAATCCCTAGAAAGGATAACACATACAGTGTTGAGATGAATAAACTAGTTCCTAAGGTTGGACTTACTTGTCTTGTTGCAAAAGCCACATTGGAAGAATCAATGTTATGGCACAGAAGGCTTGGTCATGTTAATTTTAAAACCATTAACAAAATTGCTAAAAATGGTTTGGTAAGAGGCTTACCAAATAAAACTTTTCTGAATGACCAAACCTGTGTTTCTTGCCTCAAGAGTAAGCAACACAGAGCTTCTTGTAAGCCAAAGACCCAAAACTTTATTTCTCAAGCTTTATATATGTTGCATATGGACTTGTTTGGTCCTACTTCTGTGAATAGCTTGAATTTTAAGAGATACTGTCTTGTTATCACTGATGATTATAGTAGGTTTTCTTGGGTGTTCTTTATGAGAACTAAGGATGAAACTAGTGAAATCCTTAAGTCCTTCATTGTTGAAGTAGAAAATCTAGTTGATAGGAAAGTTAAAATAATCAGGTGTGATAATGGAACAGAATTTAAGAATAGAGTTATGGATGAGTTTTGCAGAGAAAAAGGTATTAAAAGGGAGTTTAGTGTAGCTAGAACCCCACAGCAAAATGGAGTAGCTAAGAGAAAGAATAGGACTCTTATAGAGGCTGCTAGGACAATGTTAGCTGACTCTAAGCTACCAGTTTCATTTTGGGCTGAAGCAGTTAGCACTGCTTGTTATGTGTTGAATAGGGTTTTAGTAGTACAACCTCACAATAAGACTGCTTATGAGCTTCTTTGGGGTAGAAATCCTGCTTTATGCTTCATGAGACCTTTTGGTTGTCATGTTACTATCCTTAATACCAAAGACCACCTAGGAAAGTTTGATGGGAAATCTGAGGAAGGTTTCTTTGTTGGTTATTCTCTGCACAGTAAGGCTTTTAGGGTGTACAATACAAGCACCAAGCATATAGAAGAGAATC
The DNA here is from genome assembly GCA_021014915.2 of Artemisia tridentata subsp. tridentata. Taxonomy (NCBI): domain Eukaryota; kingdom Viridiplantae; phylum Streptophyta; class Magnoliopsida; order Asterales; family Asteraceae; genus Artemisia; species Artemisia tridentata. The sequence continues at coordinate 192,523,467 of CP139502.1, read as the reverse complement.
TGCACATAGAATTTTTGGAGAATAAGCCAAATGTTGCAGGTGTTGGTCCAGATTGGATCTTTGATATTGACAGTCTTTCAGATTCTATGAATTATGTGCCTGTTACAGGTACAAATACTAATGAACATGTAGGGTCTGAAGATGATGAAGATTGTATATTCATGCCAATCTTGGAAGATGGTCCAGTGTATGATTCTACCTCAAAGGATGCTAATGAAGGGAAGAATAATGATGCTAACAATGGACTCAAGGGAAAGGAAACTGAAATTCCAACGAGCAGTACAAATGGAGTTAGTACTGCTCAGCCACAAGTTGATATTGCTGAGCAAAATATTGATACTGCTGGACCAAGTCAACCTCATCTTGATTCACCGGTTACTACTGCTGATTTTGATGTTTTTGGAGATGGTCTGCAAAACTTGCCTATATCTTATGATACTCCTTCTACTCCCCATACTACCATCCACAAGCATCATCCTCTTACAAATGTGATTGGAGATGTACAATCTGGAGTAAAAACAAGAAGACAGAGTCAAGATCCAGATCACCATGGTTTTCTTAGTGTTGTGTATGAGGAAAAACATCATGAAGATGAGCATGAGTGTATGTTTGTATGTTTCCTATCTTAGATTGAACCCAAGAATGTGTTAAAGGTTTTAGAAGAATCAAGTTGGGTTGAGGCAATGCAAGAAGAACTGCTTCAATTCAAAATTCATAAAGTTTGGGTTCTGGTTGATCTACCAAAGGGAATGAGGGTGATTGGTACTAAGTGGGTATTCAAGAACAAGAAGGATGAGCGAGGTCTAGTTATCAAGAACAAAGCAAGACTTGTAGCTCAAGGCTATACTCAGGAAGAAGGGATTGATTATGAAGAGGTCTATGCTCCAGTTGCTCGGATTGAAGCAATAAGGCTCTTCTTGCTTATGCTTCCTTTATGGGGTTTATGGTCTATCAAATGGATGTGAAAAGTGCCTTTCTCTATGGTACTATTGATGAGGAGGTCTATGTTTCTCAACCTCCAGGCTTTATAGACCCTGACCATCCAGACAAGGTTTACAAGGTGGTGAAAGCCCTCTATGGCTTGCATCAAGCTCCAAGAGCTTGGTATGGAACTCTTGCTACTTATCTGTTGCAGAATGGGTTTCATAGGGGAAAGATTGATCAGACTCTCTTTATCAAGAAGGACAAAGGTGATATTTTATTGGTCCAAGTTTATGTGGATGACATCATCTTTGGTTCTACAAAGAAGGAGATGTGCAGAGAGTTTGAGAAGCTGATGAAAGATCAATTCCAAATGAGTTCTATGGGAGAATTAACTTTCTTTTTGGGGCTACAAGTGAAACAGAAACCAGATGGTATCTTTATTAGCCAAGACAAGTATGTAGCAGAAATTCTGAGAAAGTTCCAATTCTTAGATGCCAAAGTTGCTAGTACACCAGTTGATAAGGAGACACACTTGTTACTAAAGGATCACAGTGGTGAAGATGTGGATGTGCACTTGTACAGATCCATGATTGGGTCTTTGATGTATCTTACATCATCCAGGCCTGGCATTATGTTCTCAGTATGTGCTTGTGCAAGGTTCCAAGTACATCCTAAGGTGTCTCATCTTACAGCAGTAAAGAGAATTTTTAGGTACCTTAAAGGTCAACCAAATCTTGGTTTATGGTATCCTAAAGAGTCTGCATTTGATCTAGTAGCATTCTCTGATTCGGATTATGCTGGAGCAAGTATGGATAGGAAGTCAACTACTGGTGGTTGTCAGTTCCTAGGATGCAGATTAATCTCTTGGCAGTGCAAGAAACAGACTATGGTGGCCACTTCTACAACAGAGGCTGAATATGTGGCTGCTGCAAGTTGTTGTGCTCAGGTTCTATGGATTCATAATTAATTGCTTGATTATGGGTATAACTTCTTGAACACTATCATTTACATAGACAATAGCAGTACAATGTGTATCATTAAAAATCCAGTTCAACATTCAAAAACTAAACACATTGAAATTAGACATCATTTTATTAGAGATTGTAATGAAAAGCAATTAGTACAAGTTGTCAAAATTCACACTGATTATAACTATGCTGATTTGTTAACAAAAGGTTTTGATGTGGGAAGATTTCAGTACTTGGTAACAGGTATTGGAATGCTCAAACCTTAAAGAATTTTTATGTCTAAGTGTTTTTGTACATTCTGGATTGGGTACTGCTAGCTGTCTCTATGTAAAATGCTTTGAACAGTTTGTACTACTACATCTACTTTTGGTACTGCTTATCTTACATGTTAGTCAGTTTTGATATTTTTTCAAACGGAAAATGCTTTGTTTTGTGTTTTTCTTTGGTTTTTGGACTAGCATTTACAGGTTCAGAGAGCATATTGGTGTTGTTTTATTTTGGACTATGCTTTAGATTGTATGGTGGTTTGGAATGTCAAGTGTGAGATCTTGTCACACAACAAATGGTAATTGATTCACCATGTCTAACACACATAAGAATCAACAAGTCCAGATCAAATGGTTTCTGGTAAAAACTACTCAAATCCATTTATGGTTGACAGTTTACCAAAAACTGGTTGGTTATCAACTCACCAAATCTACTTGTGAAGAGTTGGCTAGTCCATAGCAAACGGCTATTGGTAAAGACATATCAAATCCGTTGATAGCTGATAGTTTGCTAAAAACTATAAGTGGACAAAACTGTTTTCAAATCCACACTGAGTTTATCCTACTCTTAATATTTAAAAAAAAAAAAAAAAATAAAAAAAAAACAGTTTGTACTGCTAGTTTCAACTAGTTTGTACTGCTGGTTTAGACTTAGTTTTTCAACTAAGTTTATGCTCTATGATTCACCTCTCTCAGAAGGTAATACATCTGGAAGTGATGAGAGCAGTTTGAAATACAAATGAATTGATGAAAACTTGTACAAATTGTCATAATGGAGGCTGCTCAAGCTAAAGTGATGGTGAAGATTCTTCCAAACAGGGGAGGAATTCAAATTTGATCAGTTGATGTCAAGGTGATTATCTAATTCAGGGGAAGATAACAAACTCAGGGGAGGAATGATGTTGATCAAGAAACTTAATTGTTTGGTGATTATCTGATTCAGGGGAGGATAACAAACTCAGGGGAGGAATGATGTTGATCAAGAAACTTAATTGTTTGATTTACATTTCTCAAAAGCAAACATGTGAAGAAAAACATGTGAAGAAAAGGCTGAAGTAAAACAGAATTGAAGATAAGTGTTTGAAAGAATCCCCCCATCGTCAAAGGTGTTATTTAATTCAAGAAACTTATTGGTTTACCAAGAAATCATAAGTTTAGGGGAGGATTGTTGGGAATTAAATTAACAGTTGGTAAAACAGTTGGTACGGTTCTATATAAGTTAGTACGGCAGAAGAGTTTCTAAAGAACACACTAACAGTTAGTACTGCTGATGAAGAAAGTTCGTACTGCTTATAAGATTAAGATAAAATCGTGTGAAGATATATATGGAAAATATGTAATGTATATCTTATCAAGTTAGAATTATACGGTAAATAGTTTACTTGTAAAGGACTCCTTGTCCTATAAAAGGAGATCCTAGGTCAAGGTTTATGTACGCATTATTATCATAGCTTCACGATCGTATTGTAATTTTCATATTATATTGAAGCTAACCGTTTGAGTGAATATTGTGTTATTGTTCTTACTGTTACATCTATACAATCACCAAACAAGAATTCTTCTAAGTACTTGATAGTAAATTCCGCGTGCTGTCAAGTATATACTCAACGTATCTCCAACACAACTCATGTGTTTAGATCCGGTCAATTAGTTACTACTTTTGGCTTAGCAGTAGTAACTACTGCTTTTGCCTTAACAACACTAAATGTTGTATTCCTTTGAATGGGTCTTGTTACAGATGAATGTGCCCTTTTTGAAAACTTTAACCTTGATTTAGCACCATTCACTATTCTCTTAGTGGGAGCAGTATCAACTTGTCTAGCAGTATTAGTTAGTACTGCTGATTTAGAAACATTTTGCTTGGCAGTATTAACAGATACATACCCAGATTTCATTAACACTGCTCTTGGAACTATATTTCTTTTAGCATTTGGGTGAGTATTTTTTGAAAAACTTTGGTGATTCACCCTCCTAGCATAGTTCCAAACAGGTTCTTGATAGTTATGACATTCTTGTTGCAAGTGTTTAAAACTACCACAATAATAACAAGCTTTATTGAACATTTGCCAATCACTTCCTAGTCTTTGAGATATCATGTTATTCCAATTTCTCTGATTCCCTCTAGGACTGTGTGTGTTACTCCTAGGTTGCTCAACTTGATCAACAATTTTCCTAGTCAACTTACTACCAAAGTCAGGTTTAACAAATATGACAGTCTTGTTGCAAGTGTTCAAAACTACCACAATAATAACAAGCTTTATTGAACATTTGCCAATCACTTCCTAGTCTTTGAGATATCATGTTATTCCAATTTCTCTGATTCCCTCTAGGACTGTGTGTGTTATTCCTAGGTTGCTCAACTTGATCAACAATTTTCCTAGTCAACTTACTACCAAAGTCAGGTTTAACAAACTTTATCTTTTCTACACTAGGCTTAACTGTTTTTCTTTCAACCTTAGGTATAGACTCAACCTTATCCTCATCATCTGACTCCCAATATTCAATAATTGGTGCATCAGAATACTTCCTATCAACTGTAGGCTTTTCCTCATTAGACTTAGAATTACTACTCTCACCTACAAACTGATTAGCTGACTCAATTAAACAAGACAATTCTTTCATAGGAGGAACAAATTTCCATGTAATGGGAGGGAGAACTTCATTATAGCCTATGCCACTACCTTTCCTCATAAGTTGGCACTCTATTATCATGTTTACTCCTTCAGATGCATGTTCAAGCCTATTTACTTTACATTGAAAGTTATCTTTTTCCTGTTGAGCTATATCTTTTTCTTTTTGAGCTACATCAATACTTCTTCTAATTTCTGTGATAAGCTCATCTCTTACATAAATCTCACTCTTTAAAACATTAATCTTTTCTACTAACTCAGTCTCATTAGTTTTAAAGAATTCTAGTCTTTTCTCTACAGACTCTTGACCTGCTTTATAACCTAAACAAAGTAACTCAGACTTTCTTAAATCTTTTATTAGTTGATTATTTTGAGCTTTAAGAGACTCAACGGTATCTAAGCAAGATTTATAAGAACAACCAGATTCATTAGATACCTCAGAGTCAGAGCTTGAAGAGGAAGATGAATAAGCTATGAGTGCAAAGCTTGGTCCTTCTGCAGCTTGGTCACTCCAATCATATCCACCCAGGCCATCACAAGACACCAAAGCTGTGGAATTAGTTGCTTCCACAGGCATACTTTTCCTTGAGCTTTCTCTATTCTTGTAGTCTTGACTCCTTGGTGCCCTGCATTCCCTAGCAAAGTGTCCCCTTCTATGACAGTTGTAGCATTCAACCTTGGACTTATCAAACCCCATGTTGTCTTTCCCATTGACTTTGAGCTGTCTTCCAGTATTCTTCAAGAATCTCCTTGCCCTCATTGTTAATATAGCCATCTATCACTTCAGATCCATCTCTTCAAGATCATCTGGATGAATCTGTTCTAAGTCCTCATGTACAATCTGAGGATTATTAGATTGACTAGACAATAATGCATAGATAACATCATCACTCAAGTTCTCAATGTTTGTAGAACTAACCTGAGTGCTAGCAGTTGTAAAACCCTAAAATCCGTAATCACATTTTTATTGATAATTTGAATTATAACCTAAGATCAATAATAAGTTTTGAACATTTAAAAAAAACTATATGCTATACATTTAAAGTATATTAAACCTAAAACTATATATTACAAATTAAATACTAAAATGATATCCTAACATATAAATGACATACACTCTTTGAATTCTTACACCTCACACATTTTCATATATATTGAATATGCATGCGACAACACATTCCTTTTATTTGAAAGATTCCACACGTTCTTGTTTGCGATAAAATCAAATAAGTATTGCTATTATTAAAGAAGATATGTTCTCATCTCCTTACCTCAATAAGATACACGCCTTTCCTTTCTAGCAAACAATTTCACACGTTTTTCCTTCTCAAGTCATATAACAACTTTTGCTTTTCCCTTTTCTCTCAATACCGAAAGAAGAAAAACCATAAGCCATTTCCAGATCATTTATTTTTCTCTTCAAGAAAGAAGGGACGAAAGTTGCAGCCTTGGTGATCAACTTTGTGCAAGAGTAGCGGCCTTGGGTGATCGTGGTGTTGGTGTTTTGTTCTCGTCCTCTTGATCCTCTTTGATTCAGTACAAGGGTTTGTTTCCAAGATTGTGGTACGAGGTTGGCAGATTCAAGATCAATTCGTGTAGGGTTAAAGCTGGTCTCGTTAGCAGGAGGATAGAGATAGGGTTTGGATTCGAATCTTTGATTGAGTGATCGAGTTGTTACCTGTGTTCGTGTTACGTAGCAGCTTTTGGGTTCGTAGCAGCTTTCGTATTCAGTTTCCTTTCTTGTCGATCCCTTGATTCAGCCCTAAGGTAAACCCTAATCTAAATCGTGTGTTGCTGCTACCTCTCATTAATATAATTCGTGATGTCAATTGAATATGTAATAAAAGATTAAGGCTACGTAAATACGATAGAAGTCTTATTAATTAATGATGTCGAGTGATGTGTTCTTTTTTATCGACCATGATTCAGCCTAAAGGTATCTTTGAAAACCATCATCTTATTATGAGACCATTCATCATATTAAAAGGTTACACGTTAATATGATACGTATAATAATAAGAACCCTAATCAAAAATTATTTTATAAAGAACGATGATGCAGGTTTTCTGACCAGATTTTGGGTCGTGTTGCAAGGGTCATAAGTTAATGATACAAATGTGTTTTTGCAAGATTTTGGAGGCTAAAACTAAATTCAGTATGTGTGCTATCTGTATATCAAATTTCATAATTTTTGGAGGTCGGGAGAGTAGTCTTTTGATTTTTATTAGATTAAGTGTCAAAACTGTATATTAGATGTCTGAAAATCAGTTTATGTTTTTGATTTTTAGTTTACAAACCATAAGGAATTAAGAGGTCTCATTTGACAGATAGAATTTTTAAGATGTATAGGACTTACTGGAATTTTTTTGGATTTTTATGAAAGGTTAAAATGGGTTGATCAAATACAAACTTTCGGGGTATACCTGCAGTGCACTTTCTGGACAGGTCTAGGAAAATGATTTGTTTCTAGATACTTGCCCTTTGCAATAAAATCTAGAAAAATTACAGTAATTACTAACATGTATAAGTATCTATGATAATTATTTGAGCACCTCAGTAAGTACATAAGTATGGTTTTAAATTCATAAATAAAGGGACCTGAACGTGATAAAATCTGAATTATAACATAAGCTAAGGGTTTGGTTTAACCTAACATGTTTTGCTCCTAATTCATTTGAAAACCAATCCGAGATACTTTTAAACCTATGTTACGAATACTTACTATTCCACATGTGAAACCCTAAAACGCATTAATGAATGAGCTAATAAATACTTAAAATCCGTTATGATATAAAATAAGCGTATAAGTAATATATGATTATAATTCGTGTAGATTCGGTGAAGAAGGAGTGATCCACCTTTCCTTGTGTTTTTTTCCATTTGCTTTCAATCTCATAAGGTACAGATATTCTGCCCCTTTTCAGTAAGGGTTTTTCTCACTCGTTTCGTTATGATATGGTTTGATTCGTTCGTGACTTCAATATTCGCATTTGAATCCTTTGATATTTTGTAATCCATTAGATATTATGACTTGTATGAAAAACCTTTTTGAATATATATCTTGATGATGGTTTTGGGAAATACTATTTTTAAAATGATTTCTATGACTAAAAGGTAACACCACTTTTTATATGAAGGCTTAATGACTCTTATGAAAACGGTTTTTAAAAGAATACTTTCATGAAAACAACATCTAAATGATTTTCACAATTAGATAATCTGGTTGTACTCTATCCTTAAGGGTTCTCATGACTCATTGATTTCCTGATATTTGTTAATTGTTATGCTTGATCCATATTTGTTCAGTATTCGTTTGATTATTCGTTTCATGCTATATTCCATTTATATAGCTATTATCTGAGTTGGATAGTTTATAATTATCCCATATCATTAGATTGCATGTACTATGCCTATTATGTTGCCCATATTTGTAGCCAGTCATGGGGAGTCCATGGCCTTGCCATTGATGCACCAATGGTATTGACACTGTCTGTGGAGGTGGGTTTTTGTCCACAGCGTTCCCATTTGTTTATATAGCTGTATATATGGCGCACCTGGCCTGTGTTTATTATATATACGTTTAGTTTAGAACTGGCATATGTATCTCTGTTTTGAAGGGAGCGTATGGATGCATCATAGGTACTTAGTTCAGTTTTGATATATGCTTGTGAATGGACTTGAGTGTGTGCAATACACCCCATTTCACTTTTTGGTACATCGAGCTAGCTACTCCATGTACAATTTGTTATATGATTTGTTGGGCATTTTCTTTGATATTGATATCCACATTATGTTCATTATTATGCTTTGATTCCTTTCATATGTTCCATATTCTGTTGACATCTTGTTTAACAGGTTCTCCTGGATTCATTCGCTTATTCATTTTCGTATACACTTATTACCTTTCATTTGTTTATATCTGTTCATTGAGCGTTAGCTCAGCCGCATTTTCTTTTCTCTGCGGGAGGTTATAAGCAAAATGTTGGGCATGAGTGTTGAGAGTAGAAGATAGAGGACGTACCCTTGATTAGTTTCCATTATTGGGGTTATGACTGTAGACATTATGCTTTGGATGTGTATTGTATTTAGATTATTGTTGGGTTATATTTCGTAAGTCCTTGTAATTCTTGACTTAATATTTAATAAGAAGTCTTCCGCTTGCATTTATATGTTCTGATTGACACCATAATGTTACACTTAGGCCCTTTTTGGGTTAGGGTGTTACAGCAGTAGTAACCCCATGTGCAGTAGTAACTGCTTCATTGGTACTGCTAGAGTTGTTTGAGAAGGACACAAAATCCATGTTTTGTGAATTAGTACTTGAGCTAGCCCCTTTGACATCTGGTTCATAAACTTTGAGGTTGTTGTAAAGATCATCCAAGCTCATTGTGTCTAAATCATCCTTGTTTCTCCACACAACAACATGTGTGCTCCATTTAGAGGACAGGCTTCTCAAAAACTTTTGATTCATATCTTCCTGAGAGATCACTTCTCCTAACATCTCTAATTGACTTATAAGTTTTTGAAGTCGATCAAAGGTTTGATCTAGCATCTCAGAACCTTGAGCAGAAAAGTTTTCATATTGATGTTTCAAAAGATTTTTCTTTGTCTTCTTAGTAGCAGCATTACCTCCAAACCTCTTTTCAATAGCTTCCATTAGAGACTTAGCATCTTTAATAGAGTTGAACTTCAACTGATGCTCATTAGGAATGGCCATCATCAACATACTTCTTGCCTTAACTTCAAGTCTTCATTGAGCTTTTTCCTCAGCAGTTGTAAGAGTCACAACTGTAGTAACACCATCTTCAGATACAGTTGTTTTTGGTTTTTCGTTTCCATTCTCAATGATATCCCAGAGTTGGAAATCAATCATCTGAATGTACTGCTCAATTCTCATTATCCAAATCTCATACTCATTATCCTTGAGCATTGGAACCTTTGATGCAGTAACCATATGTGCAGAGTCTGAATCCATGTCTTCAGTAAGATCTAAATAATCTCGAGCTTAAACAGGTTCTTCTAGATCACAAGCTCTGATACCACTTGTTGATCCCAGTTATATACTTGATCGAATTCCCTTAGCTTGTAAAGGTTTAGTTATGCTAGGTAAACTAACACAACTAGTATAGAAACTGTATTGAATTTACTAAGGTTTATGCGGAATCTAAACAATAGTATTAAGAAGAACAGTAACACAAGAATAAACAAACCAACAGCTTCAATATTATTAATACGAATACTCTCTTAGTATTAGGGTTTACAACCTTGAAGCTATGAATAATACGTATCTAACTCAATGCCCTAGGACCTCCTTTTATAGACTAAGGAGTCCTAGTCGGCTTACAATTACTTTCTATACAAGATAAATCTTTAAAGAATCTTTTCTATACTTATCTAAACATTCTATACAAATCTAACCGACTCTAATACTCTAGTAGTACTAATAAACACTTAGCAGTACTAACTCTGTACTCTGGCAGCATTAAGTCTTCAGCAGTTGTAACTTAGTACTAGCAACACTAAGTTTTCTTCTAGCAGCATTAACTACTTAGTGTATATTTCCTTGAAGTTCTCAGCAGTTATAATATACACTAGCAGTCTTAACCTTCATAAGCAGCAGTAACTCTATAACCAGCAGCAATAATGACTTAGAGCATTTTCCTTGTAATAAATGAGCAGTCTTAACATCATGAGCAGCATTAACACTTTGGAAGCTTTAATTCCCAACACTTCACCAAGCCGCTCAACAAGAAAGATTTCTCAAGACAACGAATAATGCTTGGAGTCGGTAAATCAAGTTTAAATGGGGGTGTTGGATCGTAAACTTGATGTATAATGGTCATAGAAAATATCTTTGTGAAATATCTAGAATGCTACTAGAAATATCTAGTTAGAGTTATCTAGAGTTAGGCATCTAGATAAGATTGATGATGTATTAAGAGTGATCAAGATGATGCAAGAAGTATCTAGATCGTAGTAGAATATCCATAGAAATATCTCGTCTCTAGAACATTCCATGGAGTAGTATAAATAGGTGTTAGGATGATTCGTTTTTTTTTCATTTTTTAGAACGGCACCACACTTGAAATCCGACCCCCAAGTTAAACCATCCAAACGGGCAGGCCTGCGAAGGGAAACCTTTAGAACTCACGGCTTCGCACTAAGAGGAAAATCAGATTTTCTTTGTCACTTGCGAGACTCAAACCCGGATAAAAGCAAAGCTTAAGCAATCAATAAAGTTACATTGTAAAAGCTCTCTAAATATTCTTCTCTTCATCAAGTATAAGCCTAAAAGGCTCTCGTGTTTCCAGCATGATATGTAAAGAAGTCAAGATTGCAGCTGCTACATACAAGTCAACAACACAAGCTCAAGCTCACCAAGTTCACAGCTTACAGTCCAAGACCATGATGCAGCCAATGAAGTTCAAGTTGTGCAAAGAAGCATTAGCTCATTGTAATAGTTTCTAGTAGCTTATAGATGTTTCTATTAGTTAATTCAGTTATGAGTCAAAGTAGAAAGTCAAACTTGTAACTAGTATTAATAGCTTCTCTGTACATTCATTTCATAATAAAATGTTCAAGTCAAAGAGCTTGCCAAAGATGTTAAAGAGCCTGCTAGTTGATTTTGAAGAGTACGAAGATGTTCTACCAGTACCTTCTGGGTAGAAGGTACTGCTAGCTGATGAAGAGCCTGCCAAGCTTATGTCAAGTCGATTAGATATTTTGTAATAGATATTTAGTTGAATTATTAGTCTTTGTACATTGTTATAAGTTATGTAGAAGTAGTGTAGTCCTCTGTGGTTCACAGAAGAATATGGCAGAGTTGTACATTGGTAGTTGTATTTAATTGTAGGCGCCAATATAGTCAAAGTATAGTTTTATATTCAACCACTTGACAATCTTGTAATAAGATATCCTTATCTTATAAAAGGATATCTTAGTCACCACTTCATGCATGCATCTTGACCAACTATTAACCAAAAACCAAACTATCTCTCAAGTAACTTAGTTACTTCAATTCACAAATCCTTTTTACAATCTTAGATTCAAGATTACTTTGTAATCCCGGTGATACTTAGATCATCCGTATTATTTCATCAATAATATTGAATCGTTTTGTGTTAACCAAAGTTGTGTTCTTTGTTCATTGCATTCTCACGTTTACTTAAACTCACCACCTTGTGTTCTTTTAAGTGTGTTGTACTAGATTCCGCATGCTAAACACATTCAATACATAAATATCTCAAACAAACAGAACAAAACGTTCCACAAGTGGTATCAAAGCCTGTTGGAGCAGGGCAAGAGCCTGCTAGGCCAGAAGAAGAGCCTGCTAGGATAGAAAGGCTATTGGCTATGGGGTACAAAGGGTCTGCTGAGAAAGAGGCTCAATTTGAATTCCATGATGGAACTCAAGTTTATGATGAAGAGCCTGTTGGAGCAGGGCAAGAGCCTACTAGGCCAGAAGAAGAGCCTGCTAGGATAGAAAGGCTATTGGCTATGGGGTACAAAGGGTCTGCTGAGAAAGTGTACAAGAGAAAGAGGGATTTAGAGCCTCAAGGGAATTTGTTTGTTCAGGGGAGGATTTTTGCTGCTGATGAGCAATCTTCTACTCCATCACAAGCACCAACTCCAAAGGATAAGGGCAAAGGCATTATGATTGAAGATGAGCCAAAGTCCAAGAAGTTGAAAAGAACTCAGCAAATTCAGATGGCTTTAGGAGAAGAAGAAGCCAAAAGGGTTCATGAAGAAGAGCTAAAAGCACTTGAAGCCTCAAGAATGCTTGCAATAATGAAAGAGCAGAAAGATGCTGAAGATACTGCTCAGACTCTTCTTGATACTCAAATTGCTCAAGAAACCTTTGATGCACAGATGCTATGGATTATCAATAATGATCCAATTGTGAAAGGTCAAGCAGCAATTATAGTAAATGACAAGAATCTCAATTCTGATGAGAAAACAGAAGCACTTGAATCATTCATCAACAAGAAGTATAAAGAAGCAGCTTTGGCTGACATTTTTGAGAAGATGAAGGAAAGTCAGAAGAGAGGTTTTAAGGTAGGACAAGCTCAGAAAGATCAGGTGATTTTTATGAAAAGGTTTTTGAAAGGTCAGGCAAATTGGACTGACTATCAACTAAAGAAGAAATCTGCTGATGAAATCTTCTTCCTGTATCTTCAAGCCTACAAAAGTCTTTACTACAATGTTCCATCTGATGTACACCCCTCAATGAAGAAGAAGGATGCTTAGAAGAAAGAAGTAGCAAAATTGGACACAGAGCAAGTAAGTAAAATGTTGATTACTTTGCCTACTATCATACATGCTGATCCAATTAGCTGTAGAAGACCTATTATTGATTGGGAGATCAACCATGATAGATTAGGAAAATCATGGAAAATAACAAGGGTTGGGGGTCAGTTTGCTATCTTCAAGAATTTTGAAAATTTAGTTAGAGCATGTGACAGAGCAGACTTGGAAGAATTGTGGAATCTAGTGCAGATTAGACTAGACACAACTTCTAGTACAGATGCTAAGGAACAAGAACTTTGGGTAGAATTCAATAGGATGTTTGATCCTGATCCCAAAGATGTTCATTGGAAATTTCCCTATTATGATCCTTCAACAACTTGGGAATTTCTAAGCCATAGCAATATTCATCACCTTTTCACACAGAGTGGGATAGAACTCTTTATGTTGGCTGAGAAAGAGTATCCACTTAGTTATGAAGTGCTTAAAACCATGATCTCCAAGAGATTAAGGTGTGACAAAGATGATGAGAACTCAGAAATTGTTCAGAGTTTGCTGAGGAGCATATCTGAGCAATATGAAAGAAAAAGGAAGAACAGAGAGTGAAGGTTTTTGGAAGAGTTCTCTCAAATCCTCAAGGTATGTATTTTATTCATCAGAAACTTGTGTATTTTAATGGAAATAACAAGTTTAGGGGAGGATTGTTGGGAATAAAATGTTCAAGTCAAAGAGCCTGCCAGTTGATTTTTGAAGAGTACGAAGATGTTCTACCAGTACCTTCTGGGTAGAAGGTACTGCTAGCTGATGAAGAGCCTGCCAAGCTTATGTCAAGTCGATTAGATATTTTGTAATAGATATTTAGTTGAATTATTAGTCTTTGTACATTGTTATACGTTATGTAGAAGTAGTTTAGTCCTCTGTGGTTCACAGAAGAATATGGCAGAGTTGTACATTGGTAGTTGTATTTAATTGTAGGCGCCAATATAGTCAAAGTATAGTTTTATATTCAACCACTTGACAATCTTGTAATAAGATATCCTTATCTTATAAAAGGATATCTTAGTCACCACTTCATGCATGCATCTTTACCAACTATTAACCAAAAACCAAACTATCTCTCAAGTAACTTAGTTACTTCAATTCACAAATCCTTTTTACAATCTTAGATTCAAGATTACTTTGTAATCCCGGTGATACTTAGATCATCCGTATTATTTCATCAATAATATTGAATCGTTTTGTGTTAACCAAAGTTGTGTTCTTTGTTCATTGCATTCTCACGTTTACTTAAACTCACCACCTTGTGTTCTTTTAAGTGTGTTGTACTAGATTCCGCATGCTAAACACATTCAATACATAAATATCTCAAACAAACAGAACAAAACGTTCCACTGTACATTCATTTCATAATAATGAAATATGATTTCTCTCTAAATCTCTCCTCTCAATTTACATTTACAATATGGTATCAGAGCTACCACAAACCGTGGTAAGCAACTGATTCTGATCATTGTAACAACTTTTTCCGGTGACTTTTAACCATTTTCAGTCATAACCGTTTTTCCCGCCAAATTTTCTTTCACCATCACCATCATTCTCCATCACAATTCACCACATTCTGATGCATTTCTAACAACTAAACCATCAGATTACATCAATTCCACAACAAATTCACTCTAAAACTCATCTTTTACTCAAACCCCCAAATCATACTTTGTTATCAAAACTGTTACAGTCACCATTAACAAACCTTCATTACTATCAAGAAGTGATCAAACAAGAAAGAAATGACTTCATATTCTCAAAAAAACATCAACAGTGAAAACAACATCTGATGGAACAATCAACTCTGATCATCCTTTGTTCCTGCATCAAACAGACCATCCTGGATTGATCTTGATTTCAAAGAAACTTACAGGTTCAGACAATTATAGCTCTTGAAAAAGATCAATGGTTGTTGCACTGAATGCAAAGAACAAAATGAAACTAATCACTGGTGAGTACCCTAAACCTGGTCTTAATTCAGTCACTAGAGCACTTTGGGAGAGGAACAATGACATGCCTATTTCATGGATTCTGAACACTGTGGCTGAACAGATTAGTAACAATCTGAATTTCATTAATTCTGTTTCAAATTTGTGGTTTGAGTTGCAAGAACATTACTCTCAAATTGATGGTCATGGGGTTTATCAGTTAACACCTGATTTGATTCAATTGAAACAACTAAACTGTGCTGTTGAAGTATACTATCAAAAGCTTAAAGGATTTTGGGATGAACTTGATGCTTTGGAATCACCTCATTTGTGTATATGTCCATGTAACTGTGAAAAAGGGAGAGAAAGTGTTGAAAGGGATCAAAGGAAAAGATTAATTCAGTTTTTGATGGGATTAAATGAAAGTTATGCAAATATCAGAGGCCAAATCTTGTTAATGCAACCCATCCCAATAATTGTGCGAGCTTATGGTATGGTTAGGCATGAGGAGAATCAAAGAGAGGGAATACTGCCTAAACCAAACACCCCTTCAATCTTTTCAGCATACTCAAACAACCAAAGGAATTACTCATCTACAAACAATCAAATGAATTACTCAAGGGGAGAGTCATCATCAACTGATGAGAGAAGATCATCATTCAAGAAGGGAATTTGTTGTGGTAATTACAGCAAAGAAGGGTATACAAAGGCTGAGTGTTATAAGTTGGTTGGATTTCCCATTGACCATCCCTTGTATGGAAAGTTCCCTGCCAAACAGTCACCTATACAATCCAATGATTCAAGGAACTTCAAAACAGTCAACATGGTAGTTGGACAAGCAAATGACATGGAAACTCACAATGCTCAACCACAAATGACCCCTGCTACAAGTGCTACACCAGTTCCTGATTCACATGTGGCTGCAAGGATGGATCAGCTTCAAAACCAACTGAATCAGATGATGCTTATGCTGCAAAACAATAAGGAACTCAGCAATGGTAAACTGTACTCTAACCTTGCTAAAATTCCACATTTTACTGCTTCTCTCATTTCAGATCTAATAGTAGCCTGGATAATAGATAGTGGTGCATCTGATCACATAGCAATTTCACTTGAACTTATGTTTAACATACAATACTTCACCACACCTATTTATGTGGCCCTACCTAATGGCCAAAACACCAAAGTCACTCAGTATGGATCAGTTACCATTAATGCTTACATAACTCTGCACAATGTCCTGCATATCCCAACCTTTTCCTATAACCTAATCTCAGTCAGTCAACTCCTAAAAGGCACAACCTATTCACTCACTCTAACTGCTACCATGTTCATTTTTTAGGATCAAGACCAGAGGATTGCCTTTGGCAGCCTTTTTAATGGTCTCTACCTACTGGACAAAGCACCATCACCTTCAACCAAACACACTGCATTCGCAATCACCAGCAATCAAAAAATGTGGCATGCTAGGCTTGGACACTCATCCCCAAATGTTCTCAAACACATTGAATTTCTCAAAACTTCCTTTCATTGTAATTCAAACTTCAACTGTAATGTTTGTCCTCTTGCTAAACATCATGCTTTACCTTTCACTTAAAGTATTTCACATGCTACTTCTCTGTTTGATCTTGTGCATATTGATGTATGGGGACCTTATAAGCACACAACCATAAACAAATGCAAGTATTTTTTAACAATAGTTGATGATCATTCAAGGGCGATATGGACATATCTAATGCCCATCAAAACAACATGCAGTTTCAAACATCAAAACATTCTATTTCTATGTCCAAAATCATTTCAAAACAAACATCAAAACCATAAGGACTGATAACGGGACAGAGTTTCTAAGCTCATCATTACTAAATTTTTCTCACAAAATGGAGTCAGTCATCAAACAACTTGTCCCTACACACCTCAGCAAAATGCTAGAGTGGAAAGAAAACACAAACTCCTTGAAATTGCAAGAGCCCTCAAAATTCAAGCTAATTTTCCTATACATCTTTGGGGTTACTGTATCCTCACAGCTACTTATCTCATTAACAGGCTCCCATCAAGAGCAATACACAATAAATCACCTTTTGAACTGCTTTACAACAAACCACCAAACCTAACTCACCTCAAAGTCATAGGCTGTAGAGCTTTTGTCCATCACAACACATCTGACAAGTTTGACCAAAGAGCAATACCATCACTCCTAGTTGACTATCCAAATCATCAAAAGGGTTACATTTTATATGACCCAAAGTCACACAAAACCACCACTAGCAGGCATGTTACCTTCAATGAAACATTGTTTCCATTTCATGATTCTACTCAGAATGCCACACCATCACAACCCAACCGAACAACCTTTACAACTCCCATATACGTACCTCATACCCCTCCAACACAGGACATTGATGCATCACCCACAACCTCAACCACACACTCACCCATACCTACTCCTAACTCAACTTCATCTGCACCATCAGATTCACTACCCCAAGACACACACAACACTCTCATACCTTCACCTATCACTAATCCAAACACCACAACTGCAACCACACAGACTGAACTAAACACCATCTCTGAAGTAACTGATTCAATTCCACCACTACCAATACCCACTAGAACCTCAACTAGAACCAAGAAGCTCCCATCCAAACTTAATGACTATCACCACAACTTGCCCAAAACCATAGTTAACATCATATCCAAACACCACTTACTATATCAACTACAACAATGTTCACAACCCCAAACACAGGCATTTAATCAACACCATTAACCATACAACTGAACCACACACCTATAACCAGACTTCTAAAGATCTTAGGCGGGTAGATGCAATAAACAAGGAGATTCAGGCCTTGGAGGACAACAACACTTGGGAGCTCACTCTTCTTCCACCTGATAAGCTACCCATGGGCTGCAAATGGGTTTTTTAGAATCAAGTACCATGCAGATGGAAGAGTAGAAAAGTTCAAAGCAAGGCTTGTTGCAAAGGGCTTCACTCAAAAGGAGGGCATTGACTACAAGGAGACCTTTGTGTTAGAGCACTCTTGGCCACTGTGGTTCATCAAAACTAGTTCATTGAACAATTGGATGTTAATAATGCCTTTCTCCATGGTGATCTTCATGAAGAGGTGTACATGGCCATTCCACAAGGATACAGCAAATCAGTTCCACCAAACATTGTGTGCAGACTAAAGAAATCTCTATATGGTCTCAAACAAGCCAATAGGCAGTGGTTTACCAAACTCACCGATTTCCTTCTTACTCTTGGCTTTGTTCAAAGTTATGATGACACCTCACTCTTTACTCTTACCTCTTCTCACAGCTTTACTGTTTTATTAGTATATGTGGATGATATCCTCTTGGCTGGGAACAATCAAACCACCATCAACACCATCAAATAGCAACTCAACCAGACATTTAGTATCAAATACTTAGTTCCTTTACGTTACTACCTTGGCATTGAGTTTTTAAGGAATTCTACTAGCATGGCTATGACACAAAGAAAGTATACACTTGAGCTACTTCAAGCTGCAAATGTCCTAAACACCAAGCCTGCAATTACTCCCCTAGATCCACATATCACTCTCAACAACACAGATGGGAAACCCTTATCAGATCCATCTCACTACAGGACATTAGTAGGGAAACTGATCTACCTCACCATCACAAGGCCGGGCCTCTCTTTTGCAGCCCAACACCTCAGTCAATTCTCTCATGCACCCAGAACTCCACACATGAAGGCATTGATCAGAGTTCTCAAGTATATCAAGTTGTCACCAGGTCAAGGCTTACATTTTCCCTCCAAGAATGCTCCCACATTGTAGGCCTATTGTGACAGTTATTGGGCTGCTTGCCCTACAACAAGTAGGTCAATATTAGGTTATGTTGTTTTCCTAGGCAAGTGTTTGATCTCTTGGATTGCAAAGAAACAACCAGTAGTCTCTAGATCATCCACAGAAGCAGAATACAGATCACTTGCAGATTTTACATGTGAGATAACTTGGCTAAAGTGCTTATTCAAGGACCTGCATATCTCTCTCCCTACCTATTCATATAAACTATGACAATGCTTCAACAATTTCCCTAGCTTCTAATCCTATTCATCATGCAAGAACAAAACCTATTGAGTTGGATTGTCATTTTGTAAGAGATAAAGTTAAAGAAGGCTCAATTTTGCCCATTTTCATCCCTGCAAGACTCCAAGCAGCTGATGTACTAACTAAGGGATTATACAAAGTTCTACATTATAATTGCCTCTCCAAGTATGGCATGTGTGATCCCTACACACTGCCAACTTGTTGGGGGGGGAGGGGGTTAAAGAAGTCAAGACTGCAGTTGCTACATACAAGTCAATGAAGTTCAAGTTGTGCAAAGAAGCATTAGCTCATTGTATTAGTTTCTAGTAGCTTCTAGATGTTTTTGTTAGTTAATTCAGTTGTGAGTCAAAGTAGAAAGTCAAACTTGTAACTAGTATTAATAGCATCTGTGTACAATCATTTCATGATATATATTAGGAAGCAACAGTGCCAAAACCAAAAGAACATGAGGCAAGAGCGCCAAGACCATTTGGAGGGCCTTTCAGTTTGCATATCGAGTCTATTCATTTGTTGGTGGACAAGACGAGCATGCCAACTATTTTGCATGGCGGAGCTTGCTGAGGATATACAGACCGCTAATCTACAGTAATTATTATATAGATTTCTAATAATAGTGAGAATTTTAACTTTTATTAATATATAACGCGCTTACAGAACATGGTTTACTTAGAATTCTAGTAGTAATTAGAACACCTTGTCAAAACACTAGAGGCACTTTCCACACAACATAAAAAAATTTCGTGCAATTATTACGGTAAAATGCTTCATATGAAGAAATTGTTTTCTTGTTTAATGAGCATTTACTTTGGTATCTCACTGTTTACTGTGTAGATTTAAAGTCCAGCATTGCCTTTTTAATTGAAGACATAATTGTCAAAATCTTACAATTCAGATTCAATTCAGAAACAGAATTTCTTAGCCATGCTACTTGAAATACCAATGATGGGAAGAACCCATAGATATGTTAAACATGGAGATGCAGGATAAATGAATTGCTTTTTGTTTGAGTTTATTGCATGAGGAGCGTCCCATATAAAGGGATTACAAGTCCATTTATGGACAAATCCCATAAACCAAGGGATATACAAATCACTAATTAATTGATACATATCACTAATTTACAGCCATGACTATTAATGTGGGAGATTTGGACTTATCAAAATACTTGGCTAACACTCCCCCGCAGTCGAAACGGGAGGACACCGGACGCTGAGACTGGAGCGAAATTCCTCGAACAAAGCGCATGGAAGACCTTTAGTGAAGATGTTCGCATACTGAAATCGTGAAGGAACATGAAGAACACGAACCTAACCAGTAGCAACTAAGTCGCGAACGAAGTGAATGTCTATCTCGATGTGCTTCGTACGTTGATACAGGTTACGGCAGCTGTGGGGCCTGGTGTTGAGTGGGCTGCATATGGCTAAAACCTGGTGGGGCTGAGGAGGTAAACTGGGCCAGATTTGTGGATTGTAGTGGGGCGAAGCCAGGTGGGGTGGTAACTGGGCTGGGGTAGTATTGAGAAGGTGTTGGGCTAAGTGTTGTGAGACAAGCTGAAGGCCCAATGGCCAAGCTGTTTGGGTGTCGATTGTTAACATATTGAGGAGTGAGGTTACTGGTTAATCCCAACTTGCTCAAAACACGCATGATAGTATCTTCAGTTTGTTCTTTAGGTTGAACTACACGACCCATAGGCTTATTATTATTGTCATGAACAAATTTACACCCCGCTCCATATCGACAAGACCCTCTAGCATAATTAATGCATGGATTCCTGGATTTAACTTGCGGATTAGAGGGGTGACGGTTGTTACCTTTGTCGGTCAAAAGTACCACCGGAGAAGATGACGACGAGTCCACGGGTGGTGCAAGGGACTTGGATTTTAGTCGCATTTCCTCGGTAACTAGCATAGAGCGAGCGGTTTTGAAATCGGGAAAAGTATCTTTGTAGTGCATATACCCACAAACTTGATTATACGTATCCGGGAGGCCATCAAGGGCATAATGAACCGCATCTTCATCCGAAATGGGGGAATCGAGGCTAGCAAGTATTGTCATGATTGACTCGATTTTCTGAAAATATGCTTCCATTGTTAATGACCCAAGCTTGATGGACCGTAATTCCGTCTTCAATGCCGAGGTTCTTGACCGTTTGTTGTCTTTCACGAGATCGCTAATAAATTCCCAAGCCACCTGTGCGGATTTCGGTCTTGCATTAACCAACCGTTTCTGTAGAGAATCGGATAGGGTCGAAAAGATCCAAGAGAGGATGATTTTATCGACCTTTTGTTCTTCGGGTGTGAGAGGAGCGGGTGTGCTAGTATTTGCCCCACTGTTGGTGCCATGTATGAACTTGGATACATCATAAGTGTCACATAACTGCTCAAAGAAAAATTGCCAAGATGCATAATTCCAATCATCGAACTCGAGCTTGACGGGAACCCGAGTGTGGAGGTGATGATGAGTAACAGCTGATAACTTGTCGGAGAGGGAAACAATGGGAGTTTCGTTGGAGCCGGTCATGATGAGGTGCGATGGGTAGGGTATATAAGTTACAAGGTATATTAGTGGTCTGAAAGCAGTAGGGAGGAGACAAAATAAAATACTTGTGACCTTATTTAGCACAAGTAACACATGCAACTGTGTGGATTGAGACCTAGCTCGAATCACCAACACAGGATTTAAAAAAAAAAAAAAAAAAAAAAAAAAAAAAAAAAAAAAAAAAAACTGGATTGATTTACAGTGGAGGATCGAAGATATTAGGCTATCCATGAACACCCCTAGCTGATACCATGTTAAACATGGAGATGCAAGATAAATGAATTGCTTTTTGTGTGAGTTTATTGCATGAGGAGCGTCCCATATAAAGGGATTACAAGACCATTTATGGACAAATCCCATAAATCAAGGGATATACAAATCACTAATTAATTGATACATATCACTAATTTACAGCCATGACTATTAATGTGGGAGATTTGGACTTATCAAAATACTCGGCTAACAAGATAATGTTATTGTTGTTGTCTTGGTAAAGGGATATTATTGGTTGTTGCTCACAACTGTTAGTGATGTTCCATAATTTGTAGAGTAGTGGTTTAATTTTCTCTGTATGCTCTAATTACTGTCTTGTAAACGCAATGATGGCAAGAGACCACAATGTCGCTAGAGATGGTTCTTAGTGGTGGCTTTATTGCCACCAGCTACGATGACCGTAAAACCGATTGAACCAAACTATGCTGTAGTCACAGCATCACAGGGCATGTCCCACCGAGTAATTAAGCATCAACCCATTTTCTTAGATTGCCTCCCGGCACGGTACTAAAAATAACAAATCATGGACAGAAATAGTAAAACAAGTCTAAAGAAATTATCACATTTATTCTGAAAATTGTAAAAGTACAATCTTCTAAAGTATCTGAAAATCAAGAAAAAAAGATCGATCAAGCTTAATAAGTAATAACTAATCACTCAATCTCAATCCTCATACCACCTATTACGATATGAACATTTTCGCACTTAGGCACCAATTTCACCAAAACATTCTCATCATCATCTTCAACTCCCAAACCTTCCAACAATTCACTTATCCCTAGTCTCAACTTAGTCGTTATCAACTTCTCACCACCATCTCCGCCGTCTTGCCTTTGCTTATGTGGCACTTTCACAAAGCTCCCGGCAAACTCAGTTTTCTCAGCACCAGTGCCTGTCCCTATCACGTCATCTTCATCATTAATGAACACATCAAACTTTACAAACTCAGGCTAGATGGCAAGGTCACATATCCTTCACCTTACACATCAGCGCCACGTCAGCTTTCTCTCTCCTCTCACTCCCCTTCACCTAACTTCACCATTTACTAGTCAAGGGTTCACCAATCTTCACCTTAACTCCCTTTTTTTTTTATACTTACACAATTAAAAACGTAAACGTAAAAATATAAAAACGTAAACTTCAAATTTAAAAACGTAAACGTACGAAATTAAGACGTTACATAAACTTCAAATATTAAACATAGTACATAAACCGGGAATATTAAAACAATACATAAACTACGATTATTAAAGACACAAACATACGAAAGTAAAACATTACATAAACTTCGAAATTAAAACTAAAAGTTTAAACCCCACTTCTCTTTGATCCCCGCTCTAATCTCGTCCATGGCTTTGCGTGCATCCCCAGTCAAATGTTCATATGGCTGCATATAGAACATCAAGTCTTGTGACGTTGATGTCGTTGTTCGCCCCAGAAGTACCAAAGAAAGCATGCCATATCCATAAGTCTTGTGACGCAACCGCTTCCAGCAAAATGAACGGATTTGAACCATGATCACGTCTAACATATTGACCTTTGTGTGCATTCGGACAACCAAACCACTCCCAATCTGTACAGTCAAGGCTTCCTAACATACCCGGAAAGCCGTGTATTTCTTCGTGATGTTGATAAAGCTTTATGACATCAGTCATAGTGGGTTTCCTCAAATACTCTGGACCAAAAATTTCCATAACAGACTTACAAAAATGATCAAGACATCGACGAGAAGTTTTATCACCCATCTGCAGATATTCGTCTAAAGCATCAGGAATCGCACCGTATGCCAATTGACGAATTGCGGAGGTGCACTTCATCAACGCTGAAATACCTTCTTTTCCGGTACAATCAACATTACTACTAAAAAATGGATTATGAATAGTTACCTCCCGAACTATCCAGTTGAAAAGAGTTCGACTCATTCGGAACCTCTTTCGAAAAGTAGGTTCATCGTAGAACGGATTCTCAGAAAAATAGGCGTCAACTAAACGTTCATGAGCACCATAATGATCTCGATGAAGGCGTTTTATCGTCGGGCGATTTGCTTTTCGCCTATTTTTAATAAATGACAACGATCTTGAAATAAAATTCAATCTCCGACTTGTAACTTCTCGTTCTTCTTCTGAGTCGGTGAACATAAGCGTATCGGAATTCATTTGAAAAATAAAATGAATGAGATATATGTTGTTTGAGATTGTGTTGATTTGAGATTGTGTTTAAAAAATAGAGGTTTGTGGGTATTTATAAGAAATAAAAGTGAGATGATATGAATTATTTTTTTTACTCGAACGTTATGAACGTTCATATTCATTTTGTTTTGTTTTTTTTTTTTTAACTCAAGCAGCTAAAGTTTACGAATTTATGACTTACGAATTTATGATACCTTGGTATCCGGTAGTATGATTAAATGAAAAGGTACCATAACTTGAAAAGGTAGGGCCCAATTTTACTTGGTATTCGGTAGGTGGTCAGACCACCTCAATTGGTTTTGAAATTTGTGAAAAACGCGTCAGTGAGAATAGTATGCAAGGGAAGTAGCGCGTGACTTTGCATTTAAGGTGATCCACTCACACCTTTGCCTTCTAGTCTTACAAACTCATCGTTCTTCACTTCTATCCCTTCTATCACCAATACTTCTTCTTTTTCGTCCTCCTCTCTTTCGTTCCTTGGTGGCCTCACCACCACCACTGTTGTCGGTTTGTCTAGAGTTATTGGAAAATTTACTGGTATTGTTGATGATCCAGCCATGTTTTATTTAGTTGTTTTTCTTGTTGTGGTTGCTAGGAAAGTATATATAAAACCGTAGTGGTCAGTTCGAGTAATAGTTAGTATTATTTTTAGTAACATCTGATGGGACATATATAATGTATGTATATGTATGTGTATGTGTATATGCATATGCATGTAGATATGATCATCATGTGATTCATGTCGATAAAATTTTTGAACTTAATCATGTCGATCAAAATAGTAAGCTGAATATCTTATTTGACCGACCATGGTAATATAAAATGGGATAATTCACTTTCATGCTTTTGATCATTATATATGATTTCCTAGATTATGATTCAGATTCAGATTTATGGTTGTATCTTAATTGCAAGGTTAATTGAATATTAGTTGGAGACAACACGAATATATAGTAGAAAATCTACAAATCCCATTACAAGTTTCAAAGACTTTTAGGGGAACAAAAATGTGTAAAATACAGATTTTATGCCAAGAGTTGGAAAGGGAAACTAATTACTCGCAATTATTTTAACTTATGACATAATGAGGGTAACTTTTACGTTTTGACCGTTATTTCATACGTTGCCAAATTAAGTTGTGACAAATTTGAATGTTGTAATGCAGGTAGTATATCAAAAAATAAATAAATAAATAAATGTATGCCTATTACATGAACCTAAATTTATACCTAAAGATTTCATTAATGCATTTCAAAAAGTGATTGATGAAAAATGATAAGAAAGAATAAGTGTAATACACTTGTAATGAAATAATTAGATTAGGCATAATTTTAGGTCTCATTACTAGGCATAAATATCAATGATCAACCTAGTTAGTTAATTATATACTGTTGCATCTTCAACATTAAATTGTATACTCCGGTTAAGCAATTGATGGATATGGATATACGCTTTATATGTTCTCCGGTTGCGGATATGTAATTATAATTAAAAGCTACCAAGTGTGTTTCATAAAAATTAAACCATATCTGTTGATACAAAAGTTGGGCGTTCCTTAATAGGACTTCTATTCTCGTACCAATTCGAATCTTAATGCTTGATGAGACCTGCGCACTAAGAAAAAGAACAAACACCGTTAGGCTTATCGAGGGATTGTCTCCCCCGATTATCCTCCGGCGTGAGAGTAAGTAATCGAACGTAGGGTTTTATAACGGGTTAGGGTTTATTGAAGATCGTACCTTTTACCGAGGGCTTGGGTGCCCTTTATATATGCATGAAACCCTAGTGGGTTTCGTGTTCCCTACTCTTCGGCGTGTTAGCCGACATCGGGTATATAGTATATATCTTCTTTATTTAGAAGATATTCTATATATTATCCGGAAATAACTTTGGGCTTGGGCCTTGTCGACCCAAGCCGCATAACTGGTAGTCCAGTTGCGGCCCAAGCGTGGTGGGCTTAATTGTTAGTATTATTTACTAACCGGGTTCGTGACCCGGGTGTAGACTATACGTCATCATGTCCCCCCAGTCTAGTGTGCGCAGGGTAAGACCTGCGGATGCTAGACTAAGGTCTTGTCGAAATAATTCCTCACGCGTACGCGGGAAGCTTTCAAAAAATATACCGCCTAAAATCCACGTGGAATGTATCTAGTCCAAAAAAGTGCAATTGGGGTACCTTGGGAAGTGGAGAGGTTGCCCACTTGCCTTGTCCCGTCATTTATCCTAGCCACACGATTTGAGCTAGTGGGGTACACGTGGCGATCATCTGTGGTGGATAGGAAAAGTATATAAACTACCGCCGCTTATTCACTGTGACATCCACAGTTAAAAAATCACACTTCCACCATTTTCACATCTTCAAATCTTCTTCCAAAAAAAGATAATTCAAAGGTAATTGCGCGTGCGCACATAATCTAAGTCACAATATGGTAGCGCAACTTCATGATTTTCATTCTAACATAACCGAGGATGAACTTATTCAGTTCACCTCGGATTACTTTATCCCTATGGGCCTGCGCCCAGAGGTACCCGGTCCGAATGACACCATCGCGGATTTCCCTGCTGGGAAGGTGGGGTTATATACGCGCTTTTTCGAGTGGGCGAATCAGCGCGTCCCCATCTCCGTGTTACTGAGTGACATACTCAATTATTACAATCTCCACATCTCCCAGTTGCATTGTATTGGTGCTGGGAAGATTGCTAACTTTGAGGTGAACTGTCGCTTGTTGGCGATTCACCCAACCCTCCACTTATTTCGCGCGTTTTATCACGCAACGTGGTCAAATGGGTGGGTTACCTTCTCGAAGCGCGTTGGAAAGTTACAGTGTTACGTGCAGAAGGTAGATAAGCTCAAGGATTGGAGGGAAAAATTCTTTTGGGTTGATGAAGCCGTCTTCCCTGACCATTTTCCATTTTACACCCGTGCCGATCTGCCCAAGGATGAGCGCCCCCCCGAGACGTGGTATAACGCGGATCATGCGGCGATCATTGATGAGAACCGTATTCCCATCAAGCCATATCCGGAGGCGTTCTTGGTGCATATGGGCATCAGTCGCAACTACTTCGAGCATGAGACGGAGGTCCCCACATTCTTGAATGCGGATGGCACGGGTGGGTGCTCCTTCTGTCGCCTTACTGTCGTTATTAGTGTAAGCGCTTCTTCTTTTTCCATACTTTATGTAACTTGCTTTCCTTTGTTTACTTTATGCGCAGATATGGATCTGTTCGCTGTTGTGAGGCTGGAGAATCCGCGTTCCGTGGCGGTGGGAGTGCGTCCTCTGGGGGATGGTGAGCAGACTATTCTGCAGGCGACGGCAGGGCGCGTCGTGGATTTGGTTATCCCAGATCCCGAAGGCTCCCCTGATGTGATAGCGGCTGAGCCAATACAGGAGGTGGCTCCTCCTGTGCAGCCAAGTCCTGACGCTGCGCAGCCTCCTCTTCCCGAAACGGTGATCCATTTAGAGGAGACTGACAGTGAGATGGAGGAGAGCTCCCCACTGACGCGGAAGAGAGCGTCTGGTGGTTATGGTGAAGGGCCTTCCAAGAGGCCGCGGACTGAGGCTGGGGAAGGCCCATCTTCTACTGAGGTGCAGATGGAGTAAGTATCTGAATTGTTACTTATAAACTTTTGTCAAGTTGTATTTTATTCTAACCATGTTGCTCCGTGTCTTCAGTGTGGAAGTTGAGAAGTCTGGTGGAGGTGCGTCCACGACTAAAACTGAGAAGGAGAAGGACGTGTCCTCAACTGAGGCTGAGAAGGAGAAAAACGTGTCCTCGACTCCTCCCCCCACGTAAGTAGTTTTTAGTAATCCCTTAGGATTTTGTATATGCTTGACTGTTTTCCGTACGCTGATCTTGCTTCTTGATTTTTCGTACAGTGAACAGCCTGCTGGTGTTGTTGATGAGAGTGCGCCACCCAAGGAGAGTCCCCTTGAGGCGTCTGCATCGAAGGACATTGCAGTGGAGTTAAGTCCCTTTGACTCCGTGATGGAGGAGCTGGCCTCCATAGCTGTGCGCCAGTCTGAGCTGGTTTCGCAAGCCAGGGTGTACCAGTCTGATGAAGTTTCCAGACTGCGGGCGCAATTAGCGTCTTTGCAGGCTGAGTTAGCAAGCTCTAAAGCTGAGCAGCTGAGCTCCAAGGCTAAACTGGAGTGCGCGGAGGCGTCTGCGCGAAAAATGGGTGAGGAGAAGGTCATGGTGATGGCTGAGTTGGAGCGGGAGCGCGCTTTTGCAGACCGTCAGAGGCGTAACTCGTTGTGGGCGCTGAAGTACTTGGAACAGAATAGGAGCAAGCACTTTGCCAATATTGAAGAGTTCCGCAGCCGCATTGAGCTTGCCCTGAAGACGCAAGAGGAGAAGCTCCGCCAGCTCAGCATTGAGTACGATGAGGAGCTGTACCCCCATCTTGTTCAGTCTGTGGCTGAGCGCAGGTATATGCTAATTTACTTCGTTATAACTTGTATATATGTTTTACCTTCTTTCTTTAACACTTGTGTTATTTTGTAGGTGGTTGATCAGCCATGGTCTTCGCTTGGCTGCCATGTGCACGCTGGAGCATCCTGAGGTTACCGCATCCTTTGGGAAGGTTGTGAATTGCGCTATTGCGCACGGTGAGACCTCGGCCGCAGGCAAGCTTGCGGAGGCCAAGTTGCTGACTGTGCCGCTTGCTGAGGTGCCTGGGTATAAGGCGGATGCCCATGCTGAGCTTGTTGCTGCCATGGAGGAGCTAAAGAAGCTCGAGCTTCCGCATATCGCTCTCTTGGAGCGTGATCAGGACCAGCCGATCAGCGTGATCATGGCGGGGCTCACTCTTCCTAGGCATCTGCTGGATGATGCAGATCAGCAGGTGGACTTCTACTTGAAGCCTGATGTGGCGCAGTTGAAGGTACCCATTTTTGCTCAGCCTCGTGACATTCTGAATCCTTTCCGTCTTGAGAAAGAGATTTCTTTGCAAAGATCGCTAAATGCGCATGTTTCCAGGGTCGCACGAAAGAAAGGCGAGAAAGGAAAGGCCATTCTGTGCGGCATAGGCGCTGCGCATCAGCCTAGGTCCGATGGTGTGCCAGTCTGTGTGGCCACTGTTTCCCTTGATGATGCAGAGTTATTGAAGAGGCTCGCGGATGCAAAGGAAGCGGCTTTGAGTGGGGGCTCCAGCCAGTTAAGGCGTACATATAGTATTTAACTTTTTTGTACGAGTCTTTTTGTAGAAACGTATTCTATAAATAAAAAGTTGCTTTTGTCCTTGGTGTTTTTATAATTTCTAAGTACTTATGCTTTTTGAACTCGTAGTTCTTTGTGACTCATGTATCCTTTCGTGAAGGTATATTTAAGTGGTTAAGCGTACTTAGAAAATGAGGATCATAATCGTGTATGGATTTCCTTAAGGACCGTAGTCGTGTGTTGAATTTTTCCAACTTAATCATAGTCGTCTATGTATTTTTGTAAGTTTACTTGTCGTATTTTACTTTAAAGGAATCAAGAGTCTTGATTTCCTGAGTTGTTAAACGCGCACAGTGTGCTCTATCGCGCATCCGTCGTGGGGTGCGTGAGGAACTTGCGCCAACGTCTTGAGCGCAAGGTGTTTAACAAGGATTCGTGATCCGGTGTTGATGGGTTTGCAACCCTCTTACTCAACGAGTAGTTTATTAGGTTTACTCATCCTTTCTGCTATCGTGGGTCTTAGTGTGTGCATGCACGCCATGTAGGCAAGAATATAACAATATTGAAACATGATAATAAAAGATGCAAACAATAAAGTTAAATGTGTTATGGAGTTAGCTAGAAACCATAACGTTTTATTAATACTTGCAAGTTTTGAAAAAGAAAAATGTTTATCTAGATAATTCATAAAAATAAAATTACATGGATCTTTATTGAGGGCACTTTCTAAAGCGCAAGAGTGTCCATGTTGGGCCGTAGCCTTCTTCAAAGATAGCACCGTTTAAGGTTGCGGACGTTCCATGTTCGCTGTAGCTCATTTCCGTCCTTGTCGCGTAGCTTGTACGCTCCATTGCCAAGTGCCTCTATGACCTCGTAAGGTCCTTCCCACTTTGGTCCTAGCTTCCCAGTGTCTTCTGCGCGGCTTGAGTCGTTTTCGCGGTATACGAAGTCGCCTGGTCTGAATGAAGTGCTGCGTACTTTGGTGTCATAGTATTTTTTCATTCTTGACTTAGCTTTCTCTTCGCGTATTGCTGCGCGCTCACGTCTCTCTTCCAACAGATCTAAGTCTATGCGCCGCTCATCGTCATTGGTTGCCACGTTAACTTCCGCAGTACGGATGGTTGGCATTCCAATTTCAGCTGGTATAACCGCTTCTGTCCCATAGACCAAAGAGAAGGGAGTGTCCCCGTTGCTAACCTTGATGGTTGTTCGGTGCGCCCAAAGAACATGTGATAGTTCTTCTACCCATCTACCTTTGTGTCTGTCCAGGCGCGCTTTTATTCCTTCGCCAAGGCTTCTGTTTGCGCGCTCGACCAGACCATTGGTTTGTGGATGAGTTACTGATGCAAAGTGCTGCGTTATGTTCAGTTGTTCGCACCAGTCCTTGAACGGGTTATCACGGAATTGTTTTCCGTTGTCAGAGATAATTTCTCCAGGCAATCCAAAACGACATACTATGTTGTCCCACACGAATCGTTTAACCTGGTTACCTGTTATAGTTGCTACTGCCTTTGCTTCGATCCACTTGGTAAAGTAATCGATTGCCACAATGAGGAATTTCAATCCTCCTGCGGCAATGGGGAAAGGTCCAGCGATGTCGATACCCCATTTGTAGAAGGGCCATGGCGATGTAATAGGTGTTAGTTCATGTTGTGGTCGACGCGGAATAGGTCTGTGAACTTGGCAATCGTTTGCACTTCCGTACCAAGTCGCGTGCATCACGGTGCATAGTTGGCCAATAGTATCCAGACCTAAGGGCGCGCGCTACAATGGATCGTGGTCCTGAGTGCATGCTACATGAGCCTGCGTGGATCTCTCGAAGTACATAGTCTGCCTGGAGAGGTCCAACACACCTAAGCCATGGTTGTAGGAATGAGCGTCTATATAAGACGTCATCTCGGAGCTCGAATCGCTGCGCTGTGCGCCGGATTCTTCGAGCTTCCTTCTGTTCTTGGGGGAGTATGCCCTTGCTGATGAAGTCAATGATTGGCGTCATCCACGTAGGATGTTCCTCTTCTATCACCGTGGATATTTCCATCTCTGTGATTGACTTGTTTTTCAAGGTTTCCACCAAAACTTGTTTTGATAGATGCGCAAAACTGGTGGATGCAATTTTGCTCAGCGCATCTGCTTTTCTATTTTCACTCCTTGGAACCTGCTTGATGACAAATCTATCGAAGTTCTGGATCAGAGATTTGGTCTTTTCGAGGTATTGGATCATGTGTTCCTCCTTTGCTACATATTCGCCTGACACGTGGTTAGCCACTAGTCGTGAATCGACGTTTACTTCTAGATTACGTACACCCATTTGAGTTGCGATACGTAACCCCGCTAGGAGTGCTTCGTATTCTGCCTCGTTGTTCGTGGCTGTGAATTCAAAACGCAGTGCGTAGGTGAATTCAACTCCTTCTGGGTTGGTGAGAATAAGGCCACCTCCTGATCCATCTACGCATGAGGATCCATCAGTAAATAGAGTCCATGGTTCTTGAAGTTCCTCCTTGCTTGTCGCAAGTGGAGTGTCTGTGTCCGGCTTCTCGATGATGAAGTCGGCCAATATCTGCCCTTTAACTGCAGTGCGCGGTCTGTATGATATGTTGTGCTCTCCCAGTAACACACTCCATTTTTGTAAGCGCCCCGATGCGTCGGGTTTCGAGATAACTTGTTTGATGGGTTGGTCTGTGATGACAGCGATTGGGTGCGCCTGGAAGTACCTGCGCAGTCTTTTCGCTGCAAACACTAAAGCTAGGACCAACTTTTCCATTGCCGTGTAGTTGATCTCTGTCTTTTTGAGCGCCTTACTAATCAAAATAAATGGGTGTTTGGACGGAGTTCCTGTCTGTCAATAGCACTGCGCTGACTGCTCCTTGGGTCGCAGATAGGTACATGATCAGCTCTTCCCCTGGTCGGGGTGCAACAAGCTTTGGGAGCGCTGCTATGTGTTGTTTGAGCTGTTGGAAGGCTTCTTCTGCCTCCGCAGTCCACCGGAAGTCTCCCTTTTTGGTGCACTTCTTGAGTGTCTTGAATAGGGGAAGTGACTTGTCTGCTGATTTGGATAAGAATCGGTTCAGTCCGGCTAGCTTGCCGTTTAATGACTGAACTTCTTTTAGTGTGCGCGGTGAGGGGAGGTCAATGACTGCTTGAGTCTTCTCTGGGCAAGGCTTGATCCCATCGGGTTCTATCAAATACCCGAGAAACATGCCTTCCGTAGCGCCAAACGTACACTTCTTGGGGTTCAATTTCATGTTGATTCTCCTGAGTGTTTTGAATGTTTCCTCCATGTCGCGCACCAGCTCGTCCTCTGTATGGCTTTTGATGACGAGATCATCGACGTATACTTCCAAGTTGCGTCCCACTTGCTTCTCGAACGCAGTGTCCACCAATCTTTGGTATGTTGCTCCTGCGTTCTTTAGGCCGAAGGGCATCTTTGTGTAGCAGTAGACCCCTTGACTTGTGTGGAAGGCCGTCTTTTCTTCGTCTTCCTCCGCCATTTGAATTTGGTGGTATCCCTTGTATGCGTCCAGGAAGCATTTGAAGGGATATCCACATAGAGACTCAATTTTCCAGTCTATCTCCGGTAGCGGGTAGCAGTCCTGTGGACATGCTTTATTGAGATCTGTAAAGTCTACGCACATCCTCCAACTGCCATCGCTCTTCTTTACCATTACTGGGTTAGAGAGCCAGTCATGGTAGTAGACTTCACGCATGATGCCTGCGTCTACTAGCTTATGTACTTCTTCCAGGATGGCTTTAGCGCGGTCTGGAGCTTGTCCGCGCTTTTTCTGTCGTATTGGAGGATATCCTTGTCGGATTTGTAGCTTATGTTCCGTGATGGAGCGTGGCACTCCTGTCATATGCTTAGGTTCCCATGCAAAAATATCCAAATTATTTTGCAAGAGTGCGCATATAGCTGACCTGCCTTTGTCAGACAGGGACCCACCAATAGATACCTGTTGATCCGGGTATTCAGGGTGAATGGCGACCGTTAGGTTTGGGACTTTGATTGCGCGCTGTTCTGGAACAATACTTACATCACTTGTCACTGCGTTACATTCCTTGGGTGGTGTGGTGGTATTGTAAAGGGTGACAATACCTCCTTCCACTGGGAACTTGAGCATCCCGTGCGCTGTGGATGGGACGGCGGGATGGATGATATTCCAGGTCTCCCAATAATACCGTTATACGGGGAGGGGGATCTGATTACCATGAAGTTCATCCAGGTAGTTGTAGAGTGCGGTTTGTCACCAACTTCTACAAATAGACGTAATTGCCCCGTGGGCCATATCTTCTCTCCTGTGAAGCCAGTGAGCGGTGCTGTGGCTGGGATCAACTGACTCTGTATCTCAGGTCGCAGTTTATTGAAGCAGTGTTCATATATAATATTAGCGGATGCACCTCCATCTATATACATGCGACGGATGTCGTGACCCCCCGTATGTATTTCAATGGTAAGTGGATCCACTACTGCGTTGTTCGCAGTCAGGGAGGGGAAAGAGATTTCGTTTCCCTTAGAGAAACGCTGACTAACTTTTTGTCTTGTCGCGCGCGGCCATGGCTGTATCATGTAGATGATATCTGCCTTTTCTCTTGGCGTCTCTTTCTTGGCCACTGGTTTTTGTTTATCTTTCCCTTCTCTGATGTTTTTTACGAGGTGGTCCATCTTTCCTTCCTTTACCAATTTTTCAATCAATTGGCGCAGTTGGACGCAATCGTTAGTTGTGTGGCCCTTCTGTCCATGGTATTCGCAATAACCATTCCCTATACGCTTATCCTCTGGGGTGCGGATTGGTGGGGGTTTCGGGAAGTTCGCTCCTTCTGTTGCGAATATCTCCTTTGGAGTTTTTGTTAATGGGGTATACTTGTCGTTTCCCCTTCCGCCGCCTTGATTACGGTAACTCCTATTACGATTGCCGCTCTGGTCATTGGATTGTCTCCTTGACTCTTCTTGCGACCTATGGTTCGAATTGCTTTTCCTGCTATCCGCGGCGGCTTCTTCTCCTTGGACGAAAGACCTCGTGCGCTTCATGAGCTCATCGAAGGTTAGGGGAACCTTATCATTTAGCTTTTTTATCAGATCTGGGTTATTGATTGCATTCATAAAACCCGATATTTTGAGTATCTCTGGACACGCCTTGACTTTCATGCACTCGTCCTTGAAGCGTTCCATGAAAGCGCTTGTGGATTCCCCTTGTCGCTGTTTAACCCTAGCGAGTTCGACAGGGTTTTTTGCGCACTTCTTTCTTTGGGTGAAGTTTAAGCGAAACGCTCTGCGCAACTCTTCAAACCCACCAATGCTTCTGCGTGGAAGCTTACTAAACCAGTTGCGCGCATTTCCTACTAATGTGGAGTTGAACATATGGCACCACACAGGCTGTGGCCAATTTTCGATAGTAGCTGCTGATTCGAAAATTTTTAGGTGATCATCAGGATCACCTGTCCCATCATATGTTTTGACATTAGCAGGCATGCGCCTTTTCTTATTTTCAGAAAAGTCACTGATGCGCCTAGTAAACGCATCAACCTTTTGGCGACGCCAGGGGAGAGACATGTCTTCATCATCCTGGTCGCGGTATTTCCCTCTTGATTTCCAGTGTCCAGTTTCGCTGTCCGAGGAATCTCTTGAGGATGAGCGGACTCTTTTGTGACGCTTGAGTCGATTATCATCAGAGTCTGAGCTTGCTCCTCTGCGGCGCTTGCGCCGGCTATCCTCAGAGTCAGAGCTTGAGGGGCTTTCACTTGGGGAACATCGTCGCCCAAGCCTATCTTGGATTCTGCGTCTGCCAAGCCTAGCGTGGACATTGGCGCGCCGCTCCCCCTCTTCAGGCTCTTCCAGATGTTGAAGGTCGGCTGCTTCATCGTCCACAACCTTCCTTCCAATCCTGGCGAACACTGGCTGTTTACGGCTATCCCTCTCGCGTCTTTCCTTTCGGTAGCGCGGTGGGGATGCGTCAGGATTAGGGTCAAAGTTGAGTCTGGCGTGCAGACTTTGGCTTGACCTCTTCTTTGCCTCCTCTCGCATGAGCGCAGTCAAGGCTTCGTAGTTTTGAGATACGAAGTCACTTGGGGCTAATTCGGAGGCAACTCCTTCTAGCGCGATAGAGTCGGTTTCCAAAGCTGGATCCTTGTTTCGTACAGGCGCGTTGGGAGGCTCAGTGAAGTTTACTTCTGGCATGGCATGAGGTGTGCGCTCCAGTTCTATCTCACTAGTACTTGTCGTAATAGCGGGGGTAAACCTGGTAAGCGATTCCACTGCAGGAAAGACCAGATTTGGGTGCGCTCCTAGGTTTTGAGGCGTACTGGTTGTCCCAGAGGCCTGTTTAGAAGCCGTATCAATTTGATGCTTCTTTCCTAGTGGATCGTCCTGCGTTTTCTTCCCATGCGGACTCTTATGACTTCCGTGTTTCGTCATTCTAGTTTTTTGGTAAAATCCTTAGTGTAGGGTCCCACGGATGGCGCCACTTGTTGATACAAAAGTTGGGCGTTCCTTAATAGGAATTCTATTCTCGTACCAATTCGAATCTTAATGCTTGATGAGACCTGCGCACTAAGAAAAAGAACAAACACCGTTAGGCTTATCGAGGGATTGTCTCCCCCGATTATCCTCCGGCGTGAGAGTAAGTAATCGAACGTAGGGTTTTATAACGGGTTAGGGTTTATTGAAGATCGTACCTTTTACCGAGGGCTTGGGTGCCCTTTATATATGCATGAAACCCTAGTGGGTTTCGTGTTCCCTACTCTTCGGCGTATTAGCCGACATCGGGTATATAGTATATATCTTCTTTATTTAGAAGATATTCTATATATTATCCGGAAATAACTTTGGGCTTGGGCCTTGTCGACCCAAGCCGCATAACTGGTAGTCCAGTTGCGGCCCAAGCGTGGTGGGCTTAATTGTTAGTATTATTTACTAACCGGGTTCGTGACCCGGGTGTAGACTATACGTCATCAAGTGTGTTTCATAAAAATTAAACCATATCTGTTGTAGAAAGTTTGCAGACATTGTGCATTTTAGCAAAATCTAAATCTTTTATTATAGTTTATACTGCGTGGAGATAGTCCATGGATAGACCCTGTATATTGTTTGACACCGGTGTTATGAAGTCGTCCACCCGAGATTGTACCATGGGTCCTTCTGAGCTACCTTGACCTCTGCTTTCTTGAACTGACCTGCCTTGAGAAGTTGTCCTAAGAACTTGGTGTTCGTCATGGGACCGTGTGGGTCCCTCTTGCAAGAGTGTTGTATGCAAGCTGGCATGGTCATTTGTTGCATGCACTTCCCCTTATAGTCTTCTTGTGAGGTTTCTAGCTGACTTGTGAACCTTATTTTCCGGTATTTGACGACCCTTATCTGCGTGAATGACGTCATCCACCTGGATAGGTTTAAAGTGGTCGTTGGTTATGTCTAAAAGTTGAGCACATTGTTCACCAAACATGTTTGGTCAAGAAACTTGTGTAAGGAGAGAAAAAAAAATTTGGAGTTTTTTAGTGAGAAATAAGTGAAAATAGATGAAAATTTGTGGCTATTTTGTATCATGTCCTCACGAATGGCGCTATGTTTATGTATGGTATGTAAATTGGTATTAAGGATAGATTGGGATGGTTGTATTGTTTGGTTTCCCATGTTGAACGATAAGGACCAGAAGAGATAATAAAGATGAAAAAGCTCGGGTAACACTTAAACAAACTATATGAAACTGTGTGTGAGACAGTATTTCCAAGGTGTGTGAATTTGTGACGTTTGTGTGTGAAGCCCTCTATTTATAGAGTGGCATGTAAAGTTTAGAAGTAAACCCTTGATAGATAATCAACAGCTGTGAGGAGGTCACGCGTTGATCACCTGATGATCAACAGATAAGGAAGACAAGTAGTCTATTCTTCTTGGCTCGTACAAGATGGTGCTTGTCGTGCGTTACCCCTGCCCCATGTCATGTTGCAAATTTTAACCGTTAATGACAGTTGACTACAACAAAAGAGAGTAGTGATTCTATGCGTTCAAAACAACCTGATGGGTTTTGTCAGGCCAAGTGTGGCCTGGGATTCTAGCCGGGCCCGCATCAAATGTTTATTGATGAGGCTTAGCAATATGTTAGATTCGTGCATATATTTAATGAACTTGGACCACTAATGTTGATATGCTATCTATATCTCAATCATATAAAAGAAATTCTGCACTAATAATCTCAAACGTAAATGAACTCCAAAAAGTATATATAAACACATGAAATATTAGAAAAATGTGTTGATAATGTAGACATAAAAACAAAAAGAATAGGAAAGAAAAATACCTTATTCTCCGAATGTTGTATATCTAGTTTTTTAACACACTATTGTTACAATTAAATAAGTATGGAGCAATTAATGAAAAGTAAATTATCAAGTTACAAGTATAAAAAGACAATTTCACTCTTAAGTTATTATTCATTTGGCACTATTTTTTTGGCAAATTTTTTTTTAACGATAACGGGACGGCTGCCCTTGAATCTCAGAGCCTAATAGCGTTAGGATGTGCTCAGGGAACAGCGACCGTACATCTGGGAACCACGAGGGAGGGAAAACCCCCAACTAAGCAGCCCGTAGGCACTACATTTAATTGGGAGAAAACCTTGCCCCCTCCAGGATTCGAACCTGCGTCAACAAGAACAACCCCTTCATTGAAGGACTTGGGATACCAACTGAGCTAGGCTCCGTTGAGTTATTATTCATTTGGCACTATTTATTTGGCAATTTTTTTGCCAAGAATGATGTTTACAATAAACAATTGTTTCCGTTAAACAAGAAAATGCGAATATCTATAAATGCACGTTCGTTGCACATGCTACCGAAACTCGTTCGTTGGTTACATTTTCCCAAGTTACTAGCTAACAATAGTATATATATCATGATATTGGAGTATATTAATATATATACGTAGAAGAAGAAGAAGAAACACCAACAAATAAATAAATTAATTAAATTAAAAAAAAAAAAAATTAAAAAAAAAAAAAAAAAAGTGTTTAGGTTATCGTACCAAATATCTACAAATTATCATAGAGAGTTGATCAGTTTGTTAGAACAGTTTTTGTTACGTAGTACCTATACATGAGTGTATAGATCGACGAAGTAAGTATATATGGCCAGAAACTAAAACATTCATTAAAAACGACAGTAAAAAACACATAAATTCTGTGACCAATAAGTTGCTAAGATCAAAAACTCTGAGTCAAATATTTGATAACAGAAAAGTTACTTTTATTCGATGATACGTTAACCAAAACACACATCTTTCCGGAAATAACTTAAAATTGATCATATCTTTATTTGTCGAGAAAATGAGAGTGATATCCGAAGGAAATTAAACGTGTTCTAGATCAATCATGCTCGATCTTAATACCTTTTATGGAGACTTCACTTCCTCCACTTTTCGGCATCAATGTCACCAACACATTATCATCATCGTTAGCATGCAAATCATCCAAAAGCTCACTAATCCCTAACCTCAATCTCGTCTTCACACTCTTCCCATGTTTATGCTTATGAGGTACATTCACAAAGCTTCCAGCAAACTCAGTCTTATCGGCGGTTGCATT
This sequence comes from Artemisia tridentata subsp. tridentata, assembly GCA_021014915.2. Classification (NCBI taxonomy): domain Eukaryota; kingdom Viridiplantae; phylum Streptophyta; class Magnoliopsida; order Asterales; family Asteraceae; genus Artemisia; species Artemisia tridentata. Next base: position 192,484,639 of record CP139502.1, on the reverse strand, counting down.
CATCCCGTCATCTTCATCATTCACAAACACATCAAATTTCGCAAAGACATCTCTAGTCACTTCAATGCCTTCAATCACCAAAATCTCTTCTTCTTCATCTTTTTGTTTCTTACTTCTCGATTTCTTTGGCCTTGGAACCAACACTTTGATTGGCTTATCAAGACTCGCTGGAAAAACCTCTTTAGCAAAGGGTATGTGTTCATCGGCCTTAGCCCTACCGAGTTTTTTGATCTTGCTCAAAACCCGTTTGATACGTGGTGTGGGCTTGCTTTCTACCCATGGTATCTCCACATCTTGATAAACATAGCCAAGTTTCTTAGAATCTAGACAATCCCTCACCTTGACTCGGACCATCTCCGCGTTCTCATCATAGAACAAAAACGATGCATCAAGCCAATCTTTATCAGTAAAATCAGCCCTTCGTCCTCCTAGGGTTTTCCAAACAGACCACATTCTATCAACATTTGCATGATGCGCATAGAAAAGAGGGTCTCTGCCTGCAGAATAAAAGTTGCCCATGTTTTCTCCATTAGGTTGTGTGCTATCTCCGGTCCATACATGGACTGGACCATGTGGTATGCTCTCAAGCGAGCCTCCACCAGGGGTAGACTCATCACCAGCACGATAGGGGCTACCCATAAAAAGACTGGCAGTCTTTGCAGTCGACACCATTTGTCTATACATGATTGTAAGATTTGTGGACACTTGTTTTGACTCGCTAAGGTTTTCATCGACACCATTAAAGTCAAGATCAATTATGGACGGAGGTTGATGCCTAGCTTCTCGGAAAGTATCATATAACGGAGACTTCTTATCAGCGTAAATAGCAGGGATTGTCATCCCATCAGGTGCATCCCAGTTCCAAAATGGGATTGCGAAATTAGGGTCATTGATTAATTTTCCACATATTTTCTCGAAAAAGTACAAGTAATGACGATGGAAAGGTAAGAACAACCAAGAACCATGGACTTGAAGCTCGAGATCAGGGAAGCCGACTTGATCATATGCACCATCACAATAAGCACAATGAACAGCCGCTTGTTGTTTAAAACTACGTGGATCGTCATCCGGGAGGGCTTTCATGAGCTCAATTGCTTTATTGAATTTAGCTATGTAGTCTTTACTAGCCAAATGAGCCGCTGGCCTGACACGAGTGGCTGATGGTGGTGGAAGTTTGAAATCAATAATTTTTTTGGCTAATGGAGGGCAACATTTCATGGGTTGAGCACCTTGTGGTATGTCGGCTGCACCACATTTTGAGACATCCGGTGCCATGATAGGATCTGCGAAGGCTAATGAACCTGGCCCAAAGGTAGCAGCGGCACCATAAAGACCACCTAGACCTAAAAGAACATTTCTCCTATCAACTTTGCCAGAGTTTTCATCATGGTCATTATTATCTTGGGTTTTGCATGAAACTGCATGGCGATTGTTGCGGTTTCGGGATACAGGAACTTGAGATGATTTGAAAGAGAAAGAATAAGAGTAGGTGGAAGAGGAAGAGAGGGTTTTCCCGGTGGTGCTTGATGGTGGTGCAAGAGATGCCATTGTTTTTGTTTAAGCGTTTGATGATGGTGAAGGGTTATATGTATATATAATGTATTGAGGACATGACTTTTTCAAAAGCAACTTTGCGAATTTTATCAAAGTTGAGAAAAATAAACAAAAGCTAGCTACAAATCTAACCATCACATGGAAGAATTTATAAAATTAGGACGTACGTGCTCTATCCATTATATGAAATATTCTATTTAATAATGCATTTTAAAAGAAAAGTTTGTTGCTCCAACTAGCTAATTATTTTGTTAAAAAAAAATTTAAAAAAAACAAAAAAAACAAAAACTGCTAATGACTAGATATATCCTTCTATGATGATAAATTAGATGGTTGTTTTACTAAAGTTAGAAGTTATTATCTTATTAAATGCAATTAAGAAAAGGAAAGAAAGTATGAGGGAACAGCTAAAATATACGATGATAAAAACTCATGGGAAAAACATTCTATTGGAGTCCAAGAGGCAAGATATCAAACTATCATAGGTGAGGGACCCACTTTATACTTAAACCGATACCAATTGTGATTTATGATAGCATATCAAACGCACCCTAAGTGATTAACAAGACTATGAGGTGTTTAGCAACTTTGCAGCAGTAACCGGTAGCTTTTTTCATTTTTCATAAATACGTTTGGTAATGTAGTTATAATTAGCTTTAAGCATAATGTTAAAACAACTACTAAATGCTATTTCATAGAGCATTTGAAAAGAAGCATTCCGAGAGAAGAAAAAGCTATTAGCTGCTTGTCAAACAAGCATTAAAATCACAGCACTCAACGTTCGACGCTCATTGTTCTAAAATGCTTATACGCACTTTGCGCCAAACACAATATATAGCAAAAAGTCTAATTAAAGGTGGGTTTAGTTCCTGACGAAATTTTGGCAGAATTTTCATCTCCAGGTTTCATGAAAGCATGCTAGAATAAAGCTATTGAAATTTGAAAAACTCTTTGCAAATAAAATATAAAATAGGGAACGATTTGGTTGTAGAGCGAAGGTGGCGAATCGTCAGTGATAGTAATCGCGAACGGCGACATGCATGTTTTTTAACCCATACTTAATTAACAGGCTAAAGTCATTGATCATGACTTTAATGTTATACAAATATGGTGGAGTGTTATAAGTACTTTTAATATAATGTGAGTCAAAGCCGACTAAGTGCACATCATCATAAACCTCAATGGATTTGGTTTATTATGTTGATAAAGAAAGTCTAGTTTTATTTTTTTAACATGGAACAGTAGTGGATTAGGTAGATAGTTGTTATCAAGGATAAGCATTATATCATGGTCATCAAGGATAAGAGATTTATAATCCATTAAATTAAAAAATCTTGACCCGATTTCTGTATACTTTGTTTTGCTTGATGTATGTACTTGGTTTACAGAAACTATAGAAAAAGTAAAGTAACTCCAAATACCGTTTTCAATGGGTTATGGGTCTCAATACCGTCTTTCACGGTGTAAAAGGAAGTTGAGATTTAGACAGTCTTACCCCTACCTAAGGTAGAGAGGCTGCTTCCGGATCTACTTATATTAAGATAGAAAAAGACCTGCAGCCTTTTTGTAGAGAGTGAGGATCGAACACTTGATTTATAGGTTGAGAGGCAACGGTTTTAAAGACGCTATGCGTATCATTATATCTCAAGACTAATCATGAAAATTGCTACTGTTTTTTTCTGTTTGCGCATGCGTATATTTATTTTATTTATTTCTTTTTTGTGTTTAATTAGTCATTAACTTAACATCGAAAGGGTTAAACCTAGCTTTAAAATGATTCTGCCATATTTCGAAAACACAAATTAGATGTATACGCTCACATGTCACAAATAGTACAACACCATCCACGAATTGAAGATCACCTATGCACGTCAAGACGCATCTATATATTCAGCTACCATCTCGATCAGTCTCTACCTCTAGCAACTATTTCTTGCATACAATTAAAACCCAAAAATTGATGTTTCTATTTCACTCACACACAACAAATAGCTAGATGATAATAATAAACATACATTTATTTTAACAACTTGATAGAGTAGTCTTCTCACACTTCACATGCCCTTTTACAAGATCCAGACCCTCTATCTAAAACATGATTAGGATAAACAAAGTAATTTTGTATCATAATTAGGTACAAAATGTACTATATTAATGGTATGACATTAACTCTTTTATGTTAAGCAAGGCAACAAATAAACATCCCTTAAGGAGATAAGCAAAACTATATCTCCATCTTCTTCAAACATGCCAACCAGGTAAACACCCAATTCCATCAAATTAACCTATCATAATCCAATCAAACACAAACCCGCTTCCAAAATCACCTCAATTTCACTCACCAACAATATTCCCCAATTTTCATCCATCAAAATTAGGGTGTCAAGGATGGGAGATCGTAAATGGTTTTTTGATAAGTCTAAGGAGGATCAAACACAACAAGTATCAAAATCGGTTTTCGTTACTAATTTCCCCGACCAATTTACGTCTCGTGATATGTGGAAGGTGTGCAATGATTACGGAACAGTGATAGATGTGTTCATTCCGTATAAGAAATCGAAAGCAGGTAAGCGATTTTCTTTTGTTCGTTTCATAAAGATTGATAACTTGGATAGATTGGTAGAGAATTTATGCACTGTTTGGATTGGACGTTTTCGTCTTCATGCGAATATTGTTCGATTCGAGAGAACAAATAAACCTAATGTGTATCAATCTGAAGGGACGAATATGGAGAATGTAAAGGGTACTTTTGCTTCGGTACTCAAAACTGGGAAACCAATTAACATCTCACTTGAGCAATCTAAACCTGCGATTGTTCTAGATGATTCGTGTTTCCCTGGAACGCGATTTCAGTTTGTCCCTAATGGGTAAGGTCAAAGACATCGTTGCTTTGCCAAATCTTTACATCATTCTCGCAAAGGAGGGTTTCCAAAACTTGAATATAACTTACTTAGGAGGTTTGTGGGTGCTCATTGAATTGGACTCGAATGTTTCTAAACAGAAATTCAGTCAACATATTGGGGTGAGATCGTGGTTTACCTTGTTGAATCCTGCAAGTAACACATTCTTAAGTGATGAACGTATTGTGTGGGTGACAATTGAAGGTTTACCTATACACACTTGGACTCGTAACACGTTTGTGAAAATTGCGACGAAATGGGGGGAGTTAGTAGAAATGGAGGAGTATGATGCAAAATCTTTGTCTTGCAAAAGTTTATGTATTAAGACAAAGTTTGATGAGATCATTTGTGAAAAGTTTAAAGTTATTGTGAAAGGAAAAGTATTCTGGGTTTGTGCCAAAGAAATGAGTGCATGGGTTCCAGCCTTTCGATAAGACAAATTCGATACACATTCATCAGATGAGGAATTTGGAGATGGTTTGGGTGGGATAGGTGATGACAAGGAGGTTGGGAATAAAAACGAGGTGGAAAGTGATGTTGATAAGGTTTCAGAAAGTAGTTTTATGCATGGGGATAACTACATGCACGAAAAGTATCAGACTTCTCTGAATCATAATGAAAATTCTGAGAATATTAATGAAAATTCCTTGAATCATAATGAAACTTTTCTGAATCGTAATGAGAATTCTCTGAATCAGAAAATACCCCTGGAGGAAGGAATTCAATCTGAAAACCCTCTTAAGATCTATGATATCTTAAATAAACAAAAAGATAAAGGAGTTAAATCAATGGATGACGATCTACAATATCCTCCGGGTTTTACACCCGAAAGAAATGTAGATTCTCTTAACAACAATGAAGTTAATGATGGTGCAAAAAGATGTGCTGAAAACTCAACAGAGGAGCTGAAAAACGTGAATGAGGCAGTGAGTGAGAAGGGTTCTTGTATGCAAAGCAGTTGTGGTAGTCGCTTACAGAAAATTAAAGTAGGGGGATCTTTATTGGACGTTATGGATAAATTGGTTAAGGTTGGTCAAACTATGGGATACAACATGGAAGGATGTATGAAGAATATAGAAGTAATTATCGGTTCACAAGGAGATTGCAATGTTTTTAGATGAATTTTATGTCCCTGACATGGCCTTGGTCACAAGGCTAAAAAAGGGTGGATTAAGGAGTTGTGTTTGAAACATAGAGTTAATTTCGTAGCCCTTCAAGAAACAAAGATGAATCATATAGATTTGTTTTCTAAAAAGGTGTTGTGGGGTAATTATTCTTTTAACTATGCATTTAGTTCGTCTATAGGTTATTCTGGTGGTATTCTTTGTGTAACACCCCCAAAATTTAACAGTCGCGGAAGCATACAGAACTTTGAGGGTGCTACTTGATGGATTAGAAATCACAACACAAGGTAAACAAAGAACGGAATATACTCTGTTTTAATTAAATCAACATTTGCGTTTACAAAAGATAATTCATTGCTTAGAAAAATAGACTCATTGGTTATAGTGGTCCCATATAAAAACAAGTCTTAATTATTTGCCAATTCTTCTAAAAAGGGGGCAATGACCATTGCCTTGCCGAATCCTTGCCATAACAATCAAATTACACACCTGAGAAAAACATGCTAAAAGTCAGCAAAAAGCTGGTGAATTCATAGGTTTAAATTAAAGCAATAAATAATGAATTTGGACCAATAGTTTTGTGTACGATCATTACAACGCATATAATGTCATACAAAATAATCTATCGCGCTAGCTCTAAGTTCATGCAACCGAAGCTCGACAGTTTAGTGCGCTAAACTATAGCACATATATAATAGTCAAGGGGCCCTTAGCGAGTGTTTAACCCAATACACTCTAAGTCCGACTTGCTATACACCCGCATTGACCTGTCTGGTCAACCGAGCGGGGGAGTCACCCCAATAGATCTATCTTAAGCAATCGCGCTTCCCAAAGGGAACTAACGGCTCATGAAAAATGGGCATGATAGTGGGTTCTAGGGCTTAGGCTAACTACGCAATAATTTTGAGAAAATTTAATAGTATTATGGTCCATAAAATGATTTGCATGTTTCTCACCCCATTTTTGTAAAATAAGTATAAGTAAAATGGGGCTATAAACTCACCTTTAATGGTCTGAACAGTGAATGCTGTGAAATTAGGAAGTGTACGGCACCAACACGCAACCTAGATTAATAAATCATGTTTTAGTTTCAAGTACTAGATTAAGTCTTTTCAGAATTTAATTCAACTGTTTTAAAGTGTTTATGTTGTTGTCACTTGTGTGGCAGCAAGTGAGGTTATGAACGGGCTCGTAAGTAATGGTAATGGTTAGCTATATGAAAGGCTTTATTGTATGGGAATGAGGAAACAAGAATCTTATAGGAATTTGAGGGATGGAATTCGGAAGATAATGAAATGAATTATTTGAGGCACGAATAGATATTATCGAGATGTGGAATATTAAAAACGTGTAGTTTAGTCGTTATAATTAGTTATATAGATTTTGAAATACAACTAAGTGTAAGTGACGTTTATTATTTAAAGGTTTAACAATTTGAGAAAATGATGTATAATGTTGTATAATAAAAGTTTGGTTTACCTTGCTATTTAGAAACCAACTAAGTTTATTAAAGATTAGTTACGTCTCGTTTTTGTAAATTATATGTTTAGAAAAGACATTTGATCTTGTATAATAACTTAAGTAAAGTTTGGTTAAACTTACGTTTTTAATTAATGACGTGGGAGTTTATTTGTCCGGTTTTAAAACAAAGCTTATAAATGATAAAAACGTGTATCTATTTATATGTAGTTTGTTTAGTACTTAATAGAAATCGATTGGTCATTATCATACGAGTTTTATATCTTGGCGACTTATATCTTTTATGTCAATTTTTACGTACTAAAATTGAGTATAAGCGTATGACGATATTTAAGTGACAATTACAAGTCGAGGTCTAATTACATAGTAGACGGATTTTAAGTTGTCAACACAAGTTTTATATATGTTAGTTTCGATACAAAGTTTGTGTGTGCTCGACTATAACAAAAATTTTGGTTCGCGGCTAATATATACACATTCACACATCGAAGTTTTTATACATTTTAATACTTGTTGGGTTGTGGCCCACTAAGTCAAAGGAGGAGGGGGGAAAAGGTCTCGGTATTGGGCTGGACTGGAGCTTCTTACCACCAATGGCTGTATGGGCCTGATGGGCTTAGATTGTTGGGTTTGAAGATGCTGCTGCTTTGTATGTTATGCTGCTGCTCATGGAACTTAAGGAAAATACACTAAGTATGATTCTGCTGCTAAGGTTAAATCATTTTACTGCTAGTGTATACTTTCTACTGCTGGAGTTTATTAGATGAATGGTAAAATAAGCAAAGTGTCATTCTACTGCTAGCCTAAGAAGATTCTGCTGCTAGAGTAATGATTCTGCTGCTTATTAGATATGTATAGTTTATTAAGATAATTATGGTAAAGATACGATTTGATATTATCTTGTATAGAAAGTTTTGTAACCGACTAGGACTCCTTAAGTCTATAAAAGGAGGATCTAGGGTTAGGGTTTAGAGTTGCTAGTACACGATTGTTAGCATACGTATTGTTTAGATCGCTTCAAGGTTATTTTGTAACCCTGTTACTTTTGAGTAACCGTATTCAATATATTGAAGTGTTTTGTGATAATTCGTTTGTGTTAATTCTTCTTAAGATTAATTACTAAATTCCGCATAGTGATTAATAGTTTATTCAAGAACAGTCTCTATACCTATTGTCTTAGATCCATATCTAAGATAATTAACAAGATCGATTAAGCTCAACTGGGATCAACAAGTGGTATCAGAGCTTGTGATCTAGAGACTGATATCGAGAAGAACTTTTGTTAATCAAGATCTGTTCAACATCTACTTCTGCAATGGAATCGGAATCTCATCATATGGTGACTGCCTCCAAGGTACCAATGCTCAAGGTTGGTGAATACGAAATCTGGAAGATGAGGATTGAGCAGTACATGAAAATGTTAGACTACTCCATGTGGGAAATTGTTGAAGATGGAGATAAACTACCTGCTAAGGCTGCTGATGGGATTACTCTACTACCCATTAAAACTAATGAAGAGAAGGCTCAGAGGAGACTGGAGATTAAGACTCATAATACCCTCTTCCTAGGTATACCCAATGAGTATCAACTGAGTTTCAGTAACACAAAGACTGCTAAGGATTTGATGGCTGCTATTGAACTCAGATTTGGTGGGAATGCTGCCACCAAAAAGTCAAGGAAGAATATGCTCAAGCATCAATTTGAAACATTTGCTGCCTTAAGTACAGAAAATATTGATGCTACCTATGATAGGCTTCAGAGGTTGGTGAGTCAATTACAACTTATGCAGGTATCAATGGCTCAAGAAGACATTAATCTGAAGTTTCTGAGGAGCTTATCTTCTGAATGGAATACTCATACAGTGGTCTGGAGAAATAAGAGTGATTTTGAAACAATGACTTTGGATGATTTGTATAACAATCTAAAGGTGTATGAATCTGAGGTCAAGGGATCTTCTAGTTCATCCTCTGGCACAAACAATCTTGCCTTTGTGTCCTCAAACAACAAGGCTTCTAGTAGTTCTCAAGAACATCATTCTGCTGCTGGTTCTACTGCTAGTACAAATAGTGACAACATCAGTGATGCTGCTATTTGTGCCTTTTTGGCTGATCTTACCAAAAGTCCTCCAAGTACTTCTGTTACTGATCAAGATTTGGATCAGATTGATGAAGATGACCTTGAAGAGATTGACTTGAAATGGCAGATGGCCATGCTCACTATGAGAGCTAGGAGGTTTCTTAAGAAAACTGGTAGGGAGATCAAGTACAGAGGTCAAACCAATATGGGGTTTGATAAATCAAAGATGGAGTGCTATAACTGCCAAAGAAAGGGTCACTTTGCTAGGGAGTGCAGAGCACCCAAGAAGAACAAGGAGAACACAAGGCAGATTCCTATTGAAGAAGCAAATCCTACTACTGCTATGGTTTCTTGTGATGGCTTGGGAGAGTTTGACTGGAGTGACCAAGCTGAGGAGGGACCCAACTATGCATTGATGGCTGAAGAAGAATCTAAAGAACAACAATTTGCTCTCATGGCTTACTCTTCTTCTGGATCAGACTCTGAGGTATCCAATGAGTCTTCTTGTTCATTTAAATCATGCATAGATACTATTGAGGAATTAAAATATAGGAATGAAAGTTTAAGAATGGAATTAGAAAAGTTAAAACTTGATAATTTAGGTTATAAACATGGCCTAAACTCAATAGAAGAAAAACTTGATTTTCTTAGACAGAATGAAGTAGAGTATGTTGATAGGATCAATGGTTTAGAAGTTGAGATTATTAAGAAAGATTGTGAGATTAATATGCTAAACAAAAGAGTTGAAGAGGCTGAAAAGGCTAGAGATTTGGCTTTATCTGATAAAGAGAAACATGTTGTTAGGATTGAAAAACAACAGTTTGCAACTGATCTTTTAGGTAAGTCTATTGGAAGTCAAATTCTGAGAAAGGGGAGTGGTTTAGGGTACAATGAAGTACCACCCCCAGTAAAAAGTGCCTTTGCCCCTCCTAGGAAGGAGTTATCTTTTGTTACTGAGATAGATGCACAACCTATAGGTGAAGCCAGTGAAACAAATGCTCAAAAACCTGATAGAACTTATGCACCTAAGGTTGATGAGAAGGTTTCTGATGCACCAATTATTGAGGATTGGGTGTCAGATGATGAGGATAATGAGACTGTATCAACACCTAAAGCTAAAAAGAAAAATACTTTTACATCTGTTGAATCAAAAGTCTCACAGGTTAACAAAGCTGAATCAAAAGGTAAAAATGTTGAGTTTGTTAAACTTATGTTAGGTAGCAGTATCTCTAGGAAAATGGCTGAGTTTGATGAGTCACCTAGAGAATTTCCTAGAAAAACTAATAACTTGCCAAGGGTAATCAAAGAAATTGGAACGGCCTAGTTTCACAAAGATTAGGTAGTGACTTCCAGTTACTTAAGAAGGCATGTTATAGCTGTGGTAGTTTTGAGCATCTAGAGGAAGATTGTTATTACTACCAAAGACCTATTAGGAACCAACACTCAAGGGTGAACCACAAGCATTCTGCTAGAAAGACTCACCCTCATCCAAATAGCAACATGGTTCCTAGGGAAGTTTGGTTAAGAGATGGTGCTTCTAGGATAATTACTGCTGCTGCACCAACAAGGCCCATTCCAAAGAAAACAGAATCTTCTACTGCTAAGGCAAAAGCAGATTCTGCTGCTGAGCCCAAAGTGATAATAGACACTGTTGTGGGCAATCATTTTTATGCTGTTAAGGCCTCAGCTTGCTGGGTCTGGAAACCTAAAGTTAAAATTTTAGATCATGTTCTCAGACACAGCAGTGCACCAATGGAGTTAAAGAAATTTGATTACCATGATGCACAAGGCAGATCCAAGTCAGTAATGGCTTGGGTCACAAAGAGAAACTAATTCTCTTACTTTTTGTGCAGGGCAATCTACAAAAGGAGCTAAAGGATAAATGCATTTTTGATAGTGGATGCTCTTCACACATGACTAGAGACCAAAGCAACCTGGAAGATTTTCAAGCTTTGGATGGTGGATATGTTGCCTTTGGGAATGACCCCAAAGGAGGTAAAATTGTTGGAAAGGGTACTATAAGAACAGGCAATTTGGATTTTGATAAAGTGTATTTGGTCAATGGACTTAAATTCAATCTTTTTAGTGTCTCAAAAATGTGTGACAAAACGAATTTTGTTCTTTTTACAGACACTGAGTGTCTTGTCTTATCTCCTGACTACAAGCTGCCTGATGATAAATTAGTGCAACTTAGAGTCCCTAGAAAAGACAATATATACATTGTGGACATAAAGAACATCCTTCCCAAAAGAGATTTAACTTGTCTGTTTGCCAAAGCCACAATTGATGAATCCAAACTTTGTCATAGAAGATTGGGCCATTTGAATTTCAAAACAATAAATAAACTGGTCAAGGGCAACCTTGTTAGAGGTTTACCTTCAAAAATTTTTGAAAATCCTGAAACCTGTGTTGCTTGTTAGATGGGAAAGCAACATAGAGCTTCTTGTAAGTCCAAAGTGGTGAAATCTATTTCTGAGCCCTTGCATAAGTTACACATGGATCTATTTGGACCAACTTTTGTGAAAAGCTTGAATAAAAAGATGTATTGCTTAGCTTTCACTGATGATTTTAGCAGATTTACTTGGGTATTCTTTCTAGGAACTAAGGATGAGACCTCTAATATTCTTAAGGCCTTCATAACTAGAATAGAAAACCTAGTTAATCACAAAGTTAAGATAATCAGATGTGAAAATGGAACTGAATTTAAGAATAGTGTGATGAATCAGTTATGTGAGGAAAAAGGTATATTAAGACAGTTTAGTGTAGCTAGAACTCCTCAGCAAAATGGTGTAGCTGAGAGGAGGAATAGGACACTAATTGAGGCAGCTAGGACTATGTTGTCAGAGTCAAAATTACCCACTACCTTTTGGGCTGAAGCAGTGAATAGTGCATGCTTTGTGCAAAATAGGAGTAAGGTAGTTAAGCCTCATAACAAGACCCCTTATGAATTGTTTCATGGTAGGAAACCTATGATAGATTTCTTGAAACCATTTGGGTGTCCTGTCACTATCTTAAATACCGTTGACTCACTAGGCAAGTTTGATGAGAAAGCAGACAAAGGTTACTTTGTTGGATACTCTACAAATAGTAAGGCTTTTAGGGTATTCAATCAAAGGACTAGGCATGTGGAAGAAAACTTACGTGTTAGGTTTAGTGAAACCACACCTAGTGTTGCTGGAAAAGGACCTGAATGGCTATTTGATATTGATTCTTTGACTAAGTCCATGAATTATGAGCCGGTGTTAGCAGGTTCAACTAACATGTCTGCAGGTACACAAGCTAACCCTAATGCAGGTACACAAGCTAACGATGATGAATCTGCAAAGGAGTTTGTCTTGATTGAGAGATGGAAGATTGATCAGCTTTTCACACCAAAAGAAAGCAAGAGTTCAAAGAATGATGATGTTCATGAAGGAGTACCAATGGATGATGCAGAAGGTGGTGATAAACCTTCAAATGATGGCAAGAATGATGATGAAGTAAGGCATGAGAGGTCAGCAGATCAAGGAAGCCAAGGAACTAAAACTAGCAGCAGTACTTTTCATTCTGCTGCTAAGACAAAATATTATGCTGCTACGCCTAGCAGTAGTACAGAACAATCTGCTGCTAAGCCTAGTGGGTCTGCTGCTGTGCCCAAGTCTTCTATTGCTGACAAAGATGGAAATTTCTTTGATGATTCTTCTGATGAGATGCCTGAATTAGAGGGAGTGTATGAAGACACTGATGATGAAGTTGTGGATGTATTTGGAGCTGGAGCTGATTTGTCAAATATGGAGACACATATACCTGTTAGTCCTACTCCAACAACTAGGATACATAAGAATCATCCAAAAGAGCAGATAATTGGTGATGTTCAATCTGCTGTCAGACCAGAAGTAAAACAAAGTGGTTAAGTGATTTGCTTCATCAAGGATTGATAATGCTCAAATCTAACATATTTTTAGAAGCGTTATCATGATTTTTGTGCATGTTATTTGGCTAAAATCATATGCTTTTGTTGCTAAATCGTATAAAAGTGTGTATGCTAGTTCATTTGTAGCCAAGTACAGGAAAACTAAGAAAAAGACGAAAAAATGATCAATAAACGAAGATTTATGCATGTACGAAGAATTCCCGACAAATGAGAGTCTCTTGGAATATATTCTAGATGATAAAGTTATGAAGTTGTCACTCCAAAGACTCAAGATTAAAGTACAAGAAGGGAAACGAGAAAAGAAATGAAGTAAAGAAGCTAAAACGAAGAATTATGGAAGACTCGTTGTTCCCGACATACCTTCACCATTTTGGCTATAACTTGAGCATACGAACTCGGATTTAGTTGATTCAAGCGGCAACGGAAAGCTAAGAGAAAGATCTACAACTTTGGTCTTTATCAATTCTGGCCAGAAGGCTCCATCCGATCGGTAGGAGCCTGCATCCGATTCGGATGGAGCAAAGTTGTCAACACCGAGAGCTCCAACCGATCGGTATTGCCCCGCATCCGATCGGTTGGCTGAATCTGACTTTCTCAAGTTATTTTTAATGCTTATTTAAGTGCCATTAAGCCCCATGTCCGATCACTTGCCCCTAATAACATCTAAACCTGCTACTTTATGACACTTAGTGCCCAAGTTTCATACTTAGAGGCTAAGGGTTGATCTCTACTACATATAGGAGTGCTTAGGCATGGATTTAAGGGTGAAATTCTAGCCTCCACCCTTAAGGACGAATTTTCACCAACTATTATCAACCCCAAAAGACCACAAACCTCTGCCATTTCCAGAAGTAGTGCTCAAGTGCTAAAGAAAGTGTTCGGGTGTGATTTTCCGGCTTGGTTAGAAGTTGTAGTTGATTGGAGGCTTGAAGGTTGCTATAATCCTTCACCTTTACCTATTGTAATTGATACCTTGGGTAAACTCTTGTTACTTTTATGATGTTGAATTCTATTATTCATGTTGAACTTTGGTTATTGATTAATCTTGACATGGAATAGTTTTGTTTACTTGTTTGGATATTATGATAATTTGTGATATTAGGATGTTTGGATATTTGTAGTGTTTGTTTGGATTATGATGATAACATCATATTTGGTTAAATTGGAACTTGTCTTATTTATTGTTTTGATTAATTATTGTTGGGTCTATATGTCGAAAGGATTCTCAATAGTGGTTGATTTCAATTCATTAGTCGACGAATGTTTTGGTCTTGTACTTTGTGACGATTGTATGAGAAACTTAATAAACATAACAAGTAAAGGTTTAATTTGGATTAAAGGTCGAAAGGCATCTTTTGAATATGTGTTCTAATCATTATCTTTCAAGTAAATGGAACTTCACAAATTGATGACATCAAAGTTATGGGTCAAAAGAACTCTTTGTTTGTTGTTGGTTTAGGCATGAGTTTTATGACATGACCAATTGATTAAAGCTTATGTATATTTGATTTATAAAACACTAGACTATTATAATTGGTTCTATAGGTCGAAAGGATTACCAATGATAATATGATTTCCAAACTAACCATCCTAAAACTAGTAAAGGCTTACACCAAGTTCTTACTAATTTATTATAAGGCTTACACCAAGTTCTTACTAACTTATTATCATTGCCAAACATGTATGTTCTTTGTGTGCTTGTTCTCATATTGCTTTTCTTGTTGGTTTGATCCGTGACAATCATAACCATCAACTTGTTACTTGCTTAAACAAACAAACGACACTTGAGTGCAACCAAGTCTCTTGGGACGACCTTGACTTACCAACCCCTATACTACATACGACTAGGGTATACTTGCCCGAATGTGTTCCTAGTTAATCGGTAATTCTTGTTTATAAATTTAAAACCTAGTGCGAACGCATCAAGTTTTTGGCGCCGTTGCCGGGGATTTGGTTTTGCATTCTCTTGTTTGTTTGCTTGTTGATCTTGCGTGATCCTTTGATTGATTGATTGAATTGAATTCTTGTTGAATTGCTTGTTTGCTTGTTTGCTCATGATAATTGTTTAATTGCCTCCCTTGCGTTTTGCTTCAAAAATCTCTTAATTCTCATATTTGCTTAATGATCTTGGCATCAAAATCAAGTGTTTTGGTGTTGGGATTTGGTTTCATGTGTTCTAAAAATACTCATTTAAATGTTTGCTTTATAAGTGTGCTCGAAATTGCTTGCGAAAAAACCACCAAAAATGACCAGAATCATCTAGCCGATCGGATGGCAACTCCAACCGTTCGGCTGGACCACCCAAACCATCTCAACCGATCGGTCACCACCCGTAACCGATTCGGTTGGAGGCTTCTGTCCCATTTTTTTTTTCTTTTCTTAAGTTTTTGTTCTTCTTGTTTTGTGAGTTTTATGTTTTATATGTTGTGTGATCTCTTGCACGTTTTTGTGTTTATTTCTGTTTTAAGTGTCGTTTTATGTTCTTGGTGCTCTTCTAGTATATATGTGTTTATGTGTTTTACTTGTGTTTATTTTCGTGTTCGTTACGTTATGCGTTCCTGTTTTATTTTGTCAATAAAAAGTTTTAAGTAAAACTTGTTTTCATAAAAAAAAATAATAATATATATATATATATATATATATATATATATATATATATATATATATATATATATATATATATATATATATATATATATATATTATATATATATATATTGGTTCTTGGAAAAAATCCACTTTGGTAGAAAAGTGAGAAAATAGTGCAAATCACCCTCTCCTTCCCCTCCTTTTTTTCACACCAAACTACAGGGACCTTATTATATTTTCCTCCATTCTTTAAGGGAGGTTTTGTACATTCGCACCCTACCCCCCACTCCCCCCCCCCCCCCCGGGGAAAAAAAATCCCGCCAAAAAAAAAATTTTTTTGGGGCAAAAAAATATTTTTTTTCCCGCCAAAATTTTATAACTGTGATGCACCTTTTTATTTTGGTGCATCACAGTTATAAAATTTAGTTTATAACTATGATGCACCAAATTTTATAACTGTGATGCACCAAAATAAAAATGTGTTTTTTGGGGTCCAAAATTTTTTTTTTTCCAGGCCAAAATTTTATAACTATGATGCACCTTTTTATTTTGGTGCATCGCAGTTATAAATTTTGGTTTATCATAGTTATAACTAAAATTTATAACTGTGATGCACTAAAATAAAAAGGTGCATCATAGTTATAAAATTTTGGGGGGAAAATTTTTTGCTCGGAAAAAAAAGTTTTTGCCCAAAAAAAATTTTTTTTTGGCGGAAAAAAATTTTTTTTTCCCGGGGGGGGGGGGGGGGGGGGGGGTTCAAAACTTACCCTGAAGTTTAAGATGTTTCAAATCCTACCCTATAACTTTTTTTCTCACTTTTCTATCTAATTACATTTTTCCCTAGAACCGGACCCTATATATATATATATATATATATATAACTGAATCGGATGGAGAACCATGCCGATCGGTTGGAGCTCTCGGTAAAAATTGGCCTAAAGGAAATCAACCTAACCGATCGGTTATATACCCTGACCGATCGGATGGATCTCTCGGTAAATATTTTTAAATTTTGTTAATTTCCAACCGATCGGTTAGAGCCTCTGACCGATCGGATGGAACAATCGGTAAATATAAAAAAAAAATGTTATTTTCATTTTTCGTATTTTGTTCTTGTGTGTTTGTGTTTAGATCGAATAAGTTAAATGTCTTTTGGTTTTTTGCAAGAGTATCATTTCTTTTATTTTACTTAAATTTGTTTTTATTTTAAATTTTGTTGATTTAGTACGTTGTGAATAAATAAGTACTTGTTTTAAAAATAAAAATATTTTGAACTTTGTGGGTATGTTCACTGGAAACCCTCACGAGACTTCACTCGTCCACTCGGGCCACCGAGTGGTTTAAAAGGCTTGTTGCATACGCTAAATGCAACCGTGATGCCTACGAAAGTGAGTTTTAGAATTTTACGCGTTTTTTTGTAGTTTAGTTTATTTTTGCAGATTTAATAAGCTCTTGGAGATTGGATTATTGGTGATAGTATACTTGGTGTGGAGATGTTTTGTTGAACGAGAAATCGCGATGGAACTCTATATGATAAGATGCTAAACAAATGATAGCATAAGCTTACGCGATTTCTTGGCCCGGGAAGTTTCGTTTCTCTTGGACTATTTATTTATTTATTTTCCCAATTTTACATGCTTTGAAGTTTAATTTTCACATTGAGTATAATGCTTAACTTAAGTGTGGGGGAAAGTTAGATAGTGGAAACGAAACTACTTTTCAAATTTATAATTTTTGGGGCCAAATTAAAATTTTGTATACTTGTTTGCCCTTATGATCTAATTGTTTTCATGCTTTTAGGATAATATATTAGAATAACTGGATCAATCCACTGGTGAAATCTGTAATTTTGAAAAATTTGAGATGTGTCCCGATTAATATTGAAATCCATTCTGGGATCGATAACATTTGCTAACACATATTATAGCCCTTACCACTAATATGTGAGGACTTGAGCATGTTCATATAAATAGCATACATCTTTTATGCTTGGATCTTTTGATATGAGTGTGCCGGTGATTTTATTTATTCTAGAACTTGTACTTGTAAATCATTACCAAACCGCAGAAAGATCGCATTCGTGTGATATAAGTGTATTCGTGTGATAAAGAGACACCTTAGGAATAAAACCAAATGGCCTTCCGTTTACATCTAATGATATATTAGCTAGCTACACTGGCTAGTTAACTACCCATATGACCCATTTGTTAGCGTTTATCCTTAGCGCTAGATACCCCTAGTTAAACCCTCCGAAAAAATCCTTTTCATTTTTGATTAAATCCATAAATATACAAAAAAAAAAAAAAAAAAAAAAAAAGATTTTACACTTTAAACCTTAGCCTAACCCTTTGTCAAAGTCTAAATGGTGGGTTGCTAGTTGCTTGGTATGTTGGATTGTTTTTGATGATTAATAGTTTGGTTACACTTCATTATTTAAATGTGCCACTCCGACAAAGATGAAGGTGCGCAACTTCGTGTTTTGTATTTTTGTGGTGTATGCTTATACGAAGTGTGGGGGAGATGTTATGTAGGAAAGGAGAATGAATAAATATATATATATATATATATATATATATATATATATTATATATATATATATATATATATATATATATATATATATATATATATATATATATGTGTGTGTGTGTGTGTGTGTGTGTGTGTGTGTGTGTGTGTGTGTGTGTGTGTGTGTGATGACAATTATAGCCAATGTGATATATTATTGTTATGAAGATGAAAGAAGATGAAGTATGTTTGAGATATCGATTAGCCAATGTGCTAAGACGTGATATATATATGTATTTGGTGATCGATATGTGAAGAAGAGAAGATTGTAACTATAATCATTTACGGGTTTGCGGTTTGTTCGGTAACTAGCAACAATGGGACTTAGACTTGATTTTATTTTTCTTTTAAAACCAATTTCATAAATACTCCCATGCCTTATCCCTACCCTTACCAAATTACTTTATTCGTTGTTAGCTTTCGAGCATCCGGATATAGTGATGGTTTTGTGAAAATATGTAGTGCATGGATATTTTAGTGACCATCCGGTTTTTGAATAGTTGAAAAACGCGACAGCGATCTAGTGCGTATTTAGGCAACCATCCGTTATGCAAATAACGTTGCCAGCGAACCAAGATACAATCTAGGGACCATCCGTTGCTTAGCTAGTCAAGAATTCGTTGCTAACGATCTATTATATTCTTGTATGAAATATTTGCACATTAGCCAAGTACCCTTAACCATAAACCCGAATAAAAGACCTCTTTAGATGTTTACACTTTGTGTTTACGCCACGTCGGTGGAGTTTTGTTTCTTGTACAAGCCTATGGTAATAAACGGATCATGACTGAGCAATGAGTGTGATTTCTCTTATATATACTCCACTACCTAAATAAATGAGTGATTGAGTGAATTATACTTCGTTTCTTTTTCGTGAGGTGTTTAGAAATGTTACTCAAGCAAGAAAATCTTCATACATCTCGGTTTTTCACCATAACGCTTAAAAATGATGAATCGTATCTTGTACTTGTACTTGGTAGATTTGCATCATAATTTTTATAATCATTTTCATGCACCATGTGGGATCTATTTTTCTTAATATTTGCTTGAGGGCAAGCAAAGTTCAAGTGTGGGGGATATGATAACGCTCAAATCTAACATGTTTTTAGAAGTGTTATCATGGTTTTTGTGCATGTTATTTGGCTAAAATCATATGCTTTTGTTGCTTAATCGTATAAAAGTGTGTATGCTAGTTCATTTGTAGCCAAGTACAGGAAAACGAAGAAAAAGACGAAAAAAACGATCAATAAACGAAGATTTATGCATGTACGAAGAATTCCCAACAAATGAGAGTCTCTTGGAATATATTCGAGATGATAAAGTTATGAAGTTGTCACTCCAAAGACTCAAGATTAAAGTACAAGAAGGGAAACGAAAAAAGAAATGAAGAAAAGAAGCTAAAACGAAGAATTATGGAAGACTCGTTGTTCCCGACACACCTTCACCATTTTGGCCATAACTTGAGCATACGAACTCCGATTTAGTTGATTCAAGCGGCCACGGAAAGCTAAGAGAAAGATCTACAACTTTGGTCTTTATCAATTCTGGCCAGAAGGCTCCATCCGATCGGTAGGAGCCCGCATCCGATTCGGATGGAGCAAAGTTGTCAACACCGAGAGCTCCAACCGATCGGTATTGCCCCGCATCCGATCGGTTGGCTGAATCTGACTTCTCCAAGTTATTTTTAATGCTTATTTAAGTGCCATTAAGCCCCATGTCTGATCACTTGCCCCTAATAACTCCTAAACCTGCTACTTTATGACACTTAGTGCCCAAGTTTCATACTTAGAGGCTAAGGGTTGATCTCTACTACATATAGGAGTGCTTAGGCTTGGTTTTAAGTGTGAAATTCTAGCCTCCACCCTTAAGGACGAATTTTCACCAACTATTATCAACCGCAAAAGACCATAAACCTCTGCCATTTCTAGAAGTAGTGCTCAAGTGCTAAAGAAAGTGTTCGGGTGTGATTTTCCGGCTTGGTTAGAAGTTGTAGTTGATTGGAGGCTTGAAGGTTGCTATAATCCTTCACCTTTACCTATTGTAATTGATACCTTGGGTAAACTCTTGTTACTTTTATGATGTTGAATTCTATTATTCATGTTGAACTTTGGTTATTGATTAATCTTGACATGGAATAGTTTTGTTTACTTGTTTGGATATTATGATAATTTGTGATATTAGGATGTTTGGATATTTGTAGTGTTTGTTTGGATTATGATGATAACATCATATTTGGTTAAATTGGAAATTGTCTTGTTTATTGTTTTGATTAATTATTGTTGGGTCTATATGTTGAAAGGATTCTCAATAGTGGTTGATTTCAATTCATTATTCGACGAATGTTTTGGTCTTGTACTTTGTGACGATTGTATGAGAAACTTAATAAACATAACAAGTAAAGGTTTAATTTGGATTAAAGGTCGAAAGGCATCTTTTGAATATGTGTTCTAATCATTATCTTTCAAGTAAATGGAACTTCACAAATTGATGACATCAAAGTTATGGGTCGAAAGAACTCTTTGTTTGTTGTTGGTTTAGGCATGAGTTTTATGACATGACCAATTGATTAAAGCTTATGTATATTTGATTTATAAAACACTAGACTATTATAATTGGTTCTATAGGTCGAAAGGATTACCAATGATAATATGATTTCCAAAATAACCATCCTAAAACTAGTAAAGGCTTACACCAAGTTCTTACTAATTTATTATAAGGCTTACACCAAGTCCTTACTAACTTATTATCATTGCCAAACATGTATGTTCTTTGTGTGCTTGTTCTCATATTGCTTTTCTTGTTGGTTTGATCCGTGACAATCATAACCATCCACTTGTTACTTGCTTAAACAAACAAACGACACTTGAGTGCAACCAAGTCTCTTGGGACGACCTTGACTTACCAACCCCTATACTACATACGACTAGGGTATACTTGCCCGAATGTATTCCTAGTTAATCGGTAATTCTTGTTTATAAATCTAAAACCTAGTGCGAACGCATCAAGGATTATTTGCTCAATCTCTACATCAGAGGAATAGCCACAAAGATCTACAAAATTGCAAGTTTGCTTGTTTTCTGTCACAAGTGGAACCCAAGTCTACTCATAAAGCTATGCAAGATTCTAGTTGGGTTGAAGCTATGCAAGAGGAATTGTTGCAGTTCAAGCTTCAAGAAGTCTGGAAATTAGTTGATTTTCCTAATGGGAAGAGGGCAATTGGAACAAAATGGGTGTTTAGATGCAAGAGAGATGAAAGAGGAATTGTGGTCAGAAACAAAGCTAGATTGGTGGCTCAGGGATACACTCAAGAAGAAGGCATTGATTATGATGAGGTGTTTACTTCAGTAGCAAGAATAGAGGCAATCAGACTATTCTTGGCTTATGCTTCATTCAAGAACTTCCCAGTGTATCAGATGGATGTGAAAAGTGCTTTCTTGTATGGTAAGATTGATGAAGAAGTATATATGATGCAACCACCTGGTTTTGAAGACCCTAATTATCCTGATAGGGTTTATAGGGTGGAGAAAGCACTATATGGTTTACATCAGGCTCCAAGAGCTTGGTATGACACCTTGTCCAAATATTTGTTATCTAATGGCTTCAACAGGGGAACCATTGATAAGACATTGTTCATTAAGAAAGACAAAAATGATATTCTACTTGTCCAAGTTTATGTAGATGATATCATTTTTGGGTCTACAAACAAGGTGTTATGTGAAGAATTTGAGAAGCTCATGCATCATAGATTTGAGATGAGTTCTATGGGGGAACTCACCTTCTTTCTTGGGCTTCAAGTTAAACAGAAGTCAGATGGGATTTTCATCAGCCAAGACAAGTATGTGGCTGATATTTTGAAGAAATTTCACTTTACTGATGTCAAGCCAGCTAAGAAAACTATAGAGACCAACAAGCCTTTGCTCAAGGATGAAGATGGGGAAGAGGTTGATGTACATCTGTATAGATCAATGATTGGTTCATTGATGTATCTAACTGCTTCAAGGCCAGACATTATGTTTGTTGTGTGTGCTTGTGCCAGATTTCAAGTGTCCCCTAAAGTCTCACACTTGAATGCTGTTAAGAGGATTTTTAGGTACTTGAGGAGTCAACCTAAGTTGGGCCTTTGGTATCCTAAGGATTCAACTTTTGATCTGGTGGCATACTCAGATAGTGATTATGTTGGAGCAAGTATGGATAGAAAGTCAACCACTGGAGGATGTCAATACCTTGGACATAGGTTGATCTCTTGGCAATGTAAGAAAACAAACTGTGGTGGCAAATTCCACAACTGAAGCTGAGTATGTGGCTGCTTCTAGTTGCTGTGGACAAGTGCTCTGGATCCAAAACCAACTGCTGGATTATGGGTACAATTTTATGACCACCAAAATTTACATTGATAATAACAGCACAATGTGTATCATCAAAAATCCTGTTTTTCACTCTAAAACAAAGCATATAGAGATAAGACACCATTTTATTAGAGATTGTTATGAGAAAAAGCTTATTCAAATAGTTAAAATACATACTGACAATAATGTTGCAGATTTACTCACAAAAGGCTTTGATGTGGGTAGATTTCAATTTTTAGTTGCTAGTATAGGTATGATCAATCTTTGAAAAACCTTATCTCTATGTGTTTTTGTAAAAGTTTGTAAGGATTTGTGCTGTTATTGATCAAATAAGTTGTTTCTAGTCCTTGCTATGTCTGTATGTTGTCTGCTGCTAAGTTGGTTATTCTGCTGCTATGTATGTCTATGTCTTGTGATTATTGTGGAATATTCTTGTTTGTGTTTTGGTGGTTTTGGACTAATCTTTTGCAGGATAAGTCACAAGGGAATGACTGATTGATGAGAAAAAGATGTTTAGAATGTTCAGAGAACATTCTGCTGCTGGTTCAAAAGTTTCTGCTGCTAGGCATACCATTCTGCTGCTGAAGGTTATGCTGCTCAAGTTGAAACTATTGGATTCTGCTGCTTGGTTTGAAAGTGTAGGGACCATTTTGCAAATTGGCGCGAATAAAGCCCTAATTGGATCTAAACGGCATAAAAACCCAATTCGATCTCACCAATAACTTTGTGCGCCCAAAATTAAACCCCATTCAAACCCTAACACATCTTTATATCATCCGATCAAAAACCCCCAAAATCAAAACCCTAATTCACGATGACGAGACGCGAATACTCTGCCGACCACAATCAAATTGCATTTCTTCAAAAGGTCCCTGAATCCGAGGGTTTTACTGAAGTCATTAACTTTCTTAATGCATCACACATAAGGTATGCATTAACAGTGAATTCCACCATATATAAATCCCACATGAGAGAGTTTTGGTCTACTGTCAAGGCCGAAACTAAACATGGGGAAGAAAGATTAATTGCAATAGTCAATGAAGAAAGAATAGTTGTTACTGAGACATCTGTAAGAAGAATACTTCATCTTGCAGATGATGAGGCAACAACTTGTCTTCCTACTTCTACTATTTTTGAGGAACTTGAAAGAATTGGGTATGAGAAGAAAAATGATAAGTTAAAGTTTTTCAAAGGCCTTCTCTGCCCACACTGGAAATTCCTTCTTCACACCCTTTTACATTGTCTTAGCCCTAAAACAACTGGGTGGAATGAGTTCAGTACAACTCAAGCTTCAGCTTTGATTTGTCTGGCTACAGGCCAACCATTTAATTTTTCGGCTATGATTTTTGAAGGGTTGAAAAAGAATATTTTTGGCAAAGTTTTTATTTACCCAAGGTTTTTACAACTAATCATAAATAGTCAATTAAAAGAACCTTTGGAACATAGAGGGACTGAACCAAGTCCTAAATTAATCAGCAAAATGTTTTTTATTTAAGAAAAAATGGGACTGGTTTTTCTGGGAGAATAACTCCTTTGTCCCAACATATTTTAAACATTGCTGCTGCTCAGGGTGAAGAAGCTGAAAACCCCACAGCTTCCCATCACACACCCACTCCTGAACAATCCCAAGATGAATTTGAATCAACCCAAAAGACCCAATCACCTAGGCATTCACAACAAGAGGACATTGTGTTCCCTCAGACCAGTGTTAGTATGGAAGCAGATGAGGCTGCCACAGGTGTTGGAGGTGGCATGATGGGAGAGGCTGTCACTACTGTTTCCAACTTAGTAGTTGAACAGGACAGTGCTAACATACCTAAGACCTCAAACATGACAAACTCTAATGTTGAGAGTTCTTTTGAACTTGCAACAGGTGATAGAAACCCCCGTCACATGGCTAAAAAGGGGGATTCAGGTGATCAACCAAGGGTTGATACTGAGTTTAAGTCCAAAGATTCACCTCTCAGGGAAGGTTACACATCCCGAAGTGATGAGGACAGAGATGATACAAACAAATTGATGGATACTGATGTACAAAATGCCAATGCCCATGATACACCTCTCGGACCAGGTAATACAGGTCGACGTGTTGAGGCTAGTCTTGAAACTCCTAATGTTGAATTGATGGGTAAAACTAATGTACACAATGCTAAATCCAGTGATCAACCTCTCGGGTCAGGTAACACAGACCGAAGTTGTGAGGATATTCTGAAACAATTGAATGAATTGATGGCTCATTGTACAAAATTGTCAAAGAAAGTAATTGATCTGAGGAATGAGCTAAAGATGGTAAAATCTTCTCATGGTGCTGAAATCAGAAGGCTCAAGCTAAGGGTTAGGAATCTTAAGGGGTTAAATAGATCAAGAACTTTCAAGCAGTCCAAACCTGGTTTGGGGGAGGATGCTCCCAAACAGGGGAGAAATGAAGACCATGGTTCAAGGAAAGAGAACAAGGGTCAAGGGGAGGTTGAGAAAAGAGTGGATGAAAATGTTGACGTAGACATGGACTCAGGAGAGAATGAGGAGTATGTGGTCAAGGACAAGTCTGGGAATGAGGTGGTTTTGGAAAATGTGGCTAGTCTTCAAGATGGAGATTCTGCTGCTGGCTCAGAGCATCCTACTGCTAGTATTGCTCATTCTGCTGCTGAGCCAGAGCAAGGTTCTCATGCTGTTGGAGTTGAGAAGAAGGACAAGGATGTTGTGCTTGTAGCTGGTGTTGAACATTCTGTTGCTGAGCAAGGAGATGAAGAGACAGATGATGATGCTCTTAGTTTGGCTCAAATGATGATTAATATGAAGAACAAAGTTCCCACACCAACAAAACAACAATCTAAACCAACACCCAAACCAACTACAACAAAGTCACTCCCAAAACCTACAAGAAAACCAGCAAAAGGAGTTGTCATTAAAGAACCTGTACCAATCCCAAAACCTGCACAACCAACTATTGCATCAACAGACAAAGGCAAAAGCATCTTAATTGAGGAACCCAAGCAGAAGTTCAAGTTTCTAGATGCTGCTGCAAAGGAACAACAATGTAAGTCTGATGCAGAAGTTGCAAGAGAATTGGAAGCCAAATGGAAAGCAGAAGAAGAAATGGAAAAGAAAAGGCAATTACAAGCAAATTGGGAGGTAGCCATGAAAGCTCAAAAGGAGGAAAGGGAAAGATATACTCCTAAAGAACAACAATGTGCTATTGATGATTTGCTGAGTGAATTTAGAAAGAAGCAGAGTCAAAAGAAAAGTGAGTATAAGAAGAAGAAGCCTTCAAGAGCTGAGGAGATCAATTACATGAAAGCTTATCTAAGGAATCAAGCTTACTGGAAAGCTAGCTCATTTAGAGGGATGACTAGAGCTGCTATTGAGAAGGCATATTTTGAGACTCATGCAAGAATCAATAAACCTGTTAAACCTTTGTCAGATGCTAAAGTTGCAAAGCTTACAAGACAAAAGACATCTAGATGGGCTTATATGAATCCAGAATCCAATATTGCAAAGTCTAAGGAAGTATCTAAAAGTGTTCAAGAGAAGGTGGATTCTGAGAAAGTAACTGAAGATGTGAAAGAAGAGGAAAAAGAAAGACCCAGTGTTGGTATTAAGAGAACTGGAGTTAGGAGAAAGTCTATTGGAAGGAAAAAGAAGATAAGGGTAGTTGTGACAAGTTCTGAGTCTGAAAGTGAAGGTACAAAGAAGAAAAGAACTAAGGTTGGGAAAGAATCATGTGTTGGTGAGCATGAATCTGAGGAGGAAACTGAGGAGGATAAAGCAAGAATAATGTCTCTCACAGCTTTTGCTCCACAAAAAGAACCTGAGGTATCAAATGCAGTTCCCTTAACAACTAAATATCCAATCATCTCTTATTCACACACAGTCAGGGATGGAAGTGAGGCATATTGGGAAATCAAGAGATCAAATGGCTTATATTATGGGTTTGTTAGATTTTCTCAGATGTTACATTACATGGATAGAGATGATGTGGTACAACTATGGAAACTGTATAAGGAAAACTATGGTGATAACAGACCAGAGGTGATATATGAAAGGATCAACTATTACTTTTTGAAGAATATGTTTGAGCCACAAGGTAGTGATCTTGAATGGAAAGAATTGTTAAATACCAAAATTCACAGATGGTATTTTTATCAATCTTGTGGAGTACATGAACTGGTTGGACAAGGTGTGATGGTTTACATGCTTGTAGAAAAAGATTATCCTTTGGATACAGCTGTTATCACTCAGATGTTAAAGCCTGGTAAGTTAAAGTTGCAAAAAGGGTTCTTCTCTGATGATCAAGCCTATCAACTTTTGAAGAAGTATGAAAAAGTGCTTAAATCTAAGTCTTCAAAGCAGAGCTAAGTGTTTGGAAGCATCCTCTTGGTGTTGATCTATGCTTAGAAGAAACTTACATATTTTGGAAGAAAATATCAAGTTTAGGGGAGGATTGTTGGGTTTGAAGATGCTGCTGCTTTGTATGTTATGCTGCTGCTCATGGAACTTAAGGAAAATACACTAAGTATGATTCTGCTGCTAAGGTTAAATCATTCTACTGCTAGTGTATACTTTCTACTGCTGGAGTTTATTCGATGAATGGTGAAATAAGCTAAGTGTCATTCTACTGCTAGCCTAAGAAGATTCTGCTGCTAGAGTAATGATTCTGCTGCTTATTAGATATGTATAGTTTGTTAAGATAATTATGGTAAAGATACGATTTGATATTATCTTGTATAGAAAGTTTTGTAACCGACTAGGACTCCTTAAGTCAATAAAAGGAGGATCTAGGGTTAGGGTTTAGAGTTGCTAGTACACGATTGTTAGCATACGTATTGTTTAGATCGCTTCAAGGTTATTTTGTAACCCTGTTACTTTTGAGTAACCGTATTTAATATATTGAAGTGTTTTGTGATAATTCGTTTGTGTTAATTCTTCTTAAGATTAATTACTAAATTCCGCATAGTGATTAATAGTTTATTCAAGAACAGTCTCTATACCTATTGTCTTAGATCCATATCTAAGATAATTAACAAGATCGATTAAGCTCAACTGGGATCAACATAGATTAACCACAATCCAAGTGTCCTACACAGACTGGACTTGGAGTGCTATTTGAGCTGGGCTCCTAAGTGGGCTGGACTTTACTTGTTCTGGCAATATACCAACGCGCGCACACAAGTCCATGAGGACTTAGTGTGTTCCTTGGCAACTTCGAACCTGGACTTCGACATTCATTAGCCTTGGAAATCTCAAGATTTGGTTCGTCTTGGGGTCGAGTACTACTCGACTCCTCATCCTGAGGATCTCATCGACATGTGAGGCAGTTGGCTTGGCATAACCGTTCCTCGTATCAACAAGGAGTGATCCAATACGCGTTGTGGGAATTTTTCTTAGGACAATGAAACATTTCTTAACACACCTTCGTGGTTTAGCTGAAAGTTTCTCAACTATGAATAGTCTATTAAGGTTCATATGAAGAATTGTATTCGACACTCTTTATGGGTTCGAATTGGGTAAATGAGGTTTCACCCCGATTGGGGTTCGACCTTGGGTCAAAAAGGGGATACATTCTAGACTTGAATCAATGGTATATCCCTCACTCTTATCACTCAATTTGGATTCTAAATTGTGTTATACTGGGAGAGTTGAGAAGTGAGTTCTCTTTGTCTCTTTTTGAGGTCTAACCCATGGCTAGCTGATGAAGCGAAAAGTGTACCGCTTTTAAGGGGTCATTTAAGCTTTAAATCGTATTTATTTGATCAAATATTGCCCTAAATCGTTCCTTTTGTCATTTTAGGTACTTTTGAGGAGAAATCTGGAAAAGGAGGCATTTTGGACGTTTTTGGAGCATAAAAGTGAAGAAAACGGCAAAGTCTCAAAAATCGGCTAGAAGTTACTCTTGACGGCGTCACAATTTATACTGGACGGCGTCATGCCTTGGCAAGAAAAGTTGGACGTGAAATTTACTCATGACGGGCCAGTGAAAATAGCATGTGAATTCTGACGGCGTCACGCTTTAACTTGATCGAGGGCGTCACGGCTTAAATCATAAGGGGACGGCGTCACGTTCATGGTTAGACGGCGTCAAGCCTTGATAAGCCAGAATGGATTTTTGAAGAGCTAAAGAGGGACGGCGTCAAGAAGGTCATCCGGGAACCCTAAAAGCGGCGAGGTGACGGCGTCACAATCCATAAGGTGACGCCGTCAGATCCAAAAATCTATATATAGTTTTCTAATTTTTTGTCATTAGGGAGAGCTTAGTGTGTGGAATTTTGGGAGAAAACCTTAAGACGATTTTAGCTACTTTTTCAGGGCTTTTTGCCTTGAGATCTTCCATGTTTCATTGAAAGATAAGTTATCAATTAATCATTCAATATGTCTATGTGTTGTTTGATTCTATCTTATTCTTATCTTTTGTTTAACATGTTAGGCTAAATTTATCTTGTGTTTGCTTAGATCTAATGAAACCTAGCTATTGATTATTGGTTATTAGTGTGTTGTTAGTTGTATTGGATGATTGTTTATCTATGTTAGGCTTAAGAAAACTGGCTAACTTCCTATTCGGTAACTTGCTTGAACGTCTTAAGAAACATGAACCAAACGCGTACTAAAGGTTTTTATGGTTGTATTTAATGCATAAGCGAATTCTAGTGATCCCATGTTAGGAGCTTCCTAGCCGGCTCGACATAGGAGTGAAGTAGGAGCTTGTAGAGTTGGGGAAGTAAGTACGCCACCCCACGAATGGTATTAAGGAATACACCCGTCATCCACGCAACTAATACACACTAATTAACCGGTAAAAGATAGTTAGGGAGTAAGGAAATCTAAGTAAACACATTTCTCTACACATAAGTTTCTCACCACATTTTCATTTCAGTTATTTTATTTTATTTGCATTCGTAGTAATTTGGGTTAGTTGACTAGCAACTAATTCCGCCCACTCCTTCAAACCCGAGATTTTACTTGCTTTCATAAAAACTATAAAAACATAAAAAGAATCTTCCTCAACCCTTAGACCTAATTAGAGTAGCCTTTCATACCTAACGAACACTATTCCCTGTGGAGAACGATCAATCCCCCGTACTTACCACTACACTATACTACATCGGTCAGGTACACTGCCTGGTGGGGTTGTAAGCCTCTTGAGATCCCTCGAGAGGTAAAACCTGTTGTAAGGTTACAAAACCACGCATCAAGTTTTTGGCACCGCTGCCGGGGAATAGTTATTGTTTAGGTTGAATTTTTATTTCTATTAGGTCTACTCACTAGATTCCTTTCTAGTGAGATTTTTGTTTTATTTTTCTAGGTTTTCTTTAGTCTATCTATTTTCTTTGTGCTTTTGTTCGTAACAGATTTTCATTAACTATTCAGTTTGCCATTATGGAAAACGCGAATCCACCCCTTACACCTGGCGAAATAGCTTTGTTGCGTAGCCAACTTGAGAATGAGATTAGTGAGCTCAGGGAGCTCAGTAGAATGATTGATATAGAGCTTGATTATGCCTTGAACAACTTAGGGACCGCCATATACTCAGATAATTACTTAGAACGTAATAATCTTACGGTTGATAAGTTGATTGAGAAAATTGAGGAAGTAAAGGTAGATCCTAGGTTGGATGATTGTTTCAATGAATACCCCACTAAGAAGGAGATTGCTTACTATAACAACCTAGTTGATAACCCTCGACCACCTTTTGCTAGAATTGACCCAAAGATTAAGAGAGGTGATCCCGGGAATGTGAAGATACCATGTATGATTGGGTACCAATACGTTGAGCATGCTTACATTGACTGTGAATCCCCAATCAACGTTATGTCCTCAGGCCTTTATAGCCAAATCATAAACACACCACTTGAGCCTAGGATGGACCCCAAGTGTCCAGGCGGAGTTTGCAACTTCGTTGGAAGGATTAAGGATATACATATCCTTGTTGGGAACTTTACCTTTATCACCAACTTCATGATTTTAGAAGATATGGCAAGTGTTGTTGACTGCCGCCTATCTCGCGTTGTGTTAGGTAAGCCATTTATCGAAGCATCCAATTTAAGGTATGACCGTTTGAAAGGCACGGTTCAGTTTTCTAATCACATAGATAGGATCACATATAGGATGCCTTATCGGGTTAATGAGTTTCGTTTTGTGCCTCGATTTGACATGGACAACATTGGTGCGATTGAGGACATCAATGAAGAGGATAAAGAAAAAGGCATGGACCATGTTTGGAATAAGAGAAGCCTTTATTATAAAGATTGCTTAAACCTTGGACCTAAATACAAAATTGATATGGAGGTTGTTAGGATGATTAGAGGGGCAATTGAGAAGCAAAACGGAAAAACGTAGACCCCGTGACTTAGAGTCTAGCTACAAGACTCGTTAATAAAGAAAAGCGCTTCTTGGGAGGCAACCCAAGCTATATTTGTTTTATTTGCTTTGTGTGTTTATTTATTTGTTTGTTTGATTTTATTTTCCGTATGTGTGTTTAATTTTTATTATTATTGATTCATGTTAAAAACTAATTTGTGAAAATGCTTTATTTTGTTTTTAACTTCGTCTTAACTACATATAAAGGTATTTTGCAAAAGATAAGTGTAAGGGAAATCTAAATCGGTTTATTAGAACACAAATGAACATGAATCATAATAATAATAAATTAGCATACATATTAGTATTTGTTTGAGTCAAATGCTTGTATCGAGTCATAATGATGTTTTGCAGGATTTCCAGGAAGTAAGGTAAAGGTTTTTCCAGAAATTTTCCGGAAACTTAAAATGAAAATTTTTGTCAGGTCATTTCTGACGGCGTCAGGGTTTATAACCTGACGGCGTCAGATTTAATTTCCAGAAATTTTTGAAAGTTTTGTTTTTAAAAAAAGTTTTTATTAAAATCTCCAACTTATAATCTCCAGGAATCTGCAAAATTATCATTCCACAAGCATTATATCCTTATATATAGATTTTTCCCGCCGATGTTATGCAGGTTTTCGTGTTTGTTTTCTCAGGTTTAACAGGTTATTTTGGACAAGGAAATGTTTTGAATCAAGCTTATGGCGATGCATTAGTCATGGAGCTTCAACATTCTCTTTGAAGGAAGATTTAACCGTGTAATTTCATTATCCACCGAGCGAATCAGGGGAGTATTTGATTTCATTCTTTTACTTTTTGCTTTTACATCTTATTATTTGAACATTGGGGACAATGTTCATCTTAAGTGTAAGGGGAGGGTAAAAGTACGATTAGAGAATACAATTGCGCTTGATGTTTGTTTGTTTAATAGTAGATGTGTAATAAAACTGAGATAAATACCTGTTAGGGTAATTTTAGTGCCAAATTTAAAATTTTTTACAACATATAGGAGTGAAACTTTGATCTTAATGAGCGTCTCACGGATAGGAGTTATATGACTAGCACAAAAAACCGTACCACTAAAAAATTTTCCACCCCCAAATATGTGAGGTTCACCCCTAGAATTGGTAGGAAAAGCATTTATGCTATGATGTGTGTACCGGTAGCACTTAGATTCTAGAACTTGCGTTAGGAACATTCCAAGGCCACAAGTGAGACTACATTCGTGTAGTTAGATTTACTACATGATAAGAGGCATTAGGATTAACCCATTGTTTTACACCTGTGTTTTTGTTATAATTACTTTGGCTACATTGGTCAAGTAATTCTCCCACACCCTTTGCGTTGTACTCATTTTTAGTACACGATACCCCTAGTACACCCCTCAGAGCCTATCTTTTCGTTTCGACCTTTAAGCATTTTACTTAAAGGAAGAATTTGTTACACCCCGCTTAAATGTACACCCAAATCGCCTTAGCCTACCTTGTATGCACTCATTTTTAGTGCATTATTGTTACAACATTTGTTTAAACCCAAGTTAATTATCTAGTTGATTACATGGTTGCTAAGTCGAGTCATATCCTTGTACATATTGTTTTGGGACGATTGGGACTCATGGGTAAAGTACTAGTGTAATGGAGTAATGGAGAAGAACATCATTTATTACCCCCATATGTCCCCCCCCCCCATATGTGCTAAATGTTTTAAAAGTACTCCAAGTTTTTCAATTATCTTAATTCGAGTCATTAGATTAGTATTTGTAAAGTTATGTAAAAATTCAAGTGTAAGGGGAATGCAACGCCCCTATGATGTATTATTTTGGATGGTAGGGTAAAAGTGTATGCAAAAAAAAAAAAAAAAAAAAAAAAAAAAAAAAAAAAAAAAAATTCAAGAAAAACACAAAAAAAATGAGAAAATGAAAAATAGAAAAAACATACGGACTACCATCCCGTTTCATTTTATGTTTGTTTTATATTTTTGTTATTTTGTTATTTCATTTCTAGCTTAAGATCGAGTCTAGTCTTGGCTTAGCAACATTGTATAGTACATGTAATTGATCAAGATCTTTAACTCGCCACCAGTAAAATATCCTTTATCCAACAAAACCGTGTTTTCCTTTTCCCTACACCTAACGTTATAACCCATTTAAAAGCCCTCTTTGATAGTTTATCTTTGGTGCTTACGCCTAGTGGAGGAGGTTTTCGATCCTTTCCCAAGCCTATGGTAATCTATTTGCTATGACAGGTAGTGAGAGATATTATCCGTTTTCATTTATGAGATTTATTTTGATGACACTTGAGAGATGTGAGTATCTAAACACTACTTGTGAGGTGCTAGTTTGTAATCTCCGTGCTTATTATGATTAAAGTGGAACGAATATTTGTTGTAATTACTTTTATGTTTGCGTTAAATGACCCCTAACTTGTATTTTGATTAGAGTAAAAGCACATTTGCTTGAGGACAAGCAAATCTCAAGTGTAAGGGTATTTGATGAAGCGAAAAGTGTACCGCTTTTAAGGGGTCATTTAAGCTTTAAATCGTATTTATTTGATCAAATATTACCCTAAATCGTTCCTTTTGTCATTTTAGGTACTTTTGAGGAGAAATCTGGAAAAGGAGGCATTTTGGACGTTTTTGGAGCATAAAAGTGAAGAAAACGGCAAAGTCTCAAAAATCGGCTAGAAGTTACTCTTGACGGCGTCACAATTTATACTGGACGGCGTCATGCCTTGGCAAGAAAAGTTGGACGTGAAATTTACTCATGACGGGCCAGTGAAAATAGCATGTGAATTCTGACGGCGTCACGCTTTAACTTGATCGAGGGCGTCACGGCTTAAATCATAAGGGGACGGCGTCACGTTCATGGTTAGACGGCGTCAAGCCTTGATAAGCCAGAATGGATTTTTGAAGAGCTAAAGAGGGACGGCGTCAAGAAGGTCATCCGGGAACCCTAAAAGCGGCGAGGTGACGGCATCACAATCCATAAGGTGACGCCGTCAGATCCAAAAATCTATATATAGTTTTCTAATTTTTTGTCATTAGGGAGAGCTTAGTGTGTGGAATTTTGGGAGAAAACCCTAAGACGATTTTAGCTACTTTTTCAGGGCTTTTTGCCTTGAGATCTTCCATGTTTCATTGAAAGATAAGTTATCAATTAATCATTCAATATGTCTATGTGTTGTTTGATTCTATCTTATTCTTATCTTTTGTTTAACATGTTAGGCTAAATTTATCTTGTGTTTGCTTAGATCTAATGAAACCTAGCTATTGATTATTGGTTGTTAGTGTGTTGTTAGTTGTATTGGATGATTGTTTATCTATGTTAGGCTTAAGAAAACTGGCTAACTTCCTATTCGGTAACTTGCTTGAACGTCTTAAGAAACATGAACCAAACGCGTACTAAAGGTTTTTATGGTTGTATTTAATGCATAAGCGAATTCTAGTGATCCCATGTTAGGAGCTTCCTAGCCGGCTCGACATAGGAGTGAAGTAGGAGCTTGTAGAGTTGGGGAAGTAAGTACGCCACCCCACGAATGGTATTAAGGAATACACCCGTCATCCACGCAACTAATACACACTAATTAACCGGTAAAAGATAGTTAGGGAGTAAGGAAATCTAAGTAAACACATTTCTCTACACATAAGTTTCTCACCACATTTTCATTTCAGTTATTTTATTTTATTTGCATTCGTAGTAATTTGGGTTAGTTGACTAGCAACTAATTCCGCCCACTCCTTCAAACCCGAGATTTTACTTGCTTTCATAAAAACTATAAAAACATAAAAAGAATCTTCCTCAACCCTTAGACCTAATTAGAGTAGCCTTTCATACCTAACGAACACTATTCCCTGTGGAGAACGATCAATCCCCCGTACTTACCACTACACTATACTACATCGGTCAGGTACACTGCCTGGTGGGGTTGTAAGCCTCTTGAGATCCCTCGAGAGGTAAAACCTGTTGTAAGGTTACAAAACCACGCATCACTAGCTTACCACCATGGTGGCTGCCTGGGGTGGGTTTGATTTGGCAAGAATCTCGACCCAAACCTCCCCTGCTGAGGGTGGTTTTCCTTGGCCTAAGATCACCACTACACACCCTGCTTGGGTGTTTCTATTCGAACTAATGGGTGACCGAAATTTCCTTTCAACCGAGACAACATCTCTAAACCAAAAGGGTTGGTCATTTCGAATGGTTCTAGTACACAATCCCTTCAACAAACAATCATTTGGCTTATTTCGATTCATTAACCTAAGGACTCCTTGGATTCGTTCGACCTAAGAATGTAATTTCAACAACCACAACGATTTCTAGATTTACTTAAGGTTCTATGCCACAAGAAACAACAACAACAACATCTAAAACTCTTGACAACAAAAATAATTCAGACAACTTAAATCATTATCATTCGATCTAAAATCAATAAATCAATTCGAAATAACAAGAATGAATCTGAAAGAATCGAATACAGAGTTGTTTATACCCTTACAATGATTCGAACGAGAGGTGATGAACTCAGAAAACTCGAACAAGATCCAAATCCGAAACCAAGTTATCCCAAATCGAACCACAACCACAATCACTTCCAGTCAATTGCTTTCCTTCGAACACCTTTGTTTCTCTCGGAACTTTTGAGTATAAGTGGTGGTGTGAGAGTAACTCCATGTCCACTTTCGGATTTGGGAGAGGAAAATTTCCATTCGAGTGATACTTCCTCATCTTGTGTAGTTTTTCTAGGGTTGACTTGAGGGGAAATCGATACAATGAAAGGGATGGTCATTGCTTAGATCGAAAAGAAGAGGTGTACAGAAGAGTGGGATGGAGATAGATCACATATTATTTTGGGATGGGGAGCGGCGGACAAGAACCAGGGGAAGAAGAAAATTGTTATTGGGTTTGGTGTGAGTGGGGTTTTATTATAATGTTTATACGGTTTGGATTTAATTAAGGAATGGGTGAATTATACCCCGCGTCCCGCTGAACTGAGTTAAATTCGGGTTTTCCCGGAACCGATATGAATATGGATGAATGGATTTTTAGGGACGTTTTTATAAAACCTAAATGAATTTAGAGTTTGTGAATTCAAAATAATTTCTGAGTTTTAAATTTGTTACTGATGTGACATCGGTATGCGTGTGGTTTCGTTTTGATTGAAAATGAGATAACCTCCCATTTTTACTACATTATAATTTGTAAATGTGAGGTTGGGGAAAATTCACTGTTCTTGGTGAGATTTATTAATTTTGGTGGGTTACGGTGTGACACTGTGTGCGGGTCTGTTTTCCCGTGATAATTATGAAATCATATAAATTGCCTAGTTTAGTGACATAGTCATAATAAATTGACAGTTATTATTTAAATACTAGTGGGAAAATTACCATTTGTCACATCCTCCCCGTCTTAGGAACGAAAACCGTCCTCGGTTTTCACTTAGGGTTATCTGATGGATTTGAGAAAAGATGCGGGTATCTACGCTTGATCTCATCCTCCCGTTCCCACATGTATTCGGGACCTCTTCGGGAGTTCCAACGGACTTTGACGATAGGGATACGGCTTTGCTTTAGCCGTTTGATTTCCCGATCCATTATTTCAACAGGTTCCTCAACGAAATTTAACCTTTCGTCTACCTGAATTTCTTCCAGAGGAATGGCAATCGTCTCGTCAGAGAGACATTTCTTTAGATTGCTCACGTGAAACACGTTGTGTACGGAGCTGAGTTCTTGTGGTAACTCAAGTCAATAAGCTACGAGTCCAATTCTCGTGAGAATTTTGAAAGGTCCTATATATCGTGGGTTTAGCTTTCCACGCTTTCCAAACCGGATCACGCCTTTTCATGGCGATACTTTCAACATAACACGATCCCCAACTTGAAACTCAAGTGGTTTTCGTCTTTTGTTGGCATAGCTTTTCTGACAGTCTCGAGCCGCCTGCATCCGACTCTTGATCTGTACAATCTTTTCTGTAGTCTCTTGTAGTAACTCGGGACCGGTGAGCTGACTTTCTCCGACTTCAGCCCAACATATTGGGGATCTGCACTTTCTGCCATACAGTGCCTCATAGGGTGCAGCTTTGATGCTGGTGTGATAACTATTATTGTAAGAAAATTCGGCCAACAGCAGATATCTATCCCAGCCGTTCCCAAAGTCTATCACACATGCTCTCAGCATATCTTCTAGAATTTGGATGGTTCTTTTACTTTGACCATCTGTCTGAGGATGATATGCAGTGCTCATATCAAGGTCGGTTCCTAAGGCATCTTGTAGAGATCTCCAAAAATTTGACGTAAAATGACTATCTCTGTCGGAGATGATGGAAAGTAGGACTCCATGTCGAGCAACTATTTCCTTCACGTATAGTCGCGCAAGCTTGTCCATGCTGTCGTTTTCCTTGATGGGTAGGAAGTGGGCGGATTTGGTAAGACGATCAACGATTACCCAGATGGTGTCATAACCGCTTGACGTCCTCGGTAGCTTGGTGATGAAGTCCATCGTTATACGTTCCCATTTCCACTCGGGGATTTCAGGTTGTACGAGTAAACCTGACGGTCTCTGATGTTCAGCTTTGACCTTTGAACATGTTAGACATTTACTAACGTAAGTTGCAATGTCAGCTTTCATATTGGGCCACCAATATAGCTTTTTCAGATCAAGATACATCTTGTCGGCTCCTGGATGGATGAAATATTTTGATTTGTGGGATTCGTGCATGATGAGGTCTCGTATACCTCCATAGAGTGGGATCCAACTCCTGTCCTTGTAACAAAATGTTCCATCTGCTTTCTTCACGAACCCATTTTCGCTTTCAGGCATTCCATAAATTTTCTCGTTAGGCCTGTTTTCTTCTTTAAGAGCCTCGGCCTGAGCTTCACGAATTCTCGATGGGAGTGGTGAGACAATTGTCATTCCCAATGATCGTACTCTTAGAGGTTTTGGTCTCTCCTTTCGGCTAAGTGCATCCGCTACCACGTTTGCTTTGCCTGGGTGGTATCGAATTTCACAGTCATAGTCACTGAGCAATTCTAACCATCGGCGTTGCCTCATATTAGGTTCCTTCTGATCAAGAATATGTTGCAAACTTTTGTGGTCGGTGTAAACTACGCACTTGGTGCCGTAAAGGTAGTGTCTCCAGATTCTGAGAGCAAACACTACTGACCCCAGTTCTAGGTCGTGGGTAGTGTAATTCTTCTCGTGGGTTTTCAATTGTCGTGAGGCGTAAGCTATCACCTTTTCTTGCTGCATCAACACAGCTCCTATCCCTTTGTGTGAGGCGTCACAGTAGACTACAAAGTCCTCACTGCCTTCAGGTAGGGCTAAGATAGGTGCGCTACACAACTTATCCTTGAGAAGTTGAAAAGCTTCTTCTGCATTTTCTCTCCAAGCCAAATTTCTCATTTTTCTGGGTCAGCTTAGTCAGAGACTTCGCTATTTTCGAGAATCCTTCAATAAATCTTTTGTAGTACCCTGCGAGTCCTAAAAATTGGCGTATTTCAGTGGGAGTCATGGGTGTCGCCCAATCCTTTATCGACTCAATCTTCGCAGGATCTACATGAATACCTTGTCTATCGATTACGTGACCTAAGAATTGAACTGTTGGTATCCAAAACTCGCACTTGCAAAACTTGGCATATAACTCTTCCTTCTTCAACAGCTCTAAGATTAGCCTAAGGTGTTCTTCGTGCTCCTTTTCACTCTTAGAGTATATCAATATGTCGTCGATGAAGACGATCACGAACTTGTCTAAGTACGGCTTACACACCCGATTCATGAGGTCCATGAATACTGCTGGTGCATTGGTTAAGCCAAAAGGCATAACCTGAAACTCGTAGTGGCCGTAACGAGTTCTAAAGGCCGTCTTCGGGATATCTTCTTCCCGAACTCTAAGCTGGTGCTAACCGGATCTTAAGTCGATTTTCGAATAGACGCACGATCCTTGGAGTTGATCGAACAGATCATCGATTCTAGAGAGTGGGTATCGGTTTTTGATAGTTAATTTGTTGATTTCCCGGTAGTCGATGCACATTCGGAAAGATCCATCTTTCTTTTTGACGAACAGTACTGGAACTCCCTAGGGCGAGGAACTTGGTTTGATGAATCCTTTCTTATAGAGTTCTGACAATTGTTCAGATAACTCCTGCAGTTCCGTTGGAGCTGATCGGTAAGGTGCTCGTGCCACGGGTGCGGCACCGGGCACTAAGTCGATCCGAAATTCGACCTATCAGATTGGCGGGAGTCCGGGTAAGTCTTCAGGGAAGACTTCTGGAAAATCTCTTACGATTGGCACATCTTCCAATCGTTTTCCTTCCGGCTCCTTTTCTTCTCTTTTCCGGAAACCTGTGCTAAGAAGAGAAGACATCCTTTCTCAAGATGTTTTTGGACCTTCGTTTAAGAGATAACGTTTAATCTTGAGGTACTTCGTCGGTCTCTTCTATCGCCTTTGACGATTAGAACCTCGTTCCCGTAAGGTAGTCGAACGATCTTTTCGTCGCAGAGAATAGTGGCATGGTATTTCGACAACCAATCCATGCCGATAATAACATCAAAACTACCCAATTCTACAGGCATTAGGTCAATGTTGAATGGGTGGTTCAATAGGTTTAAGGTGCAACCTCTTACGATGGTGTCTACTCTTTCTACTTTTCCATTAGCCAACTCTACATTATATACATTGCCTAAAGTGGTCGGGGTAATACCAAGCAATGGGCTAAAGGCAGTAGAGACAAAACTTCTATATGCTCCCCTATCAAACAGTATGGATGCATAGCGGTTATTTAAAAGGAACGTACCCGTTACGACGTTCGGGTCTTCCTGGGCTTCCACCTTGCCCACCGCATAAACCCTGCCACGGGCTCCTCCATCATTTCCCCGGTTTCCTTGGGGCACAACAGCTACTTGGTTCATACCAGCTCCTGGATTTCTCTGGTTACCCTGATTGCCTTGTTGACCTCTATTGCCACCATTTCCCTGGTTCTTGAGCTTTCGGCATTCATTCCGATAATGCCCTTTTTCACCGCAGCCAAAACACGTGATTTCGGCCTTTGAGTTATTTGCTGGTGCAACTTGTGCTGTTGCTAGAGGTCTTGCTCTACAATCGCGGGTCATATGTCCTGTCACACCCCCAAATACCTTATTTGCAGCGGAATGGAATACTTGGGGCGTGACTGCCATATCATCACAGTTACAGTTACATTGAACGACCTAAAGTGTCGTTTTAAAAGCACATCGTTTGATTTCATAAAACATTCAGAGTTTACAAAAGATAGGTCCCAAAAGAATATCCAAGTTTGCGGAATTAAGTTTGTTACGATCAAACGATAAATTTAAGTGCATAAAATCCAAGTGAGACGCGTCGTCATCGCGACTCTATGATAGGTCTTCATGCATTTCATGATGCGAATGCCTTAATTACCTGAAAATACATTGCTAAAAATGGTCAACACGAGGTTGGTGAGTTCATAGAGTTTAGTGTAAAATGTAAAGCATTTGAAATAAGATTTCCCAGCAAAGGCATTGTAAATCCACTCAGCCCCAAGTCCCACCCATACAAGACTTGCAACCTGTGTGTTTACAACCCACTGCCAAATAATGATTTGTTTAGGTAAACTAGAGTAATATACGGAACACAAGATTTAAAGTGAAATATGACAATGTCGCCATGACAATGTCGTCATATAATTAAAATAATACAATTGCTATAAGCTCATGACCCCGAAGCTAGACTAATAATGTACGCCCCAACTGAGTGTTTTGCCAGACACTCTATGATAATTCAAATGAAATGCGTTCGTTTGACAAGTTGGCGCTACCAACCCGAACGGAGGAGTCACCCTCAATAGATCTATTCACTCATCCTAGCTTAATGTCAATTAACGGTCCATGATAAATAAAAAGGGGACTTTAATGTGGCAATTTGGTAACTTAAGCAATGTAAATGAATTTAATGTACTTGAACTTGAAATAAAATAATGCACAATGTATTCTCCCCCGTAGGTTTGAAATGAAATATTAAATTGAAAAAAACGGGGCTATGAAAACTCACCTGATGCAATAGCAACAATGACAGTAGTGAATATGCTGAAATGAGGCGCGATCCCTAACCGCAACCTAATATGAATGGTATGTTCTAATGTAAGTCATGAATTTACGCAACACATGCAAATACGTATGTTACCGATACCACTCGGGAATTTTGGAAATAATGTTTATCGTCGAAAAATATATTTTTGACGTCTCGTTAAGTTATAAAACATTTTTGTGTAAATACTTTGCAACGATATCCCACGATCGTCATTTGGTGATCTATCGATAGATATAGTGTTCTTGTCGTAAATTAGCATTTTCACAACTTATAAAAATGACTAAATGGCCTCGCAAAACTAGCCATAAAATAGTGTACGTTAAGTGTTAGGACATAAGCTCGATGTTTTTAGAAACCTTATAACATTATCTTAAATTCGTATCTTTGTCATTTTTTCCATACGCGTCTCGTTCAATGAGAAAATCGGCTCTCAATATGCTTACTTGAAGAAAAACTGTTTTTATACTTAGAATATTTTTCTACCCAAAAGCTGATAAAATTGTTTATGTTTCGTCGGTTTTCAAAAGCTTGTATCTCGGTCGTTATAAGCTCGTTTTCTACGTTCTTTATATCCACGGTTTCGTATTAATGTAAACTAACATATTTTCAGTAGGTCGGCTCTTCTAGATCGCGTCTAATGCCTCGTTTTGTCCGTTGAATCTCGGAAAACAGCACGTAAAATTTTCAGAAAATAGTTTTTCGTCGTCAAACTTAGAATTAGCGTATCTTTCTCGTCGTAAGCTCGTTTTTGCTCATTCCGGCGGCCACGGTTTTGTTTTTGAAAGTATTTTCTAAATATTTAAGCCAAAATAGTCCAAAGTTTACTGAGTTTTCCAGATTTCGTGAAAATGGACAAAACCTTTTCTATTGTTTGTAAAAATCACTTTTCTAGTTCAAGACTTGTTTGTATTACTTCCAATCAACACCACAACTAGTCTAAGCCTACCATACACCTTCTTAGGGTGTCATGGGTTCCTAATCTTCACCAAAAATGGTGGATCTCATGAGGTTACTAATAAAACTTATAGATCTATCTTTAGAAAGCATATATGTGTTAAGTGGTACATATAACATAAGTATATTGCATGATTAACTACTTGAACATAAAAATATAGATCAAATGAAAGTATAAAAGAGTGGTAAATTTAGTTAGTCACTTACTTAAAGTATTGATGAGTTTTTGGATGAAAATGTTTAAGGAACCTTTGAGGTTTTTATTTCAAAACCTAAACTAGGAACACAAATGAGACTAATATACTTGATCTTGAAAAATTTTATGGATTTTTCCTTGTTCTTGGTTCTTGGGCGAGCAAGTGAGTAGGAGAGGAAGAGAGAATTTTTTTTTTTTTGTTGCTAGTTATTTTTTGTGTTATGTATGTGTAAGTTAAATAAATCCTTGGAATATAATCTTGAAACATTAATGATAGTCAAATACAATCAAGTGAAATATGGAAGAGTTAGGGGGCTGGGGGGGGGGGGGGCACATGGAAGAAAAGAAAGGAAATGGGGCTCATTAAGGATGTTGTCCCCAAAATGAAAGTATTAGTTAGTTTAT
The DNA here is from genome assembly GCA_021014915.2 of Artemisia tridentata subsp. tridentata. Taxonomy (NCBI): domain Eukaryota; kingdom Viridiplantae; phylum Streptophyta; class Magnoliopsida; order Asterales; family Asteraceae; genus Artemisia; species Artemisia tridentata. The sequence goes on along the minus strand of CP139502.1, from coordinate 192,442,127 downwards.
GTGTACATTAGGTATTACCGGGTACCGAGTTAACTAGAAATAAATCTTGACGAGATAAAATAAGATATGACGGAGTTGTAAAAATTGTAAAATCATATTCCTTGCAAGAATCGGGTGTTAGAATAATTATCGGGTTGAAATTTCGCAAACCGACGGAGTTATAAGCGTTTAACGGAAAATATAGCAATTGATTTAAAACACTGGGGTAATTTAATAATGTAATTTTTATATCATTATACTGAGTATGAAAATATGTTATGATCACTGTCGGGAGTGTCTGGTGCATTATTCGTAGTAATGACTGAGTGGTAACGTTTATAAAATAATTAAACATACGTTAATGAAAATCACACAAACCCGTGCATGACCTAATATGATGATGATGTTACTGATGATATGTAGACTACTCTAGTCTATATGATGTGTCCTTACTTATGATGCATGAATACGCAGCTAAACCATAATGGTTACGCGCATTTGAATACCCGTAAACCTAGTTTACGTAATGATGGATGATAACCATGAATAGTGATTTCCCTCCGGGAATGGATAGTGTTTCGTGAATAGTAAAATTTTTGAAAACTTCTCAAAGTCTCAAACTGACTTCAAAAACGATGAATAGTGAAATGATGAACAGTGATTGATGAATAGTAATCTGTGAAGAGTAAATGTCGAGGTTTGGAAAAATGACTTGAAATTACGATTTGTCACATGTCCTATCTTCTGACATTTATTAACCGTGCACGGACCCTTATGATGCAACTTGCATCGATTGCATAGTGGCAAGTTTCCTGCGTAGACCTTTCTGTCTGTCGGTCCTGCTGCATACACCTTTGCAACATCTTGCCTTTTGTTCGGGTGGTTGTTGTTTCGGGGATGGTCATCCCATTTCCTTTTGTTGTTCATACCCGCTTCGATCGAATCTTCGATCACCTGATCCATCAGTTTGTTAGCTACTTCCATGGTCTCGTGGAGATCTGTAGCCTTGTATGTGGTGACGTTTCCCTTAATAGATTGAGGTAATCCGCCAATGTACCTCTCCAACAGTCAGTTCTCAGTTTGAACCATATCAGGACACAGTAAGGCAAGTTCCTAAAAACGTCGGTTATACACTGCCATATTGCTGCCTTGTACCTTGAGGTTCCAAAACTCTACCTCCAGCTTCTTCACCTCATTCCTAGGACAGTATTTCTTAAGAACTATCTCTTTAAAGCTTTCCCATGACATCGCATATGCAGCGTGTAACACCCCGACCCGACAAGGGTAGAAGTGTCACAACAATGGTGACATATCAGAAATATACACAAGCATACATCTTCAATAATACAAAGGAATACAAAGGTTACAAGAAATTACAAGGAAATACAAAATTTACAGAGGAATAAACACTAAGTCTGAACATATAAATTCTTCAAGTCATCTCTATAACAAAATAACTATCACAGTGTAGTCTTCTAAGTCCAATGGCACTCTCCACTCATACCCAGCTTCCTACTAAAAACCTGCCGCAGGAAAAGAAATGCGGCTGAGCTACGAGAGCTCAGTGAATAGATATAACGGTAACAAAGCAGTAATAAAGAATAGTACAGAGTGTCAGAAATATAGGTCATGCAGATATAATCAGAGTCAAAGGATAAATAAAGGAGTAAGGATAAAGGATAGGGAATAATAAATAGATAAAGGTAAAAGGGGAAACAGTGCAAGATATAATAAGGGTCAAAGGTAAGTAAATGTATATGGTAAAGGAAAACAGTAATCCACCACGAGCCCAGAAACAGAGATATAATATATATAACCATGCCATCATCATCAATCAGAGGGGTGTCCTCTCAGTAACCAGATAATATGAGGGGTGTCCTCATGTATCAAATGGAGTAGCTAGCTCCCAGAGGTTGTGAAAGACGTGTATCGCACACACCATCAGTCACCAGAGATATAACAGATAATATAAACAGATAACAGAAACAGAACAAATCTAGGATGCATCCATACGCCCCAGGTGGCCAGAGTCTACCAATATACACCAAATCAGATAAAGTCAGGGACGGGACAGGTCATCACTCTCCTGCCCTAGATTCATGCCATCGGTGCATCAATGACATGGACATGAAACCCTCATGCCTAGTGAGGTGGCTCGGGTATCAAACCGTGGGTCAAAGGTCAAGTATCAGGTCAGAAATCAGAGTATTATATCAGAAGGTTCATAGCATAATGGTCCATGTCAAATGTTTCAGTAGTGTATATCAGAGGTTCAGAAATCAGAGTATTATATCAGAATTTATAACAATGTTCAAGTCCAGGTTCAGAAATAGTATACCAGATTAATGCTTATATCAAAGTTCAAATTAAGTTTCAAAACAAGAGTTTATAACCAGGTTTAGAATAAGGTTCAAATCAAGGTTCAATAGGTCATATCAAAGGCTCATAATCAAAGGTTTATAGGTTCATAGAAAAGATTTTAATTCAAAGGTTTCATATTAAACTTGTATTTAAAATAATCTTTCAGTGACTTTCATAAAACCTTTAGTGCTATTTATAACATCGTACTCAAAAGCTTTTCAAAAAACATTTTCATATCATTAAGGAAAGTTTCCAATTTCAGTTATCATGTCAAAATGAATCTTCAGGGTATTCAGAGGTTTGCATATTCAGGTCACAAGGTGAAGAATGAATCATGTCAAGTATCAAAGGAATAAAACAGGGTTCAGTTTATCGAGGGAACTCAGAATCAGATACCATATCAGAAAGGTTCATAATCAAATTCTTATAACAAGGTTCTAATCAGGGATTTATAAACAAGGGAATCATATGAAAGGTTCAAGTAAAGGGAATCATAGCAATGGCATTAATACAGAAACTGACAGATCAGAAAAATGAAAGAGATCATGAGAAACCTGTGAGAAGGTCAGAATATCTGTACCTTATACCGCAAATGAAAACACAACAGAAAATATCAAGGTCGGGAGCAAACTCCATCTTCGGCGAATCTACACGAATTCATGACTAACTTATTAAAAGCTTATTTAATTTCAGATTACTTATTTTAGTCGGCTTTCCAGTTTTAGTAACTTTCCATATTTAGTAACTTTCTATTTTTAGCAGGTTTCCATAATTAGCAGGTTTCCATTTTTAGAAAGTCTCCATAATCAGAAAGATTTAAGTATCATAACTTAGGTTAAGTCATTATTTAAGCATATTATGGACATAGGGTAGATTTTAACAAGTTATGATAGTTCAGGGTTAAATATGACAAGTTTTCATAAATTAGGGTTTTAATTGCAAATATCCCAAAGTTAAGGGTCTTAAATGAAAATATTGCAAACTATTAATTTAAATACATCATTTATTCAGAATCACATCTTTAGTCCATACAGTTTCACTATTTACACTTTTAACCCCTCTATTTAATTAATTTCCATTCGAAACCCTAAATTTACACATAGTTCCATATCTTGCAATTTTTACACATAAGGACCTCATGTTATATTTTTTTTACACTTTACCACAGGTCTAAAACAACTTACAAAAATATCCCCCAAGTTTAACAATTGGCAAAATACACCCTTATAATTTTTATTTCAAATCGGTTTGCATTTTAGTTCAACAAAACTTAACCCTAATTGTTCCATTCATTGTACAATCATTAAAACATCATTAAAAACCTTAAATGATCAGATCCAATCCAGAAAACCAAACCCTAATCGAATAGCTAGGGTTTACATTATTTTTATTCGAAACCTTTTTACCCGATTATGAACAAATTTAACCACGACATATTTGGACCTCTATAATTCGAACCATCATTTTTCCCAGATCATATGAATTATATAGAGCTTAGATAAAATAAGTTTCATGCCCAGAAAATTCGTATTGCATATATTAGCATTTATGCACGTTTTAACCCCTTAAAATCAAAGCGATCAATATAAGCTACAAAAATTCGAACCAACATTTTTCCAGACCTATATGATGATCATAGAACCCATAAAAATTATGAAATTTATCCAGAAAAATCGTATATGGTATTTTGGATTTTATACGCGTTTTAATCATTTATAATTCAAACGACCAAACAACCTTGCATGATTCGAATTAAGCATTTTATATGAGTCATATGTGATCAAATTAACACTAGAAAAATACTAATTCGAATTTAGAACGTACGGATTTGTTGTAGGAATTGTTTACCTCTCGGTTGGAATATTTGACAAACAAAAACTCTTGCGATCAAACGAACGATTCTACCGCCCCATACTTATTTTTCCTAGCTTCCTTGGATGAAGATCAATACCATAAAAATACCCTCTTGATTCTAGAAATTCATATGGAGGAGAAATGAATTTTTGGGTGTGTGATAATATGTCTCGGTATCTTTTAAAAGAAACAAAAGGAAGGTTAGCTAATTATGGGATGATGACCGGTTTTAGGGGGGGGAGATGGCTGAGAATTCAGTCCTAGATGAGACCAAATCAAGTTATTGAAATCTTGCATCATTTCCCTATTTACTTTGCATTTAATTTGATTTTATTTGTTAAAAAGATCAAATAATAATAATAATAATATACATCATTGGAATTTTCGGCTCATATGACATCTATATGTGTTCATATAATTTTTGTTTACTTTAAAATGTTAAAAGTAGTAGTAGAAATTAATTTGCTTCATATCTTGATCATTTCCAGAAGTTTCGGATTTATTTGGTACTTCATATGCTTATTAATCAAATTTTTTGATTATAGGGGCAATTTGGTCTTTTTACAGGTTTTAGATTTTAGGGTTTTACACAGCGTCATAGCCAGATGATTTCAGGTAGTTGTTCCACCAAGTTAGAGCTGCATCCAGAAAAGTGAACGATGCAAACTTAACTCTGTCCTCTTCCGAACAACCACAAATTCGAAACACCGTCTCCAATCTTTCGATCCATCGAACCAGCACAACTGCTCCTTCAGTACCACCAAAACCTCCAGTCATTACTTTCCGGAAGTCTTGATATGTACAACTACGGGCGTTGTTGGTTGTAGGCCTCGAGTTGCCAACATCGGTTGTGGAATTGTTTGCTGCAGCCAGTGCTGCTGCCACCCGTTCTTCTACGAGTTGATCGAGCATGGCTCGATTTACAGGTGGAGCCGCTGCAGCAGCCCTAGTGGGGCCTTGGTTTGTGGGTTGTGCACGAGCGGTTCTGGTTGTTCTTTTTGGAGGCATTTTGCTGTATAAGAAAGATAGAGATAATCATGATTTGAAGAGTTCGCACAAGTGTGAAGTATATGAGTAAGATTAATTATAAGGATGATAACACAATGGAATAGTTAATCAAGCTCGTCATATATTAGGATCAAATCGTGTGCACAAAAATTACAAGCTCGAGATGTACAGGAAAATAACACAAGTTTTCGAATACAGATAAAGGACTACAACTACCACTAACTAACGACTACTCAGTTTAGTGGGGATACATCTCAACTACTAGAACTAAAATCCATCATGCCCTATGCGTAGCTACTCCAGCTCCTGTGCCATTCGGGCTACAATGGTCTCCAGATGACCTACTCTAGTCTCCAGCTGCACAATGCGTCTCCTTGACGCCAACACCTCTCTACGGTCCTCATGCTCAGCCCTCGTGACCCTAGCCATCACCGTCTCTAACTCATGCATTTGATGCCAGTTAGTCTACTCAGCATCCCATGCCCTAGCCTGATCTCTCCCTATGTCACTTAGTCTCTGACGAACTCCTGCAAGTTCCCTGCCAACTTGCTCGTCTCATCTCTCTAATCTCTCTAACTGGTCAGAATAGACATCTAGCAAGTTTCCCTGCGCTCCCAACTGGACTAAAAATCTAGTGACATCATCTTCCTCCTCCTCTGCCATCGGTGAGACGGCAGGTGGAGGGGAAACTGGTATAGATGGAGATGGCGGCACAAATGAAGGTGATGATGGCTCATAGGTAGGACTGCCAGCACCAGGTTGGGTGCTGTGTATACACTCAATATCTTTCCATACTTCACCGTTAATCTCACAAGTGACTGGAGCCTCATCTCTAGCTCGTAACCCAGCAGCTCTTAATCCTAACCCGAGAGGCATATCCATGTCACCTCCCACAATCTAAGCAACCCTGGAGCTCTGTCCTATCTCAAATGTGCTAGGCACTTCCTCCATAATTCCCTTTCCATGCCGTGGCTCAGCTGGTACAACTTCTTCTGGAGTAGGGTCTGCCACTGGTTCTTCCTCAGGATCCTCCTCAGGGTCTTCCTCCGGATCCTCTTCTGGTTCTTCTTCTTCCTCTTCTTCTTCAGCTGAGTATGAGTCATTGGCCCTCCTGAGCCTTTGATGAGGTGGTGTCTGATCAGGGGATGTAGTAGGTGAAAGGGATAAGGGGGTGGTAGAGGTACCCGTATAGATAACTCGGGCTCTCTTCTGTGGTGATGATAGTAAATCTGAGTAACGCATCCGATATCCTGGGACACGCATACGAGTAGTACGGCGGACTGGAATAGTATGGATGTATGGACTAGGCTGTGTAGTAGGATTAGTAGTGGGAGTAGGCTGGATGGAAGTATGGTCGGTAGCAGGTGTAGGTAATGCTGTAGTAGGCTCAAGTAAGTCAGGATCTGGTGCATTGAAGGCTTGCAGTACTTGCATGTATGGATCGTTTGAGTCTGGCGAGATCGGAGGAATAGGATGGGAAGACATAGTCTATGACAAAAATGGTATATGTGTGTAAGTATATCGAAAATGCTCATAATAACTAGTGTGGGTTAAGTGTATATAGATATATACATATAATACTTATAGTACACGTAATTATGTAAAATTAATAAGTCACAAATCATAGCATGCAGTCAAGACAAATAAATAGCAAGTAATGTGGCAAGCAAGGCAAGTGGCGGTCATAGGGACTTGTTTTTATAAAAGTGGTTATAGTTTAGGGTTTATATGTACCTAGTTCTCTATAACCTGACTCTGATACCAATCTGTAACACCCCCAAAATTTAACAGTCGCGGAAGCATACAGAACTTTGAGGGTGCTACTTGATGGATTGGAAATCACAACACAAGGTAAACAAAGAACGGAATACATACTCCGTTTTAATTAAATCAACATTTGCGTTTACAAAAGATAATTCATTGTTTAGAAAAATAGACCCATTGGTTACAGTGGTCCCATATAAAAACAAGTCTTAGTTATTTGCCAATTCTTCTAAAAAGGGGGCTATGACCCTTGCCTTGCCGAATCCTTGCCATAACAATCAAATTACACACTTGAGAAAAACATGCTAAAAGTCAGCAAAAAGCTGGTGAGTTCATAGGTTTAAATTAAAACAATAAATAATAAATTTGGACCAATAGTTTTGTGTACGATCATTACAACGCATATAATGTCATACAAAATAATCTATCGCGCTAGCTCTAAGTTCATGCAACCGAAGCTCGACAGTTTAGTGCGCTAAACTATAGCACATATATAATAGTCAAGGGGCCCTTAGCGAGTGTTTAACCCAATACACTCGAAGTCCGACTTGCTATACGCCCGCATTGACCTGTCTAGTCAACTGAGTGGGGGAGTCACCCCAATAGATCTATCTTAAGCAATCGCGCTTCCCAAAGGAAACTAACGGCTCATGAAAAATGGGCATGTTAGTGGGTTCTAGGGCTTAGGCTAACTACGCAATAGTTTTGAGAAAATTTAATAGTATTATGGTCCATAAAATGATTTGCATGTTTCTCACCCCATATTTGTAAAATAAGTATAAGTAAAATGGGGCTATAAACTAATCTTTAATGGTCTGAACAGTAAATGCTGTGAAATTAGGAAGTGTACGGCACCAACACGCAACTTAGATTAATAAATCATGTTTTAGTTTCAAGTACTAGATTAAGTCTTTTCAGAATTTAATTCAAATGTTTTAAAGTGTTTATGTTGTTGTCACTTGTGTGGCAGCAAGTGAGGTTATGAACGGGCTCCTAAGTAATGGTAAGGGTTAGCTCTATGAAAGGCTTTATTGTATGGGAATGAGGAAACGAGAATCTTATAGGAATTTGAGGGATGGAATTCGGAAGATAATGAAATGAATGATTTGAGGCACGAATAGATATTATCGAGATGTGGAATATTAAAGACATGTAGTTTAGTCATTATAATTAGTTATATAGATTTTGAAATAAAACTAAGTGTAAGTGACGTTTATTATTTAAAGGTTTAACTATTTGAGAAAATGATGTATAATGTTGTATAATAAAAGTTTGGTTTACCTTGCTATTTAGAAACCAACTAAGTTTATTAAAGATTAGTTACGTCTCGTTTTTGTAAATTATATGTTTAGAAAAGACATTTGATCTTGTATAATAACTTAAGTAAAGTTTGGTTAAACTTACGTTTTTAATTAATGACGTGGGAGTTTATTTGTCCGGTTTTAAAACAAAGCTTATAAATGATAAAAACGTGTATCTATTTATATGTAGTTTGTTTAGTACTTAATAGAAATCGATTGGTCATTATCATACGAGTTTTATATCTTGGCGACTTATATCTTTTATGTCAATTTTTACGTACTAAAATTGAGTATAAGCGTATGACGATATTTAAGTGACAATTACAAGTCGAGGTCTAATTACATAGTAGACGGATTTTAAGTTGTCAACACAAGTTTTATATATGTTAGTTTCGATACAAAGTTTGTGTGTGCTCGGCTATAACAAAAATTTTGGTTCGCGGCTAATATATACACATTCACACATCGAAGTTTTTATACATTTTAATACTTGTTGGGCTGCGGCCCATTAAGTCAAAGGAAGAAGGGGAAAAAGGTCTCGGTATTGGGCTGGACTGGAGGTTCTTACCACCAACGGCCGTATGGGCCTGATGGGCTTAGATTAACCACAATCCAAGTGTCCTACACGGACTGGACTTGGAGTGCTATTTGAGTTGGGCTCTTAAGTGGGCTGGACTTTACTTGTTCTGGCAATATACCAACGCGCACACACAAGTCCATGAGGACTTAGTGTGTTCCCTGGCAACTTCGAACCTGGACTTCGACATTCATTAGGCTTGGAAATCTCAAGATTTGGTTCGTCTTGGGGTCGAGTACTACTCGACTCCTCATCCTGAGGATCTCATCGACATGTGAGGCAGTTGGCTTGGCATAACCGTTCCTCGTATCAACAAGGAGTGGTCCAATACGCATTGTGGGAATTTTTCTTAGGACAATGAAACATTTCTTAACACACCTTCGTGGTTTAGCCGAAAGCTACTCAACTATGAATAGTCTATTGAGGTTCATATGAAGAATTGTATTCGACACTCTTTATGGGTTCGAATTGGGTAAGTGAGGTTTCACCCCGATTGGGGTTCGACCTTGGGTCAAAACGGGGTACATTCTAGACTTGAATCAAGGGTATGTCCCTCACTCTTATCACTCACTTTGGATTCTAAATTGTGTTACACTGGGAGAGTTGAGAAGTGAGTTCTCTTTGTCTCCTTTTGAGGTCTAACCCATGGCTAGCTCACCACCATGGTGGCTGCCTGGGGTGGGTTTGATTTAGCGAGAATCTCGACCCAAACCTCCCCTGGTGAGGGTGGTTTTCCTCGGCCTAAGATCACCACTACACACCCTGCTTGGGTGTTTCTATTCGAACTAATGGGTGACCAAAATTTCCTTTCAACCGAGACAACATCTCTAAACCAAAAGGGTTGCTAATTTCGAATGGTTCTAGTACACAATCCCTTCAACAAACAATCATTTGGCTTATTTCGATTCATTAACCTAAGGACTCCTTGGAGTCGTTCGACCTAAGAATGTAATTTCAACAACCACAACGATTTCTAGATTTACTTAAGGTTCTATGCCACAAGAAACAACAACAACAACATCTAAAACTCTTGACAACAAAAATAATTCAGACAACTTAAATCATTATCATTCGATCTAAAATCAATAAATCAATTCGAAATAACAAGAATGAATCTGAAAGAATCGAATACAGAGTTGTTTATACCCTTACAATGATTCGAACGAGAGGTGATGAACTCAGAAAACTCGAACAAGATCCAAATCCGAAACCCAGTTATCCCAAATCGAACCACAACCACAATCACTTCCAGTCAATTGCTTTCCTTCGAACACCTTTGTTTCTCTCGGAACTTTTGAGTATAAGTGGTGGTGTGAGATCGATTGTGCCTGGGACAATGGTTTAAAAAGAGTATATTGGAGAGTAACTCCATGTCCACTTTCGGATTTGGGAGAGGAAAACTTCCATTCGAGTGATACTTCCTCATCTTGTGTAGTTTTTCTAGGGTTGACTTGAGGGGAAATCGATACAATGAAAGGGATGGTCATTGCTTAGATCGAAAAGAAGAGGTGTACAGAAGAGTGGGATGGAGATAGATCACAGATTATTTTGGGATGGGGAGCGGCGGACAAGAACCAGGGGAAGAAGACAATTGTTATTGGGTTTGGTGTGAGTGGGGTTTTATTATAATGTTTATACGGTTTGGATTTAATTAAGGAATGGGTGAATTATACCCCGCGTCCCGCTGAACTGAGTTAAATTCGGGTTTTCCCGGAACCGATATGAATATGGATGAATGGATTTTTAGGGACGTTTTTATAAAACCTAAATGAATTTAGAGTTTGTGAATTCAAAATAATTTCTGAGTTTTAAATTTGTTACTGATGTGACATCGGTATGCGTGTGGTTTCGTTTTGAGTAAAAATGAGATAACCTCCCGTTTTTACTACATTATAGTTTGTAAATGTGAGGTTGGGGAAAATTCACTGTTCTTGGTGAGATTTATTAATTTTGGTGGGTTACGGTGTGACACAGTGTGCGGATCTGTTTTCCCGTGATAATTATGAAATCATATAAATTGCCTAGTTTAGTGACCTAGTCATAATAAATTGACAGTTATTATTTAAGGCCAAATTGAATATATATCCCTCCCAAAGTGAATAATTGCATATATATCCTTTGTACAAGTTTTTGATGCTCATAATACAATGGTTACTAGTGGGAAAATTACCATTTGTCACACTTTGTGTTTGGGAGCCTAGCCTATTTGTCAAAGAGAATGTTACTGCTTCGGATTACTTCTTGGCTATTACCGGTTTATGGGTTCCCACGTCTACAAGATTACTTATTATCTCTATTTACGCTCCCCAAGAGTTAAGTGAGAAAAAGGGATTATGGGATTATTTACGTCACATGGTGGACAGGTGGGATGGTGAGTGTGTGATGTTGGGAGATTTTAATGAAGTTCGTACGGAACATGAGAGGTTTGGTTCCTTGTTTAACTTTCCAGGGGCAAAAGCTTTTAATAACTTTATCTCGGTGACAGGTTTGGTGGACCTTCCATTAGGAGGTTATACATACACATGGGCTCATAAATCAGCTACTAAAATGAGTAAGTTGGATAGATTTCTTATTTCGGAAGGTTTAACGGCGATATTCCCTAATCTATCGGCAATATGTTTAGATAGACATTTATCTGATCATCGTCCTATTTTGTTGCGCGAGATGAATATAGATTATGGTGCTACACCGTTTCGGTTTTTTCACTATTGGTTTAAGATGGAGGGTTTCGATAAAATGGTGGAAGATACGTGGAAAAATATGAACATAGTAGAGTCTAATGGCACGATTCAATTGAAGAAGAAATTTCAAGCTCTTAAACAGGCTATAAAACATTGGACTAAAGATGTAAAGAAAAGCGCTTACAATGCTAAAATATCTGCTCAATCTAAGTTGTCTAAAATAGATAAAGTGCTTGATCAAGGGGGATATAATGAAGAGATTTTAAATCAAAGAAATTTGTTATTGAAAGAGCTTCACGATTTAAATTCGATTGAGGCTTCGGAGGCTGCCCAAAAAGTTAAGGTTTGATGGTCTATTGAAGGCGACGAGAACTCTAAATTTTTTCATGGAATTCTCAATAATAAACGGTCTCAACTTGCTATACGAGGGGTTCTATTGGATGGTGAGTGGCTCGTGGATCCATGCAAGGTGAAAAATGAATTTTTAAATCATTTTGCTAATCGATTTTCTAAACCTGATGATGCTCGAATCACTCTTGATTCTCATTTTCCAAAGAAGCTGTCTTTTGAGCAAATTGCTGATTTGGAACGCAATGTCACCTATGATGAGATTAAAAGTGCGGTGTGGGATTGTGGCAGGAATAAATCTCCAGGATTAAAAGTGCGTAGATATTGGAAGATTATAGACCAAGACGTGGTGGGGGCTGTTTCAACCTTCTTTTCGTCTGGTTTGTTTCCAAAAGGTTGTAACTCTTCTTTCATAGCTTTGATCCCGAAGATTCATGACGCTAAACTTGTTAAAGATTTTCGTCCGATAAGCTTAATTGGTAGTGTGTATAAAATCATATCTAAGATCTTGGCTAACAGATTGAGCTTTGTTATCGGGGATCTTATTAGTGAAGTTCAGTCGGCCTTTGTTGCTAATCGTCAAATTCTGGATGGCCCTTTCATTTTAAATGAGCTGCTTTCGTGGTGTAAAAGTAAGAAGTCAAAAGCTGTGATTTTTAAGGTTGATTTTGAGAAGGCCTTTGATTCTGTTCGATGGGATTTCTTAGATGATGTTTTGATGTCGTTCGGGTTCGGTGTTAAATGGCATGGATGGATTAATGGATGTCTTAAGTCTGCCATGGGTTCGGTTCTCGTTAATGGTAGCCCGACCTCGGAGTTCCAATTTTATAAAGGCTTAAAACAGGGAGATCCTTTATCTCCTTTCTTATTCATTTTGGTTATGGAAAGCTTGCACCTTTCTTTTTGTACAGTTTTGAATGCAGGCTTATATAAGGGCGTTTCCATAGATAATTCTTTGATGATTTCCCACTTATTCTGCGCCGATGATGCGGCTTTTGTAGGCGAATGGGATGCTTCTAACCTTAATACTCTTGTTAATGTTTTGAAGTGTTTTTTCATGGCTTCGGGTCTTAAGATAAATATCCAAAAGAGCAAGTTGATGGGGATTGGGGTTCGTTATGAAGAGATTGAATCAGCAGGCCATTTTGTTGGATGTTCTACTTTCACAACTCCTTTTAATTATCTCGGAGTTAAAGTGGGTGGTGCTATGTCTAGAATTAAATCATGGGACGAGGTTTCAAGCAAATTATCTCACAGTCTTTCAAAATGGAAGCTTAAAACCCTTTCGATAGGAGGTCGGTTTACTTTGCTTAAATATGTTCTTAGCTCCATTCCCCTTTATCACATGTCTATTTTCAAAGTTCCCATGGGAGTTTTAAAGAATATGGAATCAATTCGCAGAAATTTTTTTAGTGGTTGATAACGCTCAAATCTAACATGTTTTATTAGCGTTATTCTTATGACTATGCTTGTTATTTGGTTGTATTTGTGAACATTTTACGCTTAAAAGGTACAAAAGATGTATTCAGGTTCAGGTACAACTAAGTCAAAGAAAATAAAGGAAAAGGTGAAGAAACGATCAATAAACAATGAGTTATGCATGTACGAAGAATTCCCGACAAATGCAAGTCTCGTGAAGCATATTTGAGAATGTTAAAGTCATAAAGTTGTAACTCCAAAGACTCAAGAATAATGCACATGACGGAAAACGAGAAGTGAAATGAAGAAAAGAAGCTAAATCAAAGAATGTTTGAAGTCTAGTTCTTTTTCGACACACCTCCACTGTTTTGACCATATCTTGAGCATACGAACTCGGATTTACTTGATTCAAGCGGCCACGCGAAGAGCAAAGAAAAATCTACAAATTTGGCTTGGAAAATTCATGGTTAAACAGTAGCATCTCAATCGTGTGGCTCTATCTCAGTAGGGGACGGCTGGAAGCATTTCTATGCTTCAATGTTGCATTTATGAGTGGAATTAAGTCCCCAACTCTTCAAGTCCATCCATTAACTACTTGTGGCTGTATTTTATATCACCTTAATGACACTTGGAGGCCAAGTTTACATCCCTCTCACCCACAAGCATATATACAACCCTGGTGCAAGAGTTTTGGACAATGATTTTACAACATAACATCACCACTCACCATCTATCCTCTCTTACACCATAAGGCCAGGATATCCCCTCAATATTATCAAACCCAAAAGACCAAGGACCCTCTACCAATTCAAGAAGAAGTGCTCAAGTGCTAGAGAAAGTGTTTGAACATAATTTTCCGGTTGGTTAGAAGCTTGTAGTTGATTGGAGGCCCAAGGATTGCTATAATTCCTTCCATTACTAATTGTAATCTTACTTTGGTAATTCTCTTTTATATTTCAAGATGTTTGTTGATTTCATGATTGTTATTACGTGGGATTTCGTTGAAAACATTATGGAGTAATTTCTTTATACACTTGTTTGGATGATGTTTATCATATGGGGATTGCTTGTGTTTAATTATGGTCTTGATCAATTTCATGCTTGATTCAAAAAACCAAGTGTGCTTAGCTTTTGTGACATTTGCTTTTCAAGTTTGATTAGTTGTTGGTGATTTCATAGGTCGAAAGGGTTATTATCAACCAACTCGTTATAATCGTTTTGTCTATGAATGATTATCTAATGTATTGACCATTTCATTAGTAACATGATTTGCAATGATAAGTTTGTGAAACTACCGCGGATCAAATTTGTTAAATAAACTAAGTCCCGAATTGGTTGATTATGCTTTATGCTTGATTTCATTGTTTTATAATCTTTCGCGAGGGTTATATACTTTAAATCATAGATTGGAATTTGTCACCATCATATTCTAATATTTGTAATCAACTTGTCAAACCATTCTCATATTAAGCAATCCCAATATCCTAAACTAATCCAAATAAGTGTTGTCTCTTATATTATTGAATTTACATCATTATCATTTTCGTGTTATTTGCTACTTATATGTTTAGACGCCTCATAGTATTTTGGACCGTGACAACCAATATACTTCTAGCACATACTTGTTACACTAGATTCTTCATCTCGAAAACACTCAAATCTCGTGGGACGACCTTGACTTACCATTCCCTAACTATACACGATAAGGGTATACTTGCCCGAATATGTTCCTAGTTTTCCGGTAATTCTCGTTTACAAATTTTAAAACCTTTTGCGAACGCATCAGTGGTGTTGAAGGTTCAAATAAAAAAACGGCTTGGATCACTTGGAATAAAGCTTTGGCTTCGAAAAAAAAGGGTGGTCTTGGTGTGTCTAGTTTTTTTGCTCTTAATCGTGCAATGATGTTTAAATGGGTTTGGCGCTTTATCTCTCAAGGCTCTTCTTTATGGGCCAGGTTCATCAAAGCTATTCATGGCATTCGTGGTGCTATTGATTGCCCCGGTTACTCGTCTAGATACTCTCCATGGCTAGATATCATTCGAGAGCTTTCTTCTCTTAAAGGTAAAGGGATCGATCTTATGTCTTTTGTTATAAAAAAGGTTGGAAATGGGGAAGATACCCTTTTTTGGGATGAAGTCTAGTTAGGGGAAATTCTGTTGAAACACCAATATCCGAGGTTATATGCTCTTGAAACTAGTAAGCAAATTTTGGTTGTTGAGAAGTTGCGACACGTCTCTTTGGATTTTTCTTATCGCCGTTCTCCAAGGGGTGGTGTCGAAGAGGAGCAGCAAAGCGCTTTACATTCTTGTCTTGCAGATTTAATCTTACCACATATGCAAGATCGATGGTTCTGGTCTTTGAATGCTACGGGTGATTTTTCGGTGAAATCTGTTCGGAATTTTTTAGATGATTTTCTTTTACCTGCAGATGATGTGCCTACGAGATGGGTGAAAGTTATTCCCATCAAGGTAAACGTGTTTGCCTGGAGAGTTAGCATGGATAAACTTCCTACTCGGTTGAACCTTTCTCCCAAAGGTTTGGAAATCACCAACATTCTTTGTCCTCTTTGTAATGTTGTTGTTGAATCAGTTTCCCATCTTCTATTCTCATGTTCTTTGGCTCGCCAAGTGATGAGTAAGGTGTTGTGTTGGTGGGATCTTGATGCCACCGAGTTAAGTTCCTATGATGAGTGGCTTTTATGGTTCCAAAACATTCAGATGTCTAAGAGCTTGAAGGCTGTTTTTGAAGGTGTTTGTTAAGTGATGTGGTGGTTCCAAAACCAATATACTTCTAGCACATACTTGTTACACTAGATTCTTCATCTCGAAAATACTCAAATCTCGTGGGACGACCTTGACTTACCATTCCCTAACTATACACGATAAGTTTAATAAAAAAATTTAAGTTAAACTTGTTTATAAATTAATAATAATAAAAGAAAGAAAAAAAACAACAAAAAATAATAAAAGATAATTGTGGCACCAAGGCAAAACTACTCAAAGTAATGTGCCAGTCTTTTTGGATTGGTTCACTATTTTAAATTCAATAAAAAAAATAATAATAAATTCTGCAAAACCGCCGGTCCAAAAGTCAGACCGCCGGCCAAAAACCTTCTGTGAAAACTGAACCCAGTCAGACCGCCGGTCCACACTCCGACCGACCGGTCCAAAACCTTCTGTTGACCCCTCAACACCCAAACCGACGGTCCAACATTTGAACCGCCGGCCACTGTAGCAATTAAAAAAAAATCTTTTTCTGTTTTATTTAATTTTCGTTTTACTGTTCAAAAAAAAAAGAAAAAAAAATCTTAAAAAAAAAATTTGTTTTCTTTCTCGTAAAAAATTTAAAAAAATTAAAAATTAAAAAAATTAAAAAAAAAGTAGAAAAAAAATTCTTTTCCGTAAAAATTTTGTTTTCCATTACTGTAGCAAAATAAATAAAAAAATAAAAGAAATAAATAAATAATAAAAAAATAATAAATAATAATAATAATAAAGATAATAAATAAAAAATCTTTTAATTTTTCTTTTAGCTTCTAATCTTTTTCGATTAGCTCGTTCTTATCTTGTATACACATTTTCAAAAATAGTTTACTTTTATTTTTTTTCATTTTTATCCGTAATTCTCAATGGCTTTTTGTAAATCGCTCTGGGTTTGTATAAACCCACGTTCTTGGGGTAAACAAATCATTGGTCCACTTCACGAACTTAAACGTAAGATCAAAAAGAAGACTCGTAAACCCGATAATACACCAAATGTACTCCCCGAGATCGAGTCATCCGAGCCTTTCACCAAAATCAACTCATTTGAACCTTTTATAGAAATTAAGTCACCCGAACCTTACACCAAACAACCATTCATCAAGGAACTTGTCGTTGTAACGAAACTCAACATGTTTGAGGAGAAAGTCGAAACACCACCCGATTCCCCACCCGTTATTGTCGTTGATCCCGATGACCAACCTATGTGGTTAAGCACTAAGACCGTTGCACCAACACCTAGTTCCGCTATTACCCAACTTCCACTTGAGAACAATTTCGTTATCAAGGGTACCCACATGAGTATGATTCGGGAGAAAAAATTTGATGGGAAAATCCGGTCCGATCCTCATCAACACATATCCGATTTTCTTGAGATTACTAACCTATTCCAATAAGGTGAAAATCAAGAGGAAGCGGTTAAGTTGAGGACTTTTCCTATCTCATTATCCGGTGAAGCCAAGATTTGGTTGAATGAATTAGATGAAGGGACAATTACTACGTGGGATGAAATGAGAGAAGCTTTCATAAGCAGATACTTTTCTCCCGCAAAGTTCAAACGTCTCCTAAACGAAATTCATAATTTCCACCAACTCGATCAAGAAAGTCTCGTTGATGCTTGGCTCCGTATTAAAGATATGCTTCGCACTTGTCATGGACATGGTCTAACCAAAGGAGCAATAGTTCAAATATTCTATCATGGATTAGACGATCCAACTCAAGGAATTCTCGACGCCGGAGGAATTTTCCTCTATAGAACTCCAAACGAAGCTTACAAAATCCTCGAGGACAAGGTCCGACTTAAGCTTGATTTCGCAAAAGAATCTCTGATCGTGCCCAAACCAAAAACCATTGTTTCCGCCGGTGGAGACAACATTAATTCCATTCATGGAATCTTGATGGAAAAAATCGAAGCTCTCGCTACGAAAATCGATTCTGAATTCCAGAGCATAAGGAATGAGATGAAAGAGATGCGAGACATTCGTAGAGACGACAAAAGAAACCATGCTTCACAAATCTACATTAGTGATGACACGCCGATTTGTGATCCCATTAAAGCAAATTATGCCCAACAAGAAGTATATTCTTACCGAAATCCCACAAGTTCATACTCCTATCCAAACCATAACCCAACTCATGGCTATCATCAATATTTTTCACCATCCCCATCACAATATTCTAGACACAAAGATACCGAAACCTCAACGGAGGAGATGATGAGAGAATGGATGGTTAATCAGATGGAAGTAAATGAGATGATGATGAACCAGTTGGTTGAATTGGAGTGCAAAATTGATCAAGGTTTAAGGAATCACCAAGCCTTAATCCAAGACTTGGAGAGACAATTTGAGTCTCTATACAAAGAAACCAACCGTACCAAATCTCTTTGTAACACCCCAACCCGACAAGGGCAAAGGTGTCACAAATACGGATTCTTATCAGAACAATCACAAGCATATGACATACATAATACAATAGGATACCAAGGGTTACAACTGAAAATCTGATATTACAAGGTTACAAATGAAATATTCAATAATTACTAAGTCTGAATATAACTCTTCTAATCATCTCTAATCCAATATAGCTAGCAAGGTCTTCTAAGTCCAAGGTCTTCTAAGTCCAAGGTCCTCTCTATTAATAACCCAGCTTCCAACTAAAACCTGCCGCACACGAAAAGAAACGTGCGGCTGAGCTTAAAAAGCCCAGTGAACAGATATATATAATAAACGGAAAAAAAAGTAAAAGAAATGAACAGGCATATCATAATGAAAGAGATATATATATGAAAAGGTATAAAGAGTAAGGTTTAGGACAGTAATCCACCACGAGCCCAGAAACAGAAATATCATATCACACATCACAAATCCTGTAGCAGAAGAGAGGGGATGCCTCTCAAGTAACCAGATAATATGAGGGGTGACCTCATGTATCCAACAGAAATATATGGAGTAGCTAGCTCCCAGAACATGAAAGACGTGGATTGCACCCATCATCAGTCACCACATATCAGATCATATCATCACATATCAGAAACAGAACATATCTAGGATGCATCCATTCGCCCCCCAGAACATATCATATTGGCCATATCAGAAATCACATAAGCGCGCATAACAGAATCAGAATGGGGACGGTGTAACCAAATCACTAGGGCTACACACTAGTCATGTCAGTGGTGCATCACAGACACGGCCATGTTACCTTCATGGCTAGGGAACAAATTTTGGCTCGGGTATCAAACTGGGAGTCAAAGGTCAAAGGTCAAAGGTTCATATCATAATCAGGGTGTCATATCAGAAGGTTCAATATCAGAAGGTCAATATCAGGAGGTCACTATCAGAAGGTCAATATCAGAAAGTCAATAATCCAAGTTCCATAGCAACAATTCATTTAAAAAGGTTTATAATTAAGAGTTCATTTAAAACAATCTTTTAACAACGGTTTTCACAAAAATGATCCTTCAGAGTAGTTTTCATAAAATGATCTTTCAAAACGGTTTTTCATAAAGATAGTCTTTTAAAATAGTTTTCATCAAAGTTAGTAAAATCCCAATTAAAAGAAGTATCGTAAACATCATTTTAAAATAGCTTTTCCTCAAATCATTTCCAGGTCAGAATTAAAAGAGTTTCACAGTTTAGGTTCATATCATAGGTCATAACGAAGTGAATCATAGCAAAGGTATCAAATCAGAGACTAAACAGATCAGAACAGAGATCATAGGAAACCTTACAGAGAAGGTCGGAATATCTGTACCTTAAAAGCAATTCAAAGCGTACTCGAAAAGGTGTACTCGAACACACAACTTACTCCCGCTTCAGATTATCTACATAAATTTAATAGCTAAATAATTATTAACAATCTAACTTATATACGAAGTAGTTATATACTCATTATCATTCCTGTGTTTGGTGAATGATGATCAATTATTTATATTTAAACTCTGTTTTTAAGATGTCGACAACTGAGAAAAGATATTATTTAGTCACATTAATTCATATGGCCTACCTTTCATGTGGACATATATTCAGAATCAAATCATCAAGCCTTAAATTCGAGTAGCTCATTTTAGGTTCATTCTAAGTTATAGAGTACCATCTCAATATATACTAACTTTATTGTCCTTTTAATGTTTAAAATATGCCATACTAGTGCATGTAACAGCCCTACACATTTACATATTAAAATCATATAAGCATGCATGATCATACCCTTTTTATTTATTTATTTATTTATTTTTTTGGTTCCATATAGAGTTAATATATTCCCACTCTATCCGACCTAATTAAAGATGACACACGTGCATGTTACCAAAAGATTGACATCTACCAGCCCCATACCTGATGCATACACATATTCACGTCTCTTAATAATGAAACAATCTTAAACTCCTCCTCTTTATATATTCGATCACCACAAGTTAGTATACATAATTTCTAGACTTGTTTCCAGGTTTCTAAATATATCCTTAGTCGCCATAAAAAAAACCGTCCAAAATAACCCGATTCAATACTTATAAATAATAGCAGAATAGATCTAAATGGTTACCAATGTATTTTTATATTTGTGTGTATCTGTATCAGTTATTCTTAATATAAGCGTCAATAATGAAGACCCACAATGAATGAATACAAAGTATTTGTCCCCCGATGCACCTTACATTTACAAATATTTCACATGCTATTACGTTACTTGTATCGACTAAAGGATCGTTGATGTTTTTGTTTTGCTATGACGACCTTCAATTATTCAATAAGGAATGGAGTTGACTTAAACAATGCGGCATGTATATTATACGCATTCGAAGAGTAAAACCAAA
Source organism: Artemisia tridentata subsp. tridentata (assembly GCA_021014915.2). Classification (NCBI taxonomy): domain Eukaryota; kingdom Viridiplantae; phylum Streptophyta; class Magnoliopsida; order Asterales; family Asteraceae; genus Artemisia; species Artemisia tridentata. The sequence goes on along the minus strand of CP139502.1, from coordinate 192,421,257 downwards.
TAGAGATCGACATATGATATGTAGTTTCATTATCTTCGTGATTTTATGTGACCTTAGTATATATGTTATTTGTATATTTGTGATTAACGAAACAAGATTAGATTTACATGTTCTTCACGTATATAAGTTTGTCTATGCTTAGTCCCGATGGTGTGTCGTATGAACAAGAAATACAGGGAGGATGATGATACCTCAAATTGAATCAACAACGAATAATAATCAAGGGACCAAAGCAATGTCCAAACCGAACCAAAACCTTCGACTGATCAGTCACCCACGATCGAACCAATGCTACACCAAGCTTAGAACGCTCAAAACCACTTTCGTATCTAAATCACCACACGACCACATCAAAGCTCGAATACCCCGAAGTTGAGTATCCCCACGCTAGACCTTCTATATACCTTGTTTTCTTGATAAATGACGTTCAGCGGATCTAATGATGTTTTTAGGGTTTAGTAAGTGTGGAAGGAAGTGGAATTTATCCCAACTATGGATCGGTTTGATATGTTAGATGTTGGTGTGTTTGTGTTTCTGAGTTCACGTATGGGAGAAAAAGAGTGGTTGTTGTATGAAAGTCAAAGGGTGAATGTGTGGGAGGTTTATCTTGATCATAAAGAGAGAATATCTCAAATATGACAGGTTAGCAATTAGCGTATCATGATTGAATTGATTGAGCGGTTATTAGGGTGATTAAGGGGTAGCCTTGCCGCAATTTTAGAAGTGATACAGGGAGGATTTGCAATTGCCATAATTGCCAAATTCTTATACTTATCTTCTAATATTTTGTGCACACATTTTATTATTTTGGCCTATAAGTTATACTTATTAAACGTGCCATATATTAGTCATATAGTTCTCGTATCATTTCATATTTTTACTTTAGGTTATATGTTCATATCGTATAGTTTGGAGTCGTGACATGTTATATAACTCAAGTTTTAATTTATAGCGCATTTCATAAGTTCTTAAAAGTTCAAAATTAGAGGGTATTTTGGAAATTTCAAATGAGCGAAAATTTCGGGTTTTACACTCTTCCTCATACCACAAATTTCAACTTAAGACATGAATTTATCTCCGAATCACCCTTGATCCGAAACAAACAAGATAAGGGTGATGTTGAATTTATTGAGGAAAATCATATCCTAACCATTTCGAACCCAATCATGAATAATTCATCAACCGAACCACCTTTTCTCGAGGATTGCACCGTGCATATCACTACCACTGAACTTTCAGCGAAAGAGAAGATGTGTGAAAACGATGAATTACCAAATCATGTTGGTAATAAGGAATTGGATGCGATTGGAGCTGTTGGAAATGGAGATTTGAAAAAGAAAGAGATTAGAAAGGATGAAAAAGGAGTGTCAAAGGTACCCAACCTAGATTGGAATGAGAATGGAAAATTGGTTCTTCGAACCGATCACAATTATCAATACATTTGGCACCCTGCAATAAAAACTCCATACTGGAAACGAATTATCAAAGAATCCTAGAGCAGGGAAGAGTCTAGCTAATGACTCAGAAATAAATTAAGCGCTTCTCGGGAGGCAACCCGAGCTTTCAATTGCTTTCATGTTTTTATTCTAGTTTTAAATAAACATGTACACCCCTTTCAAACATAAAAAAATCATAAGTATCGGGATGTTATGTGCTAATAACGTTTATTATATTATTGCTTGCATTTTGTTTTGTTTTGTTTTGAATAATTGCAGCATGTGGAGGAGATGGATGCTTGGAAGAGAAATCGATTGATCCCGCATACTTAACATCTTATCATATGGGATTCGATCGCGATTTCTTGAGCCCGTGAAGTTTCGTTTCTCTCGGTCTTTTCTTATCTTAATTTTTCCCTATTTTTCATGCTTTGAAGTTTATTTTTCATATTGAGTATAATGCTTAACTTAAGTGTGGGGGAAAGTAAAATAGTGGAAAAACGAAACTAGTCTTAAATTTTCATATCTTTGGGCCAATTTAAAAGTTTTGTATACTTGTTTGCCCTTAACTTCTAGTGTTTTCAAACATATAGGTTAATATATTAGAATAACTAAATTATCCCACTGGTGAAATTGGTAAATTTTGAAAAATTCGAGATGTGTCCCGATTGACAGTGCAATCCATTTTTAGGATCGATAACATTTGCTAGCGCATTTATAACCCAATACCACTAAATATGTGAGGAATTGAGCCTATTCTTATATAGCATAATCTTTTATGCTTGATCATTTTGCTATGAGTGTGCCGGTGATTTTATTTATTCTAGAACTTTTACATGAAAATCATTACCAGACCGCAGTGAGATCACATTCGTGTGATATAAGTGTATTCGTGTGATAAAGAGGCACCCTTAGGAATTAAACCAAATGACCTTCCGTTTACATCTAATGATATATTAGCTAGCCACATCGGTTAGTTAATCACCCATATGGACCCATTTGTTAGCGCTAATTTTTAGTGCTAGATACCCTTAGTACACCCTCCGAGCCATTCTTTTCTATTGTTACATCCAGAAAAAAAATACAAACAGATTTTACAATTTAAACCTTAGCCTACCCCTTGTCAAAGTCTAAACGGTTGGTTGCTATGATAAGTTTGTGAAACTACCGCGGATCAAATTTGTTAAATAAACTAAGCCCCGAATTGGTTGATTATGCTTTATGCTTGATTTCATTGTTTTATGATCTTTCGCGAGGGTTATATACTTTAAATCATAGATTGGAATTTGTCACCATCATATTCTAATATTTGTAATCAACTTGTCAAACCATTCTCATATTAAGCAATCCCAATATCCTAAACTGATCCAAATAAGTGTTGTCTCTTATATTATTGAATTTACATCATTATCATTTTCGTGTTATTTGCTACTTATATGTTTAGACGCCTCATAGTATTTTGGACCGTGACAACCAATATACTTCTAGCACATACTTGTTACACTAGATTCTTCTTCTCGAAAACACTCAAATCTCGTGGGACGACCTTGACTTACCATTCCCTAACTATACACGATAAGGGTATACTTGCCCGAATGTGTTCCTAGTTTTCCGGTAATTCTTGTTTACAAATTTTAAAACCTTTTGCGAACGCATCAGTGGTGTTGAAGGTTCAAATAAAAAAACGGCTTGGATCACTTGGAATAAAGCTTTGGCTTCGAAAAAAAAGGGTGGTCTTGGTGTGTCTAGTTTTTTTGCTCTTAATCGTGCAATGATGTTTAAATGGGTTTGGCGCTTTATCTCTCAAGGCTCTTCTTTATGGGCCAGGTTCATCAAATCTATTCATGGCATTCGTGGTGCTATTGATTGCCCCGGTTACTCGTCTAGATACTCTCCATGGCTAGATATCATTCGATAGCTTTCTTCTCTTAAAGGTAAAGGGATCGATCTTATGTCTTTTGTTATAAAAAAGGTTGGAAATGGGGAAGATACCCTTTTTTGGGATGAAGTCTAGTTAGGGGAAACTCTGTTGAAACACCAATATCCGAGGTTATATGCTCTTGAAACTAGTAAGCAAATTTCGGTTGCTGAGAAGTTGCGACACGTCTCTTTGGATTTTTCAAATCGCCGTTCTCCAAGGGGTGGTGTCGAAGAGGAGAAGCAAAGCGCTTTACATTCTCGTCTTGCAGATTTAATCTTACCACATATGCAAGATCGATGGTTCTGGTCTTTGAATGCTACGGGTGATTTTTCGGTGAAATCTGTTCGGAATTTTTTAGATGATTTTCTTTTACCTGAAGATGATGTGCCTACGAGATGGGTGAAAGTTATTCCCATCAAGGTAAACGTGTTTGCCTGGAGAGTTAGCATGGATAAACTTCCTACTCGGTTGAACCTTTCTCCCAAAGGTTTGGAAATCACCAACATTCTTTGTCCTCTTTGTAATGTTGTTGTTGAATCAGTTTCCCATCTTCTATTCTACTGTTCTTTGACTCGCCAAGTGATGAGTAAGGTGTTGTGTTGGTGGGATCTTGATGCCACCGAGTTAAGTTCCTATGATGAGTGGCTTTTATGGTTCCAAAACATTCAGATGTCTAAGAGCTTGAAGGCTGTTTTTGAAGGTGTTTGTTAAGTGATGTGGTGGTTCCAATACCAATATACTTCTAGCACATACTTGTTACACTAGATTCTTCATCTCGAAAACACTCAAATCTCGTGGGACGACCTTGACTTACCATTCCCTAACTATACACGATAAGGGTATACTTGCCCGAATGTCTTCCTAGTTTTCCGGTAATTCTTGTTTACAAATTTTAAACTTGCTCGAAGCACATCAAGTTTTTGGCGCCGTTTCCGGGGATTTGTTTGTGTTTTTATTTGTTTTGAATCTTTGTTTTTATCATTTTATAATTTGTGCTAGAAATTGCTTGCAAAACAATAAAAACCATCCATTTTGTTTGTCTTAATTTTTATTTGCTCTTTTATGCTTAACTTAAAATTTAAGTTTAATAAAAAAAATTTAAGTTAAACTTGTTTATAAATTAATAATAATAAAAGAAAGAAAAAAAATAATAAAAATTAATAAAAGATAATTGTGGCACCAAGGCAAAAACTACTCAAAGTAATGTGCCAGTCATTGTACTCGTACGAATATCGATTTGTGTTTTCTTTTTGGATTGGTTCACTATTTTATATTCAATAAAAAAATTTAATAAATAAATAAATAAATAAATTCTGCAAAACCGCCGGTCCAAAAGTCAGACCGCCGGCTAAAAACCTTCTGTGAAAACTGAACCCAGTCAGACCGCCGGTCCACACTCCGACCGACCGGTCCAAAACCTTCTGTTGACCCCTCAACACCCAAACCGACGGTCAAACATTTGAACCGCCGGCCACTGTAGCAATTAAAAAAAAAAAAAAAAAAAAAATCTTTTTCTGTTTATTTAATTTCCGTTTTACTGTTAAAAAAAAAAGAAAAAAAAAATCTTAAAAAATATTTTTGTATTCTTTCTCGTAAAAAATTTTAAAAAATTAAAAAAATTAAGAAAAAAAGTAGAAAAAAAAATTTTTTTCCGTAAAAATTTTGTTTTCCATTACTGTAGCAAAAAAATAAAATAAAATAAAAGAAATAAATAAATAATAAAAAAATAATAAATAATAATAATAATAAAGATAATAAATAAAAAATATTTTATTTTTTCTTTTAGCTTCTAATCTTTTTCGATTAGCTCGTTCTTATCTTGTATACACATTTTCAAAAATAGTTTACTTTTATTTTTTTTTCATTTTTATCCGTAATTCTCAATGGCTTTTTGTAAATCGCTCCGGGTTTGTATAAACCCACGTTCTTGGGGTAAACAAATCATTGGTCCACTTCACGAACTTAAACGTAAGATCAAAAAGAAGACTCGTAAACCCGATAATACACCAAATGTACTCCCCGAGATCGAGTCATCCGAGCCTTTCTCCAAAATCAACTCATTTGAACCTTTTATAGAAATTAAGTCACCCGAACCTTACACCAAACAACCATTCATCAAGGAACTTGTCGTTGTAACGAAACTCAACATGTTTGAGGAGAAAGTCGAAACACCACCCGATTCCCCACCCGTTATTGTCGTTGATCCCGATGACCAACCTATGTGGTTAAGCACTAAGACCGTTGCACCAACACCTAGTTCCGCTATTACCCAACTTCCACTTGAGAACAATTTCGTTATCAAGGGTACCCACATGAGTATGATTCGGGAGAATCAATTTGATGGGAAAATCCGGTTCGATCCTCATCAACACATATCCGATTTTCTTGAGATTACTAACCTATTCCAATATGGTGAAAATTAAGAGGAAGCAGTTAAGTTGAGGACTTTTCCTTTCTCATTATCCGCTGAAGCCAAGATTTGGTTGAATGAATTAGATGAAGGGACAATTACTACGTGGGATGAAATGAGAGAAGCTTTCATAAGCAGATACTTTTCTCCCGCAAAGTTCAAACGTCTCCTAAACGAAATTCATAATTTCCACCAACTCGATCAAGAAAGTCTCGTTGATGCTTGGCTCCATATTAAAGATATGCTTCGCACTTTTCATGGACATGGTCTAACCAAAGGAGCAATAGTTCAAATATTCTATATTGGATTAGACGATCCAACTCAAGGAATTCTCGACGCCGGAGGAATTTTTTTCTATAGAACTCCAAACGAAGCTTACAAAATCCTCGAGGACAAGGTCCGACTTAAGCTTGATTTCGCGAAAGAATCTCTGATCGTGCCCAAACCAAAAACCATTGTTTCCGCCGATGGAGACAACATTAATTCCATTCATGGAATCTTGATGGAAAAAATTGAAGCTCTCGCTACGAAAATCGATTCTGAATTCCATAGCATAAGGAATGAGATGAAAGAGATGCGAGACGTTCGTAGAGACGACGAAAGAAACCATGCTTCACAAATCTACATGAGTGATGACACGCCGATGTGTGATCCCATTAAAGCAAATTATGCCCAACAAGAAGTATATTCTTACCGAAATCCCACAAGTTCATACTCCTATCCAAACCATAACCCAACTCATGGCTATCATCAATATTTTTCACCATCCCCATCACAATATTCTAGACACAAAGATACCGAAACTCAACGGAGGAGATGATGAGAGAATGGATGGTTAATCAGATTGAAGTAAATGAGATGATGATGAACCAGTTGGTTGAATTGGAGTGCAAAATTGATCAAGGTTTAAGGAATCACCAAGCCTTAATCCAAGAATTGAAGAGACAATTTGAGTCTCTATACAAAGAAATCAACCGTACCAAATCTCTTCCTCATACCACAAATTTCAACTTAAGACATGAATTTATCTCCGAATCACCCTTGATCCGAAACAAACAAGATAAGGGTGATGTTGAATTTATTGAGGAAAATTGATGAGTGTGTAAATACTCATCATTTTATACCCATAATAGACACTAAAATGACCTAAAACACCCAATATATATTGCAGATATCCTTGGTTTGTGTTTTATGTGTTTCAGGTACTGAAGGATTGAAAACGGAACAGAAACAAGCATTTTTGGATCGACTCGACAACAATTGTGTATTTGATCTAGTGAAGACAAAAGTCAAAGTCAAAGTCCAAGTCAACCCCCAAAAATACCAAAATGACACAAATGGTCCCTGGAAATAATTTTCTGAATTGGCATGATTAGTCCTTGGATTTTCAGAATTGTACAACATTGGTCCTCAAAGTTTAACTAAAATCCAAATCTAATCCTAAACTACTAAACCCAGCTACAAACTTAACCCAACCCAGCCCAACAAATAAACCCAAGCCCAATCATTAAACCCGATCCAACCCACCCTTTAAACTAAAACCTTTTGACTTCGGTCAAACCTTCCCTCAAAACCGTTTACCGCCCAAAACCATACCAGAAACCACCACCATCCACCGCCTTATCCCTGACACATCCACCCCCTCCTCTTATCCCACTTCACCTAACAAGCCAAGAAACATTTAATGCTCCTTCCTCATCACACTCCATCAGAACCAAGTGGTTTAGCCACTCACACCAGTTTTCCCGCCAAAATTGGTTTCAACGAATGAGATGATTTCAAGGGCATCCAAAGGTCAAGAAATGATCAGAGATGAAGATAGGACTTATCCCACTTAGTTTTAGTATAAATAGAACCACAATGTAGCCTATTAGCCAAGTAGTTAATTTAGCAGTAATCGTATTTCATATTCAGTCATTGTAATTTTATAATTTCAAGCTTCCAGTTGTTAATTCAAGTCAAATTCAGTCATATTATTCTAATTTCAAGTAATCTTATACTCATTGTCAGTTATGCTAAATTTCAAGTTGTCTGTTAATTCAAATTAAGCTCAAGACCTATTAAGAAACAATCATAAACACTCCTTACCCTTGCTATAAGCTTATACAAGCTTATAATAGCTTTTTGTAAGCTTATATTAGTCACCAGCTGTCCTAAATTCAAAAGATGAAAAAAGTCAATGAAAGTCAAACTGGGACCAAATAAGCTCTTCTGGTGAAATAAGCTATTTTGGAAGGCTGAAATTTGGTTTCTAGCTTGTTTTTGACAAGCTAGGTGTGTCCTGATCATAAGTTCCATTGTTTGATAGCATATCAGTTGTAAGCAATTTTCATAATTTTTTATTGTTTTCTTAAAGTTACTGTTCCATAGCTTTTTATAGCTTATTTCTTTAATTTTATGCTTATTGATAGTTTATAAGTATTTATTTTCTGTTTCATTAGTTTAATATAGCAACTGTTATAGTTTTCTAAAAAAAAAAATCAATAAAAAGACCATAAAAAGCTTAAATAAGTTAGCTTATCTCAGTGCTTAATTCTGTTAGAAAAATACTTCTTAGTGCTTAATTACCCTAGATCAATCTTTATATACCATAAACCTAGCTTAAACAGACCTGTGCTAGTTCAAAACCAAGACAGACCCTCATAAAGGGCTGTTTGGCTCAATAGGTCAAACTAGCTTGTTACTGTTCATTTGCAATAAGTCCAAGTTTAATCCAGCTTAATTTATTCCATATAAGTTGTTTCTAGGTTCTTTTTAGCCAATTAAATAGAAAAAATAGTTTTGAGCCATCTGTGGCAATATTAGACACTCAATTGATCAAATAAGCCAAAATAAGCCATAAGCTCATTTGGACTTTATTTTTGGATTTTCTGAGGTCCTTTGGATCCATTTAGTAGATACACAAAAGCCTAGTTAAGTCTCCCTTTGGTTTGTGCCCTCTGCACACACCTTGATCTCCCCTGCACCATCTAGCATATCAGCAGACCCTAGTTACACCCTCTTTTTATCAGCTTATTTATAAGCTAATATTAAGTCATTAAGTTCTGATTTTTGGTTTATATTAAGTTCATAGTATAAGCTTAATCTGTTTTTACTTTTTAGGCCATAGCTTATAGTTTTTGATAGCTTTTAGCTAGCTTAAAAAAACACCACAGACCATCCTTAGGCCTGCAACATCAGTCCACTCTTGTGCTTATTTGCTTAGCTCAGTGCTTATTTCTGAGTATTTGTGGCTTTTTCATGTTCATCTTAGCTTATTATACTTGTCTCAGCTTATTTCAAGTTTGCCTTTAGCTTATTTACAAGCTTATCAGCCCTTTTGATCAAAGCCTTGGGCTTAATCCTTTTTTAACCAACTGATCAGCCAACTTGGCATATTTCTGGGCTTATTATAAATAAAAAAATAAAATATAAATAAAAAAATAAAAATAAAAATAAGCTATAACTTATTATAGTTCCAATTGTGAAACTTGCTTATTATCTTGTGCTTAATCAATTTCAAAAATAAAAATAAAAAAATAAAATAAATAGCAAAAATAGCATTGCTGGGATTCGAACCCTGGCCACCCAGCTCAACACACACACACCTTACCATTGTGCCCTTGGGACTTCTCTGGTTTAACTCTACACCATTTAATATTTAACCCACTTTTCTCTTTTAAGCTATTCGAACCATTTAGCTTATTTACAGCTTATTACAATAAGCTAGATCCTTGGTAGTAATTTTCCTATGATTTTAATAGTATAAAGTATTTTTAGAAAAAGTTTCAGATTTTTCTAAATTGGTTTAGTATTTTTAATCATTTAATTAGAGTAATTCAGTTTTTAATTCATAATAAAAAATATAAAAGTCAGAAAAATATAAATCTTTTTTTCTAAAATTTTCTTTTATTATTTAGGACTTAATAAAAATAAATTTACACTTGTAGGTTTTATTTTTATAGATTTCACTTTTTAATCCCGTTTTTAGAATTCTCGTAGCGCGTTTTTAATATAATCTGCTTTAATCTTAATTTTATCCATGAGAATTTGTTTCTCATTATTCAATTAGAATATAATAAAATCAAAATTCCATATTACAATCATCAGTCACTCTAATTCCAAACCTCAAACGATTGTCCATTCACACCTCGTTGGGACACGACCCGGGTAATCACTTACCTGGTATCACACATATCACAAACGTGAGTTTTTGCAAGTTAGCCTTTTTCCTAAAGGGTTGGTTTGTCTTTATTCACGTGTATCCATCTGATATTTATATATACACTTTAGCACGGATCAAATTTTGGCGCCGCTGCCGGGGAGGTTGTGTTGTGACAATATCGTTGAGATTTAAAACGATTAGTGACTTGAGATCCTTCTTTCAGAAGTTTCCACTTTCATAAACCATATAAAAAACAAAAATATTTTTCTTTTCTTTTCTTTTATATATATTATCATATAAAAATAAAAACGCAAAAACATTTTCCGTTTTATTGTTAAAATAAAAGATAAAAGCAAAATCAATATAATATTCCTCAACTTGGAGTATTATCATAATAAGTTCCCAAACAAAAGATTAAAACTTGCCTTTGTGTCGCTTGCGAATTCGGCTCACCTTTGATTGATAAACAAACTCTAACGGAGGTTTCAGGAGGTTTGGCATTAAATTGACAAACCGAAAGGAGCGGGTTTTTAAGGAGCATTTATTGCCCACCTTTGCACCTCCGCCACTCTGTGCGTTTTTCTTTCAGAGAGCTACCGTACGCTTGTTGATTTAAGGTTTAAGTTCCTTGTGTTTTGCTTCGATCTTGTTTTAATTGAATTGTTTTATTTAGTGCATGCGCACTCGTTCTTCTACGTCGACAAGTCCTTTACGTGAACTCGTAGATATTCCGAGAAGACGTAATCGTAGACGTGCTGCCCGAATAGTCGAACCCGAGATTCGTACTATTCCCATTGATAAAATGGCAGACAATCGAACAATGGCGGAGATGCTCCAAGCACCCACCGAGGGTTACGGAGATGCCATCGTTTTACCACCAATCGATTCTGATCATTTTGAATTAAAAACGCATTTGATTCAACTCGTGTCTACAAATTGACCTCTACACATCCGTTGGTTCACACATCCGTTGGTTCAACAAGTTAACCTCGACCATCAATTACAAGGATGTGCCGCAAAAAGTTATCAAATTGATGCTATTTCCGTTTTCACTCGAAGGGGCAGCCCGGATTTGGCTGGAAAAAGAACCCCCTCGATCCATTGAAACTTGGGAAGATCTCGTACAGAAATTTGTCAATTATTTCTTTCCTCCTTCAAAGACGACTAATCTGAAAAATGAAATTTCTGGATTTCGTCAAAGTTTCGATGAAAACTTCGGAGAGGCATGGGAACGATTCAAAGATCTCCTAAGAAAATGCCCGCATCATGATTTCACGGAGTTACAACAGATCAATACGTTTTATAATGGTTTGAATGGAAATGATCATGATTCTCTTAACGCTGCCGCTGGTGGCAATATCTTGAATCGTCGACCCAAAGATGTGCTTGAAATTTGCGAGAATAAATCAAAAGTTCCTATTTCTCGAAACAAAGTGAATGTTCCTATCACTCCTGCTTCTTCATCCGGTAACTCATTAGAGTTAACCTCACCGTTAGCCGCTCTAACGGACGCAATTCGTTGCATAATGAAGGAAGTGAAAGAAATTAAGAGTGAAATTCATAAACCGGAACAAATCAAAGCCATAAACAAAGTGTGTGAAACTTGTGGTGGCCCGCATGCGTATTACGATTGTCAAGCAACCGATGCTTCTGTTTACCAAGCTTCCGTAGCTGCAGTAAACTACAATCAAAATGGACCGCATGCTGAAACTCATTACCAAGCACCAAATGCTTTGGTACCACCTGGTTTTCCACCCGTACCAAATCGAAATAATCAAAATCGCTTTGTTCAAAATCAAGGACAAAATTTCAACACTTCTCAGAATTTCAATCAGAACCGTAACAATTTCAACCAGCATTATCAAGCTCCGAATCAACATGTTTATCAACAACCTCCTCAAGCTCCTTTGACAAATGATTTCATGAAAATTACTGAGTCCAGCATGCGTTCAATGCAAACTCAAATCAATAATATGAAAGTCGAGTTGAGAAAGGAAATTGATACTACAATGTCTCGTCAAACGAATGAATTGAAGAATATGATGGGCAGTTTCATGAATATGAACATGAACCAATCTTCTTCATCTTCTGGACGACTTCCGAGCAATACCATTCCTAATCCTAATGCTGAGTTGAAAGCCGTCACCACTCGAAGTGGTAAGACGCATAATGGACCCTCGACTCCTATGCCCCCTCCACCGGGGGAAGTGAATCGAGATGCCGAGGTGACAACGAACAAAGTGCATTTCTCAAGCCCACAAAGTACCGCACACGTCCAACCTCCAGATGTCCAAACTCAAGTTCCGGAACCCGATGTTCCGAAAGCTAATCCTAAGCCTTCAATTCCATATCCTTCAAGGCTTAATAATCAAAGGCTCCATGAGAAAACTAACACCCAAATGATGAAATTTCTGGAAATTTTCCAGAAACTACACTTCGATATTAGTTTTGCTGATGCCTTGCTGTATATGCCGAAATTCGCTTCTCAATTCAAGAGTCTTTTAAGCAACAAGGAGAAATTATTTGAATTGACAAAAACCCCTTTAAATGAGAATTGCTCAGCTGTACTCCTTAAGAAACTTCCAGAAAAATTAGGAGACCCTGGTAAATTTCTCATCCCTTTTGATTTCCCGGGGATGGTTGAATGCTACGCCTTGGCCGATCTTGGTGCAAGCATCAACCTGATGCCGCTTTCCGTGTGGCAAAAGCTTTCACTCCCGGAACTTACTCCCACAAGGATGACTCTTGAATTGGCGGACCGCACTGTTACTACTCCTAAAGGCGTTGCTGAAGACGTTTTTGTCAAAGTAGGAAAATTTCATTTCCCCGCCGATTTTGTAGTTGTGGATTTTGAATGCGATCCCCGAGTACCTCTCATTCTCGGGAGATCCTTTTTAAGGACCGGGCGTGCTTTGATTGATGTTTATGGCGAAGAAATAACACTTCGGGTTGATAATGAAGAAGTTACGTTTAACATTAATGCGAATTCTAAATCTCTAACCACCAAAGGCAACGTTGCTATGGTTGATAAAAAATCTGATTCCGTAATTGCTTCCAAAAGAAGTGATTCGATACTTTCAAGATTCACAGTTAAGAGTGTTTCACAAAAACATGCTGAGCTCAAAGCGATGAAAATTACCCCTGGTTCAAGCAAATGGTTTGAAAGTTGTGCTACAGAAGTTAAGAGTGTTTTTTACTACGATGAACAAGAATCGGAGATCACATCGGAAGTGGTGAAAATTGCTAGCTCTAAGAGCACACCACTTGTCCCACCTCCGGAATCGGTTTATCGTGTTGAAATTTTTGATTCTGTGGATGAAACTAAAAATCCCACTCCTTATTCTGCACCAGTAATTTCCGACTCTTCCCATCCTTATCCTCCGCTTGAGGGAAGTGATATCTCTATGGAAGAGCTCGAGGTTTTCTTGTTTGATGCTCCAATTTCGCTGTAAATTGTTGAGCCTGATTGTGATCCGGGGGGAGATGCTCCGTTATTAGAAAAAATGGTATTTGATGAACCATTATTTTCCTTCCCCCTGATGGATGTTGTTAAAAATAAGCCGTTAGATCCTCTGGAGCTCGAGCTCGAGGATTTTGTTCCCGAATATGAGAGTTTTATCTTTGATACAGCTGAAGAGAGTAGTGGAAATCCCACTCCTCATTCTGATCTTTCTCTCCCGGCTTATGAAGCCTTTTGCTTTGATATCAATCATTCGGAAGAAGTGGTGTAACACCCCAACCCGACAAGGGTAAAGATATCACAATAATGGTTTCATATCAGATCAAACCAAAGCATACATCTGTAGTAATACAAGAATCTCAAAGGTTACAAATGAAATACTGAAACTACAAGATTACAATGCGGATTACAATAAATACTAAGTCTAGAATAAACTCTTCTAGTCATCTCTAATCCAGAAAATCTATCAAGTATAGCCTTCTAAGTCCAAGGTACTCTCCACTCATCCCCAGCTTCCTACTAAAACCTGCCGCAGGAAAAGAAATGCGGCTGAGCTACGAGAGCTCAGTGAACAGATATAACGATAACAAAGCAGTAGTAGAGAAAGGTACAAAGCAACAGAAATAAAGGTCATGCAGATATAATATGGGTTAAGGGATAAGTAAATGAAAAGGAAAAGAAAAAGGAACAGTAATCCACCACGAGCCCAGAAAAAGATTATATCATATCAGAACAGTGTAACCATAAATCTTCATAATCATATAGAGGGGAGACCTCTCAGATAATCAGATAATGTGAGGGGTGTCCTCAGTAACCAAATGGAGTAGCTAGCTCCCAGATATGTGAAAGACGTGTATCGCACACACCATCAGTCACCAGATATATAACAGATAACAAATACAGATAAACAGAAACAGATCAAATCTAGGATGCATCCATACGCCCCAGTAGGCCAGATTCTTCTCCTACATAACAGATAAAATCAGGGACGGGATAGGTCATCACTCTCCTACCCTAGAGTCAAGTCATCGGTGCATCAATGACAAGGACATGAAACCCTCATGCCTAGTGAAATGATTAGTGGCTCGTAGTATCAGACTGAGGGTCAAGGGTCAAGTATCAAGTATCAGGTGTCCAAGTTCAAGTTTTATATCAGATGGTTCAAGTCAAGTTTCATTTCAAGTATATCAGATCAAGGTTTATATCAATGTATATCAGATCAAGGTTCAGAACAAGAGGTCATATCAAATGATTCAGAAAAATATATCAAAGGTTTATAATCAAAAGTTCATAGCAAAAGTTCATTTCAGAAGTTTCTATCAGAAGTTCATTGAAAGCAATCCTTTAATAATGGTTTTTCATAAGCATAATCTTTCAAAGTAGGTTTCATAAAAATGATCTTTCAAAACGGTTTTTCATAAAGATGGTCTTTAAAAATAGTTTTCATAAAAGTTAGTAGAATTTCATATAAAAGTATAAGTATCATTCTAAACAATGATTTTCTCAAACATTTCCCGGTCATAATTAAAAGGTTTTCACAACATAGATCCATATCAGAGGTCATAACAAATGGAATCAATAGAAAAGGTTCAAAGCAAAAGGGAATCATAGTAATGGCATCAAATCAGAAGCTAAACAGATCAGAATATGAAAGGGATCATAGCAGAGTTCACAGAACAGGGGAAACATAGCAAGGTTCAAGGGAAAACAAGATATAAAGAGAAAGGGGTTCATGAGAAACCTGTGAGAAGGTCAGAATATCTGTACCTTATACCGCAAATGAAAACACAACAGAAAATATAAAGGTCGGAAGCAAACTCCATCTTCAGCGAATATACACGAATTCATGACTGTCTTATTAAAAGCTTATTTAATTCAGATTACTTATTTTAGTCGGCTTTCCATTTCTAGTAACTTTCCTTTTTAGGTAACTTTCCAAAAATAGCAACTTTCCATATTTAGTAACTTTCTATTTTTAGCAGGTTTCCATAATTAGCAAGTTTAAATATTATAATTAGGTTAAGTCATTAATTATGGAAGTAAGGTTTATTTTAGCAAGTATCAAAAGTCTAGGGTTAAATATGACAAGTTTTCATATTCTAGGGTTTTAAATGTAAATATACCAAGGTTAAAGGTTTAAAATAAAAATATCACAAGTTACTCATTTTAAATCATAAGTTATCCAGAATTACACTCTTAACCCTTTAGGTTTAACAATTTACAATTTATACCCCTTTAGTTAATTAAATTACAAAATTAAACCCTATAATAATATAAATCATAATTTAACCCATACCATATTTATATTTACACATCAAGCCCTTAATTTTACCAAATTACACAATTACCCATCAAATTAATAGATGGTACGAATTATATCCTTCAAGTTTCATGAATTACAAAACTAGTCCCTTAATTATCTAAAACTATATTTCGAATCACAAATTATTCATAATTACACATTTAGCCTTTAAGTATTCAGAATTACACATCACACCCTTTATATCATTATTTATACGAATCACCTTTAAGTATTCAGAATTTACAAAATTAGTCCCTCTATTTATTTAGTTTCCAATTCGAAGTGTAATTTACAAATTAATCCCTTTACCTTCAAATTTTACACAAGATACCCTTATATTATATTTTATATATTTTACCCCTGATCTAAACCACCTTACAAAAATATCCCACAAGTTCAAATAATTACAAAACACACCCTCTAATTTACAAAAATCAATCGGTAACATTTTTATTCAACAAAACTCTAACCCTAATTATTTCAATCATTAGAAAATCATTATACAACCTTAAAAACACATTTATTGATCAGATCTAATCATAAAATATTAACCCTAGTTCCATTCGATTAGGGTTTCATTTTTTTTCCTTATTTTCTCATAAATCCGATACACAAAATAATTAGCCACATGAATTCTAGACTTCAAAAATTACTAAGATCATTTTTCCAGAGTTGTATGATTCGTATAGAACACAGAAAAATTATATTCAAGACCCAGAAAATTCGTATGAACATATTTGGATTTTATTTGTGTTTTTGATCTCTATAATTATTACGATCAAAAAAACATGCATGGACCAGTATAATTAATTTATATGAGTCTTATATGATGCAAAGATTATAAGAAAAATACCAAACGAATTTCAGAACGTGTGAATTAAGCGTGAGAATTTTGTGTACCTCGGATGAACAATTCGACAAACAAAAACTTCCCACAATCGACCCAGCTATTCCACGACCCCAAGCCTATTTTTCCTAGCTTCCTTGGATGTAGAAGAACACCAGAAAAATACCCAAGAGCCTCCAAAAATTCGGATGAAGAAGAGAGGAATTTTATGTGTGTTTATTTTAGGGTTTTCGGTGGAATTAAGAGGGAATAAGTGGGAATTAATTGGAATGCCGAGTCAAGGGGGGAAAAGGAGCAATATACTCGGCCAAATAATGATAAGGTTGATTGTATATGATTTTTGTGATTTGTTTCCTTAATTGTTGATGTTTATCCCTTAATATAAATGATTTTAAAATGTAAAATAGCTAATTAAATGTATTTTCTGTCCATGCATTATTTTTGTATGTGACAATAATTTTTTTATGACATGTAAGATGTTAAAATGTAGTAATAAAAATTACCTTACTTCATATGTTGCTCATTACCAAAGGTTTGGAATTTATTTGGTGTTTTATGTAAGCTTTAATTAAATTTTAAAGTTTCAGGGGCAATTTGGTCATTTTGCATGCTTTTAAATTTTGGTTTTCACAACTTCTTCCCCTCTAAAATAAAATTTTCGTCCTCGAAAATTGAGGTGAAACGAAACGGAAACACAACTGACTGTGAACAGAAAAAAAAAGGACTTGTTTCTCATGACTTTATCTTGTTAATCAAAGCTTCGGTTTCCTCAGGAAAGACAAATCATACTGAATCCAGATCAAAAGGATAACATACCAAACGTAATAGATGATAATCGGATTCTCTCGTAAGAGACGCAGGAAATACATAGGATTTTGACGGATATGCCGTCCACAGAATTTGATTAGACAAATCAGATGAGAACGTACAGAAAATAGATTGTCGATAACATCAATTGGCAGAAAGTTCTACAACAGAACCTAAGATTCTTATTGGAAGTGCAGAAGTCAGCAAAATGCGTGACGAGAATCCAGACGTATCAAATCGCATAACGGTGAAAGCAGATTACGCGTATAGGTAGTATGAACTTAAAGTCTCACTAACGCAGATAATCTCAAACAGTTATCAGAATTTCTAAAGCTCTAAGGCACTTCTCGAAATATCCGATGCCCACAACAAGTGCACGTTATATGATGTGAGTATTATCACGTTGGCCAGACGTCATAATACTGGCATCATATAAATATGCCCTCATGATGGTCATACTTTATCTCAAGTCGTGAACAAAATAACTTATCTTAATCCGCCTAGTCCTTCTACATTCTCAGAGGTCATTAAAATCAAACACCATAACTAAGAGAAGAACTAACTACTCGAAGGAGTTAACGGAACAGATCCAGAATGTCTATCAGGATTGGATACGTCGCCAATAGCGTCAATCCTTCATCAATCACCAGAATCAACTCAGGCAATATCAGTGGTTGCTTCAAAATTCTCATAACAAACCATCATCCAACATACGCAAAATCTACACAAAACGGAATTACTAGTAGGGAACCTAAATCGCTCAGAGGATCTTATTATCAGGTAACGGAAATTTAAGTAGGTCAAGAGGAAATGAATTACGTCATCCATAGTTTCATCCTTCACAGAATCAACTCTTCCAAACACAACCGTTCGCTTCAGAATTTTCATCCATTCAAATACATGGTCCCAATTCCAAGTAATCTGTCTACGTCTGTCCATATGATCATAGAGTGGAAAGGAATTATGAACTCGAGTCTGGTCCCTCACGCCTTCAGCACTTCTTCTGGGCACTGTGGTGTAGTAACGTGAATCTCTGACATGGTCACTGTGCATCTTCCATTCGCGAGTCTGCTTCTGCTCTCAATTCATCTTAGTACAACTAAGATGAATAGAGAAGCAAGACTGCGTGTCTTAGACAGGTCTTCCAGCACAGTTCGAAATTCGCCAACTCAAACTGCTGTCGTCACCGGATGCTTGGTAGTGTTGTCTGCTACAATCTCTGAACGCCAATCAAACCTACTCTTCCAGAACAAAGGGTCATTCTACTTAATACGAAGATGATCTACGTGTTCCTCGTTCGTCTCAGAGCACAAACACACCGTCATACTATGACAATGGTACGAATTATATCCTTCAAGTTTCATGAATTACAAAACTAGTCCCTTAATTATCTAAAACTATATTTCGAATCACAAATTATTCATAATTACACATTTAGCCTTTAAGTATTCAGAATTACACATCACACCCTTTATATCATTATTTATACAAATCACCTTTAAGTATTCAGAATTTACAAAATTAGTCCCTCTATTTATTTAGTTTCCAATTCGAAGTGTAATTTACAAATTAATCCCTTTACCTTCAAATTTTACACAAGATACCCTTATATTATATTTTATATATTTTACCCCTGATCTAAACCACCTTACAAAAATATCCCACAAGTTCAAATAATTACAAAACACACCCTCTAATTTACAAAAACCAATCGGTAACATTTTTATTCAACAAAACTCTAACCCTAATTATTCCAATCATTAGAAAATCATTATACAACCTTAAAAACACATTTATTGATTAGAACTAATCTTAAAATATTAACCCTAGTTCCATTCTATTAGGGTTTCATTTTTTTTCCTTATTTTCTCATAAATCTGATACACAAAATAATTAGCCACATGTATTCTAGACATCAAAAATTACTAAGATCATTTTTCCAGAGTTGTATGATTCGTATAGAACACAGAAAAATTATATTCAATAACCAGAAAATTCGTATGAACATATTTGGATTTTATTTGTGTTTTTGATCTCTATAATTATTACGATCAAACAAACGTGCATGGACCAGTATAATTAATTTATATGAGTCTTATATGATGCAAAGATTATAAGAAAAATACCAAACGAATTTTAGAATGTGTGAATTAAGCGTGAGAATTTTGTGTACCTTGGATGAACAATTCGACAAACAAAAACTTCCCACAATCGACCCAGCTATTCCACGACCCCAAGCCTATTTTTCCTAGCTTCCTTGGATATAGAAGAACACCAGAAAAATAGCCAAGATCCTCTAAAAATTCGGATGAAGAAGAGAGGAATTTTATGTGTGTTTATTTTAGGGTTTTCGGTGGAATTAAGAGGGAATAAGTGGGAATTAATTGGAATGCCGAGTCAAGGGGGAAAAGGAGCAATATACTCTGCCAAATAATGATAAGGTTGATTGTATATGATTTTTGTGATTTGTTTCCTTAATTTTTGATGTTTATCCCTTAATATAAAGGATTTTAAAATGTAAAATAGCTAATTAAATGTATTTTCAGTCCATGCATTATTTTTTTTTTGTGACAATAATTTTTTTATGACATGTAAGATGTTAAAATGTAGTAATAAAAATTACCTTACTTCATATGTTGCTCATTACCAAAGGTTTGGAATTTATTTGGTGTTTTATGTAAGCTTTAATTAAATTTTAAAGTTTCAGGGGTAATTTGGTCATTTTGCATGCTTTTAAATTTTGGGTTTTACAAATGGGAAGTGGCAGTACCACTTCTCATTCTCAGATCTCTATTCCCGAGTATGATGCATTTCATTTTGATATGAATGGTCTTTATCATGAGGAGTTCTCTAGTGAACTCTCTCATATTATATCTCCTCCGGAATATGATCATTTCTATTTTGATCCTGAGGATGATTCTAGTGTGAGGGGAGGTGTTCGTAATCATAAGAATGTGCTTATTGATAAAATCATCCTGACCCTCCCTCCCGTTGAAGACAAATTTGCTTCTGATGATGAAGAGTTCTTCCTGATAATCATCATGATATTTTTTTCTCTTCATCACATATGGTGTGATTTCTCTTTCCCTTTTCTCCTACGGGAATGAGGACACTATCTTTGACCCCGGTATCTTCCCTTATAGTTTCTACTATTAAAATACCGTGGGTATCTCATCGGTGTGGAACTTTCTTATGTTCAAATGTTTATCTAAACACATTGAATGAAAGTCCGATGGAGATGGTTTCTTCCACTTGCTTCCCCATGAACCAATGAATTCGGGGTCGAGTCAAGCTAGTGACTCGGTTAACAAAAACATTAGAATTGCATGGGTAAACGCCCATGTTTCTGTCTTCTCTCTTATTTCTAACACTAAGTATGGGGGAATCCCACTGTGCTGTGCTCTTTTGTGTTGTTTTCTCTTGTTTTCAGGTTTCCCTTGGATTGTGATGATTGTCGCGCCTGTTTTCAATTCAGCCGCCCAATATCCTATCCTTTTGCTAATGATTATCTAGGGATATCTTTTTAATCCTGCTTGTGAAAATAGAGATTTCTTTCACACACTTGGCTATTAGTATTACATTTTTACGTTCTAAGTCTCGGCATTATAGCCGGTACTTTGAATATTGAGGGCAATATTCAATTCTAAGTGTGGGGGGGAATTCTCGCGAATTTTGTCACATTTGTACCTTCTAGTGCCCTAGTACCCCAGTTTTGGCCAAAATTTTAAAATTTTTTCGTTTTTAGATAAGAAATTGCAATAAAAAAGAAGAAGTGTTTAGTCTTGATTAGGTTAGAACAAAGGGAATCCCGACTCTGCCAGAGTATTGATCTGGCTGCTTCCTTAACGATTAGACTAAGGTTTTACGATATGTGCAAATGAAAATGCTAAGCGTAGAATAGTGGTTTTCTTTAGAGCTTATATAAGTAATCTATGGCTTTTCCTCCCAGGAGATAACTAATCTGACTTAATAAGTGCTTAGTTTTCAAACTTTTGAACACACAAAATCATTTTTCTATACGATTCTGAAAAATACTAGTTCAAAGCTTTATTTAAACTTCGGAACAAACATATGTCATAATAATGTAAAAGTTAAGTAATAAATGTATGTGCTAAAAAGCTACGGTTCAAGATCGGCCCTTGGATTCTTATTTTCGGAAGGCGTTTAGGTCTTGGCTACCCTCTTACACCGGCCCTTGGACCTCTAATTCAGGAATGTGTGAGGTATTGGTCTAAAACCCTTGGATCCTCATTTC
Source organism: Artemisia tridentata subsp. tridentata (assembly GCA_021014915.2). NCBI lineage: Eukaryota > Viridiplantae > Streptophyta > Magnoliopsida > Asterales > Asteraceae > Artemisia > Artemisia tridentata. The sequence goes on along the minus strand of CP139502.1, from coordinate 192,399,675 downwards.
AGGAATGTTTAGAGTCTTGGAATTCTCCGTTGTAACGACCCTTGGATCCTTTATTCCGAAAGGTGTAAGATCTTGGTTCCCGTGAAACTCCGTTAGTTTATATTGCACAAGTTAAAAAAAAATGATGAAAAAAAATGAAAATTTGAGAAAATAAAAAGAAAATAAAATGGAATGATATTGCAAAATGAAATAAATTTTGAAGCTTGCTTGTTGTAAATTTTAAATCTATCTTTCAACTAGTATTAGTCAAAGTTTTATAAAAACGTCGATTTTTGTTATCAAAATTTTGAATATAAGCACAGTCACCTAAACTTGATAAATGTGGGAGTGAAAAGTTAAGTTTCGGCTTACATAGATTATTTTTATAAGTAGTGTTAGCATTTTACAAAAGCATTTGCACATTGAGTTTAAGCTTAGTTGGGAGTATAAAAAAGAGGATGACGATTACAATTCCCTGGAGACACCCAGTTTGTGTGAATCCTGTTCCGTGATACCATTTTTGGAAATCAAGCATGTTATATATTTTGTTCTAAGTTTAAATTTCTGGCATTATGTAAAAAAATCAAAACGGGGTAAACTTGGTATTCTTTTGATCCTTTCATTACTTTATATGATCGGATTGCTAGGGACTAGCAATAGCTTAGTGTGGGGGATTGATGAGTGTGTAAATACTCATCATTTTATACCCATAATAGACACTAAAATGACCTAAAACACCCAATATATATTGCAGATATCCTTGGTTTGTGTTTTATGTGTTTCAGGTACTGAAGGATTGAAAACGGAACAAAAACGAGCATTTTTGGATCGACTCGACAACAATTGTGTATTTGATCTAGTGAAGACAAAAGTCAAAGTCAAAGTCCAAGTCAACCCCCAAAAATACCAAAATGACACAAATGGTCCCTGGAAATAATTTTCTGAATTGGCATGATTAGTCCTTGGATTTTCAGAATTGTACAACATTGGTCCTCAAAGTTTAACTAAAATCCAAATCTAATCCTAAACTACTAAACCCAGCTACAAACTTAACCCAACCCAGCCCAACAAATAAACCCAAGCCCAATCATTAAACCCGATCCAACCCACCCTTTTAACTAAAACCGTTTGACTTCGGTCAAACTTTCCCTCAAAACCGTTTACCGCCCAAAACCATACCAGAAACCACCACCATCCACCGCCTTATCCCTGACACATCCACCCCCTCCTCCTATCCCACTTCACCTAACAAGCCAAGAAACATTTAATGCTCCTTCCTCATCATACTCCATCAGAACCAAGTGGTTTAGCCACTCACACCAGTTTTCTCGCCAAAATTGGTTTCAACGAATGAGATGATTTCAAGGGCATCCAAAGGTCAAGAAATGATCAGAGATGAAGATAGGACTTATCCCACTTAGTTTTAGTATAAATAGAACCACAATGTAGCCTATTAGCCAAGTAGTTAATTTAGCAGTAATCGTATTTCATATTCAGTCATTGTAATTTTGTAATTTCAAGCTTCCAGTTGTTAATTCAAGTCAAATTCAGTCATATTATTCTAATTTCAAGTAATCTTATACTCATTGTCAGTTATGCTAAATTTCAAGTTGTCTGTTAATTCAAATTAAGCTCAAGACCTATTAAGAAACAATCATAAACACTCCTTACCCTTGCTATAAGCTTATACAAGCTTATAATAGCTTTTTGTAAGCTTATATTAGTCACCAGCTGTCCTAAATTCAAAAGATGAAAAAAGTCAATGAAAGTCAAACTGGGACCAAATAAGCTCTTCTGGTGAAATAAGCTATTCTGGAAGGCTGAAATTTGGTTTCTAGCTTGTTTTTGACAAGCTAGGTGTGTCCTGATCATAAGTTCCATTGTTTGATAGCATATCAGTTGTAAGCAATTTTCATAATTTTTTATTTTTTCTTAAAGTTACTGTTCCATAGCTTTTTACAGCTTATTTCTTTAATTTTATGCTTATTGATAGTTTATAAGTATTTATTTTCTGTTTCATTAGTTTAATATAGCAACTGTTATAGTTTTCTAAAAAAAATCAAGAGTAAATTGCATTTTTGGTCCCTGTGGTTTGGCCAAATTGCAGATTTGGTCCCCAACTTTTTGAAAGTGCACCAGACGTCCCCATTTTCAAGTTTTCGTTGCATTTTTGGTCCCTGGCCTCAGTCAAATGACACAAATGCCCCTCTTCTTTTCTTTTTTTATATTCCTTTTCAGTTTTTAACACAAATGGTCCTTGTGTTGCGCAAGGCTTTACAAATTTAGTCCTTTTTTTTCACAAATGGTCCTTCTTACACAAAATCGTCCTTGTGTGGTGCAAGGCTTACACAAATGGTCCTTGAGTCCGTTTTTCTTCCGTTTTTTACATTTTCGTCCGTTTTTCTTACGTTTTTTTTCTGTTTTTGTCCGGTTTTCTTACGTTTTTTACGTTTTCGTCCCTTATTCTTACGTTTTTTTCCGCTTTTACCCGTTATTGTCCGTTTTTCTTAGTTTTTCCGTTTTTTTTATTTTTGTTTTTTTCTCGTTTTTTTCCGTTTTTTTTTTCTTGTTTTTTTACCGTTATTGTCCGTTTTTCTTAAGTTTTTGTCCGTTCTTATCGTTTTTTTTATTTAGTCGAATTTTTTGTCCCGTTTTTTTTTTACCAATTTTTTTTGTCCGAATTTAAAATTAAAAAATAAAAAAATATATAAAAATTCAAAATTTTTTTCCGATTTTTATTTTTTTTGACCAAATTTTTTTAAAAAAATAAATAAAATATAAAAATAAAAAAAATTCAAAATTCGGACAAAAAAAATTCGTCAAAAATTTTGAACTTTTTTTTTTTTTTTTTTAAATTCGGACAAAAAAAAAATCGGACAAAAATTTTTATTTTTTTTTTAATTTTTTAATTTTATTTATTTTTTAAAAAAAAATTGGTCAAAAAAAAACGGGACAAAAAATTCGGACTAAATAAAAAATTGGGACAAAAAAAAAAGAAAACGGAAAAAAAATAAGGAAAATGAACAAAAACGGATAAAAACGGAAAAAAGGGACAAAAACGGATAAAAGCGGACAAAAACGGAAAAAAAAAAGTAAGAAAAACGGATAAGAACGGACAAAAACGTAAGAAAAACGGACAATAACGGGTAAAAACAGAAAAAACGTAAGAAAAACGGACAAAAACGTATGAAAACGGAAAAAATGTAAGAAAAACGGACAAAAACGTAAGAAAAACAGATAAAAACGGACAAAAACGGAAAAAACGTAAAAAAAACGGACAATAACGGGTAAAAACGGAAAAAACGTAAGAATAAGGGACGAAAACGTAAGAAAACCGGACAAAAACATAAGAAAAACGGACAAAAACAAAAAAAAAAAACGTAAGAAAAACGGACGAAAATGTAAAAAAACGGAAGAAAAACGGACTCAAGGACCATTTGTGTAAGCCTTGCGCCACACAAGGACGATTTTGTGTAAGAAGGACCATTTTTGAAAAAAAAGGACTAAATTTGTAAAGCCTTGCGCAACTCAAGGACCATTTGTGTTAAAAACTGAAAAGGAATATAAAAAAAGAAAAGAAGAGGGGCATTTGTGTCATTTGACTGAGGCCAGGGACCAAAAATGCAACGAAAACTTGAAAATAGGGACGTCTGGTGCACTTTCAAAAAGTTGGGGACCAAATCTGCAATTTGGCCAAACCACAGGGACCAAAAATGCAATTTACTCAAAAATCAATAAAAAGACCATAAAAAGCTTAAATAAGTTATAGCTTATCTCAGTGCTTAATTCTGTTAGAAAAATACTTTTTAGTGCTTAATTACCCTAGATCAATCTTTATATACCATTAAACTAGCTTAAACAGACCTGTGCTAGTTCAAAACCAAGACAGACCCTCATAAAGGGCTGTTTGGCTCAATAGGTCAAACTAGCTTATTACTGTTCATTTGCAATAAGTCCAAGTTTAATCCAGCTTAATTTATTCCATATAAGTTGTTTCTAGGTTCTTTTTAGCCAATTAAATAGAAAAAATAGTTTTGAGCCATCTGTGGCAATATTAGACACTCAATTGATCAAATAAGCCAAAATAAGCCATAAGCTCATTTGGACTTTATTTTTGGATTTTCTGAGGTCCTTTGGATCCATTTAGTAGATACACAAAAGCCTAGTTAAGTCTCTCTTTGGTTTGTGCCCTCTGCACACACCTTGATCTCCCATGCACCATCTAGCATATCAGCAGACCCTAGTTACACCCTCTTTTTATCAGCTTATTTATAAGCTAATATTAAGTCATTAAGTTCTGATTTTTGGTTTATATTAAGTTCATAGTATAAGCTTAATCTGTTTTTACTTTTTAGGCCATAGCTTATAGTTTTTGATAGCTTTTAGCTAGCTAAAAAAACACCACAGACCATCCTTAGGCCTGCAACATCAGTCCACTCTTGTGCTTATTTGCTTAGCTCAGTGCTTATTTCTGAGTATTTGTGGCTTTTTCATATTCAACTTAGCTTATTATACTTGTCTCAGCTTATTTCAAGTTTGCCTTTAGCTTATTTACAAGCTTATCAGCCCTTTTGATCAAAACCTTGGGCTATTTTCTCTTTTAACCAACTGATCAGCCAACTTGGCTTATTTCTGGGCTTATTATGAGTTTTCAAAAATAGTGTCAGTTGTGAAATTTGCTTATTATCTTGTGCTTAATCAATTTCAAAAAGAAAAATCAAAAAATAAAATAAATAGAAAAAATAGCATTGCTGGGATTCGAACCCTGGCCACCCAGCTCAACACACACACACCTTACCATTGTGCCCTTGGGACTTCTCTGGTTTAACTCTACACCATTTAATATTTAACCCACTTTTCTCTTTTAAGCTATTCGAACCATTTAGCTTATTTACAGCTTATTACAATAAGCTGGATCCTTGGTAGTAATTTTCCTAGGATTTTAATAGTATAAAGTATTTTTAGAAAAAGTTTCAGATTTTTCTAAATAGGTTTAGTATTTTTAATCATTTAATTAGAGTAATTCAGTTTTTAATTCATAATAAAAAATATAAAAGTCAGAAAAATATAAATCTTTTTTCTAAAATTTTCTTTTATTATTTACGACTTAAGAAAAATAAATTTACACTTGTAGGTTTTATTTTTATAGATTTCACTTTTTAATCCTGTTTTTAGAATTCCCGTAGCGCGTTTTTAATATAATCTGCTTTAATCTTAATTTTATCCATGAGAATTTGTTTCTCATTATTCAATTAGAATATAATAAAATCAAAATTCCATATTACAATCATCAGTCACTCTAATTCGAAACCTCAAACGATTGTCCATTCACACCTCGTTGGGACACGACCCGGGTAATCACTTACCTGGTATCACACATATCACAAACGTGAGTTTTTGCAAGTTAGCCTTTTTCCTAAAGGGTTGGTTTGTCTTTATTCACGTGTGTCCGTCTGATATTTATATATACACTTTAGCACGGATCAAAAATCATATCCCAACCATTCCGAACCCAATCATGACTAATTCATCAACCGAACCACCTTTTCTCGAGGATTGCACCGTGCATATCACTACCACTAAACTTTCAGCGAAAGAGAAGATGTGTGAAAACGATGAATTACCAAATCATGTTGGTAATAAGGAATTGGATGCGATTGGAGCTGTTGGAAATGGAGATTTGAAAAAGAAAGAGATTAGAAAGGATGAAAAAGGAGTGTCAAAGGTACCCGACCTAGATTGGAATGAGAATGGAAAATTGGTTCTTCGAACCGATCACAATTATCAATACATTTGGCACCCTGCAATAAAAACTCCATACTGGAAACGAATTATCAAAGAATCCTAGAGCAGGGAAGAGTCTAGCTAATGACTCAGAAATAAATTAAGCGCTTCTCGGGAGGCAACCCGAGCTTTCAATTGCTTTCATGTTTTTATTCTAGTTTTAAATAAACATGTACACCCCTTTCAAACATGAAAAATCATAAGTATCGGGATGTTATGTGCTAATAACGTTTATTATATTATTGCTTGCATTTTGTTTTGTTTTGTTTTGTTTTGTTTTGAATAATTGCAGCAGGTGGAGGAGATGGATGCTTGGAAGAGAAATCAATTGATCCCGCATACTTAACATCTTATCATATGGGATTCAATCGCGATTTCTTTAGCCCGTGAAGTTTCGTTTCTCTCGGTCTTTTCTTATCTTAATTTTTCCCTATTTTTCATGCTTTGAAGTTTATTTTTCATATTGAGTATAATGCTTAACTTAAGTGTGGGGGAACGTAAAATAGTGGAAAAACAAAACTAGTCTTAAATTTTCATATCTTTGGGCCAATTTAAAAGTTTTGTATACTTGTTTGCCCTTAACTTCTAGTGTTTTCAAACATATAGGTTAATATATTATAATAACTAAAGTATCCCACTGGTGAAATTGGTAAATTTTGAAAAATTCGAGATGTGTCCCGATTGACAGTGCAATCCATTTTTAGGATCGATAACATTTGCTAGCGCATTTATAACCCATTACCACTAAATATGTGAGGAATTGAGCCTATTCTTATATAGCATAATCTTTTATGCTTGATCTTTTTGCTATGAGTGTGTTGGTGATTTTATTTATTCTAGAACTTGTACATGCAAATCATTACCAGACCGCAGTGAGATCACATTCGTGTGATATAAGTGTATTCGTGTGATAAAGAGGCACCCTTAGGAATTAAACCAAATGGCCTTCCGTTTACATCTAATGATATATTAGCTAGCCACATCGGTTAGTTAATCTCCCATATGGACCCATTTGTTAGCGCTCATTTTTAGTGCTAGATTCCCTTAGTACGCCCTCCGAGCCATTCTTTTCTATTGTTACATCCAAAAAAAAAATACAAACAGATTTTACACTTTTAACCTTAGCCTACCCCTTGTCAAAGTCTAAACGGTTGGTTGCTAGTTGCTTGGAATGTTGGATTATTTTTTATGATTATTAGTTAGCCACACTTTGTCATTTGTGTGTGCCATTCCGACAAAGATGGAGAGGGCCCACTTCATATTTTGTATTTTTGTGGTGTGCATATGCAAAGTGTGGGGGAGATGTGATGTATAAAGAAAGAATGAAAATATATATATATATATATATATATATATATATATATATATATATATATATATATATATATATATATATATATATGATGACAATTATAGTCAATGTGCTATATTTTTATTATGAAGATGAAGGAAGATGAAGTATGCTTGAGATATCGATTAGCCAATGTGCTAAGACGTGATATACATATATATTTGGTGATCGATATGTGAAGAGGAGAATATTGTAACTATAATCATTTACGGGTTTGTGGTTTGTTTGGTGACTAGCAAACATGGGACTTTGACTTGACTTTATTTTTATTTTAAAACCAATTTCATAAATATTCCCATGCCTTATCCCTACCCTTTTGGCTTTGTGAAATTATCAAGTGTATTGACATGTAGTGACCATCCGATTTCTTGAGGAATTAGATAGCGTTGTTAGCGATCTAAGGTTATCCTTAGTGACCATCCGTTATTTGGTAATGCAAGAATTCGTTGTTAGCGAGCTATTATGTTTTGCATGAGATAGTTGCACATAAGTCTAATATAACCCCTGAAGCCTAAAACCGAATAAAAGTCCTCTTTAGATGTTTACACTTGGTGCTTACGCCACGTCGGTGGAGTTTTGTTTCTTGTACAAGCCTATGGTAATAAATTGATCATGACTGAGCAAAATATGAGTGTGATTTTCTTATATACTCCACTACCAAAATAAATGAGTGTTGAGTGAATTATACTTTCATTCCTTTTCGTGAGGTGCTTAGCCATGTTATCAAGCAAGAGAATCCATAGGGTATTGTCAAACATCTCGGTTTTTCACCATTAAAGCTTAAAACGATGAATCATATCTAGTACTTGTACTTGGTAGATTTGCATCATATTTTTATTAATCATTTTTCATACACCATGTGGGATCTATTTTTCTTAATTGCTAGATTTGCTTGAGGGCAAGCAAACTCATAAGTGTGGGAGAGTGTGCGCTCAATTTTTCGCTTAGATATAAAAACCAAAAAGATTTTTCGATATTTTTAAAATTTTCATAAATTTTAAAAAAAAATTCTTATAATTTTGTCATATAGATATGCATTTTAATTTTTCTTTTCTTAGATTTACTTGAGGGCAAGCAAAGTTTTAGTGTGGGGGTATATGATAACGCTCAAATCTAACATGTTTTATTAGCGTTATTCTTATGATTATGCTTGTTATTTGGTTGTATTTGTGAACATTTTACGCTTAAAAGGTACAAAAGATGTATTCAGGTTCAGGTACAACTATGTCAAAGAAAATAAAGGAAAAGGTGAAGAAACGATCAATAAACAATGAGTTATGCATGTACGAAGAATTCCCGACAAATGCAAGTCTCGTGAAGCATATTTGAGAATGTTAAAGTCATAAAGTTGTAACTCCAAAGACTCAAGAATAATGCACATGACGGAAAACGAGAAGTGAAATGAAGAAAAGAAGCTAAATCGAAGAATGTTTGAAGTCTAGTTCTTTTTCAACACACCTCCACTGTTTTGACCATATCTTGAGAATAATGCTTCAATGTTGCATTTATGAGTGGAATTAAGTCCCCAACTCTTCAAGTCCATCCATTAACTACTTGTGGCTGTATTTTATATCACCTTAATGACACTTGGAGGCCAAGTTTACATCCCTCTCACCCACAAGCATATATACAACCCTTGTGCAAGAGTTTTGGACAATGATTTTACAACATAACATCACCACTCACCATATATCCTCTCTTACACCATAAGGCCAGGATATCCCCTCAATATTATCAAACCCAAAAGACCAAGGACCCTCTACCAATTCAAGAAGAAGTGCTCAAGTGCTAGAGAAAGTGTTTGAACATAATTTTCCGTTTATTTAATTTCCGTTTTACTGTTCAAAAAAAAAGAAAAAAAAAATCTTTAAAAAATTTTTTGTTTTCTTTCTCGTAAAAAATTTTAAAAAATTAAAAATTAAAAAAAAAAAGTAGAAAAAGAAAATCTTTTCCGTAAAAATTTTGTTTTCCATTACTGTAGCAAAAATAAAATAAAATAAAATAAAAGAAATAAATAAATAATAAAAAAATAATAAATAATAATAATAATAAAGATAATAAATAAAAAATCTTTTAATTTTTCTTTTAGCTTCTAATCTTTTTCGATTAGCTCGTTCTTATCTTGTATACACATTTTCAAAAATAGTTTACTTCTATTTTTTTTCATTTTTATCCGTAATTCTCAATGGCTTTTTGTAAATCGCTCCGGGTTTGTATAAACCCACGTTCTTGGGGTAAACAAATCATTGGTCCACTTCACGAACTTAAACGTAAGATCAAAAAGAAGACTCGTAAACCCGATAATACACCAAATGTACTCCCCGAGATCGAGTCATCCGAGCCTTTCTCCAAAATCAACTCATTTGAACCTTTTATAGAAATTAAGTCACCCGAACCTTACACCAAACAACCATTCATCAAGGAACTTGTCGTTGTAACGAAACTCAACATGTTTGAGGAGAAAGTCGAAACTCCACCCGATTCCCCACCCGTTATTGTCGTTGATCCCGATGACCAACCTATGTGGTTAAGCACTAAGACCGTTGCACCAACACCTAGTTCCGCTATTACCCAACTTCCACTTGAGAACAATTTCGTTATCAAGGGTACCCACATGAGTATGATTCGGGAGAATCAATTTGATGGGAAAATCCGGTCCGATCCTCATCAACACATATCCGATTTTCTTGAGATTACTAACCTATTCCAATATGGTGAAAATCAAGAGGAAGCGGTTAAGTTGAGGACTTTTCCTTTCTCATTATCCGGTGAAGCCAAGATTTGGTTGAATGAATTAGATGAAGGGACAATTACTACGTGGGATGAAATGAGAGAAGCTTTCATAAGCAGATACTTTTCTACCGCAAAGTTCAAACGTCTCCTAAACGAAATTCATAATTTCCACCAACTCGATCAAGAAAGTCTCGTTGATGCTTGGCTCCGTATTAAAGATATGCTTCGCACTTTTCATGGACATGGTCTAACCAAAGGAGCAATAGTTCAAATATTCTATCATGGATTAGACGATCCAACTCAAGGAATTCTCGACGCCGGAGGAATTTTCCTCTATAGAACTCCAAACGAAGCTTACAAAATCCTCGAGGACAAGGTCCGACTTAAGCTTGATTTCGCGAAAGAATCTCTGATTGTGCCCAAACCAAAAACCATTGTTTCCGCCGGTGGAGACAACATTAATTCCATTCATGGAATCTTGATGGAAAAAATCGAAGCTCTCGCTACGAAAATCGATTCTGAATTCCAGAGCATAAGGAATGAGATGAAAGAGATGCGAAACATTCGTAGAGACGACGAAAGAAACCATGCTTCACAAATCTACATGAGTGATGACACGCCGATGTGTGATCCCATTAAAGCAAATTATGCCCAACAAGAAGTATATTCTTACCGAAATCCCACAAGTTCATACTCCTATCCAAACCATAACCCAACTCATGGCTATCATCAATATTTTTCACCATCCCCATCACAATATTCTAGACACAAAGATACCGAAACCTCAACGGAGGAGATGATGAGAGAATGGATGGTTAATCAGATGGAAGTAAATGAGATGATGATGAACCAGTTGGTTGAATTGGAGTGCAAAATTGATCAAGGTTTAAGGAATCACCAAGCCTTAATCCAAGACTTGGAGAGACAATTTGAGTCTCTATACAAAGAAATCAACCGTACCAAATCTCTTCCTCGTACCACAAATTTCAACTTAAGACATGAATTTATCTTCGAATCACCCTTGATCCGAAACAAACAAGATAAGGGTGATGTTGAATTTATTGAGGAAAATCATATCCCAACCATTCCGAACCCAATCATGACTAATTCATCAACCGAACCACCTTTTCTCGAGGATTGCACCGTGCATATCACTACCACTGAACTTTCAGCGAAAGAGAAGATGTGTGAAAACGATGAATTACTAAATCATGTTGGTAATAAGGAATTGGATGCGATTGGAGCTGTTGGAAATGGAGATTTGAAAAAGAAAGAGATTAGAAAGGATGAAAAAGGAGTGTCAAAGGTACCCGACCTAGATTGGAATGAGAATGGAAAATTGGTTCTTCGAACCAATCACAATTATCAATACATATGGCACCCTGCAATAAAAACTCCATACTGGAAACGAATTATCAAAGAATCCTAGAGCAGGGAAGAGTCTAGCTAATGACTCAGAAATAAATTAAGCGCTTCTCGGGAGGCAACCCGAGCTTTCAATTGCTTTCATGTTTTTATTCTAGTTTTAAATAAACATGTACACCCCTTTCAAACATGAAAAATCATAAGTATCGGGATGTTATGTGCTAATAACGTTTATTATATTATTGCTTGCATTTTGTTTTGTTTTGTTTTGTTTTGTTTTGTTTTGAATAATTGCAACAGATGGAGGAGATGGATGCTTGGAAGAGAAATCGATTGATCCCGCATACTTAACATCTTATCATATGGGATTCGATCGCGATTTCTTTAGCCCGTGAAGTTTCGTTTCTCTCGGTCTTTTCTTATCTTAATTTTTCCCTATTTTTCATGCTTTGAAGTTTATTTTTCATATTGAGTATAATGCTTAACTTAAGTGTGGGGGAACGTAAAATAGTGGAAAAACAAAACTAGTCTTAAATTTTCATATCTTTGGGCCAATTTAAAAGTTTTGTATACTTGTTTGCCCTTAACTTCTAGTGTTTTCAAACATATAGGTTAATATATTATAATAACTAAAGTATCCCACTGGTGAAATTGGTAAATTTTGAAAAATTCGAGATGTGTCCCGATTGACAGTGCAATCCATTTTTAGGATCGATAACATTTGCTAGCGCATTTATAACCCATTACCACTAAATATGTGAGGAATTGAGCCTATTCTTATATAGCATAATCTTTTATGCTTGATCTTTTTGCTATGAGTGTGCCGGTGATTTTATTTATTCTAGAACTTGTACATGCAAATCATTACCAGACCGCAGTGAGATCACATTCGTGTGATATAAGTGTATTCGTGTGATAAAGAGGCACCCTTAGGAATTAAACCAAATGGCCTTCCGTTTACATCTAATGATATATTAGCTAGCCACATCGGTTAGTTAATCACCCATATGGACCCATTTGTTAGCGCTCATTTTTAGTGCTAGATACCCATAGTACACCCTCCGAGCCAGTCTTTTCTATTGTTACATCCAGAAAAAAAAATACAAACAGATTTTACACTTTAAACCTTAGCCTACCCCTTGTCAAAGTCTAAACGGTTGGTTGCTAGTTGCTTGGAATGTTGGATTGTTTTTTATGATTATTAGTTAGCCACACTTTGTCATTTGTGTGTGCCATTCCGACAAAGATGGAGAGGGCCCACTTCATATTTTGTATTTTTGTGGTGTGCATATGCAAAGTGTGGGGGAGATGTGATGTATAAAGAAAGAATGAAAAAAAAAAAAATAATAAAAAATAAAAAATAAGTGAAAAAAAAAAAGAAAAAATATATATGATGACAATTATAGTCAATGTGCTATATTATTATTATGAAGATGAAGGAAGATGAAGTATGTTTGAGATATCGATTAGCCAATGTGCTAAGACGTGATATACATATATATTTAGTGATCGATATGTGAAGAGGAGAATATTGTAACTATAATCATTTACGGGTTTGTGGTTTGTTTGGTGACTAGCAAACATGGGACTTTGACTTGACTTTATTTTTATTTTAAAACCAATTTCATAAATATTCCCATGCCTTATCCCTACCCTTTTGGCTTTGTGAAATTATCAAGTGTATTGACATGTAGTGACCATCCGATTTCTTGAGGAATTAGATAGCGTTGTTAGCGATCTAAGGTTATCCTTAGTGACCATCCGTTATTTGGTAAAGCAAGAATTCGTTGTTAGCGAGCTATTATGTTTTGCATGAGATAGTTGCACATAAGTCTAATATAACCCCTGAAGCCTAAAACCGAATAAAAGTCCTCTTTAGATGTTTACACTTGGTGCGTACGCCACGTCGGTGGAGTTTTGTTTCTTGTACAAGCCTATGGTAATAAATGGATCATGACTGAGCAAAATATGAGTGTGATTTTCTTATATATTCCACTACCAAAATAAATGAGTGTTGAGTGAATTATACTTTCATTCCTTTTCGTGAGGTGCTTAGCCATGTTATCAAGCAAGAGAATCCATAGGGTATTGTCAAACATCTCGGTTTTTCACCATTAAAGCTTAAAACGATGAATCATATCTAGTACTTGTACTTGGTAGATTTGCATCATATTTTTATTAATCATTTTTCATACACCATGTGGGATCTATTTTTCTTAATTGCTAGATTTGCTTGAGGGCAAGCAAACCCTTAAGTGTGGGAGAGTGTGCGCTCAATTTTTTCGCTTATATATAAAAACCAAAAAGATTTTTCGATATTTTCAAAATTTTCATAAATTTAAATTTTTTTTCTTTTCATTTTGTCATTTAGATATGCATTTTAATTTTTCTTTTCTTAGATTTACTTGAGGGCAAGCAAAGTTTAAGTGTGGGGGTATATGATAACGCTCAAATCTAACATGTTTTATTAGCGTTATTCTTATGATTATGCTTGTTATTTGGTTGTATTTGTGAACATTTTACGCTTAAAAGGTACAAAAGATGTATTCAGGTTCAGGTACAACTAAGTCAAAGAAAATAAAGGAAAAGGTGAAGAAACGATCAATAAACAATGAGTTATGCATGTACGAAGAATTCCCGACAAATTCAAGTCTCGTGAAGCATATTTGAGAATGTTAAAGTCATGAAGTTGTAACTCCAAAGACTCATGAATAATGCACATGACGGAAAACGAGAAGTGAAATGAAGAAAAGAAGCTAAATCGAAGAATGTTTGAAGTCTAGTTCTTTTTCGACACACCTCCACTGTTTTGACCATATCTTGAGAATAATGCTTCAATGTTGCATTTATGAGTGGAATTAAGTCCCCAACTCTTCAAGTCCATCCATTAACTACTTGTGGCTGTATTTTATATCACCTTAATGACACTTGGAGGCCAAGTTTACATCCCTCTCACCCACAAGCATATATACAACCCTTGTGCAAGAGTTTTGGACAATGATTTTACAACATAACATCACCACTCACCATATATCCTCTCTTACACCATAAGGCCAGGATATCCCCTCAATATTATCAAACCCAAAAGACCAAGGACCCTCTACCAATTCAAGAAGAAGTGCTCAAGTGCTAGAGAAAGTGTTTGAACATAATTTTCCGGTTGGTTAGAAGCTTGTAGTTGATTGGAGGCCCAAGGATTGCTATAATTCCTTCCATTACTAATTGTAATCTTACTTTGGTAATTCTCTTTTATATTTCATGATGTTTGTTGATTTCATGATTATTGTTACGTTGGATTTCGTTGAAAACATTAAGAAGTAATTTCTTTATACACTTGTTTGGATGATGTTTATCATATGGGGATTGCTTGTGTTTAATTATGGTCTTGATCAATTTCATGCTTGATTCAAAAAACCAAGTGTGCTTAGCTTTTGTGACATTTACTTTTCAAGTTTGATTAGTTGTTGGTGATTTCATAGGTCGAAAGGGTTATTATCAACCAACTCGTTATATTCGTTTTGTCTATGAATGATTATCTAATGTATTGACCATTTCATTAGTAACTTGATTTGCAATGATAAGTTTGTGAAACTACCGCGGATCAAATTTTTTAAATAAACTAAGCCCCGAATTGGTTGATTATGCTTTATGCTTGATTTCATTGTTTTATGATCTTTCGCGAGGGTTATATACTTTAAATCATAGATTGGAATTTGTCACCATCATATTCTAATATTTGTAATCAACTTGTCAAACCATTCTCATATTAAGCAATCCCAATATCCTAAACTAATCCAAATAAGTGTTGTCTCTTATATTATTGAATTTACATCATTATCATTTTCGTGTTATTTGCTACTTATATGTTTAGACGCCTCATAGTATTTTGGACCGTGACAACCAATATACTTCTAGCACATACTTGTTACACTAGATTCTTCATCTCGAAAACACTCAAATCTCGTGGGACGACCTTAACTTACCATTCCTTAACTATACACGATAAGGGTATACTTGCCCGAATGTGTTCCTAGTTTTCCGGTAATTCTTGTTTACAAATTTTAAAACCTTTTGCGAACGCATCAGTGGTGTTGAAGTTTCAAATAAAAAAACGGCTAGGATCACTTGGAATAAAGCTTTGGCTTCGAAAAAAAAGGGTGGTCTTGGTGTGTCTAGTTTTTTTGCTCTTAATCGTGCAATGATGTTTAAATGGGTTTGGCGCTTTATCTCTCAAGGCTCTTCTTTATGGGCCAGGTTCATCAAAGCTATTCATGGCATTCGTGGTGCTATTGATTGCCCTGGTTACTTGTCTAGATACTCTCCATGGCTAGATATCATTCGAGAGCTTTCTTCTCTTAAAGGTAAAGGGATCGATCTTATGTCTTTTGTTATAAAAAAGGTTGGAAATGGGGAAGATACCCTTTTTTGGGATGAAGTCTAGTTAGGGGAGACTTTGTTGAAACACCAATATCCGAGGTTATATGCTCTTGAAACTAGTAAGCAAATTTCGGTTGCTGAGAAGTTGCGACACGTCTCTTTGGATTTTTCTTATCGCCGTTCTCCAAGGGGTGGTGTCGAAGAGGAGCAGCAAAGCGCTTTACATTCTCGTCTTGCAGATTTAATCTTACCACATATGCAAGATCGATGGTTCTGGTCTTTGAATGCTTCGGGTGATTTTTTGGTGAAATATGTTCGGAATTTTTTAGATGATTTTCTTTTACCTGCAGATGATGTGCCTACAAGATGGGTGAAAGTTATTCCCATCAAGGTAAATGTGTTTGCCTGGAGAGTTAGCATGGATAAACTTCCTACTCGGTTGAACCTTTCTCCCAAAGGTTTGGAAATCACCAACATTCTTTGTCCTCTTTGTAATGTTGTTGTTGAATCAGTTTCCCATCTTCTATTCTCATGTTCTTTGGCTCGCCAAGTGATGAGTAAGGTGTTGTGTTGGTGGGATCTTGATGCCACCGAGTTAAGTTCCTATGATGAGTGGCTTTTATGGTTCCAAAACATTCGGATGTCTAAGAGCTTGAAGGCTGTTTTTGAAGGTGTTTGTTAAGTGATGTGGTGGTTTTTGTGGAACTTCAAAAATCAGATGGTGTTTAGTAGATTTCATTCTCAAAAGAAGACCCTTTTTGATGACATAGTTCAATTATCGTTTACGTGGTGTTCTAGTCGTTGTAAATCTAAATTCGACCAGGTAACTTGGATGCAAAATCCTAGTATTATTGGTATGTAGTTTTTTTCTAGCTCCTTGCTAGTTTCCATAACATTTCTAAGGCTGTGTTTCTTTTTTACTTTATGAGGAGAGATAGTGGAACCCATTAATTTAATATTATTACTTTTTTAAATGGGACCCACTTTTTCAACTAATAGGGCTGTGTCCCCAAGCCAAAAATATATACTCCCTCCTCAATCAGACGTTACAACAGATGTGGTCTCACATGGGCCTCATACATTCCCTTACCTAACAAAAAAAAGAAACGCAGCCTAAAAGGATATCATTTAATAATGTTTCGGAATTCAAATCTCGGTAGACAAAGTCCCAGTCATGTTGTTATACACAACTGCAAGTATTTTAATAGTTATGGATATAGGTTTTCTTTAATGGACTATTTAATTTGGATTGTTTATTAAAAGAATTAATCTAACTACGAAATTTCTACAGAAACATCGGATTCTTATTTTTATTTATTTATTTTATTATTATTATTATTTTCCTGAGAGTACATACTGATAACTAGAACTTCAATCTTAGTAAAACTTACAGATTTAGAGATACACATTAGATATCCAACCGGAAGTACATTAGAGGATCACCGGTTCCGTATGTCTTAACGTATTGTAAATCCGTATTAGCAATTTAACTTCTATTTCACTTTCCATTTTCATACATGCAGTATAAATTTGTTGTTTATTCCTTAGGGAAAAACAATGGGCATGGACACGGAAAAAGTCAGTTAACGCTCAATACGTACTTTACGAGCTTATCCACAATCTCGCATTGTTTTTTCCTAAACACGTTAATAAAGAATTACTATATATGTATATTGAACCGTAAAAGTAAGATATATTGACCATGACCATGACCATGAAGCTTAGTTGGCTGCACATGGGCAAAGAATCAAAACTGTTGGCTAATAACAGCTGCCTCTTTATCAAATTAGTTGGACAAAAGACAATTGGTCAATAAAATACCAATTAGTTAATTAATATATTCAACTAATTCACTATTATCTGAATTAATTAATTAGAAGAGTACGACTACTTGACTATTAAATTATATTCATATTCCTAAAGCCAGTTTGCTATTTCAAAAAAAGTATGTCTTTACTTTGTAGGCCGGAAAAAAAAAAAAAACTCCTTTTTGTTTAGATTGGATCAATGTTATAAACTAGGGTAGGGCTCAGCATCGGTCTCGGATCGGACTGGACCGACGAAGATCGAGATCGAATTAGCCCAAAAGCCGAGACCGAGGACCGGAACGAATGTGGTCGGTCCGGTCGAACAAGGCAAAATAGTTGGTTTGTGGTCCGGACCGGACCGGACCGACCAAGAAAGAGAGCGAATTAGCCCAAGAACGAGACCGTTCGGGTGGTTTGCTCATCCCTAAACTATGGTATCGTTTGATGATATTTATCTATACTATCTATAAAAGGTGTATGGTCAAAGTGAAATGTTGAATTCTTGAATGATAAAAATTAGTCAAAGGTGAGAGAAATGTATAGTGAAATTAATACTCTTATTAAAACACCTCATTACTTAAAAGTACAGTGATTTATTCATATTGTACAACCAACTAAAAGCATATCTACCAAATTAAATACAAATAGGGATGAGCATTTGGACCTGAATCCCGGTACCGAACCAGAACCGTACTGGTACCGTACCGAAACGGTACCGATTCCGGATACTCGGTACAGGACCGGTACCATGAATCGAACAAAAATTAAAATCGGGAGTACTAGAATGGTACCGGTACCAAATCGGGATAGTACCGAAAAATTCCCGAAATTTGAGTAGTCTATGTTTTTTAATGAATTGGCTTATCCAAACACCCATTTGTTCCGTGCAAAACAATAGTAACATACAGTAGAAAACCAAAGGTCGACCCAACAGTAACATATGTTCCGTGCAAAACAATAGTAACATACAAACAATTAAAACACCCCTTACTAAAAAGTACAATAAAATTTTCACAATATACAATTTAAACAAGATACAACATAATCCAGAATATAAAATAATTAAACACACAAACTAATGTTATTTTTAAAACACCCTAAAATGAAAAGTACATGTTATTATACACATTATACAAATTAATAAAACATACAAAGTTTCATACAAGCTAACAAGTTGATGGTACATATAGCTTTCAAAACCGGACCGGACCAACGGGTTCAACCGGAAACCGGTGTCGCCACCGGTTCGGCTAACCAATAAAAGCCATCCGAAAACGAACAAGAGAAGACCCGTTGAAACCGATACAAACTGGTAAATCAGGCCTATATATAAAGGAAAAACAAAAAGTGAAAAGTAAAAAGTTGAAACTAATAGAAATGTTGAAAACATATATTTCAAAATGAAACTATTAATACACATCGAGAACCGGGTTGACCCGGGACGCTTCAAACCCGTCGGGTTGACCCGGTTTAATTTCACCAGTGTGCGACCCAACCCGTCGGGTTGACCTGGTTTAAATCGACCCGTTTTTCGACCGGAACGTTTCAACCAGTTGAACCACCCGGGTTTCAAAACATTATGTTTAATCCCCAAATCTTTAAACTTTTATTATTTTTCGTTTATAACCCATAAACTTTTTTTATCACTAAACGATCTGTCGCTATAAAATCTCGTTGCTATGCACGGTTACTCGTCTAGTGTAACTGTATGTCTTTTAGGTAACATAAACAATTGTTTCTAATTTTTTTTTTTTTTTAATTTATCAATATCAACTTTATTTCGCAAAACTACAGTAATAATAAACAAAATGGAAAAGTCAGAAAGCAAAAAAATTTGCTTCCAACTTATATCTTAGTTAACGATTTCGCCTTCTTAAATATTTGCCTTTTTGAAAACTAAGACCTTTGCTTCCCAAGTTTAGTTCGTAAGCTCAATATGCTTTTTTTCAAAAGCAATTAAAGGTATCAGAAAATGAGAAAATCAAAAATTAATATTGCAAATTTACGTCTAGCATGTATGATTAGAACACAAACAAAATCCTTACAAAATAAAGATTTTGGTTTGCTGTAAACCAGGACATTGGACACATGCAACCCAAACATGTTTCTAAATGATTCAGCTAGGGGTATATGCATGGTTCGGTTTGAGTCGGTTTTGGCTAAAATCGAAACCGAACCGATATATTCAGTTTTTATGAAACTCAAAACCAAAACCCATTCGGTTTTTGGCGGTTCGGCTTTTCGGTTGTTTAGCCGTTTATTTTTTGGGGTGGCCGTTTTATACCAAAAAACTTGTTTTACGTAATTTTATTTTTTTTTTTTTTTTTTTATTTTTTTTTTTTTAGATATTAGCCTAATAATCTTTATCCCAAATTTCTAAAATCACATACATATAGATGAAACACACACATGCAAGCATGGTTCTAAAAGGCGCGCAAAGCATCGCAAAGGCGTGAGGCTTGGTCATGCCGCCACGCCACGTCTTATAACGCCTTATGCCACGTCTTTTTGTATTTTGTGTCGCCTTATAAACACAAAAGCTTCGCCTTGCCCGCTAAGGCGTGAGGCTTGGTCATGACGCCACGCCACACCTCACGCTATTTATAACCTTGCATGCAAGTGAACATACACTTAGTATGATCATTGTCACATATGTATTCATTTATTATCATGTAAACACACGTACACAATAAACACCCATATAAACGTTAAGACAAATATATTATAATGTCACCTACAAAATGAATATAAATTTATAAATTTGATTTATTTATTTTTTTATTTTTTTATTTATACTATATCAATTATATATTATTATATAATAAAAGCGGTTCGGTTTGATTTTTTTGCGGTTCTTTCGGTTTTTCTGCTCAACCCTAGATTCGATCGGTTATTTCGGTTTTTGTTTTTTTCCGGGTTTTCTGCTCAACCCTAGATTCAGCTAAGCTAGATATTGCTTGCTCTAATCAATAGTTAACCAATTTCTTTATTGATCATTGTTCATAACCAAAGCTTATGCACAATAACGTTGATATTTGCCTAACATTGTCTCTTGCAAAAAAATATATATTTATACCAAAAAAAAAAAAAAAAAAAAAAAAGGTTGTGTTATATTGTATTTTTTATTGCTTTATAAAAAACACTTTTATATCAAACAAGAAAATAGTGACGTGGGTGTGCGATAATTACTTTGTGTTAAAATATGTATTAGGGTCGGGCCGAGCCCACAAGGTTAACTTAGCTTACTCTACAAGCCAATGTATCTTATAAATATCCTTGTAATATCTATAATAGTTGTATCAATCAATTCCATTACACATCAGTTTTCCATCTCTCTTTACATGGTATCAAAGCAAGGTTATTAGAAATCAGAAAATTAGGGTTCGTTTGTGTTTGTACCAAGGGAGTTCATTCGACAAACGATTAAAGGCATAAAATTAGGGTTGGCACCTCCTTCAAATTCGAACTCAGGGGATTGTGAATCACAAACCCTAAGTTGTGTGACAGCCATTTGGTTCAGTCATCTTCGCGGGAGGATTCCAGCATTCTTTCATCTTCCAATTTCAGTTTCATCCCGGTGAGATCAATTTTAATTCAGACTTTTGGTTTCGATCTGAATATTTTGTGATTGTTAGCTTTCTTGTCTAAATTTGGTATTTCAGTTTATCCTAGTGAGATTAAACTGAGTTTGGATTTATGTTTTAGAGATTTGAATCTGCATTTGGGATTTAGGTATATGATGGAATTAGTTTTGATATTTGTTATGTTGATGATTTGGGGTTATGATATGGGGTTTCAGTTAGTGTGTTATCTCAATTCAGATAGTGTTCTTAGACCACCTTTGGTCATTTGTTTATTGATGGCTCGTATTATACGACTTCGACTTATGATGTTCACCTCTTACTTGGTTTTGTTATTCTGGTATTACGTGAAGAAGAAACATAGAGGTTCATATGCACATTTTGCCGAATCTGGTAATTGTCTATTCTCGTCAAGAACTAAATGGGTTATTAATTCTGGTGCTTCAGATCACATGACAGGTAACTCACATGTATTCACTAATTTTAATATGCATGCATCCTCATCTAATGTTACAATTGCCGATGGGTCTACTTCTCAAGTTCTTGGATCGGGCACTGTTAATTTGAGCTCCTCTATTTCATTATCTTCGGTGTTGAGTGGTATGTGCTTAAACACATACATTTTCTTGACCAAAACCGGACCCAAATAGACCAAAAACTAACCAAAATGCCAAAGATATTGTGTTTTTGTGTTTATGTATGTGCAGGCAACGGATAAACAGAAAACGACAAAAGAGAAAGAAAAATCCGGAAAACACGGGCACGAGACGTGGAAAAGATATTTAAAGAGCCGAAAACCGAAGCCGGGAAAGACGTTTTTCACGTGGATTTTATTCGAGCTCAAAAATTCCTAAAAAGGCCCTTGGATTACTTCTACTTGGCATTATTGGTCCCTAGACTATCTTTGAAGAATTGGCAGTTATGGTCCTTGATGTTTACATATTTATAAAATTGGTCCCTAAATTAAACCCAACATTTATCCTAAACTCTAAACTACCACAACCGGATCCACAAAACTACCAACTTAAACCCAACCAACCCCAAAGCCCACGTAAACTACACCCCACCAAGCCCAATCAAATTTACCCTAAAGCCCACACCCAATTTCACTCTAACTAAAAAAACCCGACCCAAAGTTTTTATTTATAAACAACGGGTTAAGGGGTCAAACACCCAATTCATTTTCGGTCAAAATCCCTAATTCGCTATTTATCTTCTTCAACCCCTAATCTCCTCCAAACCTCTGATAATCCCAACCCGTCCCCATCATCTCCACACCAGTCCAAAGCATATCACATGACCATGTCTTTAGTCCCCTCCCCTCCACCTCATCAATCTGAGGGCAAAAAGAAAGATCAACGATCAAGATGTAAAGTTGTGGTGAGCACGTAAAGATCCAAGGGTCACGAATGGAGCTAAGAAGCACAGAGAGGAACACACTCACACGAAAAACACACTCATTCTAGGGTTTTGTTACATTTTTTTTAGTATAAATAGTCGAGTAGTAGTGTAGTTGTGGCAGGTTTATTTTAGCATTTTATTTTAAGGTATTTTGTAATTTTCATTTTCAGTTGTAATTTGTTTTTTTAATATAATTTCAATTTTCAGTTTAAATATATTGTTTTAGTAACTGCTTATTTTTGCTCATCTTTTTTTTCTGCTTATTTGAATTTTGATATGTAGTAGATACTTGGTTAGCTTACTTAGAATGATCTCAGTTTAAGTTTTTAGTATCCAAAAAAAAAAGTTAAGAGAAAGGGTAAACAGCCTAGTATAAAGGCTGTTTGTTTGAGCTTATTGTAGAAAAAAAAATATAGTTAGAACACTATTTATTTGCAAGGTTGATAGTTTTGGTTAAGCTTATTTTAGTCTGGATAAGCTATTTTCAGTAAGAGTTTAAGTTATTTTGAGCTTTTTGTGGTTTTGAATAGGTAGTGCACAATTTGAACCATGGACTGCCTTTATAAGCTAGGAATTGTCTGAGCTTATTTTGGCCATCATTTGTGGTATTTTAGTGTTCATCTAGTAGATTTAAGTATGAATTCATCATTTGGTACTGTTTTATCAAAATATGAAGGAATTAGATGTCATTGTTTCCATCTGCTGCATCAGTTTAGTAGTAGCAGCCTGATACATAATTGTGCAATCTCAGCTTCTTTTGAGATAAGTGCTTGAATTTTGGTTTCTAAGTTATTTGTAGTACTGGTTTTAGTTTTGTAGCTTTGATTTCACTAGGTAGCTTCTTAAATAGCTTCTATTAGGTCTGCAATTAAGCCCTTGGACTGATTCTACTCTGCACTCAGACTTTGAACCCCATCCCCTGCTGATCTAGGCCCTTAATAAGCTAGCATTTGTTTTTAACTTTTGGGCATAATTGGTGTTTAAGTAGCTGGTCATATAAGCTTTAAGTAAGTGCTTTTGGATTTCCCTCAATAGCTCCTATTAGGCTTATAAATCAGCTGCAAAACTGCTTTTCATCCATTGTTCTATTTTAAATTTCAGCTGCATTAAGTACTTTTTGGGCTTATTCTGTGAGCTTGTCTGAGCTTATTTAGTTGTTTCTAGTTTCTAGTAGCAAGATTCTTATGTCCCTGTGCTTCTGTTAATTTTTGGCCTTGTTTGCTTATTTTTAGCTTATTTTCAAGTGCTTATTTTGACTGTTCAGCTTATTTAAGCTGAACTGAGTGCTGATTTTATTTTTCCTATATTGCTTATTAAAAATTAAAATTACCCAAAAATTTTCAGAATTTTCCAAGTTGTTTTAATATTTTTAAATCATTTAATTAGTAATAATTAGTTTTTAATTCATAAAAAATTATTAAAAAGTCAAAAAAATATTTTTCTTTTTTTTCAAAATTTTCTTTCTATATTTAGGATTTAGGAAAATTATTTTGGTACTCGTAGGATTAATTTTTAAATATTTTGACGTTTTTACTCGTTCGTAGTTTCCGTTTTACGTTATTTGTTTTTCGTTTTAGTAGATTTTAGAAACACAAGAAACTCTCTTCTTTTCAAGCACTTTAATTACGAACCTCAAACGATATTCTCAATTTCACGCCTCGTTGGGACCTCGACCCGGGTAGACACTTATCCGGTTATTAAATCGATTTTGCGTTAAGTGTTCCGAGTTGACCTTTTATTTTCTAAAGGGTTGACTTGAGAGCATTTCGACCCAATATCAATTTGGCGCCGTTGCCGGGGAGGTGTGTTGCGACAATTTCGTCACAGTTTGACGATTAGTGACTTGAAGAACCTTCCTCGTGAAGTTTCGTAAATATCTTGTGAATATTTTTTATCCAAAAAATCCAAAAAAATTAAAAAACCAAAAAAACCCAAAAAAATTCTTCTTTCCTAATGTTCTTGGTGCATGCGCACACGTTCTTCTTCGTCATCGAGTCCCTTACTTGAACTCGTCGCAATTCCGCGAAGACGTAATCGTAGACGTGCTGCCTCATTAGTCGAACCCGAGATTCGTACTAATCCCGATCCTCCCATTACCGAAATGGCCGAGGATCAACGTACCATGCAAGAGTTACTCCAATGTCCTACCGTGGGATACGGAGATGCTATTGTTATACCCCCAATTCAAAACACAAACTTTAAACTCGAAACCGGTTTAATACAACTTGTCACGGGAAATCAATTTCACGGTTTTGAGAGGGAGGATCCCCACGCACACATCCGATGGTTTAACCAATTGACATCCATACACCATCATAAGGATGTCCCTCATGACTCTATCAAATTAAGGTTATTCCCATTTTCCCTCGGGGGGGGGGGGGGGCAGCCCGGATTTGGCTTGAAAAAGAACCCCCTCAATCGATCCATACTTGGGAAGATCTCGTCAAGAAATTCGTGAATTATTTCTTTCCTCCATCCAAAATGACTAATGCCAGGAATGAAATCACAAATTTCAAGCAACGATTTGATGAAAACTTTGGTGAGGCATGGGAACGATTCAAGGATCTCCTACGGAAATGCCCACATCACGGTTTCTCGGAATTACATCAAATCGATACGTTCTACAATGCCTTAACTCAATCATATCAGGATTCACTCAACGCAGCCGCCGGTGGCAATATTTTGAGTCGAATGCCGAAAGATATCTTAACGATTATCGAAAACAAATCCAAAGTTCCCACTTCACGAAACAAACCGGTTGTTTCGAAAGTGAATTCTTCCACCCCTTCTTCTTCATCGGCCCATCCATCGGAGATGGTCGAGCTTGCCGATGCTATCCGGATGATGATGAAAGAGTTTAAGCTCCAGAATCAGAAACCGGAGCCCGTCAAAGCAGTTACAGAAACTTGTGTTATATGTGGTGGTCCCCATCCTTATTATAATTGTGTAGATACCGATAGCCAAGTTTACAATGCTACCGTAGCAGCTGCAAACTACAATCAAAATGAAGGATTTCGTCCTCAAAATGTTAGCAACCAAATGGGACCACCCGGTTTTCCACCCGTTCAAAACAACCAAAACCGTTTTCCTCAAACCAATCAAGGTTATCAAGCTAATCAAAATTACAACCAAAATCGGGGAAACAATTATCAAGCTCAACCGCAACAAGTCTATCAACCTCCTCCTCCCCAAGTTGCACCTTCTCCAGACTTTGCGAGTTATGTGAAAGCAACCGATGCTAGCATACGAACTATGCAAGGTCAAATCAACAATATGAGAGTTGAGCTTAAGAAAGAAATTGATACGACGATGTCTCGACAAACAAATGAGCTTAAGCAAATGATGAATGGATTTCTACAAATGAATCAACCCTCAACCTCGGGAACATCTTCTCTTCCTAGCAACACAATTGCTAACCCGAGGGGTGATATAAAAGCAATCACCACCAGAAGTGGTGTTTCATATGATGGACCCACGGCTCCGACTACCGCTTCTTCTCTTCCTCCCAAGGTAGTTGTCCGTGAGACCGAGGTGACAAAGGACACGGAACTTCCTACTAACAACGGAAGGACCAAAGACGTCCAACCTCCAGTTGTCCAACCTTCTAAACTTAAGGATGTGCTTGAGCCCGAAAAAGCTCCCATAAAAACAACACTTCCTTATCCATCGAGATTGAATGATCAAAAGCTCCGCGAAAAAGCTTCAAATCAAATGGAAAAATTCTTCCAAATCTTTCAAGAATTGCATTTCGATATAAGCTTCGCGGATGCTTTACTTATGATGCCTAAGTTTGTTTCCACCATCAAGAGTTTATTGAGCAACAAGGAAAAATTAATTGAATTAGCAAAAACTCCGTTAAATGAACACTGCTCAGCGGTTCTCCTAAAAAAGCTTCTGGAAAAGCTTGGAGATCCCGGAAAATTCCTCATTCCATGTGAATTTCCGGGGATGGTTGAATGCTACGCCTTGGCCGATCTTGGTGCAAGCATCAACCTAATGCCGCTCTCCGTTTGGAAAAAAACTTTCTCTGCCTGATTATACCCCCACTTGCATGACCCTCGAGCTTGCGGACCGGACCATAACCCGTCCACTTGGAATAGCCGAGGATGTCTTTGTCAAGGTTGGGAAATTCCATTTTCCCGCTGATTTTGTGGTGGTTGATTTTGATGCTGACCCCGGGTTCCTCTAATTCTCGGAAGATCATTTTTGAGGACCGGGCGGGCTTTGATTGACGTGTACGGAGAAGAAATAACTCTAAGAGTTGATGATGAAAAAGTCACGTTTCAAATCAATCAGAACTCTAAACCGCTAACCACCAAAAGCAACGTTGCTGTGGTTCATCAAAAATCTGATCCCGTAATTGCTTCCAAAAGAAGTGATTCGATTCTCTCAAGATTTGCGGTTAAGAGTATGTCTGAAAAACGTGCTGAGCTAAAAGCTATGAAAATTACACCCGGTTCAAGCAAATGGTTTGCAAGTTGTTCCGCGGATGTTAAGAGTATTCTTGATGATGATGAATCAGATTCGGAGATCACAACGGAAGTGGTGGAAATTACTAGCTCTAAGAGCACACCACTTGTCCCACCTCCGGAATCGATTTATAGAATTGAGATTGTTGAACCAAACCTTTCCGACTCTTCCCATCCTTCTCCTCCGATTGAGGGAAGTGATCTCTCGAGGGAAGAGCTCGATGTGTTCTTTGATGATGCTCCAATTTCGCCAGAAATTGTTGAGACCGATAGTGATCCCGGGGAAGATGTCTCGTTATTACAAATGAAATTTGATGAACCATTATTTTTCCTTCCCCCGGAAGATGTTAAAGAAAAGCTTCCTAAATCTGTTCAAGTTGTTGATTCTAAATCAGAAGAACAAAGTAGTGGCAGTACCACTTCTAGTATTGATTCTCTTCTTGAGGAGTTTGCCGATGAACTCGCTCACATCGATCCAATCCCACCGGGGGATGAGGACGATGACTTTGATTTTGAATCTGATCTTAAAGAATTGGAATTTTTGCTGAACTGTGATCCGTCTAGATGTGATTCTTATCCCGAGGAGTTCGCCGATGAACTCGCTCACGACGATCCAATTCCATCAGAAAATGATGATGATCTTTTTGACTTTCATGCTGATTTTAAAGAAGTTGAAAAACTTTTATACCATTCTCCATCATCTGATTCTTACACCGAGCTTAATGATTTACAAGATGATGATGACCTCTTCGATTTTGGGGCCGATCAAACCGAATGGAGAAATCTTTTATATGGGAAACCTACTGATGAAAAAGGCCCTAAAATGGAAACCATAATTGAGGATGCTACAATTGCTTCAAATGACTTATCTCCTCATTCTCTCGAGGATGATTTCCTTTTCTCCTTTGAGTCCTCCATCGAGTACCCTGCTGAGTTTTCTTGTGAAGACAAAGTGTTTAATCCAGGCATACTCGATGATGGTAAAATTCATCCTTTGATGAAATTGACTCTTGATAAGAATTTAAAGTTTCCCGCCTCATCTAAGGAACTTTTAATTCTGGAGAAAAATGATTCCCCTCTACTTCTTTCCCCTCTACTTCTTTCTGGTCAAAAACTCCCGTTCTGCATGGAGTTATCTCTGATTGAAACTTTACTATCATTTCCAGCCGGAAATGAAGACAAAGTTTTTGACCCCGGCATCACCGCTTTTATCTTCTGAAGCCGTGGGTATCTCATCGGAGTGGAACTTTCATATGCTTCAATGTTTATCCAAACATCTTGAATGAAAGTCCGATTGAGATTATCTCTTCCACTTGCTCCCCCAAGGACAATTAAATACGGGGTCGAGTCAAGCTCATGTGACTCGGTTACCAAAAACAAGCGCTTCGTGGGAGGCACCCCATGCTTATCCATCTATCTTCTTATCTATTTTCTAATAAGTGTAGTGAGGAGGGCTACCTCTTCCATATCTTGTGTTTCGTGGTTGTTTGTTTATGTCCAGGATTTGCCCGAATTATGAAGACTCTCGTGCTCGTGGTTGCTTCTCTCCACTCGAGTTTCATCATTCGTTACTTATCCGATATCCTAAATCTTATCGTTTTACATCTATCTTTTGGCATAATTAATAAACGGCCGTAGATTTTTGTAGGAGAACCCTTACCTTTAAGACATTGAGGGCAATGTCTTGTTTTAGTCTTGGGGGGGGGGGTAATCTTTCGATTTGATTTTTGCCTCGCATTTTTGCCGTTTACTCATGCAACCCCGTTTTTCCTCCATATTTGAAAAAAATCCAAAAAAATGATAAAAATTTAAAATTTTTTGCAAAAATATAATAAATTTTGACATTTTGTTGACTTTCCGCTGGTGAGAGTAGGAATAAAATTCTGACTTGACCGGGCGTGTTGAGCCCTAGCTTGTCCCCTTAACCATTTTATAATCTATAAGCTCGTGCTAGTCTTTTACGCAAGGAGCTATAAAATGCGAATTCTTTTTAAGAGTTTGCAAGTTCCCGTATCGACTTTAAATATGCATGGCTTGATTATAAGGCTAAGCATTCGCGGATCTTATTATTTAAGATTTTAAATTTGCAAAGAACGAGAAATGATAGAGTTTATTTAGAAGTTAGATGCTAAGCGTGGAGTAGTTGGTTCTCTTTAGAGCTCATCAAAGTTACTTATGGCCTTTTGCTCCCGCAAAATTGTTTCACCATATATAATTGTAAGAATAATTAAAGATGTTAGGTTTTGTCGATGATTAGTTCTTAGTCTTCTTAAAAGAATCCTTGTTTTGAAAATTGGGTACACATCAAGGTTCCTCAATAAATAAGTTTAATAATAATAAGTTAAGTGCTCTAAGCCACGGATTCGAGATCGGGCCTTGGATCCTTATTTCCGGAAGGCGTTTAGGTCTTGGCTACCCTCTTGCACCGGCCCTTGGACCTCTAGTTCAGGAATGTGTGAGGTCTTGGTCTAACCACCTTGGATCCTCATTTCAGGAATGTCTAGAGTCTTGGAACACTCCGTTGTAACGGCCCTTGGATCCTTTATTCCGAAAGGTGTAAGGTCTTGGAATTAAACCGTGAAGGTCCTTCGTTTAGGGTACGCAAGTGAAAAGTCAGTTTAAAAAAAAATGAAAAATGATGAAAAATAGAAAGAAAAAGAAAAAAAATGCAAAAGTCAAAAATATAAATAAAAACCTTGATGTGGACCTCATTTTCAAAAGCAACGGTTCTCGAGAGAAGATTAAAAACTACTTAGCGTCTTAATTTAGTATCTTTATCGGACTAAAACTTATCAAAACGAGAATATGAAGAAATTCATTTCTCACAAAAAATAAAATAAATAGAGGAAATTAGGAAAAATGGGAGCAAGAGGTAATTACACAAGTAACTTCCATGGGTAGTGTTGGCATCTAACTTGTAAATAGACAATGATTTCGTTTTTAAGCTTAGTTTGGGGACTCGTGAAAAATCAGGAACGACGAATTTTATCCGTATGGTCACTTCTTTATGAGTCGTGTTTCCTACTCGAAGAACCTGAAAGTTATCTTGAGATAATGATTGTCAACAAAGCCGTCACATGATAATGAGAAAAATAAAAAAATAGAATAAAATGGAAAATCGGGGAGATTTTAGAACTTAAGATTTCTTAATCTCTTTTGAAAATTTTGTTACTTCTCAAAGTTAGTAAAAAGATATTAGAAATTTTTCGATTTAAAAACGTGTTTTTATAACATTGCGTGAGGACACAACATTGAGCCTCCCTAAATTTTCATTCAATTTGTTATCAGTTAGTAGAATTACAAGCAACTTGCAATGTAGTGTTAAATTCTACCCTGATTATTGTATCTTCAAAGATCTCAAGACAAAGCGGGTCATTGGTAGAGGGAGAAAATCTGATGGTATGTACGTGTTTGAACCTGAGGTTTCAAAATCCTTAGTTTGACATAGCTTATGTAAAACCCAAAATTTCAAAACATGCAAAATTACCAAATACCCTTGAACTTAAAATTTCACTAAATAATTATATAAAACGTCAAATAAATTCCAAACTCTTGGAAACTAGCACCATATGAAGTAAAATAATTTTTTGCTTGAACATTGTAATATTTCAAAGGTCCTAAAAATATTTAACGCACATAAAAATATTACATAGGCCGAATATACATATGTATATATATTTAGTTATTTGTTAATTAATTAAAATCAAATAAAAAAAGAGATAAATACTACATAAAAAAGGGAAGATCTTTTAAAATCTGTAATTGGCCTTATCACAAATCATATGGGCCGAATTTCCCTCCCCCTCCTCATCTATATACACGGCTTCTTAGTATTTCCTTTTTAAATTCTTAAAACCCTAAAAACAACCACAAAAACTCTCTACACTCCATACGATTTTCTGGAGGCTTTTTCATATTTTTCCTGGGTTCTTTCAAGTCTAAGGAAGGTGTGAAAAATAGTTCTAAGGTCGTGGGATCGCTGGTGTACTCACAGGAGTTTTGTTGGTGTCGAATTGTTCTAGCGAGAGGTATAAAATCCCCACACCTTATTCGATCATCATAAAAATCATATGGTATTTTTGTTACTCTATTTACATCATATATGATCCATATAAAATGAATATAACAATCCATGCATGCTATTCTAATCGTTTGGAATTAAAAGTGTTAAAAACCCTAAAAACGTGTAATAAAAGACAAATTGACCATGTGATTTTTCTGGACTTTGTAAATATTTTTCCTCGATCCTATACAGTTCATATAACACCAGAAAAATACTACTTGAATTTATTAAAGCCTAGATCACGCTTGGTAAGTTATTGTTCAAATCGGATTTCTTAAGAAAAAAGGGTTTAAAATAATATAGGAATCGTATATATTAGGGTTTCGATTCTTGATGATGAATTGATGTAATAATTGTGTGTTAAGGTTAAATTAATGAGTGGTAATGATTGGGGAAATTAGGGTTAGGGTTTATATGGTTTAATGTTTTTTACCGATTTGATAATTAAAAGTCTAGGGTGTGTTTTGTAAATTTATAAACGTGTGGGCTATTTTTGTAACATGTTTTGGACCAGGGGTAATTCGTATAAAATATTATATGGGGGTAATATGTGTAAATTTTTCAATTAAAAGGTTTAAAAAGTAAATTACTTAAATATTAAATCCGATTTATAAATTAATTAAATGGAGGGACTTGTTTTGTAAATTATGTAAAATTAAGGGTAATTCGTATAAATATTTATGTAAGGGGTGTAATGTGTAATTTTGGATAATAAATGGCTTAATGTGTAAATATGAATATTATAAGGATTAAATTGTAATTTGATAAATTATAAGGTTTAATTTGTAATTAAGTTAATTAAAGGGTTTAAATTGTAAAATTAAAGGATTGGAATTGTAATCATGGTAAACTTATGGATTAAAATGAATAACTTGTAATATTTGCATTTTGGACCTTAACTTTGGCATATGTACATTTAAAACCCTAAAATATGGAAAGTTATCATAATTAACCCTAAACTTTTATAACTTGATAAAATGAACCCTAATTCCATAATAATATTAAATTAATGACTTAACCAAATTTTATCTTTCTAATTTTTGGAAACTTGCTAAATAAGGAAACTTTCTAAAAATAGAAACTTGCTAATTGAGGAAACCTGCTAAAAATAGAAAGCCGACTAAAACGAGAAATCTGATTTAAATAAGATATTAATTGTAAGACGACCATGTATTCGTGTAGATTCGCTGAAGATGGAGTTTGTTTCCGATCTTGGTATTTCTAGATGTGTTTTCACTTGCGGTATAAGGTACAGATATTCTACCCTTTTTCAGTAAGGGTGTCTCCTTTCTCATGACATTCTGGATTTCTGATTCATTATAGGATTTCCCTAAGCCATTGCTATGTTCCCCTTGATTTGTGAACTTGCTATGTTTCCCTCCTGAATTGTGAACTCTGATATTGAACCTTCTGATATTTGACCTTCTGATATTGAACCCTCTAATATGAACTTCTGATATGGACTTTCTGATATAACTGAAATGGAAATTGGACGTGAACTACTTAATATGAAACTGAACTGGATACTGGACATTTGATACTTGACCATTGACCCACAGTTTGAGACTACGAGCCATAACTAGGCATGAGGGTTTCATGTCCATGTCATTGATGCACCGATGGCATGACTCTAGGGCAGGAGAGTGATGACCTATCCCGTCCCTGACTTGTTACTGATTTATTTCGTAGAGGCAGACCTTGGCCACCTGGGGCGTATGGATGCATCCTAGATTTGTTACTGTATACTGTTACTGTTTCTGTTATATACTGTTATTACTGGTGACTGATGGTGTGTGCGATACACGTCTTTCACATACTGGGAGCTAGCTACTCCATTTACTGATTGAGGACTCCCCTCATAATTACTGGTTACTGAGAGGTCTCCCCTATATATGATTATATGGTTACATGATTATATTAATACTGTTTCTGTTACTGGGCTCGTAGTGGATTTCTGTTTTCCTGCACCTTATAACCTTTACCTTTCATTACTGTTACCATTTACTTAAGCCTTAACTCTGATTGATTCGTACTTCATTTACTGTTCATTATTCTGTATCACTGCTTTGCTATCGTTATATCTGTTCACTGAGCTTTCGTAGCTCAGCCGCATTTCTTTTCCTGCGGCAGGTTTTAGTTTGGAAGCTGGGTATGAGTGGAGAGTACCTTGGACTTAGAAGACTTACTAGCTACCTTAGATTAGAAATGACTAGAAGAGCTTATATTCAGACTTAGAAATTATTGTATTTCTCATTTGTAACCTTGTAGTTTCAGATTTTCCATTGTAACCATTGAAATTCAATTGTATTATTTATGTCATATGCTTGTGTTTGTTCTGATTTGAAACCATTATTGTGACATCTCTACCCTTGTCGGGTTGGGGTGTTACAGCTTATCATCTCCATTTGAAGCACATTGTCATCTTGGCCACCCATCTCTTCAGAGTTTGAAGAAATTATGTCCTGAATTTTCACACTTATCATCTCTTAAGTGTGATTCTTGTGAGTTTCCTAAGCACCAACGTGTTCATTTAAGCCCTCGAGTAAATAAGCGGGCTACATCCCCATTTGAGTTAGTCCATTTAGATGTATGGGGTCCATGTCCTATTACATCTAAATCTGGTTTTAAGTATTTTGTCACCTTTGTTGATGACTACTCACGTGTTACTTGGCTTTACCTAATGAAGAATAGTTCTGAAGTATTTACACATTTTTGCTCATTTGTTGCTGAAATAAAAACACAATTCAATGTTACTGTTCAGACGTTACGGAGTGATAATGCGAAGGAATATTTTTCTGAGTCATTTCAGTCATATATGCTTCAGCATGGAATTCTTCATGAGTCATCGTGTGTCTACACACCAGCCCAAAATGGGGTTACAGAACGCAAGAACCACCATCTTCTTGAAGTTGCTCGTGCACTTTTGTTTCAAATGACTGTTCCTAAACCTTTTTGGGCTGATGCTGTTGCAACTGCTTGTTTTTTTGATAAATTGCATGCCGTGTACTGTTCTTGGTGGAAATTACCCTTATTATGTTATATTCCCTACAAAACCTCTATTTCCTATCGATCCTAAAATCTTTGGTAGTTCGTGTTTTGTTCGGGACACTCAGCCTAACATCACCAAGTTGGATCCTAAGTCGCTTAAGTTTGTTTTTCTTGGATACTCCCGCATTCAGAAGGGGTATAGATGTTATTCTCCTCAGTTTCACCGCTATCTTGTCTCCAGAGATGTCACTTTTCATGAAGATTTACCTTACTTTCCGGTTACCACTTATCGCCACCAAGAGGAGAATGATGATTTGTTAATTTATGTTTCTCCTGTCCCTGTTGCAACCACTGACCCTGTTTCAACCGTTGAACATCCGCCTATTAAAGTATATACTAGGCGACCTCGTGTCACATCAGGTTCTGTTACATCCTCTCAGTTAGAAGATGCACCTAATGATGCATCAAATAATGTACCTAATGATGTACCCATTAGTGTACCTAGTGAGGCACATAGCGATTCTGATGCACCTAGTGATGCATCTGGTGGTTCCGATTTGTCACCACCTTCTCCTGCACATGAACCTGATCTACCTATTGCACTTCGGAAAGGTAAACGTACTTGTACGTATCCGGTTTCTGCATTTATTTCTTATGATGGGCTGTCTACCTCCTCTCGTGCCTTTGTTGCAAACTTAGACTCGATATTAGTTCCGAAGACTGTTGGTGAAGCATTGCCCCATTCTGGATGGCGTGCCGCTATGATTGAAGAAATGAATGCTCTTGATCATAATGGTACATGGTCTTTAGTAGATTTACCCGTTCACAAGAAGCCAATCGGCTGTAAATGGGTGTTTACTGTTAAAATGAATCCCGGTGGTTCTGTTGCTCGATTGAAGGCCCGTTTGGTAGCTAAGGGTTATGCACAGACATATGGCATTGATTACTCATAGACTTTCTCACCGGTTGCTAAGATATCTTCTATTTGTTTGTTTATTTATTTGGCTGCAACTTACGATTGGGTACTTCATCAACTAGATGTGAAGAATGCCTTCTTACACGGTGACTTACAAGAAGAAGTATATATGGAGCAACCTCCGGGGTTTGTTGCTCAGGGGGAATCTGGGAGAGTGTGTAAACTTAAGAAAGCTTTGTATGGCTTGAAACAGTCTCCGCGTGCTTGGTTTGGAAAATTTAGTAATGCAGTAATTAAGTTTGGCTTATGAAGGAGTGTTTATGATCATTCCGTCTTTTACTCATCATCCGACGCAGGTTGCATTTTGCTTGTGGTTTATGTCGATGATATAGTGATTACGAGCAGTGATAAAGATGGGATAAAGAACTTGAAATCATTTATTGGTACTTGCTTTCAAAAAAAGGACCTTGGATCGCTCAAGTACTTTTTGGGAATTGAAGTGTCTCGTAGTAGTAAGGGTATTTGCCTTTCTCAGAGGAAATACTGTCTAGACTTGCTAGATGATTCAGGTCAAATAGAGGCAAAGCCGTGTGATGAGCCTCTGATACCTAAGTTGAAACTCAAGTCTGAAGATGGAAGATTTCTTCAAAATCCTGAGAAATATAGGTGAGTAGTTGGGAAGCTAAACTACCTCACCCTTACTCGTCCTGATATTGCATTTTCGGTTAGTGTTGTAAGTCAGTTTTTGTCATCTTATAGAACGTCACATTGGGATGCTGTTACTCAAATTCTAGGATATCTGAAGGGAACACCAGGACATGGTATTTTATATGATAATCATGGGCACCACATAGCAGAAGGGTTCACGGATTCCGATTATGCTGGATGTCCAAATACTTCATGCTCTACAATAGGGTATTGTATTTTTGTGGGAGGCAACCTAGTCTCTTGGAAGAGTAAGAAACAGAATGTTGTGTCCCGATCAAGTTCAGAGGCCGAATATAGAGCTATGGCACAAACGACTTGTGAGCTTGTATGGCTGCGTAATTTACTTGGTGAGATTGGGTTTCCTCAATCTAAACCAATGAAGATGTGGTGTGATAACCAGGCAGCTATCTACATTGCAACCAATCCAGTGTTTCATGAGAGGACCAAGCATATTGAGGTTGACTGTCACTTCACTCGGGAGAAGTTAGAAGATGGGACAATCACAACTCCTCACATTAGGACCGAAAATCAATTAGCAGATGTCCTTACGAAAGCACTGCCTGGAACTCGTATTAATTCTATTTGTAACAAGCTGGGCATGATCAACATATATGCTCAGCTTGAGGGGGAATGTTAAAATATGTATTAGGGTCGGGCCGAGCCCACTAGGTTAACTTAGCTTACTCTACAAGCCAATGTATCTTATAAATATCTTTGTAATCTCTATAATAGTTGTATCAATCAATTCCATTACACATCAGTTTTCCATCTCTCTTTACACTTTGTAGGAATTTTTGTGGTTTGTGAATAACTGAAATCCAAAGGGTTAAAATGTGAATATCAGTCTAAATCATGTGATCACATTTGGATTGATGTATATTACCTCTATATGTTTTGTGTTCACGAAATCGCTAATCGGATAAGGCACATTGTTAATTGAAATTTCAGGCACTATATTGACTTTATATTGTCGGAAAAAGCCGTGTTGGTTGGATTGGCGGATAAAACCGTTAATACCGACTAGGGTGTTCGCCTTTGGACCCAACAAGGGGTGGTGCTCCTTAACCCCGAAGGGGCGCGACTGATGAGTGCCTCTTGAAATCTGCATCTAATCATCAATATCAAGCTAACTGTAATGAGTGTGCATTCTGCACATCCAGACTCGTAATGAGCACTTGTATGAAATCTTAAATCTCAAATAAAACACAATTACTTAGAACCGGAGGGGTTGTATCTAAATGGTACCCCATGTTGTATGAAAAACTTCTCAACTAAATAGTTGTGGGTTTAAGTCCTGCTTAGAACATGTGAGACAGATTTGTGACATAAATGTTATAAGATAGTTAAAAATTGCCATTAAAAAAATAATAAATAAATAAATAAATAAAATTACTTAGAATACTTGGAGGCCACGGAACAGTAACATCTTAACATGAAAAAAATGCCGTCACGTCAGCGCCATATCATTTCAACACCAAAGCATTTAACACAAAAAAAAAATTCACCCCTTATCATAACACCAAATAACACCACCTTTTGGGACCCACAATTTTTAAAAAAAATATACAAATTACAAAATAACCCCTTAACTAATATTTCAATCCTTTAATGAACCTTTAACTCATATTTCATTCATTAAATACTAATACAAATTGCAAATATTTTTAAAACATACTTAAATTTAAAAAACATGCGAAAATTTAAAAACTAATGCATAAATTACAAATACTTTTTAAAAAACATTACATAAACTTCAATTAATAAAACTAAAACATAGCTAAATAAAACATTACACAAACGTACGAAATTAATCTGTTTCATAATCAGATTCCTCCACAACCCCAAATTTAAACCTGAACAACGCATCATGTTCTTCGTCTTGCCTATGTCCTCTTCCCACTCTTGTTGAAGCCTTGCTTGTTCTGCTTCAACCCGCGCTAGTTCTTCCTCTGTTTCTCTTAAAGCCTCTTCATCTCGCATAAATTGATGATGTTGTCTCGCAGTAAATCAATGATCATCAACTGACTCTTCTTCATAACCCAAAAATTGATGATGTTGTTTCTCAGTAAATCCATGCTCATCAACGGATTCCTCTTCATCTAGCCCAAGTTGATGTAGCTGTTGTGATACCGAACCACCCATAATGTTTTCATTATGCATCCAACGGATTTTGTGGCTGATATTTTCTTGTATCAGTGAAACACACTTCCACAACGTTTCCTTAATATCGTAATCTTTCCAGGCTTCATCGTGCAAAAATTTGTCAATGATAGCATGTCTTTCCAGCGAAATGTCTTTGCATTTCGCGTATTGTTTTCACAAACGTTCTTTCGACGCCTTTGCGTGCTCAAACAGCTTGATAACTTAGACAATAGCATCTTGACGAGCCGCATCCTCTTGCTCGCATTGTTTCTGAACATAAGCTTGAATTTCTTCGACGGAATGGGGGAGACAACAAGCCATAATGTTTGTGTTAAAATGAATAATAGTGTTTGGGTTAAGTGTGAAAATATTGAGTAATGTGGTGTTGTATTTATAGGGTGAGTTCAAATTTAATTACAAAAAGTAAAAAAAAAAATAAATAAATAAAAAATGAAAAATAAAAAATTACCGGGTGTTTTGAAAATTGTTTGAAATTTAAATATGTAGCCGTTAAGGGCTGAAAATGATTTTTTTGTCCACTAGTGCGTTTGAACACACGTTTCTCTACCAACGTAATCCACAACGCAAAGGCAATGCTGGACGAACGGGTATGGTAACGCAAAGGCAACGCCTGCCACATAGGCCATAACGCCGTTGTTGCGTTACCGTACCGATTGCTCTTATAATACTAAAATCATCAACATAACTTCCACTGATATCAAAAGCATCTATACCCCCATCTATTTATGAATTTTCTCGTTTACCAAACTACATGATACAATCATGATCCAAAAATTTATATATAATTGAAAACATTAAAAGCTAAAAAACACTCAAATGAGTGATATTAGGAATTTTCGTCCACATGCCACGACTCCTTTATATATAAATTATAGACTCAAATGTGTGAAAAAGTTTTCTCATTCCCAACATCAAAATTGACGAGGACAATTAACGCATAGAATAACTAGTTATAAAGTTTATATGATAGAAATATTTATGAAAATTATTTAAACTAGGTAAATACAGTTTATAATTATCTTTTTTAAAAATTAATAATAAAATAAAAAAGACAGAGAAAGACAAAAAATTAAGACAAAGTCACAAAGCATAAAACCATTGGGCTGAATTAGAACAGCTTTGGGCCGAAGATTCTTCAGCTCCTAACTGCATTCTTATTACAATAATTTTACTTTAAAAGCCAAATTGTAAGTCACTTTGTCTCTTTGAACTATTTTACAACTATCATGTTGGCGTATGTGTCTGGACATCATACTTCGTCTGGACCAAGCCTACGTGCCAGGACGTCGTATTTCGTCCGGACTATCAACTCACCTCCGGACATGCCTACTAAAAGGACCGCCGTCGTTTACCCACTGAGCAATCCCATCAACCGTTGCCAACGTCGTCATCTTAGATTTTTCAAGATTGTGTTCCCCACGTGATCTGACACCTACCTACTAGGCTAGGCATAGATCGGCTTGCTAATGCTTAGTCCCGAGACAAACAGGTAACAGGTGTGGGTAGTATAAATACCCACACCTCATTTATGATTCACAACTAATTTCAACCCATAGAATTTACTCTCATTTACTGTTTTACCTTTCATCACATCATATACTTACTCTCACGCCGGAGGTTGGTCTTGGGATAAAACCCAGGGCGAGTCTAACGTGCGTGTTTATTGTGTGTAGGAGCTCGAATCCATCCGGAGGAAACATTCCAAAGGATATTACATTGAAGTTGGACCCACCTTCGAGGTTCTACTTCAATAAATTGGCGCCATCCGTGGGACCCGCTATTCAATCTACCTAAGCATTAGAATGGCTGGTCCTTCTTTCCGAACCCCACATCCTGAAGACGGAGAAGACGATCCCAACAATAATCATAACCAGCATGACAGTGACCGCTCGGCTGAGGACTCTCCCAATCTACGGGATCTGATCCTTGGCCAGGTGGCATCACTGACGGAACTGATCAAGAAACATAACGCGCAAGGCGGAAACACTCTCAGACCAATACGGCTCGACTTTGAAGACGAAGGAAATGCGAGTCGGGGAAAGGAAAAAGTAGATGAGGGGAAGGAGGATAACCTTCACAAACCTTTCAAGGAGGTATCGAGGTCGCCGTTTACTCACCGGATTGTGGAGTTCTCTGGTCCGAACCACACAATGCCGCTGAACATGAAATTCTATGACGGGTCAACGGATCCGAATGATCACCTCACCAGATTTACAGGAGCAGCCAACCAGGGGGAATGACCGATGCTAGTTTGGTGTCGTATGTTTCAGAAAACTTTGGACGGAGCGGCAGGAGGATGGTTCGAATGATTGGAACCAGGAAGTATTGATAGCTGGAACGAGCTGAGGGAGCAATTTTCAACAAGATTTGCTCTCCGAAAGAAATGTACAAAAGACCCGACGGAGATTACGAAAATCATCCGGCGAGCT
The DNA here is from genome assembly GCA_021014915.2 of Artemisia tridentata subsp. tridentata. Lineage (NCBI taxonomy): Eukaryota > Viridiplantae > Streptophyta > Magnoliopsida > Asterales > Asteraceae > Artemisia > Artemisia tridentata. The sequence continues at coordinate 192,359,560 of CP139502.1, read as the reverse complement.
CATGAATCCCTTCTGGATTTTAAAGAAAGATGGACGGACGAAGCTAGCTACATCAGCGGAGTGCCGGAAATCATGAGAATCTCACCGCCTTCTTGAGTGCACATAAGTGTCCGGCCTTGGCCAAGAAGTTTTCCGATAGGGTGCCACACACGGTTACAAAAATGTTTACCAGAGTAGATGATTTCATAAGGTCGGAGGAAGCATATCATAGTACGGAGTTGCCGAAAGGCAAAGGCTTTGATTCAAACAGGAAGGAGAGTCAGGGTTTCAGAAAAGATAAATCATGAGGGGAGCACCGAAATGATCATCGCCAAAAGGATATATACCACCCTTACGTTGCTCCCAGGAACAATTACAACTGCAATGATCACCCTCATCCGGATTACCACCAAAACGACACTCCTAGACAGGGTAATCACAGCCCCGGTCAGGGATCATTGATAAAAACCCCAGGGAAATCCTAGCTACGTAGCATCACCTGAACCTATCCGCCCCTCCCCCAACTGGCGGTAGACCGAGAAAGGAAAATATGGATAAGCTCTTTGATTACCATAGGGAGAAAGGGCATCTCACTAACGACTGCTTTCAGTTAAAGAAACAACTTGAGATTGCATTGGAGTCCGGAAAACAAGATCATCTTTTGAAAGACTTCAGACAACGGGACGCTGGGAGAGGTAGAGACCAACCAAGAAGAAATGATACGGGGAAAGCCAAAGTAATCAACATGGTAAGAAGTTTGCCGGAGAGTAAGAAGAGAAGGTACGGGGGTTACGATGAAGGTTGGATGAACGTCCCAATAGTTTTTCCCCCCATCGTGACGGGGGATTTGTCGGACGAACCTCTCATCATTGAAGGTGATATTGAGGGGTACCTAGTCCGACGAATTTATGTCGATGAGGGGTCATCCGTGAACGTTATGTATGAACATTGCTTCAATAACCTCAGTGCGACTATAAAAGCCAAGCTCAAGGAGACAAGCACTTCTCTTGTAGGCTTCTCCGGGGAAACAAGTAGGCCGTTGGGGAAGATTGAATTGGAGGTATGTTTCGGCGACCACGGTATGTTCCGAAGGACGACCATGAAATTCTGTGTGGTGCAGTCTCCGTCACCCTACAACGTGCTATTGGGCAGAACCGGGCTGAAGGAACTAAGAGCCATCCCTTCGACAATATATTCTATGATTAAGTTTCCCACATCAAAGGGAGTGGCAATTTTGGCAGCACGATCGGCCATGGTACTAGAATGCCGGAGACTAGAGGAAGAACAGGTGGTAGATGTGCCACAAGAAGCAGAAATTGTCAATCCGGAGGTAGATAGGACGAAGGAAATTTTGGTGAATCCTGCGTATCCCCAACAACCAGTTACAATAGGAACATGATTCTCGAGGGAATACCGGAGACACCTGGTCGAATTGTTGAGAAAAAATAAGGACGTGTTCGCGTGGCAGCCTTCGGATATGACCGGGGTTCCACGACGCCTGATCAGGCATCATCTGAATGTTAATGTTTCAGATACACCTGTAGCTCAAAATAAACGTAACTTGTCCGCGGAGAAAAATCAGGTGGTGCTGAAAGAAGTGGACGAATTGTTGAAAGCCGGAATTGTTAGGCCGGTTCGTTACCCCACTTGGATCTCCAACCCTGTACTGGTAAAGAAGTGTGATGGAAGTTGGCGCATGTGCATCGACTTCAAGAATTTAAACTCTTCCTGTCCGAAGGACTACTATCCACTACCGGAAATTGACTAGAAGATTGAGTCAGTGGTGGGATTCATATGCAAATGTTTCTTGGATGCGTATAAGGGTTACCATCAAGTCCAGATGGCGGAGGAGGACGAAGAGAAGACGGCGTTTTATACGGAGCAGGGAACTTATTGTTACACAAAAATGCCATTCGGTCTAAAGAATGCCGGAGCCACTTACCAGCGGCTTGTTGATTCGGCCTTCCAGAGCCAGATCGGAAGAAATCTGGAAGCTTATGTGGACGATATGGTAATCAAGAGTAAAGGAGAAAAAGAGATGTTGGTCGACATTGCTGAAACCTTCTATAACCTACGAAAGATTAACATGAAATTAAACCCGAAGAAATGTTCTTTCGGCGTGAAAGAGGGGAAATTCCTAGGCTACATGGTGACCTCCAAAGGCATAAGGGCAAATCCGAATAAGACGAAGGTAATTACACAAATGAAATCCCCAGCGACTCTGAAGGAGATGCAAAGTCTGAGCGGTAAGTTAGAGGCCCTCAATAGGTTTTTGGCAAGGTCAGCCAAAGATCCCTTCCGTTCTTCGAGACTTTGAAAAATATTACCAAGGAGAATAAGGAGCAATACAAGTGGACTGAGGAAGCTGAAGAGGCATTCCAAACCCTCAAGAAGCTAATACTAGATCTCCCGTCCTTGTCAACACCCAAGTCTAAAGAAGTTTTGTATGTTTATCTCGCAGCGGCGAAGGACGCTATCAGCGCGGTTCTGTTAACCGAAAGGGAGGGAAAGCAATTGCCTGTTCACTACGTGAGCCGGACATTACAAGAGGCCGAGAGAAATTATGCTCCAGTCGAAAAGCTAGCGTTATCTCTATTGCACATGTCCTGAAGGTTGAGTAGATATTTCGAGGCTCACCCTATCCAAGTCATAACGGATCAACCGATAAAGCAAATTTTGAATAAGCCAAAAACATCCGGGAGGCTGGCCAAGTTTGCCGTGGAGTTGGGGGCTTACAATATAACTTATTTACCGAGAAACGCAGTTAAGGGACAAGTTCTAGCGGATTTCATTTCGGAAATTCCTGTCGGAGCGGAAGAATCACATTTAAGAAAACCGGGGAAATAAATCCATGACATCTCCGATCCGGAGGAATGGATATTATACACGGACGGGGCATCTAACAAGAAAGGGTCTGGAGCGGGTCTTGTGTTGATCGGACCCTGTCAAACCGAACACACATATGCTCTCCGCCTAAAGTTTAAAAGCACCAATAACGAGGCAGAATACGAGGCACTTCTGGCCGGCCTGCGGCTCGCTCGAAAAATGAACGTAGAAGCTCTAGAGGTCAGGGTAGTGATGTTACTTAGATTTATCACACAAGCTACTAATCTAATCTTAGATCTAGAGAGAGAAAGTTAGAGAGAGAGAAAGGGATGGGAGGTTATCTTATGAATAATGAAATATTAATCTTGCATTCAACCAACCAACCCTCTCCCTTGAATGGGAGGGGGTATTTATAGTCTCTTACAAGGATGGGCTTTTAGCCCTAATTAAAACATAATCAACATAAATAAATAGACACAGCCCATGGGCCTTCTACACAGGCTGGGCCATAAAACAAACCTAAAGGCCTAAGCAACCTATTACATAAATGATCAATACTTGATGAATAATAACGTGTTCCCAACAATCTCCCCATAAGTATTGGTCATCAAGGTTGCTTGACTTTGTCTTTGCTTCTTTGGCTTTGACGTCTTTAGAATCTTTGTTCTTGGTTCTTGTTGTGATATGATATGGTAACGTCTCGATCTGCCTTTTCACCAACGTTCTCTAATGACAGTTTCTTTAAGTCTTTTCCATCATGCTCATATGTCTTTTGACTTTTGTTCTTCAAACGGTTCTCACTTCATAAGCTTCCATCTTTGACTTGTGAAAGTTTGTAAGGCTTGAATTTTGACTTTTCTTTAACTTCTTTGAACTTTTGTTATCTCTAAGTCTTTGTGAGAAATTTATCTTCAGGATATGAGCATGATGGAATGGTGGCACGGGAACTCTCGGTCTCCATGATTCGCTGCAGGTAAACAGTTAGCAATAAATCATCCGGCACTTACAGGTTCGGACTTCGAGATTGTCAACAGCATAGTGTGAAGACTTTCTCTAATCCTAGCCCAGGTCGTTCTGAATCGGATACCCCCGAAAGGGCTTACACAGACACACCGAAGTGCACCCACGATTCAGTGAGTCGCTGGAGATCACCGCACGACTGTTTTGGAGCTAACACTAAGCGTAACCCACAAGGGATTACCGAAGTGACCTGCTGTCAGGGATGTTTGATATTGACCCTGGCAGGATTTCCATTCAATCACTGAGAATCATGGTATGTGTTAAATTACACATACTTTTTACCTAATAAAACGGACCAAATAGACAAAAAACTAACCATATATGCCAAATATGTTGTGTTTTTGTGTTTATGCATGTGCATGTACGGATATGTGAGAAATGGACAAAAAATCAAGACAAAACGGACAAAAGCGAGCACGAGATTGGAAAGAGCACGAAGTTATGAGTCCATAGTTAATTTTATTTGGAGCATCGAAGAATATAATGAGAAGACCAGGCCCATGAAAAAAATATTGAGCAAGCGGCCCAAAGAATGAAACCAGTCCAGTCCAGCGATAGAAAATGTTGACCAAGACTCCAACGTGGCATGTGCTATATTTGATTGGTCTATTCTCCTTTGTGCTGTGTTTTATTCATTTCACCACAAGTAATTAATGAGCCAGCCAACTGCTTTGCTAAGGCCCAACCCATCTACAAATGAAAGAAAAGGGCTGACGTGATATACTGATATACACTTTGAAGTAGATGAGTAGCCGCATCTAAATTTTTTTAACTTCTTCTTTATTTTTTATATTTTTAGGTTCTTTATATTAGTTTTAATTTTAATTAAAATAGTTAGAGTTTGTATTAAATCTTGATAATTTAAAGTATTAATCTTTGTCTAGTTTCTTTCATATCTTATTAATTTCAAGCATTTATTTTTATGTTTTAGTTAATTACTTTTTATCTCTTAATCTTTAATCTTTACATCTTTCTTATCTTTTTAAATACTAGTTCTTGCAAAGCAAAACTTTTTTTTTTGTGAGCGACTCATAGTTCTTTTTTTTTAATCTTGTTTTCATTTTATTTTTTTATTTTTTTTAATCCAAAAGTTAGTAGTGAGAGTAGATGATTAGTGGTGATTATGAGGTAACTAGTGGGTTTAGTGGAGAAGTTTTGGAATGAGTTTTGAAGCATATGGAGTGGGTCTCATCTCGCCAATTTTACATTTTTCATCTCATGTGGTTATGTCTAACCCTTTTATCTTTTTATTTTTAGTATGTTTATATTTATTACCATGTTTAGCTTAGTAGTTATTATTGTTGCGTGTAGTATTGTTTTTATTATGCGCGAGTTATTTAGATATATGTTAGTTTAGAAATATGCTTTTTAATGTTGGTTTAATTGTTATTGTTAGCTTAGTAGTCATGCTTAGTGAGTAGACTTTTTTATATACTTGTTGAGTAGATTATTCCGTGAATTAAGTGTGGTTTTATAAAAGTTAGAAAAGATATTGATTAGTAATTTTTAAGTTACTTAGATTGAAATTTTGGTTGTTTGAGCGGGCAAAAGCCACGAAAATAATTGGGTTTTAATTTAGATATTGATATCTCTTTATGAAAAATTGTTTTCAAAAGAAACTAATGTTGTGAGAAAATAATTATTTGTAAAAGATATTAATTCATCAATAAAGGACTTAATTGAAATAATAAACCACACTTAATGATCTTGATAATTTGCTTAACAAGTATATATTTTTTATCATATATTTCTTATTTGCTTGCTTAGTATAATCCAGTTTATTATTTTTAGTTGTTATTGTTAACTTTAGATTATTTACTTACTACTAGTTTTATTATTACCTTTGCTTAGCATAATTTAGTTGTTATCATATATTTCTAGCATTAGTTTTCTTCGTTTTGACGTTTTAGGCTCAGGATTTCCAGGTTTAAGCGCGTTTTCAGTTTTCCTTTACGTTTTTAGTTACGTGTGCTTTAGATAATCATTTCCCTTGCTTATTATATTGTTTTTAGTTTATGTTTACTTATTTTAGTTTAAAAATCCAAAATCTCACTTATTTCACTATTCATGACACGTTTCACGAATTCAAAATCACAAAATTCCATTCATTCCTTCGTTGGGAAAAACGACTCGGGTTTACATAATTTCCTGTGTAATCCTTGGGGAAATATTTATGTATTGATTTCAAATGAATCAATTTTTGGCGCCGCTTCTGGGGAAGGTTTGAAGTGAATTTTTGATTCTCGTTCGTCGATTCGTGTTTTGAAGACCCTTCCCCGTGAAGTTATCGTTTTCTCTCGTAAATATTTTCTTATAAAAACCCAAAAAGATTTTCTTTTCAAATTTATTTTCCTTTTTCCCTTTGTGTTTTTCAAAATGTTTCTAAATTATAAAAATCCAAAAATAATCTTCTCATTCCTTTTATCAGTTTAATTCTTCTTTATGTCTTCATCTTACCATTATGGTTGTGAATGGTGTGGAGGTCCTCCGAACGGTGGAAATTGCCCCGGTTGTAGCATTGTAAATTCGGGAAACGGGTTTGTCTATGACCAAAATCCCTACAATGAAACAACCAATTTCCTTAACCAACCCCAACACCATGAGATGGAAACATATTATTGTGAATATTGGGGAGGTCCGCACAAAGGTGTTGAATGTCAAACAGGGAACACGTTTGTCCATGAGCAAGTTCCGTGTAACAATCAAAATTTTGGTTATGACCAATATGCACATACTTCACTGAATCAATCACATTGTTGTGAGTACTGTGGAGGTCCGCATTATAACTCCGATTGTCAAACGAGGAACCCGCTTGTCTATGAGCATGGCCCTTGTAACAATTATGATTATTCTTATCATGACCAACCTCCACAGTACCAAATGATTCAAACACAACCTCAGCCACTTCCTCAAGAAGTTCTCTATGTTCTAGATTTAATAAAAGAAATTAAGGATTTGGCTAATAAACTTCCCCAAGAAGATCCTCATGAAAAATCTATGGAAGAATTACTAGCCGAAGAACGAGCAGCACAAAGGCGTTCAATATTTCTCAAGGCTGCCATTCTCGATGACGATGATGAGGACACTATTCAAATTGGGGAGTTTTACAAAAATTCATCATCTGCTATCACACTTCCAGAAAAAGCAGGAAGACAAGAGTATTGCAGAATTGCTAGCAGAAGAGCAAATGGAACGTATAAAAGCTATTTATGCTAGCAACAATGATGAAGAGAACGACGAGGAGAGTGCTATTCCTTTGAATAATATCATTTCTCAACTCCCTCAGTCTATTGCAATCACATCCATCTTACCGACTATGGACTCTGAGGACTCTCTCATTATGGGGGATGAGCATCTTAGCACTATTCCTGAAAAGGAATCGGACGAATTCATAAAGTCTAGTGTTGAGAACCTTTTCCCAATCCCAAGTGAGTCTGAGGATATATCCGACAGTGAATGTGATGGGACTTTTCGTAGTGATTATCCTCTTGACATTGCGGAAGATTTTTTCGGGATTTTCTCTAACCCTCTTTTCAATTCCAACGATGATTTTTCCTCTAGTGATGACGAATCACTTTCTGATGAGGACGTTCCAAATGAAAGTATCAAAGTCTATTCGAACTCTCTTTTTGAATTTGATGACGAGTACCTTTCTAGCAACGTAAATCCTCTTTTTGATGAAGTGTTAGAGAACGATGAGGTCAAAGACTCTATTATTTTTAAACTTGATGATATGACCTCAATTTTTAATCCCGACATTCAAAAGGATATTCTTTCTCCGACATATGTGACATTTCCTTCTAAGGATCGCCATTATATTGACTTCACATATGTCGTTCGAGTTTTTCTACCTTTCTTCACCTATAAGGTAACTTGTCCTTTCCTTCACTCGTTCAGGAGTGAAGACACCATTTTTGACCCCGGCATCTCCATTTATCATTCTTTTGAGCCGGGTGTATCTCATCGGAGTGGAACTTTCAAGAACTTCAATGTTTATCCAAACATATTGAATGAAAATCCGATGGAGATTTTCTCTTCCACATGCTTCCCCAAGAACAAATGAATTCGGGGCGAGTCAAGCTAACGACTCGATCATAAACAAGCGCTTCGCGGGAGGCAATCCGTGTGTTTTGTATTTGTGTACTAATAAGTGTAACGTGAGGAGGTCTATCTCTTCCATTTCTTGTGTTTGGTGTTTGTTGTTTTGTGCAGGATTTGCCCAACATGTGAAGACTCTCGTGTTCATGGTTTTGTCTATCTCCACTCGAGTCTCATCTTACAGTGCTGAATGGGAAATTCGGTATCCTTAATCATATCGACTAAGGTTATCTATTTGGCATAATTCATAAACGGCCTTAGATTTGCGTAAGACGACCCTTACCTTTAAAACATTGAGGACAATGTTTCGTTTTAGTCTGGGGGGGGGGGTGATCTTTCGATTTGATTTTACCTTGCATTTTGTCGTTTACCCTTGCAACCCCGTTTTTCCACCAAAAATCCAAAAAAAATGAGAAAATTTAAAAAAAATTTGCAAAAATATCATAAGTGTTTTGACACATTGTTGACTTTCCGATGGTTAGAGTAGGAATAAAATTTTGACTTGACCGGGCGTGTTGAGCTCTAGCTTGTCCCCTTAACCTTTTTGACTAAGCATTCGCGGATCTTTTTATTAAAGATTTTAAATTTGCGAAGAACGAGAAATGATAGAGTTAATTATAAGTTGTGATGCTAAACAAGGATTAGTTGGTTATCTTAAAAGCTCATCAGTGTAATTTGTAGTTTTTCCTCCCAGAAGTTAAATTTGTGCTGTTTTCAAATTTTTAAACTTAGAAATCGTTTTATTATAAACTTTTATTCAATTTTGATATAGAGTCCGAGTTCAACTTTTTATTTAAATTTTGGAGAAAGCATACTTTCTTAAAAATGGAATGATATTGCAAAATGAAATAAGTTAAGAATATTGCAAGAATGACGTGAAATAATAATAATAATAATAATTATAATAATAATAATAATAATAATAATAATAATAATAATAATAATAATAATAAAATGAATGAATGAAAATGTGAAAAAAAAAATGAAATATATATATATTATATATATATATATATATATATATATATATATATATATATATATATATATATATATATATATATATATAATAATAATAATAATAATAATAATAATAATATTAATAATAATAATAATAATAAAATGAATGAATGAAAATGTGAAAAAAAAATGAAATATATATATATATATATATATATATATATATATATATATATATATATATATATATATATATATATATATATGTGTGTGTGTGTGTGTGTGTGTGTGTGTGTGTGTTGCTTGAATAAAAATGTCAATATCACTTATAAATAAATGTATATATATATATATATATATATATATATATATATATATATATATATATATATATATATATATATATATGTGTGTGTGTGTGTGTGTGTGTGTGTGTGTGTTGCTTGAATAAAAATGTCAATATCACTTATAAATAAATGCACGAAACTTGTTTTTTCTTAAATTTAAATCGGGAGTTGAACTAGTATTCGTCAATTTTGTCATAAAGGTTAAACGGTAATTTGGTAGATTGTTGATTTCAAAGACCCCGAAAGCTCCGGTACTATTCTCTGTGAGGTGTCAAAAGCCTGGTCACCTAAAACCAACTGGTTTGGTATGTGCCGAGAAGAAAGCCGTTACATGGAGTGATCTCACCTTTGAGTCTCTAATCTCTAAATGATCTTTTGTTGCTATCTATTTAAGTATTTAATACTAATTTAGTGGGAATATCTAAAATCTTTGAAATCGAAATCCCGCTGATTCCAGCACTATTCTCTGTGGGGTGTCAAAAGCCTGGTCACCTAAAACCAACTGGTTTGGGATGTGCCGAGAAGAAAGCCGCTACATGGAAAAGGCCCTTTTTGATCCTTAGATTTTCGAGGTTCCTGGTAAATTAGTATTTGACTTAAACAAATAACAACCATAATAATTTTGATTTCTGTGATCAAACTTTTGAAAATGAGCGCACTTACCAAACGTATAGAATAATTGGGGAGTGAAAAGTTTACAAGTTACATTCATGAGTAGCATTAACATCTTAACTTGTGTTTATAAATGATTTCGTTTTTAAGCTTGGTTTGGGGACTTGTGAAAAATCAGGGACGACGAATTTTATCCGTATGGTCACTTCTTTATGAGTTGTGTTTCCTACTCCGTGATCCTAAAAGTTATTGTGAAATAATGAATGTCAACATCTGTTGGGAATTATCATACGATTCAAGAGAAGACAAACTTAGGTCTGGTAATATGTCAGAGTTAGGTCTGTCTTTGTAATTAGGTCTGGTAATACATGTTAAGTCTGGTAGTCTGTATTAAGTCTGGTTGACTTATTATGTTAAGTCTGGTCGTGATATAAGGAAAGTTTGTTAGAGATATTTTAGGAAAAGATACAAAACGTGTAAGTATCTTTATAGAAGATTCGTGAATATCTTCTTAGTCGGTTAGCATTAGGGTTTCCTTGGTGTATAAAAGGATCCCTAAGATTGTTAGTTTGATAAGAGAGTTGTACGAGTTTCACAATTGTGATTAATAGAATTATACGAAGTTAGTGTTAACTCTGTGTGTGTTCTTCATTGTTCTTGTTAAGTTTCCGTATTAACATTAACAATCGTTAAGGGTTTCTCACTTAGACTGGTTTGGATTTATCCCAACCATCTACTAAGTATTCAAGGCTACTTAGAGATCCACATACAATTCGTGGACCAAAAAGTGGTATCAGAGCAAGGCGAGAGACTCTGAGTTCGAAGAACACTTAACCTCAAAAACCTATTCTCACTCAATTCACCCTACACAATGTCTGAGACCGATAAGCCTATCAACACTGAAACTTTTTCAATCCATAACAGTGAGGATGAGAATTCAAACCATGAAGATGAAGGAAAACCTGAATCCAGTAACTCCCAAACACAACAACAACCCATCCCTTCCACAACCACAATCTCAAACATAAAACTTCCATTACTGAAAAGAGAAGAGTATGATATATGGGCCATGGAGATGGAACATTATCTGGAGTATATTGATAGTGATGTATGGAAGGTTATTCAAAGGGGAAACTCTAAGAAAAGAATTTCACAAGGGACTAATGGGCAGCTAAGAATAATGCCACCAGTATCTGCTGAGGAGATTAGGGCTGTGGAGAAGGAAAAGAAGGCCAGAACCTTGCTTCTTATGGCTATTCCTAAGGAGCATCTGCAAAGGTTCCATGACATGGTTGATGCTAAAGAGATGTGGGAGGCTATCAAGAAACGATTTGGAGGCAATGCAAACTCCAAGAAGATGCAAAAGGCTGTTCTTAAACAGCAATTTGAGACATTCAGTGTTTCAAAAACTGAAGGATTGGAGAAGGGCTATGACAGATTTCAACATCTGTTAACACAGCTGGAAGTTCATGGTGCAGCAGTTTCGAATGAGGATGCAAACCACAAGTTCCTTAGATCTTTACCATCAGAATGGGGTAATGTATCTGTGGCGATGAGGATAAAGGAGGAAGTAGATTCAATGACACCTGATGACCTATACAATAATCTTAGGATGTTTGAAAGGGACATCAGTAACAACACTCAGGCATCAACCAGTTCATCAAATGTTGCTTTTGTATCACAGAACAAAAGCAGCACTTACAAGGTTAAACCTGGTAGTGTTAGGTCTGGTAGCTATGAAACTCCTTCAAGTGAAAGATCTGCTTCAAACTTTACTGATGAGGTGATCCATTCTTTCTTTGCCAACCAAACGAAAGATGAAAGCTTTATTAGTGAAGATTTAGAACAGATTAATGATGCTGAAGTTAAGGAGATGGACATAAAGTGGCACATTGCCATGGTTGCTTTAAGGGTTAAACGATTTCAGAAGCAATATGGAAGAACCATCAACTTCAACAACAAATCACCAGTGGGATACACAAAGAGGACAGTTGAATGCTACAACTGTCACAAGCATGGACATTTTTCAAGAGATTGTCCAGAGAAGAAGCCTGCTGATGGGAAAAGAGATGAAGAAGGGAAGCTGGAAAAGAATCAGATGAGCTTACTGACAATGGAAGCTGGAGGAGTCAACTGGGGTGAGCATCCAAGAGTGAATGAAGAGTCTGATCATGCTCTCATGGCCATTGGTAATGAGGTATCATTATGCTCTAAATTATGCACTGATTCATATAATCATATTAAGGCTTTATGTGATGAGCAGTTAGGACAAATAGGTGACCTAGAAGTAAATCTTTTAGCACATAAAAATGCTGTAAAAACACTAGAGGCACAAAAGGTCACCCTTCAAAACCAACATGCTGCTTTAAATGAAAAACTATACTTTCAAGCTAATAAAATATATGAACAAGATGAGAAGCTTAAAAGGTATAGATAAATGGGCCTTAGAATTCAAAAGGAGAGGGATGAGTTGAGAAAACGGGTAGATCAGTGGAACAATTCAAATAATAACCTGTTCAAATGTTGGGATTCTCAAATAAAGTCCAATAAAAAATGTGGCTTAGGATATGATGAAGATGAGAAAAAGGCAATCCTTAAGTCTAGAGAAGATGATTATGCGGGCAAACCATTGTATAATAGGTTTGTTAAGACTGGTGACTTTAAGGGAGTACCACCACCATTGAGTGATGACTATACTCCTCTTGAAAAAGAAGAGTTGGATGATTCACTTTTTGTGTATGGTAAGAAAGGTCCTCAAACACCTGAGTCAATCACCTCAGAGGAAAAAACCAGTAAGTATTCTTCTTGTCAATCCAATGACTCTGAAGGATCTATTGATGGTTCCTCTGATCACTCTAAGTCTGAGTCAAAAAGTGAGGTAAAAGAGAATCCTGAACCTAAGGTTGTTAAGAAGTGTGAACCTGTTGTAACTAAACCTGTAGTGACTAAACCAAAGCCTGAGACAGTCAAACCTAGTTGTGCCCAGCACATAAAAACTCCTAGGGAATCTGTTAATATTAATGAGTCACCTAGAAGCAATAGTGTTCACAGAGAAAGTAGGAGTAGCTATACTTATGCTCCTAAAAGATGTTTTGTGTGTGGAAGTTTGAGTCATTTAATAAGAGATTGTGACTTCCATGAAAAGAGAATGAAGAGAGAGGCTGAGCAAAAGAGAATGAATGCTAATATTGGTCATGGTTCAAATAAACCAGTTTGGAATAATGCTAACAGGATTAATCATGCCAACCAGTTTAATCCCAGACCAGCCCAACAGTTTTACTCTACCCGACCTAACTCTTATGTTAATACTGGTAGACAAAATTTTAGGTCTGGCTTTAGGAACTTTAATGTGAATAGGCAAAATGGTAATTTTATGAGGCCTAATGTGAATACTGGTTATGTTAATTCTGTGAGACCCAGACAACCATTTCAAAAGCCACAGGTGAATGCAAACATTCAAAGAAATACTTTTTATAAATCATCTTCACCTGTGAGAAGACCAGTTGTAAATCAAACAAATTCAAATGGGGGTTCTGCTGATAACCTCTCAGAATGCTGGGCTTGGAATCCATTTAAAAATGAGTATACCTATAAGTCCAAACATAGTTTCACTGGAGCAGATTCATACAAAACCTTCAAGTATGTTGCTCCACAGAGAGGACTCAAGCCCACTCAGGCCTGGGTTGTTAAGAAAAACTGATTTTTCTTTCTTAACTTTGTATAGTTTGTATATTTGTTTATTCTTAGAATGTTTTCAGTCTTGCTGTTCTAAATGGTTATTCTTATTTTCAATAGTTAATTTGTTTCCAACTTTCCATAGTACATTTGTTTTTGGTATATTGTGCATAACTTTGTTTTGCAGTTTTTGACTAAAGAACCTTGAAAGTTTTATTCATTATAAACAAAGTTACAAACAAGGCAACCACCAACATAGCACATCAAAAGACAAAAGCCTAAACCCTAGCAAGCCAAACACCAACACCTACATCTTATTCTTCCCTTTGTCTTTATCCTTCACATCAGGCACGGTATTCTTGGTCTTCTTCTCACCCATAAGGTCTCTGACCTTTGGACTTAGGAGTCCTAGAACCTGCTTGTTTGGTGTTGGACGAGGCACAACCTTGGTGCTCTTGGATGTCACAGTCTTGGAGGTCTCTGCTTCATAATCAATAGAAGAATCCTCTGAAGAAGTTATATCTTCTGAAGTCTCCTTTGCTTCATCCTCTGAAGAAGAGTCCTCTGGCTCTTTCTCAGTGTGATCATATGCTGCTAACCAATGTTTCAGTATTGTCTCCCTTGCTGTTTTGTTTTTTGTTATTGAGGAGAAACCTGGTGGAAAATATCCACCCCATCCTCCTGATGATGAATCAGAAGATGAGCCGTTTGGATCCCAAGAAGAATCGGATGAAATCTCTATGATTTCTGAGTGGGAAGGATCCATTATACTAATAAGTGATGAAGCGAAAAGTGTACCGCTTTTAGGGGGTCATTTAAGCCCTAAATCGTATTTATTTGATCAAATATTGCCCTAAATCGTTCCTTTTGTCATTTTAGGTACTTTGGAGAAGAAATCTGGAAAAGGAAGCATTTTGGACGTTTTTGGAGCATAAAAGTGAAGAAAACGACAAAGTCTCCAAAGCTGCTGGAAAAGTACACATGACGGCGTCAAGGATTGCTCCTGACGGCGTCATGGCTTGGCAAAAGAGGTGGATATGAAAAATACACGTGACGCGCCAGAGAGTTTTACAATGGAAATTCTGACGGCGTCACCCTTTAAGGTGATCAAGGCCATCACGGTTTAAGTTAAAGAGAGACGGCGTCAAGCACTATTCTGACGGCGTCAACCCTTGATAGGCCAGAGCAGATTTTGGAGGATTAAAGAGGGACAGCGTCAGGAAGACCATCCGGGAACCCTAGCCACGGCGAGGTGACGGCGTCACCTCCTACAACGTGACGCCGTCAGCCCCTAAACTCTATATATAGTTTTGCAATTTTTAGTCATTAGTGTGCAACTTTGTGAGGAGAAACCCTATGACGAATTTTCTGCCATTTTTAAGGGTTTTATACCCTTGGATCTCCCATGTTTAATTGAAGATAAGTAATCATTTAATCATTCAATATGTCTATGTGTTGTTTGATTATATCTTGTTCTTGTCTTTTAATTAACATGCTAGGCTAGATTTATCTTGTGTTTGCTTAGATCTAATGAAACCTAACTATTGATTATTGGTTGTTGGTGTGTTGTTAATTGTATTGGATGATTGTTTATCGATGTTAGGCTTAAGAAAACTGGCTAACCTCCTATACGGTAATTTGCTTGAACGTCTTAAGAAACATGAACCAATGCGTACTAAGGTTTTTATGGTTGTATTTAATGCATGAGCAAATTCTAGTGATCCCATGTTAGGAGCTTCTTAGCCGGCTCGACATAGGAGTGAAGTAGGAGCTTGTAGAGTTGGGGAAGTACGTACGCCACCCCACGATTGGTATTAAGGAATACACCCGTCATCCACGCAATTAATACACACTAATCAACCGGTAAAAGATAGTTAGGGAGTAAGGAAATCTAAGTAAACACATTTCTCTCCATATAAGTTCCACAACCTTTTCATTTTCAGTATTTTATTTTATTTGCATTTGTAGTTATTTGGGTTAGGTGACTAGCAACTAATTCCGCCCACTCCTTCAAACCCGATATTTTACTTGCTTTCATAAAAATATAAAAATACAAAAAGAATCTTCCCTCATCCTTAGACCTATTAGAGTAGTTTTTCAATCCTAACGATACTATTCCCCTAGAGAACGATCAATCCCCCGGTACTTGCCACTTCACTATACTACATCGGTTAGGTACACTGCCTGGTGGGGATTGCAAGCCTCTTGAGATCCCTCGAGAGGTAAAACCTGTTGTAAGGTCGCAAAACCACGCATCAAGTTTTTGGCGCCGCTGCCGGGGAATAGTTATTGTTTAGGTTGAATTTTTATTTTATTAGGTCTACTCACTAGATTCCTTTCTAGTGAGATTTTTATTTTATTTTTCTAGGTTTTCTTTAGTCTATCTTTTTTCTTCGTTTCTTTGTTCGTAACCATTACCATCCGACATCATGGAAGGTGGTAATATCCTTGATCCCAACAACCCACCACCACGACAAAACCAAACTCGTAGAGCACACACTTTAGGAGGATATTCCCTAATTTTGGATGATAAACCCCCTAATCCCAGAATCACTAGGAGCCGTAGCTCGATCAAAACTCTTTCCACACCCTATGCTGAACCCGAAAGGGAAATGCATAAATTAAGGCAACACCACCAAGCGGCCAAATTATCCACGATCAATTTTGATGATGCCCTCTCCGAGGAAGAATCCAATCCTCACTCTACACCTCCTAGCCCTCAAACCAATCACGATATGGAGGTTCCCGAAAACCCAATCCCTAAATCCCTCAAGGACTACTCTTCTCCCACCCCTCGCAGTTTTTCCAATGCTATTGTTTTTCCTAATGAACACACGAATGGGGTCTTGCGTGCAACCGACATTTGCTTGCCCAAAGTGTATGCAAGTTTCACGGATTGAAAAGTGAAGATCCAATCCAACACATCAAAGACTTCCTGAAAATAGTGGATACCCTCCATACAGACGGAGCCACTAGAGATACCTCCCGGCTACGATTCTTTCCCTTCACCCTTTATGAGAAAGCCAAAGATTGGTATAACAAACTCCCCGCCGAGTCCATCTTCACATGGGAACAGCTTATCTCAAAATTCTATGAGAAATTCTTTCCCATAGGAAGAACTTCAACGTTAAGAGACGAAATCTTCCGCTTCCATGTTGGACCAGCTGAACCCATTCACGAATCCTGGATCAGATTCAAAGATCTAATTAGACAAGTCCCTCATCATGGCATTGAACTCTGGCTTCTTGTCCAAATCTTTTATGACAGTGTCCCTAAAAGCGAACAATTTGGCATTAATAATTCGGTGAAAGGAAAAATAGCCAACCTAAGCGCTGAGGAAGGATGGAATAGAATTGAGGAATACGCAAATGATCAAGACGATACCTGGGATGAACCCGATTCGATCATGAGCGTTTCCAAGATCATGAAAGAGCCTCCTTTTGCTAGCCGGTTGAGTAGATTGAATGATCAAGTCTCTTAGCTAGACAAGTCACAACCAACTAAACGGTTATCAAACCCATACTTGATCTGTGACCAATGTGGTGGCCCGCATGAAGTGGAGGAATGCGGGGACGATACCACCACCGAACAAGTATGCTTGTCAAGCCACGACATCTTCGATGACCCTTCGCTCTTAACTTTCTACCAAAACAATGATTTTACCCCTTGGGGAAATCTTGCGAGAGAAGAGGGAGGAGGAGAATATACTGACTACAAGGTTAGGAGCACTTTTGAGGATGATCTTGGGCATTTCACGCTTGAAAAGAATTCGCAACTAAAAGGTCTTGACAACCTCATCAATAGCCAACAAAACGACCTAAGGGCCAAATTCGCAGAACTCAACGCCATTCTCGACGACCTTGACAAACCTCAAACAAATCAAAGAGATCCCTTACTCGCCATCACCACTTGTGCTGGAACAACTACTAAGGATCCACCCTACCCAGCTCAACAATCTAACGTCATGGAACCCGACACCCCTCATGAGGAGGAAGGTAATGTGAACGATGGAAATCCCGAGCAAGCCCCTCCGGTAACTCCCTCTCCACCTACTCCAACCAAACAGCCCATTAAAGTCCCATACCCGTCCCGCCTCAAGAATCAAAAGGTCGAAAATGATAATAAAAGATTCTTGTCATATTTGAAGAATTCGGTCGTCACCATACCCCTTCTTGATGCATGTTACCATATGCCCAAATATAGTACGTACTTCGAGAAACTGCTAACCAACAGAAAAGGGCTCGAGGGTCTTGTAACCTTAGGAGAAGAATGTTCTGTGGTGACTCAACGAGGGCTGCCGAAGAAGGTGGACGATCCAGGTAGTTTCACCTTGCCCTGTTCAATAGGATCTCTTTCAGTCAAGAATGCTTTAGCCGACTTAGGAGCAAGTATCAATCTTATGCCGCATTCCATGTTCCTCAAGTTAGGGTATTCTGGATTGAAACCAACCCGTATGAACATCCAACTAGCCGATAGATCAGTCAAATACCCCTTAGGAATATGTGAGAATGTGCTGGTTAAGGTAGGGAAGTTCAAATTTCCAGTTGACTTCGTCATCTTAGAGATGGAAGAAGATGACCTAGTGCCCATCATTCTGGGGAGGCCATTCCTTGCAACTGCTCGCGCTGTTATTGATGTTCATGACGGCAAACTAACCTTACGAGTGGGAACCGATAGCTTAACCTTCGACATCAAGGACCCAATGAATCTCTCTCTCGAAGCAGCTAATCGGCTGTATTTCATCGGAGAAATCAATGAACTATCCGACGAGATTGACAATTGTATAGATGAACAGGTGGAAGCTGGTTGGTTGCGAGATGAAGCTTTCTTACCCATCTTAGAGGAGGAGAAGACTATGGATGTGAACGCAGTCTCCTTTTATCCCAGACAAGAAATCGAACAACTTGAGCTTCGTAAACCCGAGAACAAACTTAAACCTTCCATCATCGAGCCACCCACGTTAGAACTCAAGGAACTCCCAAACAACCTGGAATATGCTTTCCTCCAAGGAAAAGATCAACTTCCGGTAATCATAAACTCTTCTTTGAAAAGTGAACAAAAGGATAAACTCTTAGGAGTTTTAAAAAAAATATAGAGGCGTTATAGCATGGAGTGTAGCCGACATCAAGGGGATTGACTCAACCTTTTGTACGCATAAAATCCTCATGGAGGAGGATTATAAACCCACCGTGCAACCTCAAAGGCGAGTAAACCCCAACATAAAGGAAGTCGTTAAAAAGGAAGTCGTTAAGCTCCTAGATGCGGGACTAATTTACCCAATCTCAGACAGTCCATGGGTAAGTCCTGTACAGGTTGTACCAAAAAAGGGAGGAATGACGGTGGTTAAGAACGATAAGGATGAGTTAGTGCCTCAACGAACAGTAACTGGATGGCGTGTGTGCATCGATTATAGGAAGTTGAATGATGCAACCCGAAAGGATCATTTCCCTCTCCCATTTATCGACCAAATGTTGGAAAGGTTAGCGGAGCATGAGTACTACTGCTTCCTAGATGGGTTCTCAGGGTATTTCCAAATCCCTATCGCTCCTGAGGACCAAGAAAAGACTACGTTTACATGCCCTTATGGCACCTTCGCCTACAATCGAATGCCCTTTGGACTATGTAACGCCCCCGCCACTTTCCAGCGCTGCATGACAGCAATCTTCCATGAGTTAATGGAAGACAGCATGGAGGTCTTCATGGATGATTTTTCAGTCTTTGGAAACTCTTTTGATCGCTGTCTTGCTAACCTTGAGAAAATGCTCAAACGTTGTGAGGAGACTAACTTGGTACTAAACTGGGAAAAGTGCCACTTTATGGTAAAAGAAGGGATTGTGCTAGGGCACAAAATTTCAGGAAGTGGAGTTGAAGTAGACCGGGCAAAAATTGAAGCTATATCCAAACTTCCCTATCCAACAACTGTCAAGGCAATCCGTAGCTTCTTGGGTCATGCTGGCTTCTATAGGAGATTCATTAAAGATTTCTCAAAGATAGCTAGACCAATGACTCAGTTGCTCGTGAAGGATGCCCCGTTCGACTTCTCTCAAGAGTGCAAGGATGCATTCGATCGATTGAAGCAGGAACTTACCCAAGCTCCAATTATGGTCACCCCTAACTGGGAGTTACCCTTTGAGATCATGTGCGATGCTAGCGATTATGCTGTTGGAGCAGTATTAGGCCAAAGGTTTAACAAACACTTTCAGCCAATATACTACGCTAGCAAAACCATGAATCCTGCTCAAGAAAACTACACTACCACTGAAAAGAAATTACTAGCCGTGGTATTTGCTTTTGATAAGTTTCGCCAGTATCTTGTCCTTTCTAAAACGATTGTTTTTACGGACCATTCAGCTATTCGATATCTTTTCACTAAACAGGATTGTAGGATCGAGTACTTCGAGCTAGATTGAGCTTGGTTAAACAAGAACCTCTGTATGGAATACCAGTGTTTATGCGGAAACTAAACAACAAGTATAATAAAGAAGAAAGCTAATGATCCTCTATGGATCAGACTACGAACTAAGAAAGGTGTTATTGAATATTGAAATCGTTAAAAGTCCCTCAAACATATGGACGGGATGTTTCTTTTATAATGATAAGAAACCCTAACCCTAACCCGTCTTACAAGAAAACGTGTGAAGAGATAAACATCAATCTCTTCTAAAAATAAATCTAACAAACTTACTAAACATACGGATAACAAACAATAATATCCGCAGCAATAAACACTATCGGCAGAAACAAAACATACTATCGGCAGGAACCAACCGCAGCAGCAATGCAACACTATCGGCAGGAACCAGTCTTCACTATCGGCAGCAACGAGAAACTCCTTATTTCTCATATCCCAACAATCCTCCCATCACTGAGAAACTCTTATTTCCCAGAGATCCTAACAATCCTCCCCTAATCTTGAGGTTGACTAGGTTAACCTGCAAGATTCCAAAGTGATAGAGCTTTAACTTCTCAGGCTTGAGGACTGCGACTTAGCAGCAGCAATAAGTAGTAACCAGCAGCAACATCCATAACTTGCAAGATTCCAACCTCTATAGCATCCAGAAACAACTTCAATAGTTCAGCAGGAATATGAAATCTTCTTCAAAACATATATACTGGTCACCATGATATTCACTTGAACTTGGCTGCTAATTATGACAATATGTACATCAAATCACTTTAAGTTTCATACTATTCTCATCACATCCAGGTGTGTTAACTCCTGTGAGAGG
Source organism: Artemisia tridentata subsp. tridentata (assembly GCA_021014915.2). NCBI lineage: Eukaryota > Viridiplantae > Streptophyta > Magnoliopsida > Asterales > Asteraceae > Artemisia > Artemisia tridentata. Next base: position 192,338,814 of record CP139502.1, on the reverse strand, counting down.
TGAATCATTGAAAATTAATGGATTTGATGTCTCTTTACCAATAGCCATTACTACTGGAGTAGCCAATGTTTAGGTTTGTTAGACCATGGTACATTGATAACCATCTGATTTATTAGCAAATCAGCAACTATAAACGGATTTGACTTGTCTTTACCTGCAGCCGTTTGCTCAGGACTAGCCAATTCTTTGGTTTCAACTGAACCTTGGTGAATTGAATACCAAATATGGATACCAAGTGTCTTTACCACAAACCATACTTTTGTGGACTAGCCAATTCTTTGGATCCCATAAAGGGTTACATCCATGGTGAATTGAGAACCATTTTCAACTCTCAGGAATGAACCATGGGTGAGTTGAAGTACCCTATAGCTTTGAGCAAGCTATTACAGCTATCAACGGATTTGATTATCACACCAGAGCCGTACCCTCATGGTGAGCCAACTCTTTCTTGTCTGCAAGACATGGTGAGTTGAGTACCATTTATTGTGAAGGTGTAAACACCAACACTGTACCTGCATGGTGTTGTTCAAAACCATCTTATTAGCACACAATATATACAAGATTTTTTTTTTTTTTTTTTTTTTTTTTTAAACTAAGAAAAACAAATCAGAAACACACCAAAAGAAAAGAAAGAAAATAAGAAAAGAAACCAAAAGAAAGAAAGAAAAATTTACAACAACAACAAGAACAATCCTCCCCTTGAGCTTCAATCCTCCCCTTAATCTGCAATCCTCCCCTTAAGCTGATTAGCTAGGGATTTACCATCCCAATATGGACCACCAAATGTTTAAACCTTGGTCCATCAAAAGCCTTGGTTAGTAAATCAGCCACATTATCATCTGTGTGAATCTTGACCACCTGAATAAGATGCTTCTCATAAGCATCTCTTATAAAATGGTGTCGAATCTCAATATGCTTTGTCCTTTGATGATAAACAGGATTCTTAACAATACACATAGTACTTTGATTATCAATAAAGATCTTAGTGTTCATGAAGTTGAACCCATAATCCAACAGCTGATTTTGCATCCAAAGAACCTGTCCACAACAACTAGCAGCAGCAACATACTATGCCTCAGTAGAAGATGTAGCCACTATAGTCTGCTTCTTGCACTGCCAAGAAACCAACCTCTGACCCAGAAACTGACAACCACCAGTAGTAGACTTCCTATCAAAGTTAGCCCCAGCATAATCACTGTCACTATAGGCTTCCAACACAAAAGGAGAGTCTTTGGGATACCAAAGTCCCATTTTGGGCTGTCCTTTCAAATACTTAAAGATTCTCTTGACTGCATTAAGGTTAGAAGTCAATGGTGTAACCTGATGTCTAGCACATGCACCAACAGCAAACATGATATCAAGTCTTGAAGCTGTCAAATACATGAGTGAACCAATCATGGACCTATATAGATGAACATTAACAGCAGCATCAGGTTCATTATTAGACTTAGGCTTTGGAGGTTCAAAAGGAGTTGCAGCAATTTTCACATTCTCCATATCAAACTTTTTAAGCATGTCATAAACATACTTCTCCTGACAAATAAAGATCCCATCTGGTTTCTGCTTAACCTGAAGACCCAAGAAGAAAGTCATTTCACCCATAGCACTCATCTCAAATTCACTCTTCATCAATTCTTCAAACTCCCTGCACCAGGCTTCATTAGTGGAACCAAAGATGATATCATCGACATAAACTTGTACCAGAATGATATCTTTGAAGTTCTTTCTGATAAAAAGAGTTTTATCAATAGCCCCTCTTCTGTAACCATGTTTCAGCAAAAAGGCTGATAGCCGTGCATACCAAGCCCTTGGTGCTTGATGAAGACCATAAAGTGCTTTAACCACTTTGTAAACCAAATTAGGATTCTGAGGATCTACAAATCCCTGTGGTTGAGTAACATAAACTTCTTCCTCAATCCTTCCATACAAAAATGCACTCTTCACATCCATCTGATATACTACAAACCCCATAAAGGAAGCAAAAGCCAGGAACAATCGGATAGCTTCAACTCTTGCCACTGGTGCAAACACCTCATCATAATCAATCCCCTCCTCTTGTCTATGACCCTGAGCTACCAACCTAGCTTTATTTCGAACCACAATTCCCCTAGCATCCCTTTTATTCTTTAGAATCCATTTAGTTCCAATAGCATGCTTTCCAGCAGGCAAAGGAACCAACATCCATACTTTCTGATTCTGGAACTGCTGCATTTCCTCTTGCATAGCCTCAACCCAATCTTCATTAGCAAGAGCTTGAGCTATACTAGTTGGTTCAACTTGAGATAAGAAACAAGCATACAGACAATGTAAGTAATCAGTATGGTTGCTTCTCAACTGATCCTGTATATAACTGAGAAAAGCAGATTCTCCAAACTTAGGTTGATGCAATTTACTTCTTGTCTGATCAGGGGAATTAAGATCTCCAAGAATCAAAGACTGAGGATGAACAGTATTGATCCTCTTGGTAACAATGGGATTGACATCAATGGAGGATGCCTGATTAGTAATTGAGGGGTTGAAGTCATCATCATATGAGGAAGAAGTGAAAATGCCTGTTCTAGATTGATGATGAGGATCTTCCAGCTTATCTTTTGAAGAGACTGAATTTCCAAGATCAGAAGGGATTGGAAATCTTTCAGGGGAGTTATCAATACCCAAAGTGTCAACAGATGGAGAAGACACAGGAACATCAGCAGCAACATTAAAAGGATCGGCAGGAACCGATCCACTACCAGCAGGAACGGCATCAGCAGGAACAGGACTACCACCAGTCGAATTCAGTTGCCTTCTAACTTCAGCTTCAGCCTTTCTCAAAATCTCCTCTGTCTCTTTAGAAAACCCAGAACCAAACATCTCAGCAGCTCTCTTGGCATTAAACTCTTGTCTTTGAAGCCTAGCAAGATCTTCTGCAAAACTAGAATCACCTCCATCCATAGCAGAAGAATCTTTGAGCTTTGAACCTGAAATGTTGTTAGAAGGAAAAGAAGGAACAACTATAGGTCGTTCATCACTCTCTGCATCAGAATCATCATCCGAGGTACCTGCATTGTTAGATTGAGAAACATTTGTACCAACAGATAGATTTGATTTAAATCTATTATAACCTAAGGTATCAGTTAGATAATCCAGATCAAAGTAACACTCTGGACCAGCACCCTGCAAATTAGGTTTATCTTCAATATATCTTAAGTTGAGAGTCTCTTCTATTTTCTTAGAGGACAGATTATAAACCCTATAGGCTTTACCATGAGCAGAATATCCAACAATAAACCCTTCATCAGCCTTCCCATCAAACTTGCCTAGGTAATCACTAGTGTTCAAAATAGTAACATGACATCCAAAAGGCTTAAGGTAACTAATGTTTGGAACCTTCCTAGACAGAAGTTCATAAGGTGTTTTATTATGAGGACTAGTAATAGATACCCTATTCAACACATAACAAGCAGTGCATACTGCTTCAGTCTAAAACATAGTAGGCATCTTAGATTCAGCTAACATAGTCCTAGCTGCTTCTATCAGGGTCCTATTTTTCCTTTCTGCAACCCCATTTTGTTGTGGAGTTCTAGCATTACTATAGTCCCTTTTTATCCCCTTACTCCCACAGAGTTCAATAAGATTAGAATTCTTAAACTCTGTGCCATTATCACACCTTATCGACTTAACCTTTTTACTTAGCTGATTTTCTATTAAGGCAATAAAATCCCTAAGAACTGGATAAGTTTCATCTTTAGTACCCAAAAAGAAAGTCCATGAAAACCTGCTAAAATCATCTGTAACCACCAGGCAGTAGTTCTTATGGTCAATACTTCTGATAGAAGTAGGACCAAAAAGATCCATATGAAGAAGCTGCAAAGGCTCAGAGATGTTGCTCACAGCAGTTATAGCCTTGTATGAAGCTTTGTGCTGCTTTCCTTTGTTGCAGGCAACACAATTGTGCTCATTAGAGAAGATCTTCAAAGGAAGCCCTTTAACCAAACCATTCTTAGTCAGCTTGTTAATGGTCTTGAAATTTACATGGGCCATTCTTCTGTGCCATTTATTAGATTCATCCACAGAAGCTTTTGCTACCAGACAAGCAAGTGAACCCTCAGGCTGAACATCACTAAGATTGAAGCTATAAAGATTGTAAGTCCTAGGAACTTTAAGTTCAACCTGACTTTCATCAGGCAACTTGAAGTCTTTGGACAGCACAAAGCAATCATTCTCAGTGAAGAGAACACTGTTCTTCTTGTCACAGATTTGAGAGACAGAGAACAAATTAAAGTCTTTGAGTTCCTTCACATAAAGTACATCTTCAAAGTCCAGCTTGGCAGTTTTGATAGTTCCCTTCCCAGAAATTATTCCATCTCCTCCTCCAAAAGTCACAGTACCTCCATTCAAAGGTACAAAGTCATGCAATCTTTCCAAATTCCCTGTCATACTCCTGGAACATCCACTGTCAACAATTCCAACATCTTTGCTTCTAAAAGGAAAATCCTGAGAAAAAGAATACATATACAACATTAGATACAAGAGAGACTCAAGCCATTGCTGACTTGAGCCTGCCTAGTGGATCAATAAGAATTAAACCCTGGAGATTGTTGAGATCCACCATTGATCTTGGACCCCATTTTCATATGTTGGTTATTGATTTTCCAAGAACAACCTACTGAGGACTTAACAGCAGTTTTCCATCTTGCCCCTCCCTTGTGCATTGTGTCAAAACAAACAGGTCTCATATCATTTTGAAAGTAAGTACTAGTAGGTCTGCTGAAAGGTCTAGCAATATTGCTTCTCCAACCAGCAGGATTGATTCTGCCGGCAGGAACAGGATAAGCAGCAGGAACAGGCTTATCGGCAGGAATGAACTTTTCAGCAGCAACAGGCTTACCAGCAGAAACTGGCTTGCCAGAAGCAACTGAAGTTCTCCTTGCTGCTTGAGGAATATAAGGGGGAATATCATTAACATTTTTCCATACAGACCTATTTTTACAAGCATATAATCCCATCTGTTTTTCATAATAGTCACAGTCTTTAATAAGATGCTCATAACTACGACACACAAAGCAAGATTTCTTTCTAGGGGACTTTTTCTTAACAATAACTTTCTCATTGCAAACAGATTTATTCAAATCAACACATGAAACAAAATTATCCTTAACAGAATTAAAACCACAACCATCATTGTTTGAAACAGAATCACAACTAGAAACATTATTGTTTTTAACACTATCAAAAGAAATATCTTCAAATGCAGCTGTCTTTGAGTGAGATTCATCAGTAGCTACTTCTGAGGAGAGATCTTCTGACTTTATTGGAGCTGACTTATCACTTGATCCACATGTGGCATAGTCATTAGTCTTGATTTCTGAAGATTTGTCACTGTAAGAACAAGAGACAAATTCATTAGAGTCACAATCAAGATTAGGCAAGTCCTTTGCCTGTTTGCCATAGATCATTTGTGAATCATCAAAGTCATCAAAAGGATTAGCAGGTTTAAATGTTCCAGTTATGGGTGGAGGAACATCATTCATTCCTCCCTCCTTAACATACTTTACAGGTTTTCTATAATCTACAGGTTCTGGGTTAAAAACACTATACTCATTAGGGTCATAATACTGATTTGGCCCTATTAGGTTACCGAACCCTAAACCTCTTTTAGTTTTAGTAGACATAGAACTATCAATAAGCATGTGAAGGTTTTTGGATGAGTCTTTCCACTTATCAAATCTAGCTAAGGAATTATCTAGCTTAGACTGTAACTCTTGATTTTCTAACACTACCTTAGCTTTTTCCCTTTCAGAATGTTTAAACTCATTAGTGGCATTTTTTAAATCTCTTTCTAACACCTTTATTTTTACTTCATAAGCAGACTGTTGTTGTTGATACCAGACCTTTTGTTGTTCTAATGTTTTAACAGCCTTTTTATGAGCCTTAAGTTGAATAAAGTTATTCTTATTTTCACTTTCTATATCATCAAATTCCTGTTTCAATTTAGCATATATAGATTCACAACCAAATGGACAGTTTTGTACCTGAGATGGATGACCCATCATTCCAAACTGACCAGCCACTTGTTTCTTCTCACCATATCCAGCTATCATCCCAAAGACCTTATCTGCTCCACTTGCAATCGTCTTCTCATGATGCTCCCAGTCCACCATCGCATCCACCGATACCATTGCCTTGGGGTCCTCTGAGTCCAGCTCTTGAATTTTGAAAGCAGAATATCGTACTTTGTCATCTACCTTCTTATCTGTACATTCCCTGGCAAAATGTCCTGTTTGAGAACATTTATAGCACCTCACCTTCCTTCTGTCAAACCTGGCAGGTTCCTGTCCATCAAAGTTGACCCTTCTTCCTGCCTTCTTTTCAAACCTATCCAATTTCAACGATATCATAGCCACTTGCCATCTTAGGTCTATCTCTTCTAGATCCAATTCATCAACCTGATTGAAATCTTCATACACAATCTTCTGCTGTGGTGTACTCTCAGTAACAAATGAATGAAGCACATCCACTACAAGATTATCAGATCTAGTCTGAGCTTTTGGTGTGACAGGTGAGTAGGAGATTGATGATATTGATGGTGTTGGACTATTTCCATATGATGTTTTGTTAGGACCAGAGTTACTAACAAAAGCAGTATGGGCTGGATTATGAGGTGTATAGGTGGAATACCCTTTGATATCAATTTCAAGGGTTTTCAGCTTGTTGTACAGATCATCAAAGCTCATATAATCCAGTCCTCCTTTGGCCTTGAGTGTAATGGAAACCTGAGACCATGATGGTGGCAAAGCCCTCAGAAACTTAGTGTTGCAGTCTTCATCATCCGGCCTAGCTTTCAACTGGTTGAGTTGGCTCAGGATCTTGTGGAATCTGTCATACCCTTTGTGAATCCCCTCAGCCTCAGAGATCTTGAATTCCTGAAATTCTTGCTTGAGCATAGACCTTCTCATCTTTCTGGATTCATCATTCCCTCCAAATCTGGCTTTTACAGCATGCCAGATCTTTCTAGCATCATCCAAGTGATGAAAATCACTCATATGATCTTCTGGAATAGCTTGAAGTAGAAGGGTTCTTGCCTTGGTTTCCCTTTGAACAGCAAGGTGTTCTTCTGCAGTAACAGGTGGCTCTATATAGATATTGCCATCATTATCCCTTCCAGTATTCTTCTTACAATTTCCCTTAAGAATCACATTCCACAGATTGTAATCAGTGTTTGTGATCCAATATTCCATTCTCATAGCCCAGACTTCATACTCATCTTTCTTCAGATATGGGAATTTAGCATTGTTGGTGGACATGGTGGTGAGGATTTGTGTTTGGACTTGTGAGGTTTCAGGTTTGGGTTGTTGTTCTTCAGGGTTAATGACATTGTTTTGTGGGATTTCGTCTTCCATTGAAAGAGGGTTGTGAGATATGAAATCGAACTTTTTCTTCTTTATCAGAGATCCTTACCAGGCTCTGATACCACTTGTAGGATCGAGTACTTCGAGCTAGATTGAGCTTGGTTAAACAAGAACCTCTGTATGGAATACCAGTGTTTATGCGGAAACTAAACAACAAGTATAATAAAGAAGAAAGCTAATGATCCTCTATGGATCAGACTATAAACTAAGAAAGGTGTTATTGAATATTGAAATCGTTAAAAGTCCCTCAAACATATGGACGGGATGTTTCTTTTATAATGATAAGAAACCCTAACCCTAACCCGTCTTACAAGAAAACGTGTGAAGAGATAAACATCAATCTCTTCTAAAAATAAATCTAACAAACTTACTAAACATACGGATAACAAACAATAATATCCGCAGCAATAAACACTATCGGCAGAAACAAAACATACTATCGGCAGGAACCAACCGCAGCAGCAATGCAACACTATCGGCAGGAACCAGTCTTCACTATCGGCAGCAACGAGAAACTCCTTATTTCTCATATCCCAACAATCCTCCCATCACTGAGAAACTCTTATTTCCCAGAGATCCTAACAAGGATGCTAAACCGCGGTTACTTCGTTGGATCTTGCTATTGCAAGAGTTCGATGTAGAGATTCGTGATAAGAAAGGAGCAGAGAATCTTGCGGCTGATCATCTCTCTCGTCTCGAAAACCCCAGCCTCGTTGAGTCTGATAAGAGTGAGATTCGGGAGTCATTTCCTGAAGAGCAGCTCATGTCAATAAATGATTCTGAACCATGGTATGCGGATTATGCTAACTACCTGGCAAGTAGAGTCATTCCTGAGCATATGAGCAGGCATGAAAAAAGGAGGTTCTTCAATCAATTAAAGTACTACTTTTGGGATGAACCTTTCTTATTCCGAAGATGTCCGGATCAAGTGATCAGACGTTGTGTTTCAGAAAAGGAGGCTATCAGAATTATGAAAGAGTGTCATGCAGGTCCATCTGGAGGGCATCACGGAATGAACACTACTGCACGAAAGATCTTCGACGCAGGATTCTATTGGCCTACAATATTTCGTGATGTGAAGGGAATGATACAGACTTGTGACGCGTGTCAAAGAGCGGGGAATATCTCTAGGAGGGATGAAGCCCCGCAGAATTATATACAAGTTTGCGAGGTTTTCGATGTCTGGGGAATTGATTTCATGGGACCCTTCCCATCTTCAGGAGGGAATGAATATATCTTAGTGGCCATTGATTATGTTTCGAAATGGGTGGAAGCACAAGCCCTTAGGACTAACGACGCTAGGGTAGTAATTCATTTCTTAAAAAAATTGTTCGCTAGGTTCGGAATTCCGAAAGCTCTTATTAGTGACAGGGGAACCCATTTTTGCAATTCGCAAATGGAGAAAGTTATGAAAAGATATGGAGTCTCTCACCGATTCTCCACCGCTTACCATCCTCAAACCAACGGTCAAGTCGAAAACACTAATAGAGCCATAAAGAGAATATTAGAGAAAACGGTCAATCAAAACAGAAAAGATTGTTCTTTTAAGCTCGATGAAGCTTTGTGGGCATTTCGAACCGCTTATAAGACACCAATCGGGACAACCCCGTTCCGTATGGTATATGGCAAGGCATGCCACCTTCCAGTAGAACTGGAACACAAGGCATATTGGGCACTTAAGGCTTATAATTTGGATTATACGGTTGTGGGAACAAATAGATTCTTACAGCTCCAAGAGCTCGATGAGTTGAGATTAGAGGCTTATGAATCTTCCATTACATACAAAGAAAGGGCAAAAAGATGGCATGACCAACGGATTAAGAGACCCAAGGAGTTTTCAGAAGGAGACAAGGTCTTATTATATAATTCTTGCTTAAGGCTATTTCCTGGGAAACTTAAATCTAGATGGTATGGACCTTTTACCGTAAGGAGCTCCTCTAAAACCGGAGCCGTTGTGTTGATTGACGACGAGGATAGAGAATTCACTGTGAATATACAACGAGTCAAGCATTATCAAGAGAATGGTAATGAAATGATCAATAAGGAAGACATAACTTTTGATGAAGAAGTCACGTAATGTACGGTGACTTTGAGTTTAGCTACAAGACTCGTTAATAAAGAAAAGCGCTTCTTGGGAGGCAACCCAAGCTTTATTTGCTTTGTGTGTTTATTTATTTGTTTGTTTGATTTTATTTGTTTCTGTATGTATGTTTAATTTTTATTATTATTGATTCATGTTCAAAACTAAATTGTGAAAATGCTTTATCTTGTTTTTAACTTCATCTTAACTACATATAAAGGTATTTTGCAAAAGATAAGTGTAAGGGAAATCCAAATCGGTTTATTAGAACAAATGAACATGAATCATAACAATATTAAATTAACATACATATTAGTAATTGTTTGAGTCAAATGCTTGTATCGAGTCATAATGATGTTTTGCAGGAATTCCAGGAAGTAAGGTATAGGTTTTTCCAGAAATTTTTCGGAAACTTAACATGAGAATTCTGTCAGATCATTTCTGACGGCGTCAGGCATTACAACCCGACGGCGTCAGGTTTTAATTTTCTGAAATTTTTGAAAGTTTTGTTTTTCTACCGGAATCATAAAAAGTTTTTATTAAATCTCTAACTTATAAACTCCAGGAATCTGCAAAATAATCATTCCACAAGCATTATATCCTTATATAGAGTTATCCCGCCGATGTTATGCAGGTTTTCGTGTTTGTTTTCTCAGGTTTGATAGGTTATTTTGGACAAGGAGATGTATGTGGAATCTAGCTTTTGGCGATGCATTAGTCTTGAAGCTTCAACATTACCTTGGAAGAAGATCTAACCATGTTACCTCTTTATCCACCAAACGAATCAGGGGAGTATTTGATTTCATTCTTTTACCTTATTTACTTTTACATCTTGTTATTTGAACATTGGGGACAATGTTCATCTTAAGTGTAAGGGGGGTAAAGTACGATACTTTAGAGAATGCTATTACGCTTGATTTTTGTTTGTTTAATGGTAGATGTGTAATAAAACTGAGAGAAATACCTGTTAAGGCAATTTTAGTGCCAAATTTAAAATTTTTTACAATATTTAGGAGTGAAACTTTGGTCTTAATGAGCGTCTCATGGATAGGAGTTATATGACTAGCACAAAACCGTACCACTAAAAAATTTTCCACCCCCAAATATGTAAGGTTCGCCCCTAGAATTGGTAGGAAAAGCATTTATGCTATGATGTGTGTACCGGTAGCACTAAGATTCTAGAACTTGCGTTAGGACCATTCCGAGGCCACAAGTGAGACTACATTCGTGTAGTTAGATTTACTACATGATAAGAGGCATTAGGATTAACCCATTGTTTTACACCTGTGTTTTTATTATAATTACATTGGCTACATTGGTCAAGTAATTCTCCCACACCCTTTGCGTTGTACTCATTTTTAGTACACGATACCCCTAGTACACCCCTCAGAGCTTATCTTTTCGTTTCTAACTTTAAGCATTTTACTTAAAGTAAGAATTTGTTTACACCCCACTTAAATGTACACCCAAATCGCCTTAGCCTACCTTGTATGCACTCATTTTTAGTGCATTATTGTGACAACATTTGTTTAAACCCTAAGTTAATTATCTAATTGATTACATGGTTGCTAAGTCGAGTCATATCCTTGTACATATTATTTTGGGACGATTGGGACTCATGGGTAAAGTACTAGTGTAATGGAGTAATGGGGAAGAACAACATTATTACCCCCATATGTGCTAAATATTTTAAAAGTACTCCAAGTGTTTCGATTATCTTAATTCGAGTCATTAGAATAGTTATTTGTAAAGTTATGTAAAAGTTCAAGTGTAAGGGGAGAACCGAGGCCCCTATGATGTATTATTTTGGATGGTAGGGCAAGAGTGTATGAAAAAAAAAAAAAAAAAAAAAATCGAAAAAATCAAGAAAAAAAATGAGAAAAAGAAAAGTAGAAAAAACATACGGACTACCATCCCGTTTCATTTTATGTTTATTTTATCTTTTTGTTATTTCTTTCATTAGCTTAAGTCGAGTCTAGTCTTGGCTTAGCAACGCCATATTGTACATGTAATTAACCAAGATCTTTAACTCGCCACCAGTAAAATATCCCTTATCCAACAAAACCGTGTTTATCATATCCCTACACCTCACGTTATAACCCATGTAAAAGCCCTCTTTGATAGTTTATCTTAGGTGCTTACGCCTAGTGGAGGAGGTTTTTGATCCTTTCCCAAGCCTATGGTAATCTATTTGCTATGACAGGTAGTGAGAGATATTATCCGTTTTCATTTATGAGATATACTTTTATGACACCTGAGAGTGTGAGTATCTAAACACTACTTGTGAGGTGCTAGTTTGTAATCTCCGTGCTTATTATGATTAAAGTGGAACGACTATTTGTTGTAATTACTTTTATATTAGCGTTAAATGACCCCTAACTTGTATTTTGATTAGAATAAAAGCGCATTTGCTTGAGGACAAGCAAATCTCAAGTGTAAGGGTATTTGATGAAGCGAAAAGTGTACCGCTTTTAGGGGGTCATTTAAGCCCTAAATCGTATTTATTTGATCAAATATTGCCCTAAATCGTTCCTTTTGTCATTTTAGGTACTTTGGAGAAGAAATCTGGAAAAGGAAGCATTTTGGACGTTTTTGGAGCATAAAAGTGAAGAAAACGACAAAGTCTCCAAAGCTGCTGGAAAAGTACACATGACGGCGTCAAGGATTGCTCCTGACGGCGTCATGGCTTGGCAAAAGAGGTGGATATGAAAAATACACGTGACGCGCCAGAGAGTTTTACAATGAAAAGTCTGACGGCGTCACCTTTTAAGGTGATCAAGGCCATCACGGTTTAAGTTAAAGAGAGACGGCGTCAAGCACTATTCTGACGGCGTCAACCCTTGATAGGCCAGAGCGGATTTTGGAGGATTAAAGAGGGACGGCGTCAGGAAGACCATCCGGGAACCCTAGCCACGGCGAGGTGACGACGTCACCTCCTACAACGTGACGCCGTCAGCCCCTAAACTCTATATATAGTTTTGCAACTTTTAGTCATTAGTGTGCAACTTTGTGAGAAGAAACCCTAAGACGAATTTTCTGCCATTTTTAAAGGTTTTATACCCTTGGATCTCCCATGTTTAACTGAAGATAAGTAATCATTTAATCATTCAATATGTCTATGTGTTGTTTGATTATATCTTGTTCTTGTCTTTTAATTAACATGCTAGGCTAGATTTATCTTGTGTTTGCTTAGATCTAATGAAACCTAACTATTGATTATTGGTTGTTGGTGTGTTATTAATTGTATTGGATGATTGTTTATCGATGTTAGGCTTAAGAAAACTGGCTAACCTCCTATACGGTAATTTGCTTGAACGTCTTAAGAAACATGAACCAATGCGTACTAAGGTTTTTATGGTTGTATTTAATGCATGAGAGAATTCTAGTGATCCCATGTTAGGAGCTTCTTAGCTGGCTCGACATAGGAGTGAAGTAGGAGTTTGTAGAGTTGGGGAACTACGTACGCCACCCCACGATTGGTATTAAGGAATACACCCGTCATCCACGCAATTAATACACACTAATCAACCGGTAAAAGATAGTTAGGGAGTAAGGAAATCTAAGTAAACACATTTCTCTCCATATAAGTTCCACAACCTTTTCATTTTCAGTATTTTATTTTATTTGCATTTGTAGTTATTTGGGTTAGTTGACTAGCAACTAATTCCGCCCACTCCTTCAAACCCGAGATTTTACTTGCTTTCATAGAAATATAAAAATACAAAAAGAATCTTCCCTCATCCTTAGACCTATTAGAGTAGTTTTTCAATCCTAACGATACTATTCCCCTAGAGAACGATCAATCCCCCGGTACTTGCCACTTCACTATACTACATCGGTCAGGTACACTGCCTGGTGGGGATTGCAAGCCTCTTGAGATCCCTCGAGAGGTAAAACCTGTTGTAAGGTCGCAAAACCACGCATCAATAAGGTTTTTCTTTTGGTCTGTGATGGTTTTGTGATAATACAATGGGTGGTTTTATAGGGAAAATCAAGGTTTAATGCTATTAAATGCTTGGTTGGTGTATGGGTTAATTCTTGCAGGCAAAGAGTTATTAATTGTAATTTATGGAAAGTTGACCATGTTTATTATTTAGTTTACATTTGTTAGCTTAAGTTTTATTTAAAAAAAAAAAAAAAAAAAAAAAAAAAAAAAAAAAAAAAAAAAAAAAAAAAGTTTACACTTAAGGGGAGGTAATGTACATTTAAGGGGAGGCAAATGTACAAGTTTTTAAAATCGGGTAATCTTAAGTGTTAAATCTGGTAGCTTGTGTGCTGACCTTTTCATGCAAATATTGGTTTTTGTCTCCCTTTCTTGTTGTTGAACTAATTTTTGCAGAAAATATTGGAATGATGATGATGTAAAGCCTTGCATTCGCTAAAATCAGTGTGTAAGTCCACTCTTTTGGTTAGGTCTGGTAAGTTTATGATTCGGCCTGGTTGACTAATTTAAGTCGGGTAGTGTTAAATTTATGACCGTTAGATCTGGTCAGAGTAATAAAGATTTATCTAAAATATTACCGTTGCACTATTTTCGGTAAAAAGAGATATTTACGAAGTATATAAGGCTAAAATTTGATATATTTTATCTCCTTTTATTCTTTATTTGCTTCCCATTTTAAATCATCTTTATTTTAGACTCACGACTCTGTTTATACGCAAATATTTTCAAACCCTACCCTTCCAATCAACCAGACCTAATTCATTAACTTCTCCATGGCTAACCTCAAGTTTGTTGACAAGCATAATCAAGTTGGTTTCTTGAAGAAACCAGATCAAAGTGCAGGTTTCGAGGAGATTGTGGATTTTCTAAAAGGTTCTTACATTTTTTATTCTTTACTTCATAATCCTACTATTTATCAGTCCCTTGTTAAGCAGTTCTGGGGGTCGGTTACCTCTGAGACTCTTGATGATGGGACACCATGTTTAAGGGCAATTATTGACAATAATGGTTTTACCATTACTGAAGCCTCCATTAGGGGAAGTCTCCAATTGGATGATGCTTTAGGAGAATTTGATTTGCCTGGTAATGATATTTTGGAGGGATTGGATAACATTGGGTACCCCACTGATGGAAGTTTTACCTTTTGGAAAAGTCATTTTACACCACAGTGGAGGTTTTTACTACATCATTTACTTCAAAGCTTAAGTCCCAAGAGTGGTGGATGGGATCAATTTGGAAGCAGAATTGCTTCTGCATTGGTCTGTTTATCACTTGGAAGGAAATTTAATTTTTCAAAACTAATTTTTGAAGGAATGGTGAAAAATGCTAAGGACCCTAAATTTTTAATGTATCCACGATTTTTGCAAATGGTCTTGAACTATGAAACTGAGGATAAAGTGCCTTACATCAGTGTGGCCTTTACTCCAAAACTTTTTGCAAATATAAAAAGGGGTTTTCAAGGGACACATAGACCTTTGCTTGCTGCTATGCTTGGTACTAACAATGCAGGTACATCTGGAGTTGCACAAGTGCAACCTGATGAGGAACAAGCCCAAGCATCATCTAGGTCTGCTACACCCTCACCATCTGCTGAAAGAATACCTACACCTACCCCACAATCTTCACCTTCACAACCAAATGTTCCAAGTCCTGCAAGGGAGGAGGAACATGCACCAATAACTGTGGAAAATCTTCTCATTTTAGTTCCTCAACTGCAAAAGAAGATAGCCATTTTGGAGAAGTCTAATGAGGCACTCAGAAGAGCTTATGTGACTTTGGTGCAAAAAGTAAAGAAAATGGGAATGGCAATGAAGAAAAAGGGTGTTCCTTTTGATGATGAGGAGGGAGAAGCTGAAAATTCTTCCAAACAGGGGAGGAATTTGGAACAAGAACAAGAAAACATTTTTCAAACACCAGTTCAAGAACCTCCAGTTCAAGAACCTGTCACCACCATCAGTCCAGAGACACTGGAAGTAGCAGAAACTTTGGCTCAATCCATGGGCAAGATTAAACAAGATAGGAAGAAAAGAAGGTTAATTTTATCTGCTGAGGAAGAGACTGCAAAGTATGGCACAGTGTCTGATGAAAAGTCTGATAATGAAATTAATACTGGTGAAGGAAAGTCTGGTTCTTTAGAGTCTGGTAATGAACTTAATTCTGGTAATGAAGAGCAACATTCTGCACAAAGAGAAGGAAAGCAGGTTGTGGATGAAACTTCAAAGCCAAAGAAGTCTAAAAGAAAAACAAGAGAAGAACTAGCATCTGAGGCTGAAATTGAGAGGATTAAGGTACAAGATATTGCTGAAGAAGAAAGACAAAAGAGGCAAGATGCAGTTTATGCAAGACAATTGACTGAAGAATCTGATGAATTTACAAAGCTGCTCAATGTTGATGATGAAGTGAGAGCAAAATATGAGGAGCTTCTAGCTGTTGAAGGTTTAACTGCTGATGAACAAGCCAAACAGTTAGCTGACTTCATAAATGCAAGAGACAATGATGATACATTGGGTGGATTCTTAGAAAAGTTCAAGCTTCAGAAGAAATCAAAGATTCCCAAGAAGATGACTATTGCAGAAAAGAAACATGATATGAAGATGTATCTAAAGAATCAAATGCATCTATCTTTGGAAAAGATGAAAGGGAAGTCATATGAGGAGATTCAAATTGCATATCTCAAAGCATTTGAGAGAGATCAAGGTTATAAAGCTGTTGATTATGATGATGTGCAGAAATATTGTTTTCAGGGTAGGAAGGTTAAAGAGACTAAACTTGTTATTGAACCTGATAAAATGGTTGAAATACAACCTGAAGTTGAGAAGTCATCAGGAGAAGTGCAAGCTGAAGTAGTAAAGCCAATTATGTTTCAAAGAAGAAAAAGTTTGGAAAGAAAAAGTAAATACAAGAAAGTGATTGAAGAAGAGGAATCTGAGGAAGAACCTTCATCTGAAGGAGCCACTATGGGAACAATTGAAAGCTCAAAGAAACCTGCTAAGATAGTAAACTATAAAATTGTTATGACTGGAGAAAGAGCTTCATATATGATTATTAGGGAAGATTACTCTAATGTAATGTATATGAATTTTGCTGCTATTTTACATGATATAAGCAGGGAGGATTTAAAGGAACTATACAAGGTGGTGAATATCAAATTTGGAGATAATCCTCCTGAAGATGATGTTACAAGAGTCTTTTGGGGAAATTTGAAAGTAATGTTTGAGCCACCAACTGAGTCAAATATAGTGTGGAAACTCCCTGAACAGCAGAAGATTACCAGCTGGACCTACTTCTATAACTGCAAGGTACATTTTTTGTCTGTAAAAGATGGTGATATTTATATGCTTGCAGAAGTGGAATATCCTCTGTCATCAAGTGTTTGCAAAGATATGATAAACAGAAATTTGTCTGCTGTGAAGAAGGATGAAGTATATGAGCAGATATTGGATTTAATAAAATTGCAGTCATTAAGGGATGTAGCTTGAGGATGTTTGAAAGAATTTTCATAAGTTGTTAAGTGAGACTATTGGAACTTCTCACTTGGTGGAGGTGCCTTGCACTAACACAACAAAAGGTTATCAGTCCACCTTGTCTCATCAACACAAGGACTGGCTAATCCTGAGCAAACGGCTACAGGTAAAGATAGCTCAAATCCGTTTATGGCTGACAATTTGCCAAAAATTGTATGGTATTCAACTCACCATATCTAAGATAAGTGAAGAGTTGGCTAGCCCACAAGGTTATGGCTTGTGGTAAAGGCTGTGGAAAACCATAAATGGTAATCAATTCACCATGATGAGGTGCTTTTCCATCAAAGAATTGGCTAGTCCAGAAGCAAACGGCTTTTGGTAAAGACTTAACAAATCCGTTGATAAGCTGATGATTTGCTAAAAATCATATGGTTATTAATGTACCATGGTCTGACACACCAAAACATTGGCTACTCCAGTGGTAATGGCTATTGGTAAAGAGATTTCAAATCCATTACATTTTCAATGATTCACCTCTCACAGATGGTAACACATCTGGAAGTGATGAGAATAGTCTGAAACTTAAATGAATTTGATGTACATATAGTCAATGTTGCTGCAAAGACCATATCAGAAGAGCTTATCAAGATTCAAGCTGCTAGAAAGGATCAAGACCTAAATACAATTCAAAGTGTTCAAGATTCAATCCTCAGAAAGCTAAATCAGAAGAACTTGAAGTTCATGGAGCATGAAGATCAAGTTAGGGGAGGATTGTTGGGAATTATCATACGATTCAAGAGAAGACAAACTTAGGTCTGGTAATATGTCAGAGTTAGGTCTGTCTTTGTAATTAGGTCTGGTAATACATGTTAAGTCTGGTAGTCTGTATTAAGTCTGGTTGACTTATTATGTTAAGTCTGGTCGTGATATAAGGAAAGTTTGTTAGAGATATGTTAGGAAAAGATACAAAACGTGTAAGTATCTTTATAGAAGATTCGTGAATATCTTCTTAGTCGGTTAGCATTAGGGTTTCCTTGGTGTATAAAAGGATCCCTAAGATTTTTAGTTTGATAAGAGAGTTGTACGAGTTTCACAATTGAGATTAATAGAATTATACGAAGTTAGTGTTAACTCTGTGTGTGTTCTTCATTGTTCTTGTTAAGTTTCCGCATTAACATTAACAATCGTTAAGGGTTTCTCACTTAGACTGGTTTGGATTTATCCCAACCATCTACTAAGTATTCAAGGCTACTTAGAGATCCACATACAATTCGTGGACCAACAACATCCCGTCGCATGAAAAAGAGAAAAATACAAAAATAGTATAAGAGTGAATAAATTGGAAAAACGGAGCGTTTTTAGAACTTTTGATTTCTTAATCTCTTTTGAATATTTTGCTACTTTTCAAAGTTAGTAAAAAGAGGTTTGAAATTTTTGGTTTCAAAAGCGTGAGTTGATGACATTGCATGAGGACACGGCAATACCTTAGTCTGGGGGATTTTGGTATATGTTAAATTACACCTACTTTTTACCTAATAAAATGGACCAAATAGACCAAAAACTAACCAAATATGCCAAATATGTTGTGTTTTTATGTTTATGCATGTGCAGGTACGGATATGTGAGAAATGGACAAAAAATCAAGACAAAACGGACAAAAGCGAGCACGAGATTGGAAAGAGCATGAAGTTATGAGTCCATAGTTAATTTTATTTGGAGCACCGAAGAATATAATGAGAAGACCAGGCCCATGAAAAAAATATTGAGCAAGCGGCCCAAAGAAGGAAACCAGTCCAGTCCAGTGATAGAAAATGTTGACCAAGACTCCAACGTGGCATGTGCTATATTTGATTGGTCTATTCTCCTTTGTGCTGTGTTTTATTCATTTCATCACAAGTAATTAATGAGCCAGCCAACTGCTTTGCTAAGGCCCAGCCCATCTACAAATGAAAGAAAAGGGCTGACGTGATATACTGATATACACTTCGAAGTAGATGAGTAGCCGCATCTAAATTTTTTTCACTTCTTCTTTCTTTTTTATTTTTTTAGGTTCTTTATATTAGTTTTAATTTTAATTAAAATATTTAGAGTTTGTAATAAATCTTGATAATTTAAAGTATTAATCTTTGTCTAGTTTCTTTCATATCTTATTAATTTCAAGCATTTATTTTTATGTTTTAGTTAATTACTTTTTATCTCTTAATCTTTAATCTTTACATCTTTCTTATCTTTTTAAATACTAGTTCTTGCAAAGCAAAACTTTTTTTTTGTGAGCGACTCATAGTTCTTTTTCTTTAATCTTGTTTTCATTTTTTTAATCCAAAAGTTAGTAGTGAGAGTAGATGATTAGTGGTGATTATGAGGTAACTAGTGGGTTTAGTGGAGAAGTTTTGGAATGAGTTTTGAAGCATATGGAGTGGGTCTCATCTCGCCAATTTTACATTTTCATCTCATGTGGTTATCTCTAACCCTTTTATCTTTTTATTTTTAGTATGTTTATATTATTGCCATGTTTAGCTTAGTAGTTATTATTGTTGCGTGTAGTATAGTTTTTATTATGCGCGAGTTGTTTAGATATATGTTAGTTTAGAAATATGCTTTTTAATGTTGGTTTAATTGTTATTGTTAGCTTAGTAGTCATGCTTAGTGAGTAGACTTTTTTATATACTTGTTGAGTAGATTATTCCGTGAATTAAGTGTGGTTTTATAAAAGTTAGAAAAGATATTGATTAGTAATTTTTAAGTTACTTAGATTGAAATTTTGGTTGTTTGAGCGGGCAAAAGCCGCGAAAATAATTGGGTTTTAATTTAGATATTGATATCTCTTTATGAAAAATTGTTTTCAAAAGAAACCAATGTTGTGAGAAAATAATTATTTGTAAAAGATATTAATTCATCAATAAAGGACTTAATTGAAATAATAAACCACACTTAATGATCTTGATAATTTGCTTAACAAGTATATATTTTTATCATATATTTCTTATTTGCTTGCTTAGTATAATCCAGTTTATTATTTTTAGTTGTTATTGTTAACTTTAGATTATTTACTTACTACTAGTTTTATTATTACCTTTGTTTAGCATAATTTAGTTGTTATCATATATTTCTAGGATTAGTTTTCTTCGTTTTGACGTTTTAGGCTCGGGATTTCCAGGTTTAAGCGCGTTTTCAGTTTTCCTTTACGTTTTTAGTTACGTGTGCTTTAGATAATCATTTCCCTTGCTTATTATATTTTTTTTAGCTTATGTTTACTTATTGTAGTTTAAAAATCCAAAATTTCACTTATTTCACTATTCACGACACGTTTCACGAATTCAAAATCACAAAATTCCATTCATTCCTTCGTTGGGAAAAACGACTCGGGTTTACATAATTTCCTTTGTAATCCTTGGGAAATATTTATGTATTGATTTCAAACGAATCAAATCACATTTGTGGTTTCTCTCATGAATGTTCTCGGCAGATTGCTAAGATCTGCGAAGGACACTCTTATAATTTACAACTGGTGTTCCTTTTTTGTTGAACAGCCAGTGTATACTAAGTGTACCTAAGAGATCTTTGATGTATCTCATGGCTCTAGACTCAATTAAATGCTTAATTTTGGTCGTCGGAGGCATGGAACAGAGTGTCTCCTTTTCAATATCAACACATCTCGGAGTGAGAGGTCAATAGATAATGAAGGGTTCTCCGTGTGAAATAAAACAGGTGTCTTTTAAGAGACACCTGAGTGGCTAGAAGGTTTAGTGTAGTGCGTCACTGGGTCCATGACGGCTTAATCTTCAATACCGGTGTTACCGTAGTAACAACTAGTAGCATATGTATTGAACCCGGTGTCTGCCCTATGGTTGATCAAATAGAGGGCTATTTCTTTTCACCCTTTACTTTACTTTTCTTTTTCATTCTTCAACCCCTTCTTTCTCCTTTCATTCATTTTCTCCTTTTTTCCAATCATACATAGGACTTTTCTAGAACTAAACTATTGGTATTGTCCTTGGGTAGATCCCTCCGGCTCTAGCGGATCATAGGATGGTTTTTCCTAACCTCAGTCACCTTATAACTCCATGACTATCCTATTGTTGCCATAAATCAAACTTTTTGAAAATCTCTCAAAGTGCTTATGATTGTAAAAACATATTTTGTTAACACTTTGAGAGTTTTGTGATTTTCAGAAATACTCCCCTTAACATGTGCTCATAAGTAGTTAAGGTAAATTTGCACATTTCGGGTAGAGTTAGCACTTTTTGAATTGATTGATTTTCAATGAACATGATCATCGCGAGACACATTTACATCACTAGTAAAACAAGCTTGAAATTATTACCCGTCCAGATCATATTCAAGGAAAATCTCTCAAAATCGGTACATTCTACTCAGACACGTCCTTTGCGAGACACGTTTACATCACCAGATAAACTGGCTTGAAATTATTACCCGTCCCGAACATGTCTTTTCGACTACTGAATTTTGCTATCGTCAATTCGAGGGTCAATTCTGAGTCGAGCTCTTGTGAGATATCAACTTTAGATTTACCATATTTTAATCATATCTTTATTCTCCCCCTCAAAAATAGCATACTCATGTTGTTTTTGTTAAACTTTTGATTAAAATATGCTCTTTTTGAGGTTTACGGGAAGAATTTCAAGAACTTTTGTTTTCAGAACAAAGATTTCAAATACTCCCCCTTAACAAGGGAATACTTGTCCTTATGAGCAGAATTTTGAAAAACTTTGAAAAATTCTGGTTAATTCTACTCATAAGTAAGAAGCTTTCGCTCCTTTGATCAGGATTGAGGCACTGAAGCGTACCTCAGGGTCCTTTCATTACAAGTACGGGTTGTGCACTGTGATGTGTGCACAAGCCATAGTCAATGATAACAAAATGATGAAAGATGATGAATTATGACAATGGTACCAATGATTACTGCTTAGGACGTCGGAATGTGAGAATGTTGGGAATTCTGGCTCGTCCTCCCACATAGCTTTCCAATCTTCTCATCGTCACCCGGAACTTGATCCTTCGGTCAATCTTATCCATGAATTTGGTAGCTTGTTTCACATCATTCTTAATCCATTGCATATGCCTTAGCCACCTTAACTTCAACCCCTTTCTATGGTTCTCCAGAATCTTTTGAAGTTCAGACTTGACATGCAGCAACGTTTCATCACTGAACTTGTGGAGATCTTGATAACCCATGAATCTTGTTGAATTTCATTTTGACAAGTATGCTACCCTGAATGGTCTATCACCAAAAGAATAAGGCTTCATATCTGCTATCCCGGAGGTTTGAGATTAGGCTTGACTAAATTCAATTTCTTCTGGTAGCTTTCTACCCCAAGATGCATGTCTTCAACTCTTGATCTGATGACAATGTTGTGAATGTACAGCAAAACCGAGTTGACGATGTCATACTGAAGACGTCCAGGAAGATGTTCGAGTTTTTCTTGAACTTTCAGGAGATACATGTCTTCAATATCGTTGATATGCAGGTAGGGATAATCTGCTTCGTTGAAGGTGTATTCTTGATCATCTAGCCTCCTCACGGTGATCTTCTTCAGAAAGTTGTAGCCAAACATCGATTCTGTTTCAGCACTTGTGATTGAAAAGATCTTACTTTTGTGATAAACATCAGTCTTTGACCTTTTTGTAAGCATCCATTTATAGAACCATTTCCTCATATCCTGCCAATGATAGATTCCAAGTGCTGCTTCATCGTTGTATTCTTCAACTTTGTTGATGAATAAATCGCTGATTTGTTCTTTGAAACCTTCTAATGCATATGATGCTGCCGGATACTTGGTAAGTGAAGTAGCATATCGTTTTTCTGGGTTTATGTTTCCATAGACCACATATTCCAAATCTCTGTTGAAGAAATATGCTTTGGGTATCTTCGGGTTGTGGCCATGACCGACGAGTGGTAAGGGTTGCGAGTAATTGTGAAGTTTGAAGTTATCAAATGGATTTGAAGCCTGTGCATATTCCCAGTCAATATTCTCTGAAAGAGCTCTTGCCACTTGTTCTAAGTTGTACTCAAATTCCAGCTCTGAAGTTGTGACAGTTTTGAATTCCATGAAGCCATCTTTGCGAACTCTGATGATATCAGATAATCTCAATTTCTGAACTCTCATCACCTTCTTTAACCTTTTGGTGAAGTCCACAATTGAACCTTCAACAGGTGCTTCATTCTCAGCTGGAACTTCTGGATATGCATCCACCATTGTTTCAAACCAATCGAATCTTGGAGCGTTCGGGTTTATCCATTCTGGTGCTGGTTTAAGTGGAGCATCTGCTGGTGGTGCTGGAACATTTGGAACTCTTGGTGGTGGAGCAGTATTTTCTTGATCAGAACTCATGTCATCATGTGGTTCAGACTCATCAAATGCCCCGGTTTCAAGAGGTATGAACTTTTCTTGACTTGATTGCTTGGTAGTGCCAGAAGAGTGTGCAGTAGTAGAGGGGCCAGTTGATTTAGACAGTTTCGTTCTTTTCTTCCCTTGATCGTCTTTGTCAGGATCATCCCGACGACGCTTGATTGGCTTATCCTTCTTACATGCCTCTGCCTTCTTTTCTGCTTTCTTGATGGAATTAAGCAATGCCTTACGGAGTTTTTCCTCATCGCGATTATCGATGATGTCTGCAAGTAGTTTTCCCTTGAGGTCAGCTGTAGACGGCTTGGGTGTTAAGGTCTGAATCGTCATTTGTATTGTCTGCATGAGTTTAGCCACAGTCCTTTCCAGATTACGTTTGACATATTCCGTAAGAAGTGTTGGGAGTGCTTCTTAAATATGTTTGCCGACTTCTTGAGGTACTTGAGAGCTGACTACTTGAGGGACATGTGTCTTAAGATATTCCTCTACTACTTTCTCCAGATTAAATGATTTGTGATTTTCGATGTGAAATTTCTGTATATCCACCTGTTTTTGCATTTCCATGAGCTGTACATCCAAGGCTTTGTGCTCACTTTCTTCTGATTGTTGAAGTTCAGTAAACTTCTTTTGAAGTTCAAGGAATTGCTCCTTCAGTTCATTGAGCTCACTGGGGGATTGACCCACAGAAGATGGTTGTGGAGATGGTGGAGGGTTTTCCCCTTAATTGTCATCATGTTCGTCTTCTTCATCATTTCCTTTATCATCTTTGTTCTCATCATCTTCATTATCTTCACCCTCTTCATCTTCTTCTTCTTCATCATCGTTTTCCTCTTCATCGTTTTCATTCTCATCAGATTCAGATCCTGACTCTTCCGATTCACCTTCAGATTCACTAAGTGTAGCAGACTTAGTAGTCTCTGACTCTTCATCTGATTGAGCTAATGGTTGTGAAGCTGATCCTTCACCCTTTTTATTCTTTCATGTTTCTCTTGATCAGCTAGATATTTCTTTCTGTTTGCCTTTGATGCTTTCTTAAGTTGTTCTTGTTCTTCTTCTTCTTCAGTCATTGGCGGTTCAATGAGTTTAAACGATTGATCTGACATTTTGAGTGATTTTCCCCTTCCTTTGCCCAAGTCTTTGTCTTTCTCTGCCAATACTGTCTTCATTTTTTCAAACACTTTCTTCTTCTTTTCTTTTCTAAGATCAATTTCTTCTTCATCCTCTTCTTCGTCAGTTGGTTCGTCTCTGAGTTTCAATTCTGTGGACTTTGCTCTGGTGACTAGTTTCTTCTTCTCAGGTATTGAGACTTTCTTTGTTCGAGAAGAAGCTGCTTGGACAGTTTTTCCTGTTGCTTTACCTTTACCCCTGGTTAACTTTGTTCCCTTAACCGTAATACCCACCTTTCCGGCCTTTTCAGCCTCATCGTACAATTGATAAGCTTCAGTTCCCATCACTGCTTCTGTCAACATACTCGATGGGATTCTCACACCCTGTTTCTTAGTGTTTGTCATTTGCACTTTAACCCTGGTAAGAACGTGATCCATGTGTTCGGTATGTGCTTTCTCATTTGATCTTCTATCTATTTCAGGATGAATCTTCATGATATATGAAATTATGAGCTTGGTGAATCGAGGAAAGGGTATCTTGTAACCCTTCTTGTGTTGGAACTGTTGGGCTTGGTAAATCATATCATTCCATATGAACTTAGCGAAGTCCATGTGGTAGAAGTTGACGACACCCCAGAAGAATTGTAAATGTTCCAGTCTCAGGTGTTCAAGTCCAGTTGCTTTGCCGGTTATACAGTGAATAATTATGGTGTAAATGGTCAACCAAGGCTGAAGGATGTACTTCCTGTCCACTTTGGAGATTGAGGTGAGCTCTTCATCCTGATCATCATAGCCGAGACGCATTAATGTGTCAACCATGGTTTCAAAGGTTGGGTCATCGTGAAATTTGCCTCTTGGGCCTGAGGCTTCTGATGGAAGGTCTAGAACATGACGAAGGGTATCTACACCGAATTGGATCTCTGTGTTATCAACTTTGACTGTCATGGTTTTTTTGTCATTTCCTATGATCATGGAATGCCAAAACTGATTCATATACACTTCAGGTGCGCTTGCTGTCTTAGTCATAACGGAACTGACGTAGTGTCTCTTGAGTATTTCCACGACTATTTGACATGATTCGTGACATGGCAGATTCTCAAAGTCGACTTTTGAGTTGGATTCACTGATTTTACGCTCATCTCCTTCGGGAATCATCTCCTTTCGAGTAACAGATCCTTGAGACATGGTTTGCCTGAATACCACAAACACCAACAACAATACACAATAGACATCGCATATATGTGTTAACGAATGGTATTAGTTACTTGATAATAGCCTAACTTGTATGATGCATCACATAGATAGACTAAATCATGAAAACATTCACATATCATTCATAAACAAGCAAACAAGTACCAAAGTTCATAAAAAATTTCTAAGTCTGAGAAATTTACAAACTCGGAAGATTCATCACGAACTCGAAAAATTTTAGAAACTCGAAAACTTTTAGAAACTCGGTGAGTTCATAGAAACTCGAGAAGTTTATAGAAACTCGGAAAGTTTGTAGAAACTCGGCAAGTTTGTACAAACTCGGCAAGTTTGTAGAAACTTGGTAAGTTTGTAGAAACTCGGTAAGTTTGTAGAAACTCAGCAAGTTTGTAAAAACTCGACAAGTTTATACAAACTTCCAACCGGGACTTGTTACGAATAACCGTGCCATCCGCATCCAACTTATTCTTCCAAATCCATTTCAGCCCGACGACGTATACCCCATCTGGTCTTTCTACCAATTCCCAAACTTCCAACCTCTTGAATTGATCAAGTTCCTCTTGCATCGACTCAATCCAATTGTCGTAGGTAAGGGCTTCTTTAATGTTTTTGGGTTCTGACTGAAAAACGGTGAGTGCATAAATGCAAGTTTCACCGTCTGTGTGGAGGCGTTTACGTGTCATGACCGGGTTTTCTGGGTTGCCAATTACATTTACTAAAGGGTGATCCTTAGTCCACTTGTGGGTTGAAGGGTAGTGTTGAAAATTATGATGCATATTTGACGGATCCAAATTGCTCGTTGAAGACTCGGCAATATCGGGAATGGTAGGAGCCGGAGCAAATGGATTGAAGAAAGCATTGCCATTATAATCTGCTGGTGTGGGTACTTCAGAAGAATGTAGAGGGGGATCTTCAGCTGCAGGCGCAGTGTTAGAAGTTGTTTGTTCTACTGATGATGAGGTTTCCGTTGGAGATGCATCTTCAGCAACTGCTGTTGAGGTAGTTACTAGTGTATCAGGTGCTTGATTATCGATGAGTGGTTGTGCAGCGGAACTTGTGGATACATCAGAAGCACGACTAACGATAGTATCATCAAATAGCGGAGCAAACAAATCTTCTAAGTCTTTGCGATTGAGAGAGAGGGTGCAGCTGAATGATCAGGGAAGTTTAGACGGTTAGATTCGGGTCCTAAGCTGTTTTGCTCAGAAGCCATATCGGTGAGTTCATCGAAATTAGCATGTATAGTCTCCTGAATCTCGCGGGTTCGACGGTTCCAGATTCTAAATCCTTTGGAATTCTCACAATATCCAACAAAAATCCCAATGTCAGCTTTGGCTTTTAACTTTCCAAGGTCATCACGATCATTCATTGGGTAGCAGAGAGCCCCAAAGACATGAAAGTAATTGATGTTCGGTTTTCTTCGGTGAACAAGTTCATATGGTGTTTTATTGTGCCTCTTGGTGATCATACATCGATTTTGGGTGTAGCAGGCGGTTGAAACGGCTTCAGCCCAAAGATAATCCGGTAATTGAGCATTGATCAACATCGTTCTTGCGGCTTCCACTAAAGTTCGGTTTCGTCTTTCGACCACGCCATTCTGTTCGGGGCTGCGTGCAATTGATGTTTGATGTTCAATACCCACTTTCTCATAATACTCCCGAAGAGTCTGATTCTTAAATTTAGTTCCGTTGTCTGTTCGAATTTTTCTGGCGGTGTTGCGTAGTTGAACCTGAATCTTTGTGAGAAAGGTGATGATCATCGGAGGAGCTTGATCTTTGGTGCGAAGAAAGTAGACCCAAGTCCATCTCGAGAAGTCATCTACGATTACCAATATATACCGCTTCCCATTTATTGTCTGAACACGCATGGGGCCACAAAGATCCATATGCAGAAGTTGAAGTACATGATCCGTACTGTGCTCAGTTTTTGGAGGAAAATGAGCACGAGTACTCTTCCCTTGTTCACAAGCTGGACAAAGGTGATCTTTGGCGTATATGAATCTTGGAAGACCATCGACCAACTTATTACGAGCAAGCTCGCTCATTGTTTTGAAATTCAGGTGAGACATACGTTTGTGCCATAGCCATGCTTTGGTGGAATGTGCCTTGGATAGTAGGCAAATCGGAGAAGAAGCGGTCATGTCTGAGAAGGAGATAGTGTAAAGACTGGTTCCGCGTTTTCCTTTCATAAGGTCGTTCCCTTGGAGGTCTCGAACAAAACATGTTTTCTCCTGAAAAGCCACTTCCAAGTCACCCTCGAAAATTGCCCGACGGAGAATAGATTATGACCTAGGCCTTCCACGTAGTATACACGACTGATTTCGATGTTCCCGTTGACATAATCACCATATCCCATGATAGCAGCGAAATGATCATTCCCGAACCTGACAGTGCCTATGAACTTCGCGATGAAGTTTACTAGAAGCTTTAAGTTGCCTGTCATGTGCCGGGAACACCCGCTATCAACAATCCATAGTACAATTTGAATCACCTGCATCACAAGAAGACACAGATGGAGAGTTGGTAACGGTGGATCTCGTTGGGTTAGTAGCGCAGTTGTTATACATCTTTGGTAACCAAGTAAAAGTAGGTTTATGCTGTAACCAACGCTGCCATTTCCAACTAGATTCTGCTCTCTTCCTAGTGTATGCACTTGGTGATGGAATTGTTTTGGGGGCAACTACAGTCTTGTCAACGGTGGTCTTAGAAACTACTTTTGGCGGCTTTCCTAGGATTGACTTAGCAGCGGTAGTGGGCCTAGAGGAAATGCCATTAGTACGTTTCTTTCTACGAGACAAAAGGGTTTGTGCAATGCATTTTTGATGATTACCGGACAATACACTAGTACGACAAAACACACAATAAGCATCCACAATAACATCATTAAAAGCATTCAAAGATTTAGCATTCGTTACATCACTTTTAGAATTACACTTTGAAAAGTTGGATTCTACATTAGACATAACATGCGTCTTATTTGATTTCCTAATGTGAACTTCTACTGCTTCTTCTTTAGGTGAGCCGCTCTTAGGTAGCCAGACACTAATCTTCTTGTTGGTCTTTTTGGTCTTTGATCTGCTAACTGTAAGAGGGTGCCTAATCCTGTAGAAGTGGAAGCATGCACATTAGTGGTCTGTGAAGATGCTTTCTAAGGTGTTGCCTCTACTTGATACATTCCTGGAGCAATCACATTCTTTTGCACAAATTTTCCTCTGTCAAGTAGTTTGAGTTTATCTTTCAGCTCAATGATGATGTGATTCTTTTCTTGAATTTTACAATCCAATTCACGGTTTAGTCGAACAGTGTCATTTCTATTTTTGCAAACTTCATCAATGTCTTTTTCATACTAAAAAATTTGATGTTTTAAAACATCACTTTCTTTTTCAAGATTTTGAAGTTTTGAAACATGAACGTTTTGAGAAGACAAAGATTCTGTTTGGCTTTGGAATGCTAACTCAAAGTTAATACTCTGAGTCTGACACCATTGCAATTTTTGGTTAAGTTTGAAAATTTCTTTTGCACATTTGGTTTTCACATCATCATTGATTTGTCTAAGTCTCTCATTTTCTTTTCTCAGATTATCAATCTCAACTTTCAATGTTTCAATTTCAACACAGTGATCATCAATAAGAAATTCATTGCACGACAGATAAATGGAATTCATAATCACAGAAATCACATCAGAACTTAAAACATTCGTCAAGAGTCGATCAACATCTTTTTCTAAAGCTTTCTTTTGACATTTTTGTTTTGAAATCTTGTTGTCTTTTGCTTTGAAAATGCTCATCATTGATGCAACTTCTGATTGAAGTTCCTGTTCCCACTGTGTAGCACAAAGTCACAGGTGTTTGACATGTGGCAAAAATTGCTTTTGAAAAACTTCTCTCTTTTCTTTCTCATATAGAGAGAGAAAAGTAGAGACTTAGATTTCAAAATTTCGTTCAATTGCGTCTTCCAAAAGGTTTATGTCATCCATGAATGTTTTAAATCATTTAAGGATGCGACATTGTTTTGGCATTTGTGGAGCAACACCTGGATTTGGTAAAGGTCCATTGACTTGTGCTACAGTGGTTACTGGACCAACTTCAGAAGAAACATTTATTTCAGTTACCGACCATGTTTGTTATGATTTATATTTTTGAGATACAAAAGTTTCACTAATATGAGGTGTTCTTGAGTAATCATATGGTTTGTTATAATAGACACAACTCAATTTAGATCGACTCTCGTCCTCGTGTTCCATTTCCTCTTCATTATCATACACAACAACACGCTGGAAAGATTCATCAAACAAGTATTCTGCACTGTACAACTTGGGATTTTCCTTGAGTGCCTTTTGTAAAAAACGTGGTTGATCACTTCCAATTGCAAAGCCATATCCGTGGGGATTTGGTTTGACAGTTAGTTTTTGAATTGTGGTTATAGATTCACCCATTTTATACACAACGTTTTGAAATTCTTTAAGTTTGGATTCCAACGCAAAAATTTCCTCAAGATATGAGTCAACACGTTTCCTTGAATTTTGTTTTTGTTCAAAAAAATCATCTTTACAGTTTGACAACTCTGTTTTAGTTTTAGAAAGCTCAGAGTGTAACATGTCAACTTGTTTTTTAAAATCTAATCGTTCTTGTTCTTTTTGAGAAATCAAATCATTTTTAGAAACGGTTAACTCATGTACTTGATGTTCTAAATCTTTTACCTGCATGTATGATTGTTGGAATGCAACCTCAAAGCTTTTCTCTCGTTGTTCTTTATTTTCAAAATTTGACAGTTGAAGTTTGTAGCACTCAAGGTCCTTTGTTAACAATGCAACTTTTGCTTTTAGATTCCGATTAATATCATTGCATTTATCAATTTGGGATTTTTGAGCATTTAATTGTGTTTGGGTGGTCAACAGCAAGGTCATAAGCTCTGGATCTGTATCATGCATAAGATCATTTTGTTCAATGTAATCATGATTGTCATCATCAAAAGGATCATCAAATGAAACAACGGGGTTAATTTGATCTTCATCAAATGTAACAACGGTGTTTATTTAATCATCGTCTTGAGAGGATAATGATGAATCATTTTGACCTATATTTTCTTGTACAGATGAAGATGCAGAGGGTGATGCAATTTCATGAATAAGACATTCAGATTCAGGTACCTGAGATAAGCCGTCGGTATCATAGACCGGGCCTGTCTCACCCATATGCATTTCTTGCATGTTTGCCATCAACATTACAGCTGCATTTGCCTCAAGATCTTCCATGTCGTCGTCTGAGAATGCATTTGCCATAAAGTAGTGCTCTTTCTCAGTCAAAGTACCACCAGCTTCATCTTTCAAGGCCAGAAGAAGAGCTTCCTTGTGATAAGCACTGACCATTGTCCTTGGCTTAGGGCATGCATTTGCCATATGACCATTCCCACCACAATTATAGCATGTAATTGATGTGTTTGCAATCCCTTTCTTCTCTGTTCCAACAATCTGAGCCCTCCTCTGTGTATTACCCATGTTGTTTCTACCATTTCCTCCCAATTAAACCTTTGTCCACTAGAATTCCCCATATAATTTCCTAAACCAAATCTCCCTGAAGCCCTGTTCTGGATTTCAACCCTTCCATCATTAACAACTGCTTGATTCCTTGTGTTGGATGAAGATCTAAGACGGTTGTTAGATTTGTTTGAGAACTTGCTAAAAGCTCGAGTGATCAACGCAAATCCTTCATTCAGTGAGTTAAAAGCATCATCTTCATCATTATCAACGTTGGAGTACATCATAGAGTCAGTGTTTTCGTATGAAACCAGTTGATTATCAAAATATTGTGATGGTGCTTCGTATGAGGCAAGTTGGTTTGAAGGTTGTGAGGGATAACCCAAATGAGGTGGTGGTGGTTGAACAAAATCCTGATTTGGTGCAAAGTGAGACTGAGCCATTAAAGCAAGTGAGTTTGAAGTAGGTAATGATGAAAATCCTCCACGAGCTGCTCGGTCCTTGTCAACTTCTGATTGGTGATGTTTTAGGTAATCATACAACAACCCATAAGAGGCGTTGTGTAGATTCTTGGCTTGTCTAACGAAAGTCACATACTTTTGCCAATCCGGTCTGAGACACCCCCAAAACTTAGAGTTCACAGCAATCTTTGGTAACACAATGTTATGACGGTCCAAATCATTGATAATGTTGGTAAACCGATGGTAGTATGATTCTAAAGATTCCCCAGATTCAATGGTGAAATGTGTGTATTCCATATAAAGCTTAGATTCCAAGTCCTCCTGATTTAACTCAGTACCTTCCATGAGAAGGTGTACATGCTCCCATGTAGGTCACTAATATCTCAAACACACACACGATATGAAAGCTAAAATACGTTCTACTACTATGTAATAAGCTACGATTAAGAAGATAAGTAAATAAGCAAATAAGCTAAAGAGAATAAGATGAGAATAAAAGAGAATGGGAGGCTTTCACTATTCGAATGATTAAGGAGCAAGGCTTTCGCCACTTACATGAAAAACCAACATGAAATATGATGCCCCATGCCTTCTATTTATAGGCTTTGTGTTAGGGCAACATTTACTAAATAGATTCTAGAAGGTTTAGTGCTAAGATGGGTGGTCCCCTGTCTTCTAATGGACCGCGACCATAAATACAAGTATAAGCCTTATCGTTGCAACATTTTAACTTAAATGAACAAGACTTGTAAATTTAACAAAACGTGTTCCTAACAATCTCCCCTAAGTCTTGATCATCAATGTGCTCGACGTCTTCTTTGCTTCTTAGGCTTCTGACGTCTTTATAATCTTGTTTCTTTGTTCTTGTTCTAAGATGATTGATGTTGTCTCGATCTGCCAATCTCCACGTCTTCTTCTTCTCCATCATGTTCATAGTCTTTGACTTTTTTTCTGCAACATGTTTCTCACTTTTTAATCTGAAAAACTGAGAAAGGTTGAAGTGCTCAAACTTTTGACTTTAACTGTATCATATGTTGAACTTTTGATGTTACGAGTTTTTTGATGAGAACATTTCTTCAAGATTATGTAATGATGGAGTCTTGATGGTCGAACCTCCAGCTCCTCAGCAAGCAGAAGCAACAGCACGAACAACCGGTACTTACAGGCTCAGACTTGAGATCGTCAACAGCATAGTGTGAAGACTTTCTCAAATCCTAACCCAGACCGTTCAGTCAAACGGATTCCCCGAAAGGGATAACACGGACACACCGAAGTGCACCCAACGATTCAGTGAGTCGCTGGAGATCACCCACGACTGTAGACCGTTTGGAGCAAACACTAAGCAAACCCGCAAGGAGTTACCAAAGTGACCTGCTGTCAGAGTTGTTTGATGTTGCTCCGGCAGGATTTTCCATTCAATCATTGATAATCACAATTGTGACTTTTCTCATGAATGTTCTCGGCAGATTGCTAAGATCTGCGAAGGACACTTTCTTAATTTTACATCTGCTGCCCATGATGTAGAACAGCAGAGTAGTACTAAGTGTACCTAAGAGATCTTTTTATGAATCTCATGGCTCTAGACTCAATTAGTGCACATTTGTTTGGTCATCGGAGGCGTGGAGCAGATTGCCTCCTTTTCAATATCAACACTCTCGTAATGAGAGGTCGATAGATTATGAAGGGTTCTCCGTGTGAATGAAACAAATGTCTTTTGAGAGACACTTGAGTGGCTTAGAAGGTTTATTAGTGCGTCACTGGGTCCATGACGTCTTTAGTCTTCAATACCGGTGATGCTCATCAACCAATAGATTATGAATTGAACCCGGTGTCTGCCCTAAGGTTGAACAAATGGAGGGCTATTTCTTTTCACCCTTTTCTTTGCTTTTCTTTTTAATTCTTCAACCCCTTCTTTCTCCTTTCATTCATTTTCTCCTTTTTAATATCATACCTAGGACTTACTAGTTCTAAACTATTGGTATTGTCCTTGGGTAGATCCCTCCGGCTCTGGCGGATCATAGGACGGTTTTCCCTAACCTTAGTCACCTTGTAACTCCATGACTATCCTAATGATGCCATAAAACCAAACCATTGAAAATCTCTCAAAGTGTCGATAATTGTAAAGACATTTTGTTGACACCTTAAGAGTTTGATGATTTTCAGAAATACTCCCCCTTAACATGTGCGCATAAGTAATAAATTTGAAATTTGCACATGCCGGAAAGAGTTGGCACTTTTTGAATTGATTGACTTTCAATGAACCTGATCGTCGCGAGACACGCTTACATCACCAGTTAAACTGGCTTGAAATTATTACCCGTCCAGATCATATTCAAAGATTATCGCTCGAAATCGGTACATTCTACTCAGACACGTCCTTTGCGAGACACGCTTACATCACCAGATAAACTGGCTTGAAATTATTACCCGTCTGGGACATGTCCTTTCGACTACTGACTTTTCCTACCGTCAATTCGAGGGTCAATTCTGAGTTTGAGCACAAGAGATTCCAGCAAATGAGACTTCATATTTTAATCATCTTTTACTTCTCCCCCTCAAAAATAGCATACTCATGATGTTTTTGGAAAAACGTTTATGATTAAAATATGTTGTTTTTGAGTTTTAGGGAAGAATTTCAAGAACATTTGTATTTTAGAACAAAGATTATATTTTTCAAATACTCCCCCTTAACAAGGGAATACTTGTCCTTATGAGCAGAATGTTTGAAAAACTTTAGAAAACATTCTGGTTTTAATTCTGCTCATAAGTAAGAAGCTTTCACTCCTTTTTCAGGATTGAGGCACTGAAGCGTACCTCAGGGTCCTTTCTTTGAGGTCCGGGTTGTACACTGTTATGTGTGCACAAGCCGTAATGCACAGGCCAATATGAAAAGAGTAATGATATAAGAATTATGTAATATGAGAATATATTCTTACATCAACCGCCTTTGCCAAAAGTTGAGAATACTGGGTCAGTCCTCTGAAATAGTCTGATAGCGAAAGGTGGACGACCCCCAACATAACTTTCTAACCTCCTTATCTGATCACGATGATATAACCTTTCTTCAATCTTCCGAACAAACTCCTTAACTTGTCGCACCTCCTTAGAATTCCATCTTCTTGATTTTCCTAACGCTGAATCTCGAACCCGATTAGCTAACCCATCACATACACTCTTTAAGGTATCGTCACAGAACTTATGAATTTCATTGAATGCCATGAAACGGTAGAAATCCGTTGTACTTCTGTAAACGAACCCAAAGACCGGACTATGTAGCATGGTGTATTGAGGGTCCTTTTTGTTGTTGAGTAGGAATTGCGGTTCAACAAGGTTTAGCTTCGTCTGATAACTTTCGACACCTAGCTGGAGATCCTCTACTCGTTCTCTGATGATTGTTCTCCTGATGTAGTGACATAGAGAGGTACTGAGTGCATATCGAAGCTCGTTTGTCAAATGTTGCAGTTTGCCTTGGACTTTCATCAGGTACATGTCTTCGATATCATTCAGGTTCAAATCAGGAAGATCAGCCTCAGAAAATGTGTAGAGATTGTTGTCAATTCTTTTTACCGTGATCTCTTCGAGAAATATATAATCACACCTTCTGGATCCGCTCACACTGGTAACGGCCACTATTTTGAGATCACTGTAAACTTGTTCCCGTGATTTCTGGAGAGCAAGTTTGTACTTGTACCAGCTTTGTCGTTTAGAATACCAGTGATGAATCCCCAACTCTGCATCACGATCATATTTCACGAGCTCTTTAACAAACAGATGTCTGTTAATAGCTTCTTCTTCAATAGCTGACTGTGTATAGTGAGCAGCTGGTGTGAAAGTAATTGACGTAGCATACTTTGTCTTCCCTTGTGCTCCGTTCTTTAGAAGTTCCAGATCGTTGTTGAAGAAAACTTGGAAGGGAATTTCTGAGTGGTGAGATCTTCGTATCACGGGAAGCGGCTTAGTCCAATCAGTGATGTAAGGACGGTTCTTGCCAACTCCCCTGACTACGTCTGGATTAGCCCAGTCGAAGTCACTTGACATTGCGCGTGCAATGTTTTCAAGATGATATTCAAGTTCGGCTGCACTGTTGGATTTATCATTCAGAAGAATGAAGGCATCGTTCTTGATACGTCGAAGTTCCCGTTTGGTCATCTTCTTTACGTTAAGACTTCTTTTGATTTCTTGAGTAACAGCAAACGTGCTGTCTTCAACTCGGGAAGCTTCGTCAGTCGGAACCTGAGCACTTGCCAGATGATCAAACCTTTCATTCCCTAGCTCATCCTTATCATTATCAAGCCAGGTGACAACAGCTGGTTCATTAGATGACTTCTTACTGCGTGATGACTTGGATTTGGAGGGCTTTGGTTTTGGTGGTGACGGTGGTGAATGCGGTTGATCGTCTTGCGGCTGAAATTCCACATCTTCAGCCGTGAAATGCTCATATTGATGTTCGGTTTCATTAGGACCAGATGATTGATGTTTTGGAGGTAGAGATGATGTTGTTTTTCCAGTTGGCTCCTGAATATGAATCCCATACCCGCTTTTGTGTTTCTTATGCTCGGGGTTCGGGTCTTGATCTTCCTCGTCATCCTCTCGAATACGTTTCCCTTTGTCAGCAGCTACCTTGCACGGTTTCTTCTCAATGTGTGCTTGAAGAGCCGCGATCAGGTTGATTTCTTCTTGAGAAGGAGAGGTAATATCAAAGAGTCTGTCGAGAAGCACAAGCTCGATTTCTTCAGTGGTGAGATCTTGAAGCGGTTTGGTTTGGGAAGAAGATGAGACGGCTTCTTTGATTTTGTCTTCAAGTTGTGAATCAATGTGCTCATTTATATTTTGCTGAAGATCAGGAAAAAATTGCTTGACAAAATGCCTTGTCTTACGTGTGATATGATCTTTGATATTAAAACCAAGGAATTCATCTATCTTCTTCTTACTTTCCTGCATCTCCTCCACTTGCTGAGACAAGTTCTTGACTAAACTTTCCATTTCAGCCAATTTTGTTGTTGCTTGTTTGTCTCTTTGTGCTTGTGCTCTCTTTACTGCTTGTTTAAGTTTCTTTGCTGCAGGAGACACAACTTCAACTTTTGTGACATGGACAATTCTTCTTTTACTCTTTCCTTTGTAAGCCTTTTGAATACTCTTAGAAATAGTTGCTTTTGTTTTGGGTGATGAAGATTTTGAAGATGATGGAGTTAGTGAATGGAATTGAATCATCAGATTTAGATATGTCCTTTGGAGGGGAAGAAGGAGGTGTTGGAGTGTGAGGAGGTGATTCAGGAGGTGTCTTAGGTGATGAAACAGGTGAGGGCATGAACTGGTGGTTGTTCCTGTTGCTGTTGCGGGTTACTAACAACCATAGCAAGTTTAGTTGGAGGGGAAGAAGGAGGTGTTGGAGTGTGAGAACGTATGTAGCTATCTGCTTCCAAGTCAGCTTGAGCATCCTCCTTACGTTTCCTTTTCTTCCTCTTGTCTTGCCTGTTCCTCAAGATCCATGGCAGCTTTAGTTGTTTTATCTCCCAGAATGTCCCTTTCTTCTTCAATGTTCTAATCTTCTGTATCATCATTACGTGGTTGTTCCCCTTGTTTGTCGTCAAACATAGAATCAGAGATTTCCTTGTCAGATAAAACAATATTGCTTTCCAGATCCTTTTCCTTCTCCTCCTGAGTTTGTGCTCCCAAGTCGGGTTGATTAACCGAGCTTGTTTGCTGAGAAGAGACCGATTCAGCCTTATCGAGTTGATTAATCGTATCGGGCTGAACCTTGGTTGTTGCAGCTCCAGATCCTCCGGGTTGATTAACCGGATTAACTTGGGTGAAGCAGCTTAAGGAACAGTTTCGGATCCTCCAACTCCATGTGTTCTCTCATACTCCATCTGTTGCTCCAATACTTTCCTTGCCCTTCGCTCTTCATCTTCCTTTAATGACTTGAGACTCTGCTTTTGTGCATTTTCCTGAGAGATCTTATTATGAAGTTCTGCCTCTTCAACAGTCATAAAGACAGGTTCTTCTTCAGATTCAGATGATTCAGAAGCAGACTCAGTATCTTCATCAATGATTCCACTCGGTTCAGGTTTTGGTTGGGGTTTGCTTGGTACTCTCCTCTTGATGACAGTAGTTCGAGGATGTGTTTCTTTGGTTCGGAGACACTTGATGCACTACCGTCTTAGACTTGCTTCGAGAACGAGTCTTAGAAGATCCTGATTCTTCAACCAACTTGGCAAGACCCACACGACGTTCACGGAATGCTTTGTCGTAATCAAGATATGCTTTAGTTTCTTTTACCTCATTAGTCATCAGAAATTCTGGCAATCGTGCACCTTGTTTGTGCGTGCTTTCTTTTGGAAAGTAGACTTTGCTTAAGGTTTTATCCATTCTGTATTCATGAACCTCTTGA
This sequence comes from Artemisia tridentata subsp. tridentata, assembly GCA_021014915.2. NCBI lineage: Eukaryota > Viridiplantae > Streptophyta > Magnoliopsida > Asterales > Asteraceae > Artemisia > Artemisia tridentata. Next base: position 192,300,926 of record CP139502.1, on the reverse strand, counting down.
TCAGTAGGACGCTTATCAAGGTCTTGATGTTGATCAAGTAGATAGCTAATGAGAACCTTGGTGTATCGTACAAATGGAATTTTCTTGAAAGTTTTTCGCATTAGGTACATTATGTCTTCCCAAATGAGAGCAGCAAAGTCAATTGGTTCCTGGTTCACAAATCCCCATAAGACTTGAAGATGAGAAAGTCTTGGATGCTCAAACCCACTATCTCTTCCTAGATATGGAATGGGTTATAATGAAGAAGATAGTTCTCCAGGGTTGAGGAATGTGTCTAGCATTGACTTTGGAGATTGTGGTTAATGGTGTATCTGGTTGAACATCATAACCAATGTCTACCAGGAATTGCATGATTTCAGATTCTGAAGGTGTCGGGTGGAATTGGTTAGAAGTTTCAGGTGCATCTGGAAGTTTTAAGGCTTTACGGAGTGTGGCAGGTGTGACTCTGATTTTTTTTACGATCCAGTGTACAAGTGAAATACTTGTCATCATTGCTTCTTGTGAAGGTATCCCAGAGTTGATGAATGTATAGTTCTGGAATGGTGTCCGAGCTATCAAGAATATCCCTGCACTTATGAACTTTGAGAATCTCCACTGCAATCTGGCAACTTGAGTCAGAACACTTGATCTTGTCCAGTTCAACACGTGAATTGTTCTTTCCAATTTCCAGAGTATACCCGTGAGGAAAGACTTCATCTTTGGTGAGAGCAGGAAGAGGTTGTTGTTGTGAAGTCGCCATTGATGTGTTTCTGAATCAACAATCATATACGAGTATACAGAATGCATGTTTGTTAGAAATTGTTAGCTTTAGAAGCAACACATGGCACCCTATTGCATTTATGATTGGTTGTTTCATGCTTGGACAAAGAATTTATCAAGAGTTAGCCAAATTCTATAAAATTTGATTAAATTTCAATAAGTATAAAAGATATAACTTAAGGAAATTGATCAAATTTATATCAGATCACAACTGCGATAATTATGTCAACTGCGATAATTATGTCAACTGCGATAATTATCCAATCAAGCGATAATCATCCCAACTGCGAAAATTTATCCAACTGCGATAATCATCCCAACGCGATAATTACCAACTGCGATAATTTGTCAATCAAGATAATTAAACCAATCAAGATAAGTATCCCAACTGCGATAATTATCCCAACTGCGATAATTATCCCAACTGCGATAATTTTGGGCAACTTCGATAAACTCTTGTACAAGAGTTTACGATAATATTGATGATGAACAGTCACTCAGATCTTATCGTGATTCAATATAACTTATGATTTGTAACCACAGATTATCACAAACAACTTGTATGACTATTTTGAGCATTCTGGCTAAGTTATAACATAAATGAACCACAAAAACGCAAGAATCAAACTGCTAGAGTTCGTTTTCTTCATAAACCCTAAAACTTAATAAATTCACTTAATGTGTTTCTGGGTACAATCCAAGCATGCCAACGTTCAATTAAACATCAAATAACAACATTTCAAGAAACAATTTACAAATAACCATAAACAAAGTTTTCCCAAATACGTTGCTTAAACCCTAAAATCCAATTAGAACAATTTGTAGTTTCTGGAAGTAATTAAGCATGCAATATAGGTTTATAAACAATGTATAAGCATTATCGTACAATTGCTTTCAACACAAACACTCTTAATCATAAATCCCCAATTTTACGCAAAACCCTAGAACTAAACATTTCAATTCTGATTGTTCTAGCCGTTGGATCATGATTCTGTTCAAAACCATCTTTAATAAGGACATATTAAACAAAAACACTCACAAAATTCAAAGATCTTGATCGGATTATGCAGAATGAATGTCGTCCGTTGATGATGGTGGGTGGGTGGTATTAAATTCGGTAGGTGAAATGTCAGTTGTAATAACTACAGTTAATTCTTTTTGACTTAAATATCAATTCATTAACTTTGAATATTGACAACTCTAGCCCCTAACCTTGATTCTTTGATTGCTAAGTCCTAAACCACCATCATGTAACTAACTCTAAGTCTCAAAATTTCATTTAAGGCACATAACTTTTTCCATCTTTAAATCTTATCACCAAACTTTGTGAAGCAACAATTTCTGAAAGTATGCAAGTACAATTTTAAAAATTGTGGTAAAAATTATCTCCCCCTCAACACGTGTTCAAAAATAATTTGAGACATTGTAAAATAAACAACTGTTGGATAAGGTTTGTACTTGCATTTTTTTTTTTTTTTTTTTATATACAAAGATAGTTTGGATGTTTGACTTGGTTAATTGTTTTTAAAAAACTTTTCCAAATCATTTGGCGTCAAACATCTCATACCAATCCGGTGAACCAGATCCACAAATCTTGCATGAGGCAAGGCTTTTGTGAACAGATCCGCCAGTTGGTGTTCAGTTCCCACAAAATATAATTCAACAGTACCCTTTTCCACGTGTTCCTTGATGAAATGGTACCGGAGATCAATATGCTTTGATTTGGAATGCTGCACGGTGTTGCATGAAATAGCGATGGCAATCTTGGAATCACAGTACATAGGAATCTTGTTGAATATGTATCCGTAGTCCATCAGTTGTGATCTCATCCAGATGACTTGAGCACAACAGGCAGACATGGCTACATATTCAGATTCTGTTGAAGACAGTGAGGTGTAGTCTTGTTTCTTTGATTGCCAAGAGACGAGCTTGTCACCCAAGAATTGAACTCCCCCTGATGTACTCTTGCGGTGTGTCAAGCATCCTGCATGGTCAGCGTCTGAAAATGCAACAAGTTCAAACCCAGAATCCTTTGGATACCAGATCCCCAAATTAATGGTTCCCTTTATGTATCTAAGGATTCTTTTTACGGCTGACAAATGCCGTTCAGTCGGTCTAGACTGATACCGGGAGCAAAGATATGTGGCAAATACAACATCCGGTCTGCTAGCCGTGAGATACATGATCGAGCCAATCATACTACGATACTTCGTAGGATCAATGGGTGTCCCATGTATGTCAGCATCTAGCTTTGGGGATGAGGAGGACATTGGGGTATTATAGGTGTCACAGCTGGTCATACCATGCTTTTTCAGGATTTCCTGAGCATATTTTGACTGACTTAGAAATATACCACGGGGTGACTGATGAACTTGAAATCCTAGAAAGAATTTAAGTTCACCCATCATAGACATCTCAAAGTTTTGTTTCATCAGTTTAGAAAAAGCGTTTCAATATTTTTTATTGGTTGAACCAAAAATAATATCATCCACATAAATTTGAACAATGAGAATGTCTTCCCCGTGTGTCTGTATAAATAAAGTCGGGTCAACAGTTCCAATGGTAAAATGATTAGCAAGGAGAAATGCAGACAGTTTATCGTACCACGCCCTCGGGGCTTGTTTAAGGCCGTATAAGGCTTTCTTAAGCCGATATACATGGTTTGGATGATCTGGGTCCACGAAGCCTTCTGGTTGTGACACGTACACCTCTTCTCGGAGTTGTCCATTGAGAAATGTCGTCTTCACATCCATCTGATAGACTGTGATGTTCTTGTGGGCTGCATATGCCAGAAACATTCGAACTGCCTCAATCCGAGCCACTGGAGCAAACGATTCCTCGAAGTCAATACCCTCTTCTTGGCTATACCCTTTTGCTACCAGTAGGGACTTGTTACGAATCACTGTACCATCTGCATCCAGCTTGTTCTTCCAAATCCATTTCAATCCAACAACATAAACTCCATCTGGTCTTTCAACTAATTCCCAAACTTCCAAATGTTTGAATTGTTCCAGCTCTTCTTGCATGGATTCAATCCAGTTATCGTATGTAAGGGCTTCTTTGATGTTTTTAGGTTCAGATTGACAGACAATGAGTGCATACATGCAGTGTTCACTATCTGAGTGAAGTTTTTGTCTTGTGATGACTGGATTGTTAGGATTTCCAATTATATTTACCAAGGATGATCTCTTGTCCATTTGTGGGTGGAAGGAAAATGTTGAATGTTGTTTTGGTGAGATGACGGGTCCATATTGCTCGAGGATGATTCTCCTATTTCTGGAATGGTTGGTGGTGGAGCAAATGGATTGAAAAATGCATTCCCGTCATAATCAGAAGGTGTGGGAACTTGGTTAGAAGTGGGGGAAGAATCTTCAACTGCAGGTGGAGGTGTTTGATCTATGGTGATGAGGTTCAGGTTGAGGTGCATTGGTATCAACTGCTGTTGGTAGTTGCAGATTGATCAGGTGCTTGATTTGTGACTTGTTGAGCAGCGAACTGGTGGAAGCATCTGATGCACATAAACACGGACTTCATCAAACATTGGTGCAAACAAATCTTCCAGATCTTTCCTGTTAAAGGTAAAGGTGCAGCCGAAGATTCAGGGAAGTTTAGACGGTTATGTTCGGGTTCTAAGCGGTCTTGCTCAGAAGCCATTTCCGTGAGTTCATCAAAATTTGCGTGTATAGTCTCTTGAATTTCCCCGGTCCGACGATTCCAAATTCTTATCCCTTAGAATTCTCACAGTAGCCAACGAATATCCCATGTCTGCTTTAGCCTTTAATTTACCAAGATCATCTCTATCTTTTTTCGGGTAACACAGTGCTTCAAAAATATGAAAGTAGTTGATGTTTGGTTTTCTGCCTTGAATAAGCTCATATGGAGTTTTGTTGTGTCGTCTGTTGATCATGCCGCGGTTCTGGGTATAACATGCAGTATTAACAGCTTCAGCCCAAAGATAGTCTGGTAATTGAGCATTGATCAACATTGTTCTAGCTGCTTCCACAAGCGTACGGTTTCGTCTTTCAACTACACCATTCTGTTCGGGAGTGCGAGCAATTGAATATTGATGAACAAATCCCATGCTTCTCAGTGTATTCCCGAAGGGTTTGATTCTTAAATTCAGTGCCGTTGTCTGTTCGAATAATCCTGACGGTGTTACGGACTTGAACTTGAATCTTCGTGAGAAACGTGATGACCATTGAGGGAACTTGATCTTTTGTCCGACGAAAGTAGACCCATGTCCATCGTGAGTAGTCATCAACGATTACCAAAATATACCTTTTCCCGTTAATAGTTTGAACCCGCATTGGACCACACAAATCCATATGTAGCAGCTGGAGGACATGATCTGTGCTGTGTTCTGTTTTGGGAGGAAAGTGAGCACGGTGACTTTTCCCTTGTTCACATGCAGACCACAAATGATCTTTGGCATATCTGAATTTGGGTAATCCGTCAACCAATTTATGCCCTTGCAAGGTCAGTCATGGTTTTGAAATTGAGATGAGACAATCTTTTATGCCATAACCAAGCCTTTGTGGGATTAGCTTTGGAGAGTAAACAGATAGGAGATGAAGCTGTCATGCCTTCAAAGGATATGGTGTATAGACTGGTTCCGCGTCTTCCCTTTCATCAAATCATTTCCTTGAAGATCACGAATGAAGCAAGTCTTCTCCCTAAATGCTACTTCTAAATCTCCTCACAGAATTGTCCCACTGAGAATAAATTGTGACCAAGGTCCTTCAACATAGTATACACGACTGATCTCGATGTTCCCATTAACATATTCTCCATAGCCCATTATTGTTGCGAAGTGATCATTCCCGAACCTGACCGTTCCGATGAACTTTGCGATAAAGTTTGTGAGAAGCTTGAGGTTGCCGGTCATGTGTCGGGAACACCCGCTATCAACAATCCATAGGACAATTTGGATCACCTGCATCACAAACATTGGAAACAGGTGGAGAATTGATAACGGTTGGATCCGTTGGGTTAGAAACACAAGATTAATTAGTTTGGAACCATTTAAACTGAAATGTTTTGTAACCAACGTTGCCAAGTCCAACTAGTCTCAGCCTTTTTCCTAATGAATGCACTAGGTGATTTAGGTTGTCTTGGTTTGGACTATGGGTGTTTCAACAGTTTGCTCAGAAAACAACTAGTGGTGGTTTCCCTAAAATGGACTTGGCAACAGTTTTGAGCCTAGAGGAAGAGCCACTAGTTCGTTTCTTTTTACGTTTCAACAGAGTTTTAGCAATGCATTTTGATGATCACCAGATAATATACTAGCACGACAAACAATACAACTAGCATCAATCATAACATCAACATTATCATTCATAGATTCAACATCTGTTACATCATTCCTAGAATTAGACTTAGCTAAGGTCGATTCTATTCCTGACATTACATCTGTGTTATTCAAACTACTTTCTTTAACTTCTGAAGACTTAGATGATCCATTCCTAGACTTTCCCGACTCTACTCTTCTGTTGTTTCTTGGGAGTCTTGGAACTGCTAGCCTTAGAGATAGTATCTAGTCCTGTGGAAGTAGAAGTGTTTGCATTAGTGGTTGAGTTGATGCTTGGGTAATTGCTTTGTCTACTACATACATCCCTGGGGCAATCTTATGACATTTGCTTTGCCTTTGTCTAAAACTCTGATTTTCTTCTTCAGTATCAACAATGATTGTTGGAATTCTTGATTTTGTGAATCTAATTTTCTGTTGAGGCGGACCGTGTCATTTCTGTTTTGAAGAATTTCATCTAGTTCCTTTTCATTTTCAAACAGTTTAAGTCTTAAGAAAGCCTTTGTTTCCTTGTGATTTTCAGGAACATGACTGTTTTGAAATGATAAAGATCCTATGAGATTTTGAAATTTTAGTTCAAATTCAGCACTTTGATTTTGACACCAATCAAGCCTTTTTTGAAGATTAAAAACTTTGTTTTCCACATCATTGTTAATTTGTCGAAGATCCTCATTCTCTTTGACCAAATTTTCTATCTCCATTTGCAACATCTCAACATTTACAGCATGATCTTTCACAAGTAATTCATTGCATGACTCATAAAGCGAATTCATAATCACAGAAACAACGTCATAACACAGAACTTTTTCTAAGAGTCGATCATTTTCGTTTTTCAAAGTTTTCTTTTGATGTTTTTGTTTTTGAATTTTGTCATCCTGTTCTTTGAAAATGCCTTTCATAGATTCAACTTCCGCGAATAATTCTTGTTCCCATTGTGTTGCATATTTCTTTAGATGTTTGACATGAGGCAGAATTTTCTTTTGAAGAATGTCTCGCTTTTCTTTCGCGACGGGGGAAAGAAAAGTAGAGACTTCGATTTGAGAATTAAACTCAATTTCATTTTCCAAGAAAAATATGTCTTCCATAATTATATCAAAATATCGAAATAATTTACTTTCTGGTAATTTTGGATCAACATCATCGTCCTCAGTCAAATAATCCTTGAAATGTGCAACATTTTTGGAAACAGGAAGTATTGTAGGAGATGCATGTATGTTTGTGTTAACAAACGTTTGTTCTGTTTCGTCCTTTGAGGGGACAAATTTGATTTGACGTCTTGCATTATAATCATGATGAACTCTGGAAAAATCTTTGTCAGTTTTTGGTCGACTCTCAAGTTCTTTTTGACGTTCAAGAATTTCAACTTCTTCATCATTACCAAGCACAACAACTCTTTGAAAGGTATCACCAAGTAATAATTCTGCATTGTATAACTTGGGATTTTTGTTGAGTACTTTAGAAAGAAAACGTAGTTGGTCACTGCCAATAGCAAATCCAACTCCTTTCGGGACTGGTTTTACTGATAGCCTTTGAATTTGAGTTATGGATTTACCATTTTTGTAGACAATAGTTTGAAACTCTTTAAGTTTGGATTCCAAAGTGACAATTTCTTCAAGATATGAGTCGACACGTTTACTTGAGGCTTGCTTTTCTTCAAGAAGATTATTTTGAGATGTTGAAAGCTCAGATTGAGTTTTTAACAACTCAGAATTTAAAGCATTAATTTGTAATTTGAATTCAAATTGATCCTTTTCTTGTTGAGAGAGAAGCTCAGCCTTAGAAACGGTTAGCTCACGAACTTGATGTTCTAAATTTTGAAATTTGACATACTATTTTTGGAAAGCAATCTCAAAACCTTTTTCACGTTTTTCTTGTTTTTGATATCCTGAAAGTTGTAGTTTATAGCACTCATTGTACTTCGTTAACAATGCAATTTTCTCTTTCATATTTTTATTGATTTCATTGCATTTTTTCAATTTGTGATTGGGTGGTCATTATCAAGGCCTGAAGCTCTGAATCTTGATCAGTCAAAGGATCATTTTGTTCAAGATGATCCAAATTTTCATCTTCAATAGGATCATCAAATGAAACGACAGTTTTATCATCATCAAATGATACAACAGTGTTTATTGGATCATCTGATGGAGATGAGAATGATGAATCAAGTTGAACAGAATTATCATTTGTAGATGAAGATGCAGATGGTGAAGCAATTTCATGTATAAGACATTGTGGATCAGGTACCTGAGATAGACCATCGGTGTCATAGACCGGGCCTGTCTCGGACATGTTCATCTCTTGCATGTTTGCCATGAGCATTACTGCAGTATTTGCCTCAAGATCTTCCATCTCATCATCAGATGCAGCATTTGCCATGAAGCTTTGCTCATTTTGTGTCACCATTCCTGCTACCTTTTCATCTTTAAGAGCCATCAGAAGAGCTTCCTTGTGATATGCACTGCCCATAGTACGAGGCTTTGGACATGCATTTGCCATGTGACCATTCCCACCACAGTTGTAGCATGTGATTGAAGTATTTGCAATGCCTTTCTGTGCATTCCCAGCCATCTGATTTCTGCTCTGAGTATTTCCCACACTGTTCCTGTTACCCCCTGTAGAATTAAACCTGTTCCCTCCTGACTGAAACCTCTGAGACCCGTAGTTTCCACTGTTTCCTGAACCATATCTGCCCGAAGACCGATTCTGAATTTCCACTCTGCCATCATCAATAACAGCTTGATTCCTGGTGTTGGAAGATGAACGAAGACGGTTGTTGGATTTGGTGAACTTGCCAAATGCCTTAGCAATTAATCCAAATGCTTCATTAAGAGAGTTGAATGCATCCTCTTCTTCATCATAATCAGCGTTTGAGTACAACATGGAATCTGAGTTGTTATATGGAACCATTTGGTTGTCAGAGTATTGTGATGGTGCTTCATATGGGATGATTTGGTTAGAAGGTTGTGGTTGAAAACTTGGTTGAAAAGATGATTGTCCAAATTCCTGGTTTGGTAGTGGAAAGTTGGATTGAGCAACGAGAGCAAGTGAGTTAGGTGTTGGTGCTGGTATGAAACCGCCTCGTGCTGAAACTTCCTTATCTACCTCAGATTGATGTTGTTTCAGAAAGTCATACATAAGTCCATACTTGACTTCACCAATCTTCTTAGTTTGCCTGACAAATGTTGCATATTTTTGCCATTCTGGTCCAAGGCAACCCAGAATTTTTGAATTGATAGCAATCTTAGGTAACTTGATGTCATGACGATCGAGGTCATTTACAACATTTGTGAAACGGTGGTAGTATGATTCAATTGTCTCCCCTGGTTCCATGATGAAATTATTGTACTCCATGTAAAGCTTTGACTCAAGGTCCTCTTGATTTAACTCAGTTCCTTCCATTAGAAGATGCACATGTTCCCACATGTCTTTGGCAGTCTTTTGAGCATCAATACTTCGGTAAATAGGATTAGGAATCCCCTGAAGTATGTAAGACATTGCCAACTGATTTGCCTCTTGTTGCAGTGTTTGTTCAGTTGTGTAGTTAGCGACAGCAATGGGAGTTGATGTTTCTTCTCTTTCTGTAGTTCCTTGAACAACAGTTACTGGAAGTGGAAAGGGTCCTTCTTCAATGGCTTGCTTAAGATATTTCCCATGGGGTTTACGGAGTTCAATGAATCTGAGAAATCTACTAGCCCACTGCACATAGTTACCAGGTGTCAGCATAGGTGGAGTATCCTGATTCCCAGCTTCATGTCGGGATTGCTGACTGCTGATTGCCTCACACATCTTGTTAAACCAATGTGGCTCTCTGGAGTAGGATGGATTGTTCAGCATTTGATTCTGTTGCATGATTTGTTGTGGGGATACTTGTGGTGGAGAGAGAAATTGATGCTGTTGCACGAATGCTTGTTGTTGTTGTTGTTGTTGATACTGAGGATGAAATTGCTGTTGTTGAGGATATTGCTGTAGCTGATAGTAGTAATTGAAGTGAGGTGGTTGAGACATGTCTGGATCTTAAAGATAATTAAGATATGTGTTGATGAGTTATGTTAAGTTGGTTTGGAAATCAGAAGATTTTGTTCAATTGCGATAAGTACTGTTCACTGAAGTGCGATAAGTACAGTTCACCAAGTGCGATAAACTTCAATAGCGATATCGATAGTAGAAAATGCGATAAAACTAGAAAGTGCGATAAACAATGACAATTTGGATATGTTATCTTAAAGTGCGATAAGTTATAGCAAAATGCGATAAAATATCAAACTGCGATAAGATAAGATAGCAAACTGCGATAATTTATGGCAATTGCGATAGTTTTATCTCAATTCCAAGTTCGATAATTCTCAACTCTTGTACAAGAGAAGAGAAGCAACCAAGTCGAAGTATTTTCACTTTCTTATACAAGAAAGTACAATACTGAGTCCCAATGCCGATAACTGAAGATCTGCCAAATGCGATGAAACCCTAACTTATCTTGATTCGAACTGCGATAAAACCCTAACTTATCTTGATTCGAACTGCGATAACACCCTTAGTTGTCGAAGTTCACTCAGAAACCAAAAATTTCACTTTTCATCAACTTTTCCAATTCGCTAATAATACGGATTACACCAAATCGTCCAAATAACCAATAAAACCCGATTGTTTTTTACTTTAAACGATTAGTAATCACAAGATTTGATGAAGATTAAGCTCGTTAACGTATAAAAAATGAAATTTGATGAAGATTTGTGAAATTTCAACGAGATCAAAGCTACTTTTCAACACGAACAAGAGTTTAACGTTTGAACAAAAAAACCTTATGAAATCTATAAAACCCAACGTAGTTAACGATACTAATGACTCAAAAACACGATCCTAATTATCCCTAGGTGAATGATACCACTTGTAGGTCACTAATATCTCAAACACACACACGATATGAAAGCTAAAATACGTTCTACTACTATGTAATAAGCTACGATTAAGAAGATAAGTAAATAAGCAAATAAGCTAAAGAGAATAAGATGAGAATAAGAGAGAATGGGAGGTTTTCACTATTCGAATGATTAAGGAGCAAGGCTTTCGCCACTTACATGAAAAACTAACATGAAATATGATGCCCCATGCCTTCTATTTATAGGCTTTGTGTTAGGGCAACATTTACTAAATAGATTCTAGAAGGTTTAGTGCTAAGATGGGCGGTCCATGGGCTTCTAATGGACCGCACCATAAATACAAGTATAAAGCCCTTATCGTGCAACATTTTAACTTAAATGAACAAGACTTGTAAATTTAACAAAACGTGTTCCTAACATCCCACATATCCTTTGCTGTCTTTTGTGCATCGATACTCCTAAAAATAGGATTAGGAATCCCTTGGAGGATGTAAGACATTGCAAACTCATTAGCCTCTTGTTGAAGAACTTTTTCTGTGGTGAGTTGAGCTAGCGGAGTAGGGGTTGTAGTTGCTTCTCTTGGAGGATCTGCAGGAATGGTTGTAGTAGGAACTGGGTATTGTCCATCAATGTTAACCTTCTTTAGATACTTTCTATGAGGTTTCTTTAGCTCGATAGATCGGAGAAAATGACTGGATCACTGCACATAATTCCCTGGTGTTAATATTGGTGGTGTGTCCAAAGACCCTGCTTCATGTCTCGACTGTTGACTGCTTATAGCTTCGCACATTTTTTTAAACCAGTGTGGTTCTCTTGAAGGAGGTTGGTAAGTTTGCATCGGTTGTTGAGGGACTTGTTGTTGAGGAAGAAATTGATTTTGTTGCATTAGCATGTGTTTTTGTTGATACTGTGGTGGATATTGTGGTTGAGGATACTGTTGTTGATATGGTTGTTGTTGACGATACTGTTGTTGTTGTTGATTATAGGAGTAGTTATGGTATGGTGGTTGAGACATCTTGAAGTAACTTGTGGATGTAGGATCTTTAAAGGATAATGACGGTTGTTGTTGAAGATTAGGTTTGTACGTCGAAGAACTTTGAAGAAAAATTCCCAAGAAAATCGAAGAATCCAAACTCGGAAAAATCCCTTTAGAAACTCGGAAACTCTGAAACTCAGAAACTCTGATAAAACTCGAAGGATTTTACTCTAGAAAATCGGAGGATTCAAGCTTTGAAACTCGAAGGATTTTACTCTAGAAACTCGGAGAATTCAAACTTTTGAAACTCGGAAGATTTCTTGTCTTAGAAACTCGGAAGATTACTATTCTTAGAAACTCGGAAGATTACTAATCTTGGAAACTCGGAAGATTACTAATCTTACAAACTCGGAAGATTACTAATCTTAGAAACTTGGAAGATTACTAATCTTAGAAAGTCGGAGGTTCTAAACTTAGAAACTCGGAGGATCTAAGAAAATCGAAAGATTTTACCAAACTCGGAAAAATCTTAGAAAGTCGGAAGATTTCACCAAACTCGGAGAAATCTTAGAAAGTCGGAAGATTTTACCAAACTCGAAAAAATCTTAGAAAGTCGGAAGATTTTACCAAACTCGGAAAAATCTTAGAAAGTCGGAAGATTTTACCAAACTCGGAAAAATCTTAGAAAGTCGGAAGATTATGCACATGAACAGTAACCGAATTCCAAATCTTCAAATTTCACTTAGATCTAATCTTGAACAACCTAAATTACCCCTAGGCGATTGATACCACTTGATGTTACTTAGATTTATCACACAAGCTACTAATCTAATCTTAGATCTAGAGAGAGAAAGTTAGAGAGAGAAAGAGATGGGAGGTTATCTTATGAATAATGAAATTTTAATCTTGCATTCAACCACCAACCTTCTCCCTTGAATGGGAGGGGGTATTTATAGTCTCTTACAAGGATGGGCTTTTAGCCCTAATTAAAACATAATTAACATAAATAAATAGACACAGCCCATGGGCCTTCTACACGTACAGGCTGGGCCATAAAACAAACCTAAAGGCCTAAGCAACCTATTACATAAATGATCAATACTTGATGAATAATAACGTGTTCCCAACAGGTAGACTCTAAACTGGTAGCAAGTCATATAAACGGAGACTTCACGGCAACTAAGGAGAGTATGATACAATACTTGGCAAAGGCAAAGGAGTACATTGGTAGCTTTAAAAAATTCAAAATTCACAACATACCAAGGACGCAAAATCAAAAGGTAGATGTGCTAAGCAAGTTGGCCTCGGTGGCTTTTAATCATCTAACCAAAGAGATTCTTGTCAAATTGTTGGAAAAGCCTTCGACTGAAGAAAAGCGGATAGAGGCAATTGTAGAAGAAGAGGAGGATAAATGGATGACACCCATCATCCGGTGTCTAGAAGAGGGTATATGGCCGGAGGATCAAAACGAGGAAAGGGCGTTACGGATGAAACTTCCCCAATATGTGATAGAGGACGGCGTTTTATTCAAAAATTCATACCTGAGTCCTATGTTAATGTGCGTGGGTCCGCTGCAAGCAAATTATATCGTCCGGGAAGTCCACGAAGGGGCGTGCAGAATGCACTCCGGACCAAGGTCGGTGGTGGCCAAATTGATGAGGCAAGGTTATTATTGGCCGACCATGCACAGGGACGCTAGGGAGGAAATTGACAAATGTGACTCCTGTCAGATTCATGCTCCGGTTCTGAAACTACCAAAAACTATAATGACGTCCATCATAGCATCGTGGCCCTTTTACCAATGGGGAATGGACGTGTTGGGTCCTCTGCCGGAGGCTCCAGGGAAAGTAAAGTTTGTTATTGTGGCCGTTGATTACTTTACAAAATGGATAGAGGCGAAACCCCTCGCCAAAACCACAGGCAAAGACGTGAAGAAATTCGTATGGGAAAACATCGTTTGTAGGTTCGGACTGCCGGGTATAATAGTCACAGACAACGGAACGAATTTCGTCAACGATCCGTTCAAAAGTTGGTGCCAGAAGTTGAAAATCAAGCAGATAAACACGGCGGTAGCACATGCTCAAGCCAACGGCCTGGTCGAAAGGGCCAACAAGAGCTTGATGCATGGTATAAAAACCAGGCTGGGAAGGGAAAGACCCGGATGGGTGGACGAATTACCGAACGTTCTATGGGCCTTCCGAACTTCGTTGAAAATAAGCAATGGAGAGACCCCCTTTAGTTTAACGTATGGAAGCGAAGCTGTCATCCCGGCCAAAATTGGAATGCCCACCCATCGTACCATGCTTTACAATCCGGAAGACAACGAAGAGCAGCAACGCTTGAATCTGGATTTGCTACAAGAAAGATGAGAGATGGCAGCTATTCGGGAAGCCAAGTATAAAGCTAAAGTCGAATAGTATTACAACCAAAGGGTATGACCGGTAGTGTAATAACCCTTAATTTTTCAAGTTATTAATTTTCTGTAAACTCGAAGTAATCAATTATGAAGTTTTATTCAAGTCATTTTATTCATCTTCGCATTTAAAGTTTTACTCTGTTTAAATTGAGAAACAACAAATGATATTGCCAAATGAACAATGTGGCAAAACTCACGTTCCATTTTTACAGGAACCGCACGCGTTCCGACACCGTAATAGTATGGCACAGGTCTAATAACTTAATATCGGGACTCAACGGGACACGGAGCATATTTAATACACACCTATAAACAAAAGTCTATTACTTATCTTTAATTATATATACTCTTACCTCACTTACATATATAAAAACAAAAACAAAAAAAAAAAAAAAAAAAAAAAAAAAAAAAACCCACGCCTCTCTCTCTCCCTCCTAACGTCACCTCTCTCACCCTCATCTCTTCCATTATCTGAAAAACCCAGGAGACATCACCACCTGCTACGCTACCTCATCCTCTGCTCCAGAATCGATCCCCACACCCTGATGAGTTCCAGAACTTATCAATGACTATATAACAACAAGGTGGTCCTAAACCCTCCCTCTTTGAAGTCAATGCAAGATCCAAGAGAGGTGACCAGGCTGTGATGAGGCTATACCTCTTTTGAGCTACACATCCAACTGATCATCGAGATGAGGAGGGGCAAACCTCCCTTGTGTAATTTCTTTATAATCCAATTGGATCCACAAGCAAGTCCACACACTCTCAAACCTTCACCAACAAAAATTCATAGTAGGGTTGTGGATTTGCTTGAAGACGGATTCGGGTTTATTTTCGGTCTCCTGTTCTATTTTGTTGTTGTAAGAACCCCAAAAACTCTTGTGTAATATTTTCATTAATCATATACATCTGTAAACATTGTAGAAATCAAGTTTGCTATTCTTGTGAATTTTTTTAATGCCTTTCGATTTATCAGTCGAGTTATGTTAGTTATGGTGTGGTTTAAAAAGGTTTTTGGAACTAATAAGAATTATAAGAACACTAATTCAAAACTTGTTATTGGCTCAAGTCTTGAAGTGGTATCGTTTGAGGTTGTGTTTAAAAGTTGGATTAGCCGAATCGTGGTTTTGAAAATGTGCACGCAAGGTGTTTGTGGTTATGTCTAAAAAGGAATATAAATCTTCAAAATGAATTTATGATCGAGTATAGTAAGGTTCGTAAGTCTTAGATCCTTGTCATTTTAGTTACGTGTGTTCAACCTCCAAGAGTAGGTTTGTGCTTGTATTGGGTCGAGTTGTACTTGATACAAGAATCACCTAGGCACTCAAGGTCTAGCAAACCCACATAAATAACATGAAGCGTTTCGATTTCCATTCCACTCCAATGTGTACTTATAAGTCGTGAGTTAAGAGATCTTGAACTAGAGGTTCTAGTTGGGAATGTTATGTCGCGACCTATGAGTTTCGTCCGAGCCGAGAGTTAATCTCAAAAATAAATGGGGTAACACTCGTGTGTGAATCCCCGTTGTGTGTCTTTGGCAACGCCCTCGTGGGCGCTTGATTCGTTAATATAAAGTGAGACCACAACACAAGTCATTCTTGCAACATAAACTTTGGTCGAGTCTCAACCCGTTACCACCCGCTAATTATTCAAGTCTTGAACAATATAAACTTTGCAAAGCTAGTTTCAAAATACTTTGGTCACTGGATTTGTATTCTCAGCGAGAGAAAGAAAGAAAAACCAAACATATGTGTTGAACATTTCACAATCAAAAGTCTGTACATCATAGTACTTGGGCCGAAGCCCATTATCTAGCTTGGGCTGTTATATTTTTTTTTTGGATTCAATTCTTGTCCTTCAACAAGCCGCCGCCCATGATTACTAAAAGCCCAAGATATTAGCCCGTTTCACTGTGTCGCGTGGCCCGCAGCCCATTCCCCCTCCTCGACTCATGTTCTTATAACTCGACACGTTTTTAAGCTTGTGATTATTAAATACACATAACAACGACATATATTGGAAAATGACAATAAATAAATATTGCAACATGAAATTTGATGGTTAATACTTGTTTTTGCGGATAAAAATATAACACGACGTACATTTTTAAAATGAGAACATTGCAAGACGCCTTATTTTAAACGCCAACCATTCCATATAGCGTTCACGTTGGCATTCCATAGTTGTTATCCTTCGTGCGTATTCTTCTTTCCATTCTTTGTCGATTCAAGGAGTCACTATCACTATTCTTTTGTACGTCCGTACACCCCGTTGAGCCAACAACTACTAACGTCAAAAACTTGGCTTTCATTTAAATGATGCCACACCAGCAACAATAACAAAAACATTTTGAAAAATTTTAAACTTATTTACGATCATCGAGTCTTAAATCAGAACTGCAAACTAAATTATGTCATACTAATCTAGGTCACGCGTCGGAACTACCACCTACCATTTGACTCTATTGCATTTCAGACTACTACTACACTGAGGTGAGTTCATAGTCCCACTTTTTACAATGTTTTCAAATCCTGTGGGGAGATACATGCTATAAATCTTAACACAAGTATTTTCTGTATGCTATCCTGATTGATATTGCTAAGTTAATATTGCCTAAGTTACCACCCTTGCCAAAAGTCCCTCATATCATGAACCATTAATCACTTGCGAGTGAACACGAATTTAGTGAATAGATTTATTGGAAGTTGACGCCCCATTTGAAGTTAGCCTGGGATGGTAACCAAATGCACTTTATTCGAATTAACTAAGAGTTTGGCAAACTCCTACGACGAGGGCACTATCACCTACATCATTTTATGATGTGGGCTATTTATATCATTTATGATATCACCCGATGTTAAGGTTTGCGTGTCATGAGGCTTCGGGCAATATATTACACTATGATATCATTAATTTTACTACTATCTGACTTATGTTCAAACTATTTCAAATAAAACACTATGGATTCACTCAACCTTTGTGTTGACCCTTTTAGCATGTTTTATCTCAGGTATCTAAGAAGCATAAATGGCACGGAGTGGATTAGGGCCCCTTTTTGGACGACGTCCAAAATAATGTTATCATTCATTTTAACTTAAACATTTCCATTATGTACTATAAATGTTATGGAACCGTTGTTGCAAACTCTGATTTTATTTGATGAATGATAACTAAATTTTCTCAAAACGTCTCTTTCGAGTCGTTTTCTATAATTGTGACTATGATCTGAGATGTAATACCCCAATTAGACTTCCGCTGCTTCATTACGATTTTCGGGGTGTTACAGATTGGCATCAGAGCCAGGTTATAGAGAACCAAGTGATTTTCAAAACACTGGACTATAACCACATTTTCAAAAACGAACTATTTACACTTTACTACCTTATGCCCTCCGTGCCAACATTTTACCAAACATCATGCATTGAGATTTGCTTAGCAGATGATGCATAATTTTTAGACATCATGATTAGTAAATAATTAACATTATTCGAATTAAATGACTTATATTTACTATTGGGATATTGCAGTACCATGTCGCCCCCTATCATTATTTTATCTGACAGTGATGACGCCCTACCAGCATCATCCTCTATTCCCACTATTATCTTATCTGACATTGACACCGATGACACCTTACCCGTTTCACCCATCGTTCCAGCCCTTGCCCCATCTGAGGTGGCCTCAGGGGAGATGGAACCCTTTGAGGAGGGAGAAGTCGCCTCGACACCAGTTGTCTCACCTACCACCCACCTTCATTTTCCCCTACCTATGGTCCCATGACTTATGATCAGTGGCTGCTCTATGACCAGTACATGGAGTCCCAACAGTTCCTATCTGCTGATGATGTCCCTTCACCACCACTTCCAAGCATACCATCCCCTCACTACTCCTCTGGGTCAGAGGCTAATGATGAGTCATCCGACTCAGACTCTTCTGATTCAGCTGCATCCATTCCACCACCAACCCCACCTGCACCGGTCCACCGGCGCAAGCGAGTCAGAGTCCTTCAGCCATATGAGCCAGCCCCTTTTTGGAAGAGATTTAAGTACTGTCCTAATGGTCACACCTATATTTACACTGCTCGGAAACGAGTACGTACCCCATCAGCCCTAGTACCACCACCACCAGCTCTCATACCTACACCACCACCCATTTCTCCTGAGCCATCACCCTCAGTACCACAGCCCCACCCTTACATGCTCCCGACCTTCACATCACCACTCTCACCAGAGGATTCACCATCCCCCATACCACCACCTATTGTGTTCTACACCCAGACCACCACTATTCCCCTATCATCCCCCATTCCATCTCCTGCTCCTTCACCCATTCGTGCTCAGAGTGTTCCTTTTCCCTCTCCTGAGAGAGCACATCACTTGAGTCCTTCACCATCTGACCCACATGTTCAAGCTGCTACTGAGGCTACAGCCTATCCTAGACTTCATAGGAGAGTTGATGCTCGTAGATGGCCATTCCTGTTGGATTGTATTCACCGCTGGAGACTTGAGGAGGGAGCCCCTAAAGCTTCAGAGCTAGGAGAGAGTTCGTCAGATGTCCTTCCGGTTACAAGGGAGCCCATTCACCATATCGTCCCACTACTAGCCGCCAGGCTTGTCCGACCTGAGGATCGTATCGATGAGCTTCTGAGTTTGATTGATGACATTTCTCTCGAGCGGGTCGAGAATATCCAGGAGGAGGTTCAGAACCTCATAGTGGGAAGTTTAGCTATGGAGGAGGTATTCGATTTGTTGGGTACACAGTTGGAGGAGGATAGGAAGATCATTACTGAACTTGGACATCGACTGGATGCACAGAGTTACGATCTACAGCAACTGAGGGATACTGTAGTGATGATGCAGCAGATGCTCGAGCACCAGACTGAGAGGTTGGCAGCAGCCAACAGTACCATCCACACCCTCAGGGGTACGATTGGAGAGATGCAGGCTAGAGAGAGGATCAGGGATCAGAGGATGGAGGAGCTGACCGAGATAGTCAGAGGACTACAGCGCGGACCAGGGGATGCACCTGGTACTTCATAGACTATCCATGTGCTATTGTAGTAGCGACATCTTAGCTTGCCCTGCGTGGCATTAATAATCTTGTATTGTGTTGTTCTTGGTAAACAACGTAGCAAATTATTAAAACTTTATTGTTGGTCATGATTACTATGTACCGGTACTAATCTATGTTATTATGGTTGCTTTCTTTCATTTGTGTGCTGTGATTCTCCCTTATACATCGCCATATTATGATTCATTATAAATTCCATGTGTGTTGTGATTGTATTCAGACATGTCGTGATGATTATTTATGATTGATATGATTTTGCTTATGATGATGTATGTGTTCGACTATTATGAAGTTGGTTACGATATCTCACTTGGTTATGTTGATCATGATTTCTAAAGTGTGCAATTGTGATATTTATAGAAATATGGCTCCTCGAAGAAAAACAACAACGACAACAACCCCCGCAACCACCATGACCCCAGCTGCTATCCAAAAGTTGATCGCCGATAGTGTTGCTGCAGCACTGGAAGAGCAAGCGGTGGCTATGGCGCGTTCCAGTAGCATCAACAGGCCAACTGGAGAAGGAGAGACATCTGTGGCTCGCAAGTGCACTTACAAAGACTTCATGGATTGCAAGCCAACCTACTTTAAGGGTACTGAAGGAGTGACTGAACTTGCTCGATGGTTTGAGCGTTCTGAGACTGTGTTCACGAGAAGCGGATGTTCTGATAACTGCAAGGTCTCGTTTGCTACGGGGACTCTACTGGAAGATGCTTTATCTTGGTGGAACTCTACCGCTCAGAATATGGACATAGAGGAAATCTACCAAATCACTTGGGCTGACTTCAAACGAAGAACGTTAAAAAAATATTGCCCACATACTGAAATCAGGAAGCTGGAGGATGAGTTTGATCGCCTAGTGGTGAAAGGAAATGATATTAGGACTTATGATCGAAGGTTCCAAGAACTTGCTCTGCTATGCCCAACCAAAGTGCCAGACCTTGAGAAAACGCTAGAGAGGTATGTTGAAGGGTTGCCTAAGAGCATAGAAGGAAATGTCACTGCATCCAAACCTCAGACACTAGAAGAGGCTATCGAAATTGCTCAGAGGTTATTGGAGAGGGAGATCAAACGCAGTCAGACTCAAGGAAGCAACGATAACAAACAAAAATTTGATGATCGCAGGGGCAATCACAACAACGACTCTCATCACAACAACAACTCTCATTACAACAACAACAACCACAACTACAACCGTAACAACAATCAAAACTATCAGAAAAACCGAAACCACTATCACAACCAGCAGAACCGCCGGCAGGAAGCCGCAAGGGCTTACATTGCCACACCCGCTGGAACTGGGGGCTATGCTGGACCTGCTCCTATGTGTAACCGATGTAGGATGCATCACAATGGGCCCTGCTCTGCTAAATGTGGGAAATGCCAGAAAACCGGCCATAAGACTCAAGACTGTAAGGCTACAGGTGCCAACTTGCAACCAGTGGCCGAGGTGTGCCTCGATGTGGTAAAAAGGGGCACTACAAGAACCAGTGCCCAAACCAGACTGCCAACCAGAACAGCAACGCTCGTGGGCGAGTTTATGTTATGGGAGAAGGGAATGATCAGCAAGACCCAGGCGTAGTCACGGTTACGTTTCCACTTAACAACCATCTTGCTAAAGTTTTATTTGATTCGGGAGCCGACAAAATTTTTGTGTCTACTTCATTTGCGTCTCTACTTGACATCACCCCAACCAAACTAGACACTACTTACGAAATCGAACTAGCCGACGGCAAACTTGTAGGCACTAACACCATAATCCGAAGTTGCACCTTACTCTTACTCAACCAACCTTTCGACATAGACCTCATGCCTATTAAGCTTGGTAGCTTCGACGTGGTCATCGGCATGGATTGGCTATCCAAGAACCATGCTAGAATCATCTGTGATGAGAAAGTCGTTTGCATCCCTTTTCAAGGTGAAACCCTAATCATACGTGGTGAATGAAGTAAGACTCGGCTTAGCATCATATCGTACGTCAAAACTGTGAAGTATATCGATAGAGGATGTCACGCCCTTTTGGCACAAGAGACAGAAAAGAAGTTGGAGGAGAAGCAACTTGAAGATGTGCTTGTAGTTAAGAACTTTCCTGAAGTATTTCCCGAGGAATTGCCTGGCCTCCCACTAGTCCGCCAAGTGGAATTCCAGATTGAATTAGTGCCGGGAGCAGCACCCGTGGCGCGAGCACCATATAGGTTGGCGCCATCCGAAATGAAAGAGTTATCTGAGCAACTACAAGAATTGTCAGATAAAGGATTCATTCGTCCGAGTTCTTCGCCTTGGGGAGCTCCGGTGTTGTTTGTTAAGAAGAAAGACGGGTCTTTTCGGATGTGTATTGATTACCGTGAGTTGAACAAACTTACAATGAAAAATCGATATCCATTACCTAGAATCGACAACCTGTTCGACCAACTGCAAGGATCGAGCGTCTACTCGAAAATTGACCTAAGGTCAGGTTATCATCAACTAAGAGTTAGGGAAGAAGACATTCCTAAGATAGCTTTCAGGACACGATATGGCCACTACGAATTCCAAGTAATGCCATTCGGTCTAACTAATGCACCAGCTGTGTTTATGGACTTAATGAACCGAGTGTGTAAGCCTTATCTGGACAAGTTCGTGATTGTGTTCATCGATGATATCCTCATCTACTCCCGTAACAAAGAAGAACACGCAAAACACTTGAGAACTATCCTGGAACTGCTCAAAGAGGAGAAATTGTATGCCAAATTTTCCAAGTGTGATTTTTGGATTGAAAAAGTGAAATTTCTTGGGCATGTGATCGATAGCAAAGGTATTCACGTGGACCCCGCAAAAATCGAAGCTGTTAAGAATTGGGCATCTCCTACAAACCCCACGGAGATACGTCAATTTCTAGGTCTTGCTGGGTACTACCGAAGATTCATCGAGGGTTTCTCTAAGATCGCCAAACCTTTGACGGAATTGACGCAAAAGAAGAAGAAGTTTGACTGGGGAGAAGAGCAAGAGACGTCATTCCTACTTTTAAAATAGAAGCTTTGCGAAGCTCCGATCTTAGCACTACCTGAAGGAAGTGAAGACTTCGTGGTATATTGTGATGCATCGTACCAGGGCTTAGGCGCTGTGTTAATGCAAAGGAGTAAATTTATCGCATATGCTTCCCGACAGCTCAAAACTCATGAGAAGAACTACACTACCCATGATCTTAAATTGGGAGCAGTAGTATTTGCTCTCAAGATGTGGAGACACTACTTGTATGGCACAAAGTGCACGGTGTTTACGGATCACAAAAGTCTCCAACACATTCTAGATCAGAAGGAATTGAACATGAGACAACGCCGATGGTTGGAGTTACTCAGTGACTATGATTGTGAAATTCGCTATCATCCTGGAAAGGCAAATGTCGTGGCAGACGCCTTAAGTCGAAAGGAACGAATTAAACCCCTTAGAGTTAGATCTTTGGGAATGAAAATTAGATCACCACTTCCATCGAAGGTCCTTGAGGCTCAGACCGAAGCTCTTAAGGAAGAGAACAGACCAAAAGAGAAGATCGATGGTATGCCGGAAAGTGAGAATGGCTTCGTGAGGAAATCAGACGGAAGATTGTTTTTCAAGGACCGAAGTTGGATTCCACTCTATGGAGGAATACGTGATCTCATCATGCACGAATCTCACAAGTCTAAATATTCTATTCACCCGGGTTCTGATAAGATGTATCAGGATCTCAAGAAACTTTACTGGTGGCCAAACATGAAAGCTAACATCGCTGAGTATGTTGGGAAATGTTTGACATGTTCAAGGGTGAAAGCTAAGTGTCAAAAGCCATCCGGTTTGTTGATACAACCCGAGCTTCCAATGTGGAAATGGGAAAGGATTACAATGGACTTCATCACAAAGCTACCTAAGACATCGGGTGGATTTGACACCATTTGGGTCATTGTTGATCGTCTCACTAAATCCGTGCATTTCTTGGAAATCAAAGAAACTGACAGTATGAGTACCCTTGCACGATTATATTTGAAGGAAATAGTCTCACGGCATGGAGTGCCGATTTCCATCATCTCGTATCGAGATAGCCGTTTCACGTCAAATTTCTGGCAGTCATTGCAGAAAGCTTTGGACACCCGGTTAGATATGAGCACCGCATACCACCCGCAGACTGATGGCCAGAGTGAGAGAACTATCCAAACCTTGGAGGACATGCTACGAGCATGTGTGATCGATTTCGGGAAAGGTTGGGATAAGCACTTACCATTAGCGGAGTTTTCTTACAACAACAGTTACCACGCTAGCATCAAGGCAGCGCCATTTGAAGCACTTTATGGTTGGAAGTGCCGATCACCGGTTTGTTGGGCAGAGGTTGGAGATGTTCAGCTCTCAGGACCCGAGCTTATCCACGAAACAACCGAGAAAATTGTACAAATCAGGCAACGCTTGCAAGCTACCCGTGACCGACAAAAGAGCTATGCCGATGTGAGACGAAAACCCATGGAGTTTCAAGTTGGGGACAGAGTCATGTTGAAGGTATCCCCTTGGAAAGGAATGATTAGATTTGGGAAGCGTGGAAAGTTAAATCCTAGATACGTCGGACCATTCAAGATCCTAGAAAGTGTTGGTCCAGTGGCGTACAAACTTGAACTCCCTGAGGAGCTCAGTAGAGTACACAATACCTTTCACGTATCAAACCTGAAGAAGTGCCTATCAGATGAAACCCTTATCATTCCATTCAAAGAACTTCGGCTCGACGAGAAGCTCAACTTTATAGAAGAGCCAGTAGAAATCATGGACCGGGATGTGAAGCAATTAAAACTAAGCCGCATTCTCATCGTCAAGGTTCGATGGAACTCTAATAGAGGGCCAGAGTACACATGGGAACGTGAAGACCGAATTCGTGCCAAATATCCACACCTTTTCGCTGAGACAACACCGACCACTACCATGGACTAAGAATTCCAGGACGGAATTCAGAATTAGGGGTAGGTACTGTAATAACCCGTAATTTTTCAAGTTATTAATTTCCTGTAAACTCGAAGTAATCAATTATGAAGTTTTATTCAAGTCATTTTATTCATCTTCGCATTTAAAGTTTTACTCTGTTTAAATTGAGAAACAACAAATGATATTGCCAAACGAACAATGTGGCAAAACTCACGTTCCATTTTTCTGGAACCGCACGCGTTCCGACACCGTAATAGTATGGCACAGGTCTAATAACTTAATATCGGGACTCAACGGGACACGGAGCATATTTAATACACACCTATAAACAAAAGTCTATTACTTATCTTTAATTATATATACTCTTACCTCACTTACATATATAAAAACAAAAACAAAAAAAACAAAAAAAAAAAGATAAAAACAAAAACCCACGCCTCTCTCTCTCCCTCCTAACGTCACCTCTCTCACCCTCATCTCTTCCATTATCTGAAAAACCCAGGCGACATCACCACCTGCTACGCTACCTCATCCTCTGCTCCAGAATCGATCCCCACACCCTGATGAGTTCCAGAACTTATCAATGACTATATAACAACAAGGTGGTCCTAAACCCTCCCTCTTTGAAGTCAACGCAAGATCCAAGAGAGGTGACTAGGCTATGATGAGGTTATACCTCTTTTGAGCTACACATCCAACTGATCATCGAGATGAGGAGGGGCAAACCTCCCTTGTGTAATTTCTTTATAAGCCGATTGGATCCACAAGCAAGTCCACACACTCTCAAACCTTCACCAACAAAAATTCATAGTAGGGTTCAATCTTATCGGAGGGTTGTGGATTTGCTTGAAGACGGATTCGGGTTTATTCCTTTCGGTCTCCTGTTAATCGACACTTTTGTTGTTGTAAGAATCTCAAAAACTCTTGTGTAATATTTTCATTAATCATATACATCTGTAAACATTGTAGAAATCAAGTTTGCTATTCTTGTGAATTTTTTTTATGCCTTTCGATTTATCAGTCGAGTTATGTTAGTTATGGTGTGGTTTAAAAAGGTTTTTGGAACTAATAAGAATTATAAGAACACTAATTTAAAACTTGTTATTGGCTCAAGTCTTGAAGTGGTATCGTTTGAGGTTGTGTTTAAAAGTTGGATTAGCCGAATCGTGGTTTTGAAAATGTGCACGCAAGGTGTTTTTAGTTATGTCTAAAAAGGAATATAAATCTTCAAAATGAATTTATGATCGAGTATAGTAACGTTCGTAAGTCTTAGATCCTTGTCATTTTAGTTACGTGTGTTCAACCTCCAAGAGTAGGCTTGTGCTTGTATTGGGTCGAGTTGTACTCGACACAAGAATCACCTAGGCACTCAAGGTCTAGCAAACCCACATAAATAACATGAAGCATTTCGAGTTCCATTCCACTCCAATGTGTACTTATAAGTCGTGAGTTAAGAGATCTTGAACTAGAGGTTCTAGTTGGGAATGTTATGTCGCGACCTATGAGTTTCGTCCGAGCCGAGAGTTAATCTCAAAAATAAATGGGGTAACACTCGTGTGTGAATCCCCGTTGTGTGCCTTTGGCAACGCCCTCGTGGGCGCTTGATTCGTTAATATAAAGCGAGACCACAACACAAGTCATTCTTGCAACATAAACTTTGGTCGAGTCTCAACTCGTTACCACCCGCTAATTATTCGAGTCTTGAACAATATAAACTTTGCAAAGCTAGTTTCAAAATACTTTGGTCACTGGATTTGTATTCTCAGCGAGAGAAAGAAAGAAAAACCAAACATATGTGTTGAACATTTCACAATCAAAAGTCTGTACATCATAGTACTTGGGCCGAAGCCCATTATCTAGCTTGGGTTATTATATATTTTTTTTGGATTCAATTCTTGTCCTTCAACAAGCCGCCGCCCATGATTACTAAAAGCCCAAGATCTTAGCCCGTTTCACTGTGTCGCGTGGGCCGCAGCCCATTCCCCCTCCTCGACTCATGTTCTTATAACTTGACACGTTTTTAAGCTTGTGATTATTAAATATACATAACAACGACATATATTGGAAATTGACAATAAATAAATATTGCAACATGAAATTTGATGGTTAATACTTGTTTTTGCGGATAAAAATATAACACGACGTACATTTTTAAAATGAGAACATTGCAAGACGCCTTATTTCAAACATTTGATATTTTTTTTAAACAATATATATATATATATATATATATATATATATATATATATATATATATATATATATATATATATATATATATATATATATATATATATACACCCGTACTCTCCTTTAAACGCCAACCATTCCATATATCGTTCACGCTGGCATTCCATAGTTGTTATCCTTCGTGCGTATTCTTCTTTCCATTCTTTGTCGATTCAAGGAGTCACTATCACTATTCTTTTGTACGTTCGTACACCCCGTTGAGCCAACAACTACTAACGTCAAAAACTTGGCTTTCATTTAAATGCTGCCACACCAGCAACAATAACAAAAACATTTTGAAAACTTTTAAACTTATTTACGATCATCGAGTCTTAAATCAGAACTGCAAACTAAATTATGTCATACTAATCTAGGTCACGCGTCGGAACTACCACCTACCATTTGACTCTATTGCATTTCAGACTACTACTACATTGAGGTGAGTTCATAGTCCCACTTTTTACTATGTTTTCAAATCCCGTGGGGAGATACATGCTATAAATCTGAACACAAGTATTTTCTGTATGCTATCCTGATTGATATTGCTAAGTTAATATTGCCTAAGTTACCACCCTTGCCAAAAGTCCCTCATATCATGAACCATTAATCACTTGTGAGTGAACGCGAATTTAGTGAATAGATCTATTGAAAGTTGACGCCCCATTTGAAGTTAGCCTGGGATGGTAACCAAATGCACTTTATTCGAATTAACTAAGAGTTTGGCAAACTCCTACGACGAGGGCACTATCACCTACATCATTTTATGATGTGGGCTATTTATATCATTTATGATATCACCCGATGTTAAGGTTTGCGTGTCATGAGGCTTAGGGCAATATATTACACTACGATATCATTAATTTTACTACTATCTGACTTGTGTTCAAACTATTACAAATAAAACACTATGGATTCACTCAACCTTTGTGTTGACCCTTTTAGCATGTTTTATCTCAGGTATCTAAGAAGCATAAATGGCACGGAGTGGATTAGGGCCCCTTTTTGGACGACGTCCAAAATAATGTTGTCATTCGTTTTAACTTAAACATTTTCATTATGTACCATTAAATGTTATGGAACCATTGTTGCAAACTCTGATTTTATTTGATGAATGATAACTAAATTTTCTCAAAACGTCTCTTTCGAGTCGTTTTCTATAATTGTGACTACGATCTGAGATGTAATACCCCAATTAGACTTCCGCTGCTTCATTACGATTTTCGGGGTGTTACAGGTTGCATTTAAAGTAGGGGACTTTGTGTACAAGAGTAACGAAGCCAGCAGGGTTGAGAACCAGGGAAAGCTGGGACCTAACTGGGAGGGTCCATACCGAATAGTTGAGGCCTACCATAACGGTTCGTACAGGCATCAGACAATGGATGACCGAGAAGTACCTCGGACTTGGCACGCAATGAACCTATGAAATTGTTTTATGAAAAAGTTGTAAACCGTTCACTAATATTTATGGTAATCCTTAGTTTCCCAACGACAAGGGGAACAATTTTCCAACCTAAATTGTGTTATATATATATATATATATATATATATATATATATATATATATATATATATATATATAATATATATAACAATATGCGTATGACGTCATCAAATGCCATAATGCCCAGTAAGCGCCCTTAAATGCCCGGTAATCAGGCATTAATGCCCAGTAAGCAGCCATTAATGCCCAGTCATCATGCCATGTGGCAACATTTCTCCATATTTTTTTATTTTATTTTTTTAAATTAAAATTCGTATTTAATATTAAAATTCGGAATTTTTTTTAAAAATTTTGCCACTTACAAGGATCGAACCTAGGTTGTTGGTAACATTAACAAGCATCATAACCACTAGACCAACACATTTTTTTGATTACATCTTGCAAACCTAAATCTATAAACAAGAGATAAATTAAGAGAATCCCTGCAAGTTAGGTAACCCTAATTAACTATATCCAATATTATCAATATCCACTCCATTCATTATTCATTATACGGAATATTTTTTCTTAAAACCCTAATATCACTCATTCATCTTATTATCACACACAACACCATATTCTTTTTACTTCTCTGATTTCATGTGCAGGTTGTTAAGAAGATATAGCAATTACAATTACAAAAGGTACAATTACAAAAGGTACTAAAACATACTCTATTTATGTATTCTATTATGTTTGTTATTGGGCAACCCAAATATATGATAAAATAAGTTGGGTTGATTGATCGATCTGAGACGACCAGAAATTAGCTCAAGATTCTTCCGAGTCATACTATCACTTCAATTCGATTGATCGAATAACGATGCCTTCACGAAGAAGAACGATTCTTAAAGTCATCGTCCTTGGTGACAGCGGGTCAGTTTCTTTTTATCAGGGTTTTTTAAAATTTTACTTTATTAATTACTGTTACTGGAACTTGATCTCGATGAGTTTGATTAGGTTGTATTTCAAGTTATTAGATTTGATTTGATCTAGGTTTAAGGTTTATTTAATTCATTTGAAACAATTTGATTATAAACTATATAGGCTGTGAGATGGTGAAAGTGATTCTTTTCCTCCAAAAAAAGTGAATTTTTAGAGCAACAGAGCTTTTCTAGACATCCTCTCTTTACAAAACAAGGAAGTTGGTTTTTTATATTCTACCCATACTTAGTTAATCACTCTTTTTGAAAGGGCTATTTGAAATGTTACATCTTTTTAATGAAATCTTGAAGGGCTAAATTTGTTGATTTAGTTGTGGATTTAACTTTAATAATGTCAATACAAAATATTTATTATGAGTGATAAAATGATTACATGTTGAATTACTTATGGATTCTTCCAGTTATGGATTACAGTTACAATTGGAATTAATGTTCTCTTAGAAATGAAGTAGTTGACTGTTGAGGTTTAATCAGAGTACCCTTTGTATATGTTTTTTTTTTTTTTTTTTTTTTTTTTTTTTTTTTTTTTTTTTTTTTTTTTTGTTTTGTTAATGTCACTCAAAATGTGGACTAATAGAAGAATTGTTGAATGTTTTGAGCACTACTGGCCGTTTATTGATGTTGATGTGAAGTTATTGAGTGTATTTTAACTATAGATTTTGTGAATTCATTTGTGCTGCTTATGATTATGCACTTGAGTATATGTAGGTTAATGTAAGAATCGGTGAATACCTATTGCAATGGAATTGGCTTGAGTGTTTTTGCTTTATAGATATCATGGCGTTTAGTTGTAGATTGAAGTGTTTGTGTATATGTAATTGAATGTTTTAATCTTGCAGTTGAAGGTTCTGAGGAGGAAGATATGCAAGCCCGGCCTGTTTATGTTGCTGCTATTGATTTGGCATGTAAGTTTCGGCTGTCAAATGGTGTTATTTATTTGAATTGTTTACCAGTTTTACATGATCCAACAGAAAGTGCAGTGCTTCAAGAATGGAATGTTCTGATGCATAGTTAACTTTAAGCACTCCGGTCTTATTCATACAAGACATTTCTTTCTGTGCAGTAGTTGTACTTTTAGTATATGCGTGTACTTAATCGACGTTTACTTATTATTTTCCAGCCTCAGAAGAGTTTCTGGAACTTACAAAAAGTGCATTGTTAGCTGCTTTAGAAGGTATCTAGAAAATGCTAAAGGCATTGTTTTACATCACTTCACTTCACTCATGGGATTGCCCTTTTTTTTAGACAACAGACACGCTGACCCTGTACACAAACAGCTACTACTCATTTGGAGAACAGACACGCTCACCCTGTACACAAACAGTACTTCTGATACTTAAAAAGGGTTAGTCTTTCTGATATCTCCATCACAAGTTACACAAATTGTCTTTGTTACATGATTTTTCAACTTAACAACATAAAATGGCAAGTTATTTTGTTCTGATCATGTGGTTTTTGCAGCAACGACGGCCATAGTGAATTCATGAACAGATTCTAATGCTAAAAAACATTTTCCATTGTTGTTACAGTTGTCACTTCATATTCCTAAAGGCGTTGTTTTACATCACTTCACTTCACTCATGGGATTGTTTTTTTGTTATTTATTATTTTATTATTTTTTTTATGCTAATGCAGATGCTTAATTATAAGCTGAAATAATGTCTACATTAGGTGACCCGGGTAAGAAGGTCTTTTGGAATTGCCTTTTTAAGAATGTAACAACATATGTTT
This sequence comes from Artemisia tridentata subsp. tridentata, assembly GCA_021014915.2. Taxonomy (NCBI): domain Eukaryota; kingdom Viridiplantae; phylum Streptophyta; class Magnoliopsida; order Asterales; family Asteraceae; genus Artemisia; species Artemisia tridentata. The sequence goes on along the minus strand of CP139502.1, from coordinate 192,270,222 downwards.
CATGTGCATTCTTAGCCTAATTTGAAGTTTCATGAAAACGCAGGTTACACAATCGTCAGTTCGGTTAGTTGGTCACAACAGGGAACTAATCTTGCTGTTTGTACTAGCGGTGCCGATGTGAAGGTATTGTTAATGACCAATATTTTTATTAAACTAATGATATAATAGATTATATTTGTATTAATAAAACGTATTTCTTTCAGATATGGGATGTGTTACGTTTTAAAAAAGTGAGAACAACGGAAGGACATAACAAACGTGTTGGTTCCTTACCTTAGAGTTCGTCGGTGTTATATTCGCGCAGCCGTGAAACAAGCATTCTTTAACGTGATCCCCAAAGACAACAGGAAAAATGATGACGAACATAATCAACCTGAATCTGATCAAAACAGAGACCAAAGGATTGCTTTCGCTTACCAGTAAGATTGAATGGATATAATTTTGATGTTATCTAATTATCCGTATTTTATATAGTAAAGTAAGATTAAGCATGCGTTACTTGCAGACGCCACTGTTGTCGAGTTTGCTGGCATTGTTGTTTGGATTCTGAATCAGGTTTCCTCACTCAAATCATTACATCACATGTTAATATATAATAAAAGATTTCAGATTAGCCGTATATTCTTTATCTAATATGATGCAGACAGAAAAAAGAGGGGATAGATGTATCCGATGTATTTGCTCGATCATTACAAGATCCCACACGGTTCACTCTTGTAGCAACAGCCAGTGGGATGTCGCCCCCAATATAAAGAAGATCACAGCCTGACGACATAATGACCCGAATCTGCATTATTCCATATGTTGGCAGCATGTGTTTCTCTTCAGTGGTTCCTTTTATGAAACACAATTGGATTATTAAGGTATGTGATGCGATAGCTTTTTATCCTTTATTTGAAATATTGTGGGTTTAGTTGAGTTTAGTTAATTACATCTTTCAACTTTATATAGATAAATGAGAATGAACAGGTTTTACAAGCATTTACAATCATGGACGATGTCAACATTATATCTATGTCTCTGGGCCACTTCCTCCTTAACCAATGATCTTATATTTCAGGTCCTACACTGATTACATGTTGGCGAAGAAACAACTAAATCAATACAGTAGCCTAGCTAAAAATAGCTGTACATAAGCTTCCTATTTAGTGAGTTCTACCATACCATATAGTGATATTCATTACTTGTGTTGATTGTTATGCCCCCTTTAAACGTAATTGAGGAATTTGCAACTTGATTAGATCTTCTAATTACTCGGACATCTTTATTTTAAAATTTCAAACAGAATAAGGCACCCATGTTCAAGCGAGTCAGTGGCCTTAGTGAACCTGTTGTGACAAAGAGCCATGAGGTACATTACTTGCCATTTTCAGTAGTCATCTTCTCATTTTCTAGCAGTTTTCTGATGGCGATTTGGTAGTACTTTTCTGATTTTTTTTTTGTCAAATGAGATTTCCAGATTGCGGAAGATATGCGTGAAAGATGGGAGTCCAGTGATCATGCTGTAGTACATAAAATTCAAGAGTATGTTTGGCCTAACTTTTATTTTTTAAACCGCTACAAAGCTTTTTTCTTGAACTCTTGATTATCTATAGGGTACTGATAAAAGAATTATTTGTTTTGACAGTATCAATGAAAGTGTTTTTAAAGAGACAGATGCGGCAATGTCATTCAAGGCAATCCGCCGGCGTGACCCGTATGATACTGCTGCTCATCTTTTTTATTTATGTTTGTGATTTGTAGGTTTAGAGACAGAGCACACTGTTTACTTAATAAGTGGTTATGTATCTGCTGCTGCACACACTGTCAATGACACCCCAAACAACAAGGAACTTTATTATGACATGCCCGCCCAACGTTTTTTTATAGGCAGAATTTTCAACCTTAAACCAATAGCCTAACAAAAAAAATGAAATGTGCATTATTGTAACTATTAATTAAAAACTAATGATGCTCTTTTGTCATTCTTCAGGGGGATGATTATTCACAGAGATCTTGAGCCTTCGTAAGTATATTATTACATAGCTATTCTTCATGTCTTTTTGTAGGTAGATACACATGTCTCTGGAAATAGTAGTGAAGTCTGTTTCTGCACCATAAGTGTTAAATATTTTATTTTTTGCGGGTAAGAAAACAGAAATATTTTGCGGGCTGATTCTGGTCATCTAAAGGTCGCAGACTTTGGAATCAGCGAGCTACTAAAAGTGACCAAGACAGTAAAACAATGAACTAACATGTCATATCATGAAACCACCTGTGAGTCTTTTTTTATAATCTCTTTATATTCACTGTACACACATCAATTTTACAATGTTGTGAAGTTATAGTATCATAGTTGACTGTATAAAAACAGAGATGTTAATTTCTGAAGTCACTGAGTTTGTTATGCGCCATAACAGGGAGATATGTTGCACCGGAGGTCTTCAAAAATGAAGACTACGATACCAAAGTGGATGTTTTCTCATTTGACTTGATTTTACAGGAGGTAAGGCTCATATTATATGCTTTTTAATTTTTCTGTTTCATATACGTTTTTCTCTGTCCCTATATAGTATTACAGATACTTCTAAGTAAGCTGTCTGGGCACTGTGTTCCATTGGTACGTGTCTGAGTTTGACATTCTTTTTGTAAAGAAGATGATACCCTGAAATCTAAAGTGCATCAGGGAGCAAAATGAATAAGATATTTGTGACTCAGGGACATGTAAGAATCAGGTAGAGTAATGAATCAGGGAATGAAATATGTTTCAGTGTGTTATTGAGGTTTTGAGATACTTATAAGTATCAGTGAAGTTGTGAATATCAGTGTTATCAAAGAACCCAAAACTGAGTCGTGATGAAGGCAAGTTCAAAACCAAAAGAAGCGATAGCTGGTGAACTCAAGAGCCCGAGTAGTCAATTTTTGTCACCTGCAGTTAGAGATAAAAAGCGAAGCTTCTGGGATATAACTACTGCAAATAGCCCATCAGTTAATGGAAGAAAAACCCGAAGCCATGTTGTTAAAGAACCTGCAGCAGTAGAAAAAAAATCAATGGTCCATCCGAAATTGTAAACGTTACACTATTATCTATTAGTTGATATGAGAAACAAACATATTATATTTCATCTTTTTATTACACAACAAACTCGCAAAAATGAGTAAGATTACACTTTTATTGCATATTAGATAAAATCAAGACCGGAAAACACGGGTTGCTACACGGGGTTCGTTTTATAAGTTTTAGATTTTTTTATCCTTATCGATCTAATGAAACAAAACGTCTCGCACGACAAACATGGCACATATTACACTAAAATAACTACTTGAGCACTAAGTGGCCAAGTGAATTACGTAGTAGTATAAGTTTTGCTAAACTATATAACATTATAAAATGAATACTTGTGACTTGAAAACGTGCGAATATGGTGCTAGAAATGTGTTTTGTTAATAAATTCATTTTCTTAACTATAACGATCTTAAAATTAAAAAAATGTGCGAATATGGTGCTAGAAATGTGTTTTGTATCCTCAAAGTCAGTGACTATATTCTATTTGTATTATCGATTAATGAGTTAATGACATGAAAAACCATTAAAAGCCTATCTCTAATAGCTAACTATTTCATATAACTCGCCAAGTATCTTGAAGAAGATAATAAAAGTTTAATTGGTTAATGTGGTAAGAAAGGTGTATAACAAGTTAATTTGCATGTGCAGAGAACAAATGTAAGTTGTTCCTATATTAGAGCATAAGTTATTACTTCTCACTTGGACTCACTTGGAGAAGAGAGAAGAGTGTTTTAAAAATTCTATATTGTGACAGATATGGTAAATACAATATTCAACGACACACATTGTGTAAAAAAAAACTTTATTTCGCATTTGAACTAAAAACATATACTTTCTAATGGCAGATAATTTATTAAGTTTTTTTTTCCTCTTACCAGATTACCATTCATTTATTTTTGTTCTTTATTCACTGTATAAAATTTTTAACGATTTCGTAATTCATTAACCGCTACTTAATTTATTCGTTAGACAACCGCTACTTAATTTATTCGTTAGACACTTTTTCAGCAATTTTTACCCACCTTCTTTCACTATAGTAAAATATGTCAACAATATTCATAAGCTTACGACCTTTATTTCAACACGTACACTTTCCAATCATTTTTTACCACCCTTCTGTCGCTATAGTAAAATATGCCACCGATAATTATAAGACATGCCATTCAATATATAATTTAGTATGTCTATATCTTTATTTTGTGTCAACAAACATATGTCAACGATAATTATAAGTCATGCCCGCCCCAACGGGCGGGCTTATATGCCCGGGAGGGCTTATAAGGGCGGGCCATGAAAGCTATAATTACAAGTTATGCCCGCCCATCGGGCGGGCCATGAAGTCTAGTATATATATATATATATATATATATATATATATATATATATATATATATATATATATTCTATGATTACGATGAAATTGAAACGGATAATGGAAAACACTTCGGCTCTAAGGAGCGGATCGTGAAAACACTCCGTCAACAAATCTAAAATGATAGTGGAAAACACTCCGGCTCTGAGGAGCGGATCGTGAAAACACTCCGTCAGAAAATCTAAACAGATAGTGGAACACACTCCGGCTCTAAGGAGCGGATCGTGAAAACACTCCGTCAGCAAATCTAAACGGATAGTGGAAAACACTCCGGCTCTGAGGAGCGGATCGTGAAAACACTCCGTCAGCAAATCTAAACGGATAGTGGAAAACACTCCGGCTCTGAGGAGCGGATCGTGAAAATACTCCGTCAGCAAATCTAAACGGATAGTGGAAAACACTTCGGCTCTAAGGAGCGGATCGTGAAAACACTCCGTCGTCAAATATACAAACAAAATTCAAATACTTGGAACGAGAAACGTAAACAACCCCAACGAATTTTTATTATATTGCATTCAGTCAACAGTACAAAAACATGACATCACCGGTCACGAGTGGATTTGCATACAAAAAATATTCAATTACAATATTATTCAATTACAGAAAAAAAACAAAAGAAGCTAAGGAGCCTTCCCGGCAGTATCCTTCACTCCGGAGGAGGTGCTGGTCTCTTGAATGGGGGGGGGGGTGGCTCTTTGGAGACCGTAGTCTTTGTCTTGGGAGGAGGTATGTCAGGGAAGAGGTTCATCAGATCACCAAGGGGAAGGCGGTGAGATTCCGAAAGCTTTTTGATATACGGATATTCAGCCTCAAAAAGCTTACGGTACTCCGCCTTCCATATAGTCGGAGCCTGCATGTTAATATTTTTGATCTTACTGACCAGTCTCTGGATGTCATCCTCCTTACGCTCGGCTTTAACACCATCCAAAAATCCAGCGGTGTACGTCAAGCTGTAAACTCTCCCCATGCTCTTCTTATATTCGGCACTGTTAAACAACCTACGGCAAGCGAACGGAATCAAGTCTTTTACAGTATTATGACGAACCACTTCCGACTGAGCAACCTCCATAACCAGTTGTTTATTCTCCCCTTCCAACCTCTCAACGGCCTTGGTTTTTTCTCCCAGTTCCTCCTCCAGCTTCCTAATTTTTTCAGCCTGAGAAGCAAAAATCGCCCTCCACTCATTCCTGTCTTTCTCCATTTCTTCTAACTGATCGGCCAAACCTTGCTCCCGGACCAAAGAAGCAGCACGCTCATTATCTAACTCCTTCTCCGCAGCCCTTAAATCCCCCAGCACTCGCTTAAACTTCCTAACCTGCGCATTGCGCTCCTGTTCAGCAGCCTTGTGAGCATGATCCAACTCCCTGTACTCAGTGATGAGCTGGGTAAACCTGCGCAGCAGCTCAGCCTGCATAACAACCCCATTTCCAGCGTTTACATAGGCCGAGCGAACCAGTTGGCTGTTGGTTAACTCTTCGAGTGTGGCCCGCTCGGCAGGAGTCGCGAGATGTGACATCATCTCGCGGCAGGCTCGAAAGGTGTCTAACCGAAGGTCATCTGTGAGAGACCAGCCTGGAACAAAACGTTCCCTCCCGGACGAATTTTCACCTGTAACAAAAAATAACTAAGTCAAAACAAGGCAGATGGTAGCAATGGATATCGCAAGGATAAGTTTATACCTCGCCCAGCCGTATGATATTCTTCGGAAGGTTCTCTGGAGCTGTGCGGAGGATGTTGGGAGTGTATAGAATGCCGAATGATCTGTAAAAAAGAAAGATGGGATGGAAATAACGATGAGAACAAACGAAATGGAGGATAATTCTTACCATCGGAAGGAGGCTGTTGGTTATGTGCCTGAGTTTCCTCAACAGGCTGCTCCTCCGGATTCTTCTGAGTGACATTCTCGGTCTCAGCCGTTTCCTCTTCCGGATGAACCGTCCCTCCCTCACCTTCCAGTTGGGGTCCTTCACCACCCACTGGTCCCTCTTCAACGTTAACAACGCCTTGCGGCTCAGCTTGGTGGAAGGGAGTGGCATCAACGGCGTGATCAGAGGATACATTTTCATCGGTGACTTTACTTTTTCTCTTCTTCTTCCCCTTTTGGGCGGCGGTTGGACCCTCAGCGTCCCTCTTCTTACTCACCGGTCCACTCTCCTGCTTCTTTCTTTCCTTCTCTTCCCTCGCAGCATCCACATCCGGGTCAGGCCTCTCAACGACTTTCTGAAGTGAAGTCTTCTCAGGGATTGTGCTTTGATTGATTTTCAATTATAGTATAGATATTCTCCAAGGATTACAAAGGAAATATGTAAACCCGAGTCGTTTTCCCAACGAATGTATGAATGGAATTTTGTGATATCGAGTCATGATATGTGTCGTGAATAGTGAAAATAAGAGAGATTTTTGGTTTTTATAACTACAATTATGAAAATTAAAATAAAAACAACTAAATGTGCAAATAAAACAAATAAACTAAGCAAGAATAAGTAAAGACGTAAAGAAACCTAAAAACGCGCACTTACGGGCTAATCCCGAGCCTAAAAAGTCAAAACTAAGAAGTACTAACCCAAGATATGCAAAACTATTTTTCCTAGGTCCTATTCGTTAAATGAAAATTTTAGAAAAAAGAAAATTATTTTATTTTTATTTTTATTTTATTTATTATGAATTAAAAACTAAATAAAAGAAATTAAATGTTAAAAAATAGTAAATGGTTATGGAAAAATATGAAATTTTGTAGGAAATCAATTTATATTAATCTAAATCTAGGAAAAATAAGAAAGTTGAAATTGCTTTTGAGAATAAGCTAATATTAAGCTAACAGTAAAGATAAGCTATAATGGAAAAAAGGGCTTAAGTAAAAAGCTTTGCAAGGTTATACCCGAAGAAGACCCAAGGGAAAATGGTATTGTGTGTGGTGTGTGAGGCTGTGTGAAGGGTGAGACCAGGGTTCGATCCCTGGTTTACCTTTTTTGCAAAACTTATTTTATTTTTTTTATTTTTCTTTTAAAAACTTAATAAGCACAAGAAAATAAGCTAATTTTATAAAAACAACAATTTTTGAAAACTAGAAATAAGCACAGAAAAAGCAGTTTTAAGTAATTGACTTAATAGAAACTTAAATGAAAAGAAGGTAAAATTGAGATAAACCACAAGGCTTCTAAAAGCTAAAGTTTAAACTAAATAAGCTAAATTAAGCTAAAAGCAATCCTAATAAGCAAAAGTAAACAGAATAAGCTAACTTAAAAAGAAAATAAGCACTGAAAAGGCTAAAAAGCAAAGGGGGTCTGAGTGCAGGCAAAACAGTTCAACAAGGCAACTTTGAGCATATTTTTAAGCTCTAACATTAGATCCAAAATCCACAAAAGCTTATAAATCTTAAAGTACATAAACCAAATAGCAAGTAGGCCAAGTTCCAGACCTAAAAGAGCTTACTAAGTACTTAAAATTTAGCTACGAAAAGGTCTGATAAGTACATGTGCATATTGATGAAAAAGTGAACAGGCCAGAATTAGTGCTTTTTAAAGCACCCTAAAAGCAATAAATAAGCTGAGAAAAAGGATGAAATTCAAAAAATAACAAAGTTCAATAATCAATCTATTTAGAAAATGAAAATTAGCCACTAAAAATAAGCAAAAAGCACTTAAAATGGACTAAAAAGGAAGCTACAAAACTGATATTTTAAGAAATGTGTTCTGAGTGTAAAACTGATATGGACCAAATCTCCCACAAGCTATATGAAATGAAACCAACTTTTGGAAATCCACTTATTCTACTTGAATGAACATAAAAACTACATTGACAAGCACTAAATCATGATTCAACAGCAAGATCTTAATTGTAACAGTAAAGAACTCATAAACTTTGGAAAATCACCTTACACATACAAATCCATTAAAAGCATACCAAAACTTGCTAACTTCAACCAATAACACTCAATTATATCTTAACTAAAACATCCCAAGTGGTCAAACTCAGAAGATCATCTTAAAAGTCAACTAACCATGTTGTGCCAAACACTCCCTTAATAATTCTAAAACTGATTTTAAGCTAAATTTGACATATAAAAATCACTTTTTATTAAAAACAGGTTACAATTAAGTCCATAAGAGTCTTTTGAGCACAAATTAAGCATAAGATAAGTACTTATTGATGAGATAAGCACTTTGCCTAAAAACCTAAAAAAATGACCAATTAGCACAATATGAAAGATCCTAATGAAAGTAACCAACAAAGTAACAAAACAACATTAATGAAGCATAATTAAGCTATAAAAACTCAAATAAGCAGTAAGATAAGCAGAATAAGCTAAATGCATATAGAAACTTGAAAATAAGTTGAACTTACAAAAGCCCTTGCACAAACAGGGCAAAATAGGCTCGAAGAGCTACTCTACAAGCTCTAGCTTGTCAAAAGACAATCTAGTAACAGCAATAAGCCCTTCCAGGTCTGGCTTATCATCCACAACAGCTTATTTTGACTTTTGTTGACTTTTATTGACTTTTTTTATTTTATTTTTTAGATTAAAACAGGAATTAAGCAAAAATAAACTCACAAAAGCTATTAGAAAGCTTAAATGAGCTTATAAAACAGGAAAAGTAAAGAGCTTTTAAGCTATTAAGACAAGTAAAGTAAAGAGTGCTTTTAAATAAAAATGACAAGTAAATAAAGAGTAAACTTAAATTTCCTTAAAATGTAAAGATTACAATGCTTTTTTTTTTTAAAGTAAATGAAAGAAATTAAAGGTACAATAAGCTTAAAAACATAAAATAAGCAAAATTACACTAGGAAAATGGTCTAAAAGCAAGGACAACTATGTGTGTGTAGAGAGCTCTGTATTTATAGCAGTTGAGAGAGGTCTAGGGTTTCTATAGAAGGCTCTGGATCACTATTCTTGTCCATTGATCTTTGCTTGGTCACCAATTCACCATTGTCGACCCTTGGATCATGTGAGGAGATGTTGTAGCCAATGGAACAGCTGGGATTTGTCCACGTGTCATTCCCTTGGTGATGTCAACTTTCTAGAATCATTTAAGTGAGGGTAAAAAGGGTGGGGAGCAGGGTAATTGAGGTTGAAGGTGGATGAACTGTGAAATCTTATTTACCCGCTTTTGATGTTTTGTTTGACCGGGTAATTAATGGCTTGACCTTCGGGTTATAAGAAATAAAGGGGTCGGGTTCTAAGGGTATTCGGGTTGGATCCGGGTTAATTTTGGATATGGTGGACCGGATTTATGATAAAGGATGGGCTTGGTGGGCTTTTGATGGCCGAATATGGGTTTAGTATTGGTTATAATAATTTTAGGATTTAGGCTACAATTTGAATTTTTTTTAATTTTGAAGGACTAAATCTGCCAATCATGTAAAGTTATTCCAAGGGCCACTTTTGATATTTGATGAAACTTGAGGGTTGACTTTGACAATCTGAGCTCATTTATGATCCACTTTTGAAAATTACTTCCCTGGCCTCGGCTTTTGAACTCTTTTTCAAATCCCGTGCTCGTTTTGTCTTTTTGCGTTTGTTTTTGTCCATTTTCTCAATATCCGTACCTGCACATGCATAAACACAAAAACACAATATATTTGTCATATTTGGTTAGTTTTTGGTCTATTTGGTCCGTTTTATTAGGTAAAATGTATGTGTAATTTAACACATACCAAAATCCCCCAGACTAAGGTATTGCCGTGTCCTCACGCAATGTCATCAACTCACGCTTTTTAAACCAAAAACTTCAAACCTCTTTTTACTAACTTTGAAAAGTAGCAAAATATTCAAAAGAGATTAAGAAATCAAAAGTTCTAAAAATGCCCCGTTTTTCCAATTTAGTCATACTTATACTATTTTTGTATTTTTCTCTTTTTCATGTGACGGTATGTTGACTTTCATTATTTCACAATAACTTTTAGGATCAAGGAGTAGGAAATACGACTCATAAAGAAGTGACCACACGGAAAAAATTCGTCGTCCCTGATTTTTTACGAGTCCCCAAGCTAAGCTTAAAAACGAAATCATTGTTATTTACAAGTTAGATGCTAACACTACCCATGGAAGCTAATTGTGTATAACTTCTTACTCCCAAAATCCTATTTTTCCTCTATTTAATTTATTTTTGTTGAGAAATGAATTTCTTCATATTCTCGTTTTGATAAGTTTTTAGTCCGATAAAGGCACCAAGTTTAGACGCTAAGTAGTTTCAAATCCTTCCCTCGAAAACCGTTGCCCACAAAAATGAGGTCCACATCAAGGTCTCTGATTTAACACGATTTAGGGGATATCCCTTTTATATACGACCGAAACAACTCATCTACAAGTCCAGAGACAGAAGCTTTTATTAGGATATCCCCGGAGTCGGAATTTGGCATTTTAACATTATTAAGCACATATTATTAATCCTCGGCCTTTTAAACAACCTAGACAACGGGAGCGAACCGTCAAGAATCGAGAGTCTTATTTTGACCTTGGATATTTTTCCTCTGCCTTTTTGAAGTCTGAGTCAACGGGAGCGAACCGTCAGAAAACAGAAAACTTTTATCGGCTTTGGATAATTATTATTATTCATTATATATTTGGTGCCAAACCCCGAGTCCTACGGCTTTTATAGCAATAGAAACAATAGCACGTACTATCAGAAATCAGTTGCCTATTACACCGTAACACTGGCAGTACCTTGATGTATACCCAACTCTTATAAGCAAGGGTTCTCTAAAGAAGGAGTAAAAACTAATTATCGCTAAAACCGTGCACCTTTAATTATTCCAAGAGTACTATTTTTTATTTTTTTTTGGTGATACAAGCTTATGGGAGCAAAAAGCCACAAGTAACCTTGATGGGCTCTAAAGAGATCCAACTACTCCACGCTTAGCATCTAACTTATAAACAACTCTATCATTTCTCGTTCTTCGCAAATTTAAAATCTTAAATAATAAGATCCGCGAATGTTTAGCCAAATAATCAAGCCATGCATATATAAAGTCAATTATGGGAACTTGCAAACTCTTAAAAAGAATTCGCGTTTTATAGCTCCTTGTATAAAAGACTAGCAAAAGCTTATAGATTATGTAAGTTAAGAGGACAAGCTAGGGCTCAACACGCCCGGTCAAGTCAAAATTTTATTCCTACTCTCACCAGCGGAAAGTCAACAAGGTGTTGAAACACTTATGATATTTTTGCAAAAAATTTTAAATTTTCTCATTATTTCACTTTTTTTTTTCATTTCTTTTTGGAGGAAAAACGGAGTTGCGACAGTATAAGGCAAAAACGCAAGGCAAAATTCAAATCGAAAGATTACCCCCCCCCCCCAGACTAAAACGAGACATTGTCCTCAATGTCTTAAAGGTAAGGGTTCTCCTACATAAATCTAAGGCCGTTTATTAATTATGCCAAAAGATAAATGTTAGACGATAAGATTTAGGATATCGGATTTCCCATATCAGCATCGAAGAATGAGACTTAAGTGGAGAAAAGACAAAACCACGAGCACGAGAGTCTTCAAACTTCGGGCAAATCCTGGACATAAACAACAACAACAACAACAAAACACGAGAAATGGAAGAGGTAGACCTCCTCATGTCACACTTATTAGAAAGAAAATAGAAAGAAGATAGAAAGATAAGCATGGGGTGCCTCCCACGAAGCGCTTGTTTTTTTATCGAGTCGTATAGCTTGACTCGCCCCGAATTTAATTGTTCTTGGGGAAGCAAGTGGAAAAGAGAAATCTCCATCGGACTTTCATTCAAGATGTTTGGAGAAACATTGAAGTGCTTGAAAGTTCCACTCCGATGAGATGCCCACGGCTTAAAAGAATGAGAGATGCCGGGGTCAAAGATGGTGTCTTCACTCACAAAGGAATGAAAGAAAGGAGAAGTCACCGGATAGGTGAAGAAAGGGAGAAAGATTTTTATCACAATGAGAATCCATTATTCATCCTCAAAATTAGAATTACCATTTTCTTTATTTTGAATTTCATCATTAAAGCTCTTTGGTTCATTAACAAAAACCTCGGGAGGGAGGGTCGGGGTGATGTCATCGATAAGCAAACTCTCACGATAGAGTACATCTCCCCCCGGGTCATGATCTTCCTTAAAATCAAAGTAATCATACTCCGGTGGAGATATGATATGAGTGAGTCCACCGGAGAACTTCTCGTGAAGAGAATCAATCATATGATGTAAATCTGTGAGCTCGGGTTCCGTTACGGACTCATCACTCTCCTCCATCTGAATATCAAAGATCGGGTTATCTGAAATTAAAGTAAATTCATATCCGAAATCAAACAGATGATTGGTGATAGTTGTTTTGAATGTTTCGGAAACATGGTCATCAAATTCCTTTGGAGGATTGATTTCAACTTCCTTCGGAGGGAGAGAAAGTGATGGTTCTTTGTTCAATAATTTCTCAAGAAAAAGAATGTCTCCCTCCGGATCAAGATAAGAATCATTAATTTCCGGTGAAATTGAATCTTCTTTAGTAAGAAAGGCATCGACCTCTTCCAAGAGAGGATCACCTCCCTCAACCGGTGTGAAGGAAGGGGAAGAGTCGGAAATGATAGGTTCTGAAGACGGAGTGGGATTGCCACTCGGAGGTTTATCTGAAATTTCAAGAACATCAGGGGCATACTCCTCGTCATCATCGTCGTCGACCTTATTGTTAGCATATAAAGCTCTTATAAGTTACATCTGCTCCTCTGCTAATAATTATGCCATGCTTCTTTTGTCTTCCTGCTTTCCAACGGGTGTCATAGCAGCTGACGAATTATTATAAAACTTCCCAATTTGAATAGATTCATCATCTTCATCGTAAACGAAAGTTTTACAATATTGGGAACTTACTCTAGCTGCTTGTTCTTCAGCTAGAAGTTCTCCATAAGTTTTTTGATGAAGATCTTCTTGGGTAAGTTTAATAACCAAATCCCCAGGTTTATTCATTACAGCTTGAAATTCTTGGATAAATTCTTGAGGAAATGGCTGAGGTTGTGTTTGAATCATTTCGTACTGTGGAGGTTGGTCATGATAAGAATAGTCATAATTGTTACAAGGGCCACGCTCATAGACAAGCGGGTTCCTCGTTTGACAATCGGAGTTATATTGCGGACCTCCACAGTACTCACAACAATATGATTGTTGTGATTGATTCGGTGAAGTATATGGATATTGGTCATAACCAAAGTTTTGATTGTTACATGGAACTTGCTCATAGACAAACATATTCCTTGCTTGACAATCAAAACTTCGGTGCAGACCTCCACAATATTCACAAGAATATGTTTCCATCTCATGGTGTAGGGGTTGGTTAAAGAAATTGGTTGTTTCATTGTAGGGATTTTGGTCATAGACAAACCCGTTTCCCGAATTTACAATGCTACAACCGGGGCAATTTCCACCATTTGGAGGACCCCCACACCATTCACAACCATAATGGTAAGATGAAGACAAAAAGAAGAATTAAACGAATAAGAGGAATAAGAAGAATATTTTTGGATTTTTAAAATGGAAAAAAAACTAAGATTGAAGAAAAACAAAATTTAAAAAGGAAAATATTTTTGGGTTTTTGTAAAAATAATAAGAAAATATTTACAAGAGAAAATGATAACTTCACAGGGAAGGATCTTCAAAACACTTATCATCGAACGGGAATAAAAAATTCACTTCAACCTTCCTCGACAGCGGCGCCAAAAATTGATTTGTTGTCAATTATAGTATAGATATTCTCCAAGGATTACAAAGGAAATATGTAAACCCGAGTCGTTTTCCCAACGAAGGTATGAATGGAATTTTGTGATATCGAGTCATGATATGTGTCGTGAATAGTGAAAATAAGAGAGATTTTTGGTTTTCATAATTATAATTAAGAAAATTAAAATAAAAAATACTAAATGTGCAAATAAAACAAATAAACTAAGCAAGAATAAGTAAAGACGTAAAGAAACCTAAAAACGCGCACTTACGGGCTAATCCCGAGCCTAAAAAGTCAAAACTAAGAAATACTAACCCTAGATATGCAAAACTATTTTTCCTAGGTCATATTCGTTAAAAGAAAATTTTAGAAAAAAGAAAATTATTTTATTTTTATTTTTATTTTATTTATTATGAATTAAAAACTAAATAAAAGAAATTAAATGTTAAAAAATAGTAAATGGTTATGGAAAAATACGAAATTTTGTAGGAAATCAATTTATATTAATCTAAATCTAGGAAAAATAAGAAAGTTGAAATTGCTTTTGAGAATAAGCTAATATTAAGCTAACAGTAAAGATAAGCTATAATGGAAAAAAGGGCTTAAGTAAAAAGCTTTGCAAGGTTATACCCGAAGAAGACCCAAGGGAAAATGGTATTGTGTGTGGTGTGTGAGGCTGTGTGAAGGGTGAGACCAGGGTTCGATCCCTGGTTTACCTTTTTTGCAAAACTTATTTTATTTATTTTTTATTTTTCTTTTAAAAACTTAATAAGCACAAGAAAATAAGCTAATTTTATAAAAACAACAATTTTTGAAAACTAGAAATAAGCACAGAAAAAGCAGTTTTAAGTAATTGACTTAATAGAAACTTAAATGAAAAGAAGGTAAAATTGAGATAAACCACAAGGCTTCTAAAAGCTAAAGTTTAAACTAAATAAGCTAAATTAAGCTAAAAGCAATCCTAATAAGCAAAAGTAAAAAGAATAAGCTAACTTAACAAGCAAATAAGCACTGAAAAGGCTAAAAAGCAAAGGGGGTCTGAGTGCAGGCCGAACAGTTCAACAAGGCAACTTTGAGCTTATTTTTAAGCTCTAACATTAGATCCAAAATCCACAAAAGCTTATAAATCTTAAAGTACATAAACCAAATAGCAAGTAGGCCAAGTTTCAGACCTAAAAGAGCTTACTAAGTACTTAAAAATTAGCTATGAAAAGGTCTGATAAGCACATGTGCATACTGATGAAAAAGTGAACAGGCCAGAATTAGTGCTTTTTAAAGCACCCTAAAAGCAATAAATAAGCTGAGAAAAAGGATGAAATTCAGAAAATAGCAAAGTTCAATAATCAATCTATTTAGAAAATGAAAATTAGCCACTTAAAATAAGCAAAAAGCACTTAAAATGGACTAAAAAGGAAGCTACAAAACTGATATTTTAAGAAATGTGTTCTGAGTGTAAAACTGATATGGACCAAATCTCCCACAAGCTATATGAAATGAAACCAACTTTTGGAAATCCACTTATTCTACTTGAATGAACATAAAAACTACATTGACAAGCACTAAATCATGATTCAACAGCAAGATCTTAATTGTAACAGTAAAGAACTCATAAACTTTGGAAAATCACCTTACACATACAAATCCATTAAAAGCAGACCAAAACTTCCTAACTTCAACCAATAACACTCAATTATATCTTAACTAAAACATCCCAAGTGGTCAAACTCAGAAGATCATCTTAAAAGTCAACTAACCATGTCGTGCCAAACACTCCCTTAATAATTCTAAAACTGATTTTAAGCTAAATTTGACATATAACAATCACTTTTTATTAAAAACAGGTTACCATTAAGTCCATAAGAGTCTATTGAGCACAAATTAAGCATAAGATAAGCACTTTGCCTAAAAACCTAAAAAAATGACCAATTAGCACAATATGAAAGATCCTAATGAAAGTAACCAACAAAGTAACAAAACAACATTAATGAAGCATAATTAAGCTATAACAACTCAAATAAGCAGTAAGATAATCAGAATAAGCTAAATGCATATAGAAACTTGAAAATAAGTTGAACTTACAAAAGCCCTTGCACAAACAGGGCAAAATAGGCTCGAAGAGCTACTCTACAAGCTCTAGCTTGTCAAAAGACAAGCTAGTAACAGCAATAACCCCTTCCAGGTCTATCTTATCATCCACAACAACTTATTTTGACTTTTATTGAATTTTTTTTTGATTTTTTAGATTAAAACAGGAATTAAGCAAAAATAAACTCACAAAAGCTATTAGAAAGCTTAAATGAGCATATAAAACAGAAAAAGTAAAGAGCTTTTAAGCTATTAAGACAAGTAAAGTAAAGAGTGCTTTTAAATAAAAATGACAAGTAAATAAAGAGTAAACTTAAATTTCATTAAAATGTAAAGATTACAATTCTTTTTTTTAAAAGTAAATGACAGAAATTAAAGGTACAATAAGCTTAAAAACAGAAAATAAGCTAAATTACGCTAGTAAAATGGTCTAAAAGCAAGGACAACTATGTGTGTGTAGAGAGCTCTGTATTTATAGCAGCTGAGAGAGGTCTAGGGTTTCCATAGAAGGCTCTGGATCACTATTCTTGGCCATTGATCTTTGCTTGGTCACCAATTCACCATTGTCGACCCTTGGATCATGTGAGGAGATGTTGTAGCCAATGGAACAGCTGGGATTTGTCCACGTGTCATTCCCTTGGTGATGTCGGCCTTCTAGAATCATTTAAGTGAGGGTAAAAAGTGAGGGGAGCAGGGTAATTGAGGTTGAAGGTGGATGAACAGTGAAATCTTATTTACCCGCTTTTTATGTTTTGTTTGACCGGGTAATTAATGGCTTGACCTTCGGGTTATAATAAATAAAGGGGTCGGGTTCTAAGGGTATTCGGGTTGGATCCGGGTTAGTTTTGGATATGGTGGACCGGATTTATGATAAAGGATGGGCTTGGTGGGCTTTTGATGGCCGGATATGGGTTTAGTATTGGTTATAATAATTTTAGGATTTAGGTTACAATTTGAATTGTTTTAAATTATGAAGGACTAAATCTGCCAATCATGTAAAGTTATTACAAGGGCCACTTTTGATATTTGATGAAACTTGTGGGTTGACTTTGACAATCTGAGCTCATTTATGATCTACTTTTGAAAATTACTTCCCCGGCCTCGGCTTTTGAACTCTTTTCCAAATCTCGTGCTCGTTTTGTCTTTTTGCCTTTGTTTTTGTCCATTTTCTCAATATCCGTACCTGCATATGCATAATCACAAAAACACAATATATTTGGCATATTTGGTTAGTTTTTGGTCTATATGGTCCATTTTATTAGGTAAAAGGTATGTGTATTTTAACACATACCATGCTTCCCGGTACCAACGGTTCAGTAGTTCGGATCGGTCTTTCATGCCCCTCCGAAAGAGGATCTCCTTTGCTGACCTCGGTTCCTTCCCATTCCGGAAGCTCTAAATAGTCTGACATGGTAAGAACTGAAAAAAAGAAAAAGGTAAGATCAAGACGAGAAATAACAGACACTACATAATATTAAGTCAAGAAAATTTTGTATTACCATGCCCCTCGGCATCCTTTAGAACGGTCTCATATCCCGGATTCTAGAAGACATTAGAGAGACCCGTCATCCATAGAAGGGCGGCTGAGGGTTTTCTGAGAAGAATCGCTTTCCTAGCGACCCTCTCAGCGTCCCTGTCGGAATGTGTCTCCGGAAACTCGTCGGTGACTTTAGAATCTCTATGCCTCCATGGCATGGCGTCCGGAATCGCCCTCCGATCTATCAAAAAGAAATGGTCTTTCCAATGTTTCAGCCCGGTAAGAACCTCCTCAAAGCATTTCTTGGCTCTTCTCCCCGTTCGGTTTTCAAACGAAAACCAATGTCCTTGCTTGCACAACCTATAAAAAACCCTGAACAAGGGAACGGTAGGCCGGACATCCAAACTATAGCAACGGATCTCAAACATTGTCACCCTATTCAGACCTATCGGAACAAGCTGGGAGATATGTACCCGAAAGTATTGTATTACCGCCAGTAAAAATGTGGAGAAAGGTATCCTAACACCAATACCTATTTTATCGCTCGGCAGCTCATTCATGGTCATGTCATCCGGGGGAAGAGTGGGTCGTAAATCCGAAGGGATACCAAACTCTCTAACCACATCATCTAATTCTCTTTGCGTCATTTTGGAAGTATGTACATGCATATCAAACTTAGGGATGACCCTACCGGACGAGGGCCCAGGTCTACTAACTAATGAAGGGTTCTCCGGTACGTTCATCTCAGCGGCCATAACTAAAAGGATGCCGGGGAATGTATACGAAAGATAATTACAAGAAAAGAATAAAACGCACCTCTCAGGAACTCGTGAAGATGTTGCACAAAGAACGTCCGGTAATAGCGAGACGCAACCGAGAAAAAGGAAAAGAAATAAACAGTGAAAAGTGAAAAAACGAAGAGGGTAAAGCGGTATATATAAGGGAAACCTAGAAAGACGCGAAAACGTCGCGTCAATCTGTACCTCTCTGACGTGGCTGATTGTGGGGCGTTGGATCTCTACGGTAAAACTACGCGTGGCATACAGCTGTCTGTGGTAAGGTAAATATTATTTTATTCGGCCCATGGGCCTAGAACTCAACCAGCCCAAGAAGGTTTAACAGGCACCCTCATCCATCCGGACAACGTTTACATAACTTGATTACGTGAAAAAGACAGAGAAAGTACCGGAAGATGCAAGTTCTTAAGTATTACACTATCGACTCAAGGCCGATACTCCAATACTGGGGGGGACATGTTGGCGTATGTGTCCGGACGTCATACTTCGTTCGGACCAAGCCTACGTGTCCGGACGTCGTATTTTGTCCGGACTATCAACTCACCTCCGGACATGCCTACTGAAAGGACCGCCGCCGTTTACCCACTGAGCAATCCCATCAACCGCTGCTAACGCCGCCATCCCAGATTTCCTGGGATTGTGTTCCCCACGTGATCTGACACCTACCTACTAGGCTAGGTATAGGTCGGCTTGCTTAGTCCCGAGGCAAACAGGTAACAGGTGTGGGTAGTATAAATACCCACACCTCATTTATGATTCACAAATAATTTCCACCCATAGCATTTACTCTCATTTACTGTTTTACCTTTCATCACATCATATACTTACTCTCACGCCAAAGGTTGGTCTTGGGATAAAACCCAGGGCGAGTCTAACATGCGTGTTTATTGTGTGTAGGAGCTCGAATCCATCCGGAGGAAACATTCCAAAGGATATTGCATTGAAGTTGGACTCACCTACGAGGTTTTACTTCAACATATCACACGGTTCATGTATATGAAATAATTTCACATTATCACATATATACTCTAATGTCTCGAGGCTTTTGGTCAAAAAGAGATGATTTTTCCTTGTCCTCCTTCGTATGATAAAAAATCAGTCACATGTAAACCAAACGGAGTCTATCAAGCATGACACATATAAACTGATACACAAACCTCAAGCTTTTTGAGCTTTTTGATCTTATTCTTGATCAGATGATTTAGAATATCTGACACATAACATAAGGATCCCATAATCTAAAAGTTGATTTACAGCTTACTCAACAAGGTAACTCATATAGGTTTAAGCAATAACTATTAAAAGGATACTTGGGTCCACAACTTCAGTAAAATTATCTGAGTTCAGGAACAATATATACTCTTTACCCTAAAACAACTATACCACAAATGCATAAGCTTGTTGCATAAAAAAAACTTTAAAATCACCTCTTCTTTTTAGTTGGCAGGAGACTCTTTACTGTCCTCACATGGATCTAACAAAAACTACAAAATAGAAAAAAGAATATAGATACCAGTCAAATTAATGATATATGTGATACTCACCTCAAGCACGGAGCAAGCAGCAAGATAAGCAGATTCAGATGAACCTTCATTAAAATATATATAGAATCATATATGCAACCACATAATCAATACCCTTATCATTGACTCATAAACAAAACCCAAATAAAACACGATTAAGAATGTAACTGCAATATATACTCACAATGAATTTTTCGAATTTTTTGTTTTATCAAAGATACCTGGTGAATATTATTGAGTGGAGATGTATACCTTGCATGCTTAACTTCTTCTAAACACCATACACAAAAAAAAGTC
Source organism: Artemisia tridentata subsp. tridentata (assembly GCA_021014915.2). Taxonomy (NCBI): domain Eukaryota; kingdom Viridiplantae; phylum Streptophyta; class Magnoliopsida; order Asterales; family Asteraceae; genus Artemisia; species Artemisia tridentata. The sequence continues at coordinate 192,249,955 of CP139502.1, read as the reverse complement.
ACGATCATTAGAGGATATGGCTGAGGAAAAGATGATATTAGTGTTTTGATTTTGTTTTAAGGTTTTGGTTTATGTATAAATGGTTTAACTTTGTGTATGGTGTTTTAGGGTTGTAGGGATTTGTTTTAGTATACGTAGAATGATATGGGATGAGTTGGGCTGGGTTTTCTCATTAAAATAAATAATTAGTTTTTCAAGATTTATAGATTTGGTTTTGCAAAATCTAAACCAAAAAATGTGTTGGTCTAGTGGTTATCATGTTTGTTTGTGGACTAACGGACCCATGTTCAAATCCTGCAAGTGCCAAGTTTTTTAAAAATCCGAATTTAAGCTTGTTAAATCCGAATTTAAGCTTGTTAAATACATGCTTAGGTGGCTTAATTGTAATAACATGGAATTAATGAATGATTAGGTGGACTTCTATGTCATTGATGACGTCGTACACCTCTAGTTATATATATGTTATAGATATATATACATATATTTATACAGGTCATTCATTACTAGGGACGACTCCAAACATAGTAATGAATTCACCCTAACCCAAACAATTTCCACGGAAGGTTTGTTTCAACAGTCATCTAAAGACTCTTTTAGATACCATTGTTGTCAACTCACCTTGCACTCATGCAAGAGTTACAACTAGCTCCACACACAATTTAATGTACATGATTAATCTTTAGTCAAACTAAAAGTATCAATTCATGTGTTAAATTATCGCAAGTGAAATATATCCTTTGAGGCTTGCTCAATGATGTGTTACATTGTGTTAGACTTAATTACCGCTCAAGTTTATCATAATAAACATATATTTCAAGGTTATATGTTTTTTCTCCTAAATCTCTCAAGTGAAAACTATATTCCAAGTCAAGGGATAAAATCTTGCTTGGATGGAAAATAGCTTTCAATATGATGCACGACATATTAGATCTAAGGAACAAACATAGTACTCCCACTTGCTCTCAGGTGTATTCAGGAGTTATCTTATTTTAATCAAAATCAAATTATTGATTTACAATTAAACTTAAGATCTCAGCTCCTAGATGCATGATCTAATCCACACTTGGATTATACTATCTTGTGTACTTAATAAAGATTATATGGATTCATAAACCTTTTGATTACGTACCGTCCTCGCAAAGGAAATCAACAATTGTCATATTTCATGCGCATGGAAACAAGTTTGACAATTAACCATCTTTATATAATTAATGTGTGTAGAGAGGAAATGTAATCACAGTCAATTGCTTCAGTATGATTAAAACTTCTATCACAAGACATACACTAATGTTTGTACAGTTTTGTCCTCATGAGTCTTTCTTCTAAAGAAACTCATTCTTAACCTCACAATTTAGTTGTTTGGTAAGAGATCAATCAAGTTCAAAAGAATGATTGTCTTTCAAGGACTGCATCTTTTCATTCATAGTTTTGAGACATTTATCATATTTAAGATCGATAATGTATCTCTATATAGTTAACAGGTTTTCAAATATTCTCTAACTTATATTCCTCATCATTGATATACAATATCAGTCAAGTGCATGAGGTATCCTTGCGGATCTATGAATGTGAGTTACATCATTTTTTGGTTCAACATTTTCATGTTTAACCTTAGCATGACATTAGCAAGTGTATTTAGAAGGTAGTACATTTTGTTCTTGAATATCTTCAAGATGCTCCCACTTACTTTTGTAAGTAGAGACTATTCTCTAAATACTAAGCGTGTTGAGCAACAATAAATTGTTCTCACTTGGGTCATTCAAAATACATTAACAGTTCTCAACTCTAGTTTGTTAATAAAACGATCTAAGAGATATTTAACAAATATTGAACTTTGATTAAGACATAATGGAAATTATTCCATTCCATCTATAGATGATGTCTTAATTACCTTCTATGTTAGAGTCATATTAAGTATATGCATGATATCCTCAATTTTCTAATCTTGATAGTTTTGGAGATTAAAGTAGTTTAAGTCATCATTGATCAAACAATGTCTGAAGAGTTTGATATAACAAATTAGACATACCACAAAATTGGTATTTTATGAGTATTGGGATTGTGAGACTATAACACAATTCCTTAGATAACTTAATACTCTTTTGGTTATATACTTGCCAATTGGGTCAAACCAAATTGCATATATAGTATTTTGAACCAATTTCATACTAGATATTATTCGTTGACCAAGTCACTTAATTTATGTGTATGTCCTTACAAGAAGACATAAACATTTAATATCTTACTATACGTTATAAGCCATTGATCAACTCAAGGATTCATGTTCATGTTTTAACAAAAAAACATAACAATGTAACGTCTTACTTTACGTTACAAGCTTTTCAAAAATTAAAGGACTTTATGTACATGTCATAACAAGAGGACATAGACATATTTGGATAAAGTAATTATGAACGCTTACTTGGCCTCAATAGTAATTTCAAGTTAATTGCTTACTTCATAATTATGACTTTACAAGAAAATATGTAGAAGTAGCTTTTCATCATATCTTGACATTTGTTTTAAATAGGGCAACATACATTTTATCTGTAGAAGTCCTATAGAAAATAATCCTCCTTACCTTGGGGTCAAGGAAAACTATTAGTCATATTATTATATGTTGTTTCTTGCACACAATTAAGATTTCTCCCACTTGTGAAGGGTGCAACATTAAGCAAGTACACAAAACAACACGACATTCATTTGTTTGTATAGATAATATGACAATGTCAGATATAGAATATGAATTAAGTCAAGCTCAAATCATATGCACATAAAAAGTGTATATAGAACAGGTTCAATTAATAAGTAATCTTGCATGATGATATTATAGATAATGCTACAGAAAGCGACAAGTTATCATATTAAATAATATGCAGTGATTCGTACTAAATGAAAAAAGTATCACACTTGGAAAGTAATAAATTATTTTTGGGCAGGCCATAAATAATATGGGAATACTATAATTTAGACAAGTTCATAGCTCCCACTGAATCAAATAACATTACTAGAATGCCAGCTTATAAAATAAATTGTATTACTCTCGCTGAATTAGACAAACATTACAAGTGTTTTCCTATTAGTGAGAAGCAAATAGCAATTTATTTACTTTCCTTTTCTTGAATATCTACACATTATTTTTTGATCCCAGCAATATACTTGATCGAATCCCTTAGCTTGTAAAGGTTTAGTTATCTTAGATAAATCTAAAACAACTAAGTATAGAAACTGTCTTTGAAGTATATCAAACACAATGTGGAATCTTGTATTTGATCTTAAGATGAAATTTATATTGAATTATCAGTAAACAATGAATATCAAACAAAACACTTCAATATTATTAGTATAATACGAATACTCAAAAGTATTAGGGTTTACAACCTTGAAGTTCTCTAAAGAATCGTAAGAATTGTGTATCTCGTGTCTATCTCTATGCCCTATGACCTCCTCTTATAGACTAAGGAGTTCTATTCGGCTTACAATTACTTGCTATACAAGATAAATCTTAATAGAATCTTTTCTATACTTATCTATACATACTATACATAATAACCGACTCTAATACTCTAGCAACACTAATAATGCATCAGCAGCACTAACTTTTTGTTCTAGCAGCATTAAAACTTCAGCAGCATTAACTTAGTACTAGCAGTACTAAGTTTCCTTCTAGCAGCATTAACTACTTAGAGTATTTTTCCTTGAAGTCTGTCAGCAGTCTTAATTTACTCTAGCAGTCTTAACTTCCATAAGCAGCATTAACCATCATAACTAGCAGCAGTAATGACTTGTAATATTTTTCTTGTAATCCCTGAGCAGTCTTAACATCATGAAAGCAGGAGTAACTCAAGAAGCCTTTAAAACCCAACAATCCTTCCCTAAACTTGATATTTTCCCTTAAAATCATCAAGTTTCAATCTAAGCTCGAACCTTCACCAGGAGGATGCTTCCAAACACTTCATTGTTCATTCTTCAGTCTTATAATAAAATAAATAAACTCATCTGCCATACTTTCATTCATTTCATATTCCATTTGAAGCCTACTTTCAAGCATCTTTCCTAATGTTGTCTTTGTGAGTGGATACTTCTTTTCAACCAACATGTAGATATGCATAGCATCCATTGTCAACTCATGAAGTCCACATGTATCTATTAACCTCCAGCTTATCACCTTCTGATTATAGAAAGGTCTTCTCCATACTTCATCTTCTACATGAGGTTCAAAGATATTCTTCAAATCTTCCCACAAAACATAATCTAGATCAGACACTGGTTGCTTCAATGGTCTTGTTGGTCCATACTTTTCCTTAACAAGCTTCCAAAGAGTCTGCAAATCCTCTCTGTTAAAGCTTCTTAACATCTGATTAAACCTGAAGAATATATAAAACTTTCCATCAGCTCTTTTGACTTCATATACTATTTTCTTTGTGCCCTCTTTATATATTCTCCAACCAACAATATCTGGAAGTTTTGTAACCAAAGGTACAACAGCAATAGTTGGCTCTTCATCATCGTCAGAAACCACTGTTATATATTGCTTAGTATCTTCTTCTGTACCTTGGTCATCATCAGTATCTTCTTTTGTCTGCTCATCAATTCTCTGCTTTTTGCTGCTATCAGGTTCTATATCATCTCCTATTCTCTTAGAACCTCTTACCACCTCATCTTCATTCATAGCAATGAAAGTATTGACCCTCTTGAATAGCTTGTCAAACTGAACTTTTATCTTTTCAAAATTGAGATTCTTCAATTGACTAGGCTTCCAATTATCCATGTTTTTCAGGTATGCACACATTACTTTTCTTTGTTCAGCTTTAGTGGGTGGTTGGTTCCTCTTTGCTTCAGTCCTCTTCTGAGCAAAGAACTTCTTTCTCTTGGCCAAGAATTCCATAAATATCTTTGATTTTTCTTCTAAGGACAACTCTTCCTGTTCATCTTGCCACATTCTCTGGGCTAACATGTAATCTGCTTCACACTTTGCTTGGATGTCATCCCAGGAACTTATTTCTGCAAGGATAGCTTCTTCTTCTTCTCTAGCCTTTCTTTCTCTTTCTTCTCTTATTCTTTTATCTTCAGCATCATACTCTTCTTGTTGTTTTCTGGCTATTTTTTCATCTAAGAGCATCTGCTTTATCTTTGAAAGAGATTTCTCCACAGGTTCTTCAATTAGAATTCCTTTGCCTTTGCCTTGTGAAGGTGGTTGTGATTGTGTGGATCGAATCCCTTAGCTTGTAAAGGTTTAGTTATCTTAGATAAATCTAAAACAACTAAGTATAGAAACTGTCTTTGAAGTATATCAAACACAATGCGGAATCTTGTATTTGATCTTAAGAAAAACTTTATATTGAATTATCAGTAAACATTGAATATCAAATAAAACACTTCAATATTATTAATATAATACGAATACTCAAAAGTAATAGGGTTTACAACCTTGAAGTTCTCTAAAGAATCGTAAGAATTGTGTATTTCGTGTCTATCTGTATGCCCTAGGACCTCTTTTTATAGACTAAGGAGTTCTAGTCGGCTTACGATTACTTGATATACAAGATAAATCTTAATAAAATCTTTTCTATACTTATCTAGACATACTATACATAATAACTGACTCTAATACTCTAGCAATACTAATAATGCATCAGCAGCACTAACTTTTTGTTCTAGCAGCATTAACTTAGTACTAGCAGTACTAAGTTTCCTTCTAGCAACATTAACTACTTAGAGTATTTTTCCTTGAAGTCTGTCAGCAGTCTTAATTTACTCTAGCAGTCTTAACTTCCATAAGCAATATTAACCATCATAACTAGCAGCAGTAATGGCTTGTAATATTTTTCTTGTAATCCCTGAGCAGTCTTAACATCATGAAAGTAGCAGTAACTCAAGAAGCCTTTAAAACCCAACATTATTGCTAATATGAATAAGTAAACATGTACTTAGATAGGTGTCAAGTTCTATTACATTAACAGTGGACTAGCCATTTATGCTAACTCATTAACTCAAAAATTGGCATGCAATTTATCCTTAATATTTCACCTACATAGCTACAAGGGTGTAGAGCCATTATTGGTTCAAAACAAACAACTAGGTGAATCATGCTAGTTATTGCTTGTACCATTTTGCCGTAATATTTCCATTTTCTAATTAGAACTCATAAGATGTCTCGATAATAACAAGACGTTATGAGTTTGATTAGAATTTGGGGTAAATTGATCCGTGCTGAACACACTTTTTAAATAAATGCAGACAGCGGATACGCGTGAATAAATACAAATCACCCCTTTGTGAAAAAGGATACTTGCAAAAACTCACATTCGTGTGTAGTGTGAAGACAGGTAAGTAATTACCCGAATCGTTTCCCAACGAGGTGTGAATGGGCAAACTGTGGAAAGTTAGGATTAGAGTGACTGATGATATGATATGAGATTTTTCTTTTTTAATAATTCTAAATAACAAATGATAAACAAATATGCACAAGAAAATTAAACGCGAATTAATAAATTAAAAACGCGTAACAGGAAATCTAAAATGGGACAAAAACTGAAATATATGAAATTAAAACCTAAAAATGTAAAATGACTTAAAACTTATTTTAAAACTTAAATTATATTTTTAACACTTTTTATTTAATTATTATTGATTATTTATTATTTAATAATTATTCAAAACTAATTTAAATTATAATAAATACTAAATAAACAAAGAAAAATCTAAAAATTTTTCTATAAATATTATTAAGTAAAAAGAAGCTAAGAAAATTATAAAAATGAAAATTACTTAATTAAAAATTTAAAAAGATAAAATCTATTAAATAGAAGCTATCACTTATTTTCTATTTTGATTTTCTTAAGGTCTAATAATATAATTATATTTTTCCTGGATTCTATTTAATAAAAGAAAATTATGAAAATTAAAATTATATTTTTCTGATTATTATTCTATTTATTATGATTTAATTACTAATAGAAACTAATTAAAAAGATTAAAAATATTAAATGACTTAGGAAAAATCTGAAAAATTCAGGATAAGTCTAAATTAATATTCTTAATATAGGAAAATTCAAATCAAAAGTTTGCTAAACCCTAATAAGCAATTTGGCCAATAAGCAGTTTGGCAAATAAGCCAAAAATAAGCTAAAAAGCACAAAACTTAACCAAAAGCTCAGAACAAGTTTAGTATACTATAATAAGCACAAAACAACTGAAAGATACAAATAAACACAAGAAATTAAGCTGATTAAGCACTAGAGCAGTTGCAAAATCAAAACAGACAACTCAGAAAATGGCAAACTTGCAAGGCAGATTAAGCACTTCAAATAAGCAGTTAAGTTGAATATTAAGGGGGCAAAAGTGAGCTAGTACTATGAGCTATCTTAAAAACTAAAAAGCCCTATCAGAAACACACCAATTGAAGTCCAATTAAGCACTAGTTCAGGTGAGTTTAAGAACTAAAAACTGAATCAGCAGAATCAGATATTGAATCAGCAGAAATGGGAAAAGTGCAGGCCTTAATTTAAGCTATGAAATAAGGTGAAAAGTGGAATACCAGATGTTATTCTAAAAACTAGCTTGGTGAACTACTTTGAATCCAAAAATCAGCCAGTGAGCTTAAAGGAATAAGCAGATATGCAGCTAAGAAAAAGCTCAAATCTGCTTATGTGTTCTGTGCTATGCAGTAGTTGTGCAGAAGTGCACACACCCAATTGATTCTAACTGGCCTTAATGATTATCACTATATGGACTCTAATGAACTCAGAAATGCTAATGACAAGGCCAAAATAAGCTTGTGGCTTATTATGGCTTGTTTGAGCTTGTTATGGTCTGAAATGATCACAAGGGGTATAAAACTACTAAACTGATCTAATTGGCTGATTTGGAGTTGGGAACAGCTTATATGGACTAAGATAAGCCAGCTTAAAGTTCAACAAATGGTCAATGTACAGTAACACAGGTTTTGACTAGTTGACTGTATTAAACCAAACACCCCTTTGGTTGAGTCTGTTTTGGATTTTCAAAGGAAACAGATAATTTAACTTATGAATACTGATTTTTATTGATTAAATAACTTATATAAACTATAATAAGCAACTTTAGAACAGAAATAAGTGATAAATTAAGCTATGCTATGTTATGCTATTTTTGGACTTTTTTAGTGTTTTTAGAGAAAATGATACAAAAGCTATAAAAGACTGATTTAAATAATGAAATACACTTAAGAACTATAAATAAGCAAGAACTTATAGAAATAAGCTAATAATAAGCAGTATGACAGTGGGCTTAGAAATTTAAGAAAATGCTTAAAAATGGCTTACAACTGAAAATGGATTATTGAAAGATGAACAAGGACCAGAAACCACTCCTAGCTTGTTGTCAACAAGCTAGAAACCAGAAAAACCATCCAGATTAGCTTCTATTCCCATACAGCTTATTTTGACCTCCTCAGTTGACTTTCTTTGACATTTTCTTCTTTCTTGAATTAGAGCAGAATTAAACTAACATAAGCTCACAGTAAGCTATAATTAGCTTATATAAGCTTATGTAAACAGATAATAAACTTTTCCAATTAACATTTAACTTAATACGAATTACAGTAGAACTTGAAATTGTAAAGTAACTGAAAATTAATGCAAGATGTATTAAAATGAGATCAAAATGACTGTAAATTGCTTATATTGATTATTGGAAATGAAAATTACAATAAAGAAATGACTGGTAATTAAAGACGATTAAATAAAAATTAACTACTACTTATTTCCTATTACATTGTTCTATATATACAAAGATAAAGTGGGATTGCCTTAGCCGACATCCTTGAACTCTTCTGCACCCTTGGATTGCTTTTAATCAATCTGAGCCCTTCAAATGAAAATTGGGCCAAAATAGAGATAGTGGATTCGAGCAGGTTTTTAGCATTTAATGCATTTTGTGGAGGTGGAGAAGAAGCTTTAAATGCTTCTTGTTTTGTTAGGTAAGTGGGATAGGAGGGGGGTGGTATTGCAGGAAACTATGGGTGATGGTGGTTTTGGCGGGGTTGTGAGGAAGAAGAGAAGTCAAACCGAAGTTTGACTCTGGGATATTTAGCAAAGGGTTAGGTCGGGTTGGTTTAATAAAAGGGAGTTGGGCTGGAGTGGTGGATTGGGCTGGGTAGTTGTGTAGCTGGGTTTTATTTTTAGTTTAGGGTCCGGTTAGTTTGTAGTTAAATCACAAGGACCATAGTTGTAATTACTGAATTCTTGAAGGGTTGAGTAGACAATTTTCCAAAGTTATCAAAAGAGTTTATTTTGCCAATTATAAATAGCACAAGGGTAATATTTGATAAATTCCAATTTTTAAATACCCGAGGACTAGTTTTGCCAATTTTGAAACTTGAGGGGTAAAAGTTGTCATTTTTAGAAAACTTTTATCCAGGGATTAAAATTGAACATGTTTGATATCCCAAGGACTAAAGTTGACTTTTCTTTCATTTTAAACCTTCAGGGACTAAATCTGCCAATTTGTGAAACTTCAGGGACTGAAAGTGACAATTATGCAAACTTTGTTCGTTTTTCACTTGTTTTCAATCTTTTTGTTCCTGAGTCATATAAAAACACATTTTATGATATTTTCAGTATTTTGAAGCATATCTGCATGTTTTTAAATGTTTTTGCAGATAAAATGTGACAGAAATGATGAGTATTTAGACACTCATCAATCCCCCACACTAAACTATTGCTAGTCCCTAGCAATCTTTTATGAAGTTTTAATGGATTTTTCTCTTTACCCAAAGCCATTACTTCTGGAGTAGCCAATGTTTTAGTATGTGATACTTTGGTACAATGATAACCAAATGATTTTGAGCAAACCATCAGCTGTGAACGGTTTTGATTTGTCTTTACCAAAATCCGTTTGCTTCTGGACTAGCCAACTCTTAGATAAAATACAGTTATTATCTTTGGTGAGCTGATTACCAATCATGGCTTTTCACTGCCTTAACCACAAGCCATAACCTTGCGGGCTAGCCAACTCTTAACTTATAAAGATATGGTGAGTCGAATACCATACAATTTTTGGCAAATTGTAAGCCATAAACGGATTTGATATATCTTTACCAAGAGCCGTTTGCTCTCAGATTAGCCAATCCTTATGTGGGTTAGACGTGGCGGACTGATAACCATTTATTGCGTTCTAAGTGAGAAAAAATTTTAAAATTTTGGCTAAAATGGGGGTACTAGATGGTACATTTGATCAAATTCGCTAGAATTCCCCCCCCCCCCCCCCACACTTAGAACTGAATATTGCCCTCAATATTCAAAGATCCGGTTGTTAAACCAACACTTAGAACGTGAAAGGGAAATACTAATAGCCATTTATTTTATACATACACATTTTTTTTATTTTTTTATTTTTTTTAGCTTAATACTGTACAACATGTGGGGCATCTCCCCCACACTTAGGTGAGACATGGGTGAAAACCCATATTTTGCTACTGTTTTTATTAACCGAGTCACTAGCTTGACTCGACCCCGAATTCATTGGTTCATGGGGAAGTAAGTGGAAGAAACCATCTCCATCGGACTTTCATTCAAAATGTTTGGATAACCAATTGAACATAAGAAAGTTCCACACCGATGAGATAAATCCGGCATTTAAACCAATGTTAAATGGAAAATGCCGGGGTCAAAAGTAATATCCTCACTCCCGAATGAGTGAAAGATAGGGGAAATCACCGGGTAGGTGAAGGGAAGAAGAGAGATCTGAATAGCAATTAAGACAAGAACTTCCTCCTCAAGAATTGTATATTCAAGTGGAGGAGGCAAGTCCTTAAACTTGATCTTCGGAAATTTATCAGTTTTCTCAACTGACTTAACTTCCTTTTTATGAAGTTCAACGGGAGGGAGAGGAGGAGAATTGTCCTGATTCAACAATTTCTCAAGAGAAAGAATGTCTCCCTCCAGATCAATCTCAGCGTTATCAATTCCTTAAAGAAATGAATCACACTTGAGAAAAGCCTCGATCTCTTCCAAATTGGAATCACTTCCCTCAAACGGAGTGAGAGAAGGGGAAGAGTCGGAAATGACAGGTAGAGAAGATGTGGTGGGAACACCACTCACAGAATTATGAAAATAACCAAGATTTTCTTGAGAGTACTCCTTTGAAGCAACATCAATGACATCGATTCGGTTAACCGATGCAGAATTATAATTTGAGGAGTACCTCGAAGTTTGATCATGGTTAAAGGTAACAGCTTCCTTATCCACACGCAAGGTGATCTCATGCTTAAATACATCAATAAGAGCATGGCCCGTTTTTAGGAATCCTCTTCCAAGAATGAGAGGAACCTTTTGATCCGCGTCGAATTCAACAACCACAAAGTCAGCTGGAAAATGGAACTTACCTACTTTCACAAACACATCTTCGGCAATGCCGCATGGATGAGATATGGTTCGATCTGCAAGCTCAAGAGTCATGCATGTAGTAGTAAGAGCCGGAAGAGAAAGTTTCTTCCATACCGAATGAGGCATCAGGTTGATGCTTGCACCTAGATCGGCCAAGGCATAGCATTCAACCATTCCCGAAAATACACAAGGCAGTAGAAACTTTCCAGGATCTCCAAGCTTCTCCGGAAGCTTTTTCAAGATAACTGCTGAGCAGTTCTCATTTAATGGAGTTTTAGCCATTTCAATCAGTTTTTCCTTGTTGCTTAACAAGTGTTTGATTGTTGATGCAAATTTGGGCATCAGAATGATAGCATCCGCAAAACTTATGTCAAAATGTAATTCCTTAAATATTTGAAAGAATTTGTCCATTTGTTGACTAGCCTTTTCACGGAGCTTTTGCTCATTTAAGCGCGATGGGTAAGGAATGTAAGGTTTGGATTTAGGGACAATGACTTCAGGAGTCTTAACAGATTCAAAGACAACTCCTGGTTTGGATTTATTTTTCGGGACAACCGGAGGATAGACTTGTGTTGTACTTTGTGGGTTTGGAATTTGCACTTTGTCCGTTGTATCCTCCGCCTCTTTTTCCATTTCAAACAATGGAGGAGGAATAGGACCAGAGGGTCCCTCATAAGCAGCACCACTCCGAGTGGTGATAGCTTTGACGAAAGTGGTATCTTCATCATCATCATCGTCGTCATCAAGCACACTGACAGGAACAGCATTGAGCATATCGGAATAATATCTGGCTGTTCTTTGCTCACTAAGTTTGGTTGACAAACTTTTAACCGTAAATCGTGATAGAGTGGGATCTATTCTTGACGGCTGTGGAGCAATTGTGGGTGTAGAATTTTGGATAACCGAAGGTTGGACGTATTTAGCACTTCCATTGTTAGTGGGAAGGACCTGGTCCTTTGTCACCTTGAGTCCATCATGAGCTTTACCACTATGTGTAGTGACAGCTTTAAGTTCACCCCTTGGGTTTACAACAGTGTTACTTGGGAGACCTCCCGAAGTAGAAGGTGGATTGAGATGGTCCATGAGACTGGCAAACATATTCTTAACTTCGCTTTGAGAATGATCGATTTTGTTTGAAAGCTCAGTTCCTTGCTTGTGTATTGAGGACTGAAATTCATTCTTCAAATTAGAGATCTGATTTTGCATTGCCTTCATATTGGTCTCATTAACCTTGATGTAGCTATCAAGTTCACTCGAGAGAGGTCTTTGGGAATTAGGAGCTGAATACCCTTGATTACCCCTTTGGGGTGGGTATTGATTGTTCGGGGCATGATATTGATTCTGCGTGTTTTGCCCTCTTTGCTGATTAGGATTAATCCTATTTGGATTGTTAGGAGGAGGAAATCCGGGTGGTCCATGTTGATTGCTAGCACGGTAGTTTGTTTCCACTTGAGGATGGTATTGGCCACCTCCTTGATTGGAAGATCCGGCTAAAGCTTTGACTTCAAATGCATTGCCATCGGTGGCAGTACAATTATAGTAAGCGTTAGGACCACCACAAGTAACACAAACTTCTACCTTTTTGATTTCAGCAGTGTGAGAAGTTTGCGGAGCGGACTCTTTCTTTTGTGTGGAGAAAACCAAAGCCTGAATAACCTTCGTGAGTTCAGCAAGCTGAGTATCAGTACTAGACTGACTCACGGGAGATGAAGTAGAAGGACCAGCACTAGCCTGAGAATTATATGGTCTGGCTCGTGCAGTGCGGACCTTTGACTTATTTTCAATAAGTGCAATGGCTTCCTTAGTAGATTTGCTCAGAAAATTACCTCCAGCTGAGGCATTAAGAGAATCTTGGTCAGATGGGTTTAACCCATTGTAGAAAGTGTCCATTTGCATCAAATCGGTGAAACTGTGATGAGGACATTTGCGGAGCAATTCTTTGAAACGATCCCATGCCTCTCCAAATGGTTCATCAAACCTTTGAGAGAATTTCATGATTTCATTTTTGAGATACGTGGTTTTAGAAGGAGGAAAGAATTCATTCACAAATTTCTGAACCAAATCTTCCCATGTTGTTATCGATCGAGGGGGTTGTTTGTCAAGCCAAATCCGGGCTACCCCATCGATGGAAAACGGGAAAAGAAGAAGTTTTATTGATTCCTCAGGGACACTTTTGCATTTGATGGTAGATGTGATTTTATTGAACCATCTAATGTGATCTTGAGGATCGTCCCTGTCAAAACCATAGAATTGCCGCTGGGTTACCAGGTTTATCAACCCAGTCTTAAGCTCAAAATTCTCAGCCACGATGGCTGGAACAACAATGGCATCTCCGTACCCATTGGTGGGAGCTTGGAGAAGCTCATTCATAGGACGGTCTTCTGCCATGATGACAGGGGTTTGGGGATCAGTCCGTAACTCGGGTACGACTGATGGAGCAGAACGTCTACGACGTCTTCGAGGTATGTTTCCAAGCTCACGAAAAGGGCTTGATGACCTAGAAGAACGAGTGCGCATGCACTTTTAGCAAAATTTTCAATTAAAATCAAGATCGAGAAAAAACACAAGTGAACTTAAACCAACAATCAACAGGCGTACGGTAGCTCTCTAAAAGATAAACGCACAGAGTGGCGGAGAAGCAAAGGTGGGCAATTAATGCTCCTTAAAAACCCGCTTCTTTCAGTCCGACAATTTAATGTCAAACTATCCTTAAACCTCCGTTATAGTTTGTTTATCAATCAAAGGTGAGCCGATATTCGCAAGTGATACAGAGGCAAGTTTTAAATCTGATGTTTGGGAACTTATTATGGTCGTACCCCCAGTTAGGTAGTACTCTGTCTTGGTTCTCGATGGTTAATTTTATTGTTTGTTATTTATTTAAAAGAAACGGAAAATGTTTTTGGGTTTTTATTTTTTATATGATAATAATAATAATAATATATATAGAAAAGAAAAGAAAAATATTTTTGTATTTTATATTGTTTATGGGAAATAGGAACTTCTGGAAGAAGGATCTCGAATCACTAATCGCTAAAACTCTACACAATTGTCGCACACACCTCCCCGGCAGCGGCGCTAAATTTGATCCGTGCAGAACACACTTTTTAAATAAATGCAGACAGCGGATACGCGTGAATAAATACAAATCACCCCTTTGTGAAAAAGGATACTTGCAAAAACTCACGTTCGTGTGTAGTGTGAAGACAGGTAAGTAATTACCCGAATCGTTTCCCAACGAGGTGTGAATGGGCAAACTGTGGAAAGTTAGGATTAGAGTGACTGATGATATGATATGAGATTTTGCTTTTTTAATAATTCTAAATAACAAATGATAAACAAATATGCACAAGAAAATTAAACGCGAATTAATAAATTAAAAACGCGTAACAGGAAATCTAAAATGAGACAAAAACTGAAATATATGAAATTAAAACCTAAAAATGTAAAATGACTTACAACTTATTTTAAAACTTAAATTATATTTTTAACACTTTTTATTTAATTATTATTAATTATTTATTATTTAATAATTATTTAAAACTAATTTAAATTATAATAAATACTAAATAAACAAAGAAAAATCTAAAACTTTTTCTATAAATATTATTAAGTAAAAAGAAGCTAAGAAAATTATAAAAATGAAAATTACTTAATTAAAAATTTAAAAAGATAAAATCTATTAAATAGAAGCTATCACTTATTTTCTATTTTGATTTTCTTAAGGTCTAATAATATAATTATATTTTTCCTGGATTCTATTTAATAAAAGAAAATTATAAAAATTAAAATTATATCTTTCTGAATATTATTTTATTTATTATGATTTAATTACTAATAGAAATTAATTAAAAAGATTAAAATTATTAAATGACTTAGGAAAAATCTGAAAAATTCAGGATAAGTCTAAATTAATATTCTTAATATAGGAAAATTCAAATCAAAAGTTTGCTAAACCCTAATAAGCAATTTGGCCAATAAGCAGTTTGGCAAATAAGCCAAAAATAAGCTAAAAAGCACAAAACTTAACCAAAAGCTCAGAACAAGTTTAGTATACTATAATAAGCACAAAACAACTGAAAGATACAAATAAACACAAGAAATTAAGCTGATTAAGCACTAGAGCAGTTGCAAAATCAAAACAGACAACTCAGAAAATGGCAAACTTGCAAGGCAGATTAAGCACTTCAAATAAGCAGTTAAGTTGAATATTAAGGGGGCAAAAGTGAGCTAGTACTATGAGCTATCTTAAAAACTAAAAAGCCCTATCAGAAACACACCAATTGAAGTCCAATTAAGTACTAGTTCAGGTGAGTTTAAGAACTAAAAACTGAATCAGCAGAATCAGATATTGAATCAGCAGAAATGGGAAAAGTGCAGGCCTTAATTTAAGCTATGAAATAAGGTGAAAAGTGGAATACCAGATGTTATTCTAAAAACTAGCTTGTTGAACTACTTTGAAACCAAAAATCAGCCAGTGAGCTTAAAGGAATAAGCAGATATGCAGCTAAGAAAAAGCTCAAATCTGCTTATGTGTTCTGTGCTATGCAGTAGTTGTGCAGAAGTGCACACACCCAATTGATTCTAACTGGCCTTAATGATTATCACTATATGGACTCTAATGAACTCAGAAATGCTAATGACAAGGCCAAAATAAGCTTGTGGCTTATTATGGCTTGTTTGAGCTTGTTATGGTCTGAAATGATCACAAGGGGTATAAAACTACTAAACTGATCTAATTGGCTGATTTGGAGTTGGGAACAGCTTATATGGACTAAGATAAGCCAGCTTAAAGTTCAACAAATGGTCAATGTACAGTAACACAGGTTTTGACTAGTTGACTGTATTAAACCAAACACCCCTTTGGTTGAGTCTGTTTTGGATTTTCAAAGGAAACAGATAATTTAACTTATGAATACTGATTTTTATTGATTAAATAACTTATATAAACTATAATAAGCAACTTTAGAACAGAAATAAGTGATAAATTAAGCTATGCTATGTTATGCTATTTTTGGACTTTTTTAGTGTTTTTAGAGAAAATGATACAAAAGCTATAAAAGACTGATTTAAATAATGAAATACACTTAAGAACTATAAATAAGCAAGAACTTATAGAAATAAGCTAATAATAAGCAGTATGACAGTGGGCTTAGAAATTTAAGAAAATGCTTAAAAATGGCTTACAACTGAAAATGGATTATTGAAAGATGAACAAGGACCAGAAACCACTCCTAGCTTGTTGTCAACAAGCTAGAAACCAGAAAAACCATCCAGATTAGCTTCTATTCCCATACAGCTTATTTTGACCTCCTCAGTTGACTTTCTTTGACATTTTCTTCTTTCTTGAATTAGAGCAGAATTAAACTAACATAAGCTCACAGTAAGCTATAATTAGCTTATATAAGCTTATGTAAACAGATAATAAACTTTTCCAATTAACATTTAACTTAATACGAATTACAGTAGAACTTGAAATTGTAAAGTAACTGAAAATTAATGCAAGATGTATTAAAATGAGATCAAAATGACTGTAAATTGCTTATATTGATTACTGGAAATGAAAATTACAATAAAGAAATGACTGGTAATTAAAGACGATTAAATAAAAATTAACTACTACTTATTTCCTATTACATTGTTCTATATATACAAAGATAAAGTGGGATTGCCTTAGCCGACATCCTTGAACTCTTCTGCACCCTTGGATTGCTTCTAATCAATCTGAGCCCTTCAAATGAAAATTGGCGCCAAAATAGAGATAGTGGATTCGAGCAGGTTTTTAGCATTTAATGCATTTTGTGGAGGTGGAGAAGAAGCTTTAAATGCTTCTTGTTTTGTTAGGTAAGTGGGATAGGAGGGGGGTGGTATTGCAGGAAACTATGGGTGATGGTGGTTTTGGCGGGGTTGTGAGGAAGAAGAGAAGTCAAACCGAAGTTTGACTCTGGGATATTTAGCAAAGGGTTAGGTCGGGTTGGTTTAATAAAAGGGAGTTGGGCTGGAGTGGTGGATTGGGCTGGGTGGTTGTGTAGCTGGGTTTTATTTTTAGTTTAGGGTCCGGTTAGGTTTGTAGTTAAATCACAAGGACCATAGTTGTAATTACTGAATTCTTGAAGGGTTGAGTAGACAATTTTCCAAAGTTATCAAAAGAGTTTATTTTGCCAATTATAAATAGCACAAGGGTAATATTTGATAAATTCCAATTTTTAAATACCCGAGGACTAGTTTTGCCAATTTTGAAACTTGAGGGGTAAAAGTTGTCATTTTTAGAAAACTTTTATCCAGGGATTAAAATTGAACATGTTTGATATCCCAAGGACTAGAGTTGACTTTTCTTTCATTTTAAACCTTCAGGGACTAAATCTGCCAATTTGTGAAACTTCAGGGACTGAAAGTGACAATTATGCAAACTTTGTTCGTTTTTCACTTGTTTTCAATCTTTTTGTTCCTGAGTCATATAAAAACACATTTTATGATATTTTCAGTATTTTGAAGCATATCTGCATGTTTTTAAATGTTTTTGCAGATAAAATGTGACAGAAATGATGAGTATTTAGACACTCATCAGGGGTAAATTCAATTGTTCCTTTTATTTACTTTTCAAGCAAGGAAAATAAATAGGAATATGTCTCTCTCTTTCTTACAAGGAAAGGAGACCCAGTTTGTCTTTTCCAAGAAAAGGACAAACCATAGTTTACTGTATATGTTGCAATATACAATTAACAGGTAAAGTTTAAATTTTAGTATTTTCGATAATTGATTCTTTTATAAATTAACTACCCTTGTTTTTAAAGAAAAATAATTAATTTACTAAAAGACTAAGATCTTACTTGAACTCCCACTCATCACGGTAGTGCTTACTACTCTAGTAAGTCTTGTGGGTACAAGAGGTAGGCGGCATGCGACAATTGCATTACAAGTGTAACTCTTAGATTTATGAGACTTATGACACTATAGTACAAGCTACTAGTGTCATGCATGTTTTGTCTCATCCTATGCCTCAGGCTCAAGGATCTCACCGCTTAACTCGATTAAGTCGTCCAATTAGAGAACATGTGTAAATAACTCTAGGTCTCACGCCAGAGAATAAACACCTTGGGTTGCAATTCACTCACGTCTCACGAAGAGAAAAAGGCAAGTGCAAGTGTCCTCAAACTTGGATGGCATAGACTTAAATTTCAAATAGGGTATCACATAATATTTGACAAAACATGTATTAAAAATTATGTACAAAGAGCCATGCATACATCTTTGTAACACAAGTTGGCAAAAACAATTTTTCAACTAATTAGGTGTACTAATATTACGGGCAAAGAGTGGTCAAGAACCCTATATTGTACTCTTCATGAATCAAAAGACCCAAGTCCTTCCAATAATTCCCTTATATGCCGAAGCATGTAGTGGGGCGGGAAAAGATCACACAAAACCCTAGATCTTGATATGATCAAAGATCATTAATACAAGCACGAAACTTTAGATATCTTATAGTTAAAGTTTATTAAATCACACGATATCCAGCAAGCTATATCCTGGTAGCTTCGAGTAATGATCCACACCCTCAATAGCTTGATGGAACCAGCGATTTAATTAAATCATATTTCAATAGTTTATAGTCTGTTTAACTGAATTTAAAAAAAAAAAAAAAAAAAAAAAAAAAAAAAAAAAGAGTTTTACACATAACAGATAACTGGTCACAAGGAATTAAGTGTGTATATTAACAGACAATAATTAAATCTCACGATATCCAGCAAGCTATATCCTGGTAGCTTCGAGCAATGATCCACACCCTCAATAGCTTGATGGGACCCACGATTTAATAAAAAAACAAGTTTCGATATAAGTAATTAGTCTGTTTTATTTCCAAAATCAAAAGCATATATGTAAAACAAGTCACAAGGAATAAAACATATAAGCAATTAAAACAGACAGAAGAAGGGGTTGAGGTGAAGACAGACTCTAATGGAAAGCAGTAAAACAAGTAATGCTCCAAAACTCAAGAATGAGTCTTCCCCAATTGGAGAATCTAAGGCTCCCACAAGGTTTTCGAGCTTGGTACCAAGTGGACCACAGACGTCATAACAATGTCCGTGTAAGCCTTAAGATCGGAAAAAGAAAAAGAAGAAGTCCAAGTTACAATAAACTTTTTAATTTTTCTAACCCCTTTTAGTCTTATTAACCATTAATATATTAAACAAGATCAAGATTTAATTAAATGACAATAATGCATGTTATTGTCATAACAATTAATATTATGTGTTTAATTAGCGTAGCTAGAGATTTAATGTGTAACCCATAACACCAAACGAGATGGCGTGATGCCACTGTTGGAAATTCATATTGATTAAACCGTCAATACCACGAGTACGCAGCGGATGGATCTAGTTTAAGTTTATGAATTAACACATAAATAAACACATAAAATACGAACCTCGAATCTATTGAAAATTAAATAATAAGAAAAAACCGAATCTTGATCTAGCAACACTTTTGGATCTTGAATTTTGATAATCAAGAAACCCTTTAGTGACTAAAGTAAGTCACCTCTATCGTATGCACACACTACACGTCCAACAACACACGTTAGGATGCTAGTGCTTACTACATGATTACCAAAACAACTTGTGTTTAATACTTGTTCTAGAACCGATCCAAATACGTAAGTGGTATGCGTTTGAATCGTCCTAAAAACAACCCAAAAAATAAACCCAGAAAAGTGAACTCTGTGGGATTCAAACCCAGGTCTGTGGAACCAAAAGTGAGCAACCTCACCACTGGACTACAAGTCCTTTGTATTATAAATATCAAATGCTTGATATGTATACGAAAACAGTAGCAGCATTTTAATGGCTTATAGTATCTTTGTTTCAGTGAACTTTGAGAAGTAGTAAAAGAACGAATGATTAGAGATTCGTTTAGGGTTTTTATGGCACGAACAAATGAACACCCTAGGGTGTTTATATAGTGACCAAACTTGTCCAACAAGTTTTGTTCTCCAGCTCCTTAAGTATGATGAAAACGACTCCTAGAACCTTCATGTGACCAGCCATAGCAATGGAGGACAAGAGGATTCGTTTTCCGACACTTAGGCCCTTCTCTTCTTATTTAACGTGTATTTAGAGTTAGTTAAGCATCTAACGGAAACTAACAATCGTTAAATTTATTTCGTGGAATATATTATATATTTAATAAATATAAAACATATATATACATATTAAATATATAATAAACGTGTTCTTCGTGTATACGTGTGTGCCCCGATAGGCTCACGTATTCCCGGCCATATAATTACCGATTTGACTTGAGCATAACCAATAGTTTAAACACACAAACATAAATGTTAATATTGCATTTGTTAGAAAATAACATGAACATAATCTTTACAATATGCGAATACGTTTTGAAAATACACTTAGAACATTATGAAACATGCTAGTTAAACGATTTCAATGTCATTAAATAAAAAAATAAGTACATGGTTAAGTTACATAAATGCTTAAATGACAACATAAAGACAATTTAAAAATATCATTTCGTGTATCAGATTGCAAACCAAGTTTACTTCCACAATACTTATCACTTTCATTGAAACTTGTATAAAATAATAATAATAATACTACTCCGTCAAAAGTTAAGTTTATATATTTATATTTATATATAGATATATACGTTAGCACGAAAGGGCTTCTGTTCCAATGGTACCCTATGTGTGAGGATGTTCTCAACCAAATGGTTGCGCGTTCAAGTATTGCTTAGGTCATTGTGAAATAGCTAACTGCCTTTAGGAAAAATGATATATAGTTCGTGGTTATTATAGGGGGTATACTTTACTTAGATCAAACGGGTTTTGCGGGCCAGGTTTACCCGCGGTTATTATGTCATACCCATGCCCGACCGCCACCCGTCAGTTGTTTAGTCCTATCGCAGCAAGTATTTGTAAGAAAGTTATCAAATAATAGTCAACTTTGTACGTGACATAGAAATCGTAATTCTAACGATTTGATTAAAGGCTTAAAATAACATAGACAACACGGTAATCATTTTGTTTTAAAGTCCATATCAAAACTAAAATTTACGCGTTTCTTTATACCAACTGGAAAAAGAAAACAAGAGTTTTCCACTTTTCTTCAAATAGTAAATATGCTATGACATGAACATCAAAAGTGAATTGAGCAAAAATAACCAACGATGGTGATTTTTTTTTGGAAGTTTTTTTTTTTTTTTTTGAACGGCCAACAAAACTTTATTAATAGACTAGCAAGGTGCTAGCAAAAACCCATGATACAAAGTCCGACACTACAATCCGACTAAAGAAAAAAACATACAACCCAATACAAGGTACTCATAAACCCAACTATCTCATTTTTTTCCCCATCAAACCGAACCCAATCCTCCCAAGACATACCCGCCATTCTTGCACGATTCGTAACCCATAGATAGCTCATGATCTCATTTTTTCCCCATCAAAAATAACCAACGATGGTGATTTATGATTGGAAGTATATATTATTGGTAACGTAACACAATAAATAACTGAAACTTACAGGCGAACTTCATACGTTGGATAATTACACCAAGGACTCATGCGTCATTTTGGTTTTGCTATGAAATTTGTTGTTTTCCACTAGTTGTAAGTCTCGTGTTGATTTACGATGACATTATTACCAATAAATTGAACACTTTCACATTCTTGTTGATTTACAAATATAAACTAGTTTTAGATCCCCGTGCACGTACCGGGTTTTAGGATAGATTTTTGTCAGATTCGATTTTACAGATTGTACATGAACATGGTTAAAGAAAACATGAAGTGTTTCCAATAACGAATTATTTTAAAATATAATCTAACTTGTAAAGATATTAATAAAATATAAATTTCTATAGTGCATAATAAAATTCAAGTGACAAAAATATAAGATGTTCGTAGCTCACATCGAGAGCTTATGAAGTTCTTTGTTTCTTTGTAATGCTTGTTGATTGTGTTAAAGAGTTGGTGACATGGGTTTGTATAATCAATAAGTTGATTGTTTGGTTGTTTATGGCTTTGGGTTGCTGATGATCAATGGGTTGCTAATGAACAATGGATTGTTATTGTCTTTGGGTTGCTAATGAACAATGGGTCGTTGATGATTATGAACATTGGTTTTGTGGTTGCTGATGAACAATGGTTGATCCTTATGAACATTAGCTTTGGGTCGCTGTTGCTTATGAACATTGGCTTTGATTAACAATGGCTTGGAGTTGCTGATAGCTTTGGGTTTGTTGAACAATGGTTTGCTGATGCTTTTTTTTTTGAACGGCAAAATGAATTATATATTAAAAAAAAGGTGAAACTAGCAAGATACTAGACACCAAAAAGGTACAAATACAACAAAGTCTAGAAATCTACAAATAATAAAACAAAACCTCTAGACTCATCTCGAGAACATTAACTGCGAGGATCACAAAAGGAGTGAAAAAACTCGTGCCAATTACAGTGACCCGAGACACGAGAAAAACTCCCACACAACGAAGGCCGAGCCACCGGTTTTCACTTCGCGGTGTTTTTGATGTGATCCCAACCATGCCTCGAGGACACGAACCAGCCAACAAAAAGCAGGAAACAAACGAACATAAAATCCTAACCAAAATAGATACACCGTAGCAACCAAACACCATCTCCATGCAACCCAAACACGAACCCCACAGAAAGATACCAAGACCAGACCATGCAAGATCAGCCATCTTAGCCATCTATCAAAGGACACACGATCCAATCGTTCCATGCGTAATGATGTTTCCTAGCCCGGTTGGATATCCATAGGAAAGAAAGAGATACAATCGACTGAAAGGTGTTGGCGATACTAGCGTTTTCATTATTGTGAATCGAGTTGTTTCTTTCCTTCCATATATGCCACCACCACACGAACATAATAGCTTCGATAACTCTTATGTGTTGAACAATGGGTTGCTGATGCATATGAACATTAGCTTTGGATTGTTGATAAACAATAGGTCGTTGATGCTTATGAACATTAGTTTTGGTTGCAGATGGCTTTGGGTTGTTGATGAAAATGAATGAGTTGGCTGATGCTTATGAAAATTGATTTTGGGTTGTTGATGAAAATTGACTGTTGATGAGGGTTTTTTTTTTTTTTTTTTATATGCAATCAGTAAACTCTTAAAATTTTTATACGAACACTTATGTTATTTAAGAAAACCTGATAAGTGTGATATCAATCAAATATTACGTAATAGTATATATAATAACGTCATAATAATGTTTTCTAATTATATAAAACAACATATAATAAGGTTTGGTCAGGCCAAGAACGTGTTGCACGGAGCATTTTCACTTTACATGTGTTCTCGATGATCACTTAATGAATGAAAGTAAAGAAAATGAAGTGAAACAAAAATAGTTGTGTTCTCGAGTATCACTTAGGGATGAAAAGAAAATGAAATTGATTGAAAAAAAGGATGATTTAGTTAACTTTAAAGTATACTTCTTTTTTGTTTCTTCTTCTTACTAAAAAAAATTTGAGAACCGAGCATAAATGAGTGTAGTTACTTTTAACTAAACTCCATTCCCGTTAAAAAAAAGAGAAGGAAATGAAAGCAAAGGGAAGGGAAGTAAAGGAAAGGAAGTGAAGTAAACTTTCACCCCAAATGTGGGGTGAAAGTTTTTAAAGCAAAATGGCCCCACTTTCCTTCCCTTTCCTTCCCTTTACTTCCTATTAAAAACTTGAGAACACAACAAAAATCACTTTCCTTCCCTTTCCTTCTATTTACCACACTTGAGAACATACTTTAGTTACTTTTAACTAAACATTCCCGTTAAACAAACCCAATTAATGATAGCCCAAAAGCATTAATTGGTCCAATCCAACAAGATATATTTCCACTTTTGAAATCCACCGCCAACACAACACAAAGAACAACATATTGCGTGACAGAAAAAGTAACCAAAAGACACAATACATTGACGCTACTTTCACTTCAAACTTAAAAATCTAGAAAGAAACCTTTTTTAAAAGAATAAAAACCCTTCCTTTGATTACTTATTGACTAAGCAAAACTAATCAGATTTGAAAATGGCTTCAACATTGTTATTGGTTGTTGTGTTTTTGTTGGATCTTGTTGCTTTTGCACTTGCTGTTGCTGCTGAGCAAAGAAGAGCTTCTGTAAGTTTTAATTTTATGTTTTTTAGCTTATTATATTTGTGGGTTTTGTTTTATTTGATGTGGGTATTGTCTGTTTTATCATATAAGTAACTTATTTAGTGTTTTTTGATGTTTTTATGGTGTAATTTTTTTTTTCTTCTTTACATTAGGTTAGTAATTTGTTACACTTTTATGTTTATAAAAAAAAACCCCTGCTAAAAATGTTTATTAAAAGCCTTGTGAACTTTGAAGTAAGCTGATTTGTTTGACTTTTAAAAGTCAAAACTAGGATTTAGGTTTGATTGAGGAATGTATGTGATTATATCGTGAAACTGTTTTAAGCCGCAAATAGTCAGTTTTTAGTGTTTTAGTATCGTGAAACTGTTTCTAATTATCTACTAATAATCAAAATTTGGGTAATTACGCCCCTGGTCAAAGCCCTACTGATTTTGTTTATTTTGTAGGGGTCATTTTACATGTAATATCCTTATTCCTTAAATAAGAGTAAGAATTTGACCAACACTGAAACAAATGATTATCTAAATGTTATAAGTTTGAATTTGAACATATTAGAAGAAGTACATCCATAACACTTCTTCTAGCAAATTTTCAGCCTCTACGATATCTGATCCTGATTATTCCATGTGACATAATAACTTATAAAAGACTAGTCGTAAATATTCATCCAGGGAGGGATATATATGAAATTCTCCCTTGAAAAATTCGCTGGCGTTGCTTTTGTTCAATCTTTTGCTTAATGTTGTAGTAATGCACTTTGAAATTTCATAAATTCAAGAGTAAAGCTTTTCAAAGTCAAGATCTGCATATCTTCGATTTCCTTTTAAAACTCTATTGGAAATTTGGAATATACTTTTGTAGATTACTGCTACTAACCCATACGTCTTGGACGGAACCAGGAGACAAAGTGACCAGATGCACTTAGAATAAACTAAAAAATACTGCAAACACAAGTTTTAGGGACCGGGTGCACTTAAGAAAAATCGAGTTTTTTTAACAAAATTAACACTACACCACAAAAATCCATGGGTGTCCTGGGACCCATCCTAGTTCCGTCACTGCTTGAAATCCAAGATACATTTCTTTTTATCAGTCTAAAGTTAGAAACCGGTTTATGTAACATGTATAAGTCAAACAGTAAGTATATGCTTGCCTCACAATTATTACTCATTTGAAATGGTACTTGATTGTTTGAACTTAATTTGTTATTTTAGAAGAACATCTGTGCAGTGTGTGGCATTGTGTTTTGGTAGTGATTGTCTAATTATTGTGTTTTCAAGTCGTTGGTAAATTTGGTTTTTTGGACTTTGGGTATGGTGAAGTTGCATCTGGTTGTTTGCAGATCAGATAGTTTTATTTTCTTAGGAGTAGCTATAACAAAATTTATATTGATTATCCGTTTATTTAGGGGTCATTTTACATGTATATTCTTATATAGTTAGAATAGGCTCAGCACTGAAACAACTGATTACATAATTATCACAGCTGAAAACAACCAAAGCACATGCACATCCAAACACTATCTCCTGCAGCTTTCTCATCTGATAGATCCATATCACGCGGCACGATCTAAATGCAACGCTTAGTGGTGTTTTTGCTCAATTTTTGTTGAATATATAGTCCACTCTTTCCTCGAAAATAATTTCCAAATCTGCCTCATTCGTTTATGTTTTTAGCTCAAAATCTTCTCCATTTTACAATAATATATTGATTATTCCTTTATTAGTAACAAAGATTTTTATACTTAGTATACAAGTTAAAAACCAATCCATTTGACTCGTAGAAGTCTACTATGGACTCCAACTGTGGGAAGGTGAAAGTATATGCGTACCTCACTGTTGCATTATTAAATGCTTCATGTGGCCAGTCCTGGTTTTTTATTATATGGTTGCTTAAATTAATCATTAGGGAGAATATTTAGGTTTTACTTTTGCTCAACTTTTTATTAATGTTTGTAGTAGTAGTAGTCCACTATTATATTTGAAAATCAAAAAGTAACACTTTTCAAATTCGAAATTTAGGTTTGCTAAAAGATAGTATAATATTCTATTGGAACACTACATTTATAACTTAATTTATTGATCTATACTTCCCAAAAACTATGATAGTTAGTTCTTCTTTTCAATTTCCAAGTTGGTAACCAGTTTATGACTTTTATAAATCAAACAAGAGGTATATGTTTGTCTCAGAGTTGAATTTGTAGACATCATATTGGTCCTCCATTCCAGGTTTCTCAACAGGGGTGATTGAATTCAAATTAATGTGTCAAAACACTAGTTAATGGACTTTGCTCAATTTCTACTTTCTAGTTTGATTTATGTAATGGTTCACTTCAAAATTTGACCAAAAAACTGTTCAAATTCAAAATGTGCATTGACCCTTTGAGCTTTGTAGTTCCAAAAAAATGGGTGAACCGAAAATGGATGAGGTTTTCCCTGTTTAGGTTACCCCGTGGAGGGCGAGTATTTGACTTAGATGTACATGGCCTAACCTTTCACTGGCTACCCCAAGATGTGTAGCTAGTGAGATTTAAACTTGAGACCTCTTTTAGTTGAACTAGTTTTATATTAGTATTATATTTTTTTTTATTTTTATAAAATATTAATGTAAGAATCAGTTGTTCCCTCAGTAGCCAATACATTTCTTATTCATTTGTAAGGTTATAACCTGGTTATTTGACTTTTAGAAGTCAAAATCGCACTCCAATTATCAGAAAGAGGAACTTTAGTCTTTGTAGATTAATGATAAGTGAGATCAACTGGACTACAAAACGACAAACTGGGCTCTGTGTAATGTAGTGTAAAGCTGAAAACAGTTTGAGGCATGGTCTAATCTTTCCGGTTACAATAGGTTCTCAAAACGTCAAACTGGACTTTTGATTTATGTGAGACCAACTGGACTTCAAAACGTCAAAGTAGTCAGTCAAACTAATAGATCCTTTTGGTTATGGCAAAGCAAAGAACAATTGAAATAATATGTAGTGTATATGTACTATACTATTTGCCAACAGACAGTCATTTAGTTGTAATCTGTCCTTAGAGAATCATACTTTTCTTTTTAACTTGACACATAGTTTGAGTTAATTGACTATTTGTCAATTACCCAGAATTCCATTGATAGGTAAAGGAATTTTGTGGAGTCAAATCGATGTTATCTGTTTATTTATATTGAAGATAATGTAAAGATAGGTAAAATATAGTTATAATATTTTTGGGAGATAATGTTTTAGTTTTCATAGAACATCTCAGAAATAATTTTGTTTCAGTTTTCGTGTAACAAATGAAGTATACAGTTTGTGATGACCTCATTATTGATCTTTCAATTTTTTGTGTATTCACTAATGATTATTTGTATGGCAGGCTCGAATTGATCATGATGCAAAATCAAGATATTGTGTCTATGAATCTGATATAGCAACTGGGATGGGTGTGGGTGCACTATTATTCCTTCTTTTGAGCCAGCTCCTCGTAATGTTTGCAACTCGTTGCATGTGTTTTGGGCGAGCCCTGAGCCCTGGCCGTTCCAGGGCGTTAGCTGTCTTCTTATTCATTACCTGCTGGTAAATTACTTTCTTTACCTTGTACTTACCTGAAAGCGGTTTAGGTTATAACTTTCCGAGGTCAAATAACTCACACACTGTAATAGTTGCAGAATGGGTAGTCTAAACATAGTATTTACATAAAGAATACGCCTAATATCACTAACAACATACTTTCAAACACATATTGCGCTCTGCACCATCCTCATGAATATATTGTAGACGTGGCAAAATGGGTGGTTAGGCACGTGGGTAACAGGTAATTTGGTACAGGTTAGCCCGAGCCGGACTGACCCAAAACACTTTTAGTCCAAATTCTAGAAGAAATGGTGTAAATTATGTGTTTGTTAAATAGAACATAAAACAGTGCTAATCTACGCTTTTGAATAAAGCGATCTGGTAGGATTCATGCATTAGAAGTAGAATTTCCCCGACTTCCAGCCCATTCAATTAGGTTCCTTTTGCGCAAATTTCTTTTGTAAAATTTTATCCATTTGACCCGCTAGGAATACAACATAACCCGAATTCACTAAGTACATAGGTCGATATCTCCACCTTTATGTTCGTATCTAATTTCTAATCATTCTCGTTCTTCTGATTTTCATTAGGGTCACATTCATCATTGCTGAGGCATGCTTGCTTGCTGGTTCTGTCAGAAACGCTTATCACACAAAATACAGGACAGTACTTTCTGCAAACCCTCCTTCTTGCGAGACTCTAAGGAAAGGTGTTTTTGGTGCTGGGGCTGCGTTTGTGGTTTTCACTGGTATCGTCTCTGAGCTTTATTACGTGTTCTACTCAAAATCGGATGAAGGTGTGATCCCTACCAGAGACATCAGCATAAGAATGGGAGCATTTTAACTGAATCTTTGTCACAAACTTGATACCTTGTTAATTTCCCTTTATGGGCTTAGATCATTGATTTCATATTTTAGTTATGCAACGTTCGTCACGGTTTCCTTTTATATTGAACTTAGAGTTGAGGATGTGGTTTCATTGAGAAAGTATGGGATGATCAAGGTGCTTTTGCCTTAAATTGGGTTCATAGTAGTTGTATATCAAAACCCAAATTTATATAAAATTGAGGTGTTTGTATTTGCGTTTTACAATCAATTATCATCAGTTAAGCTGGTGTTCGAGTAACATGCTTATGCAGTTCTATGCTATACGTATAGCAAGTGATGTTCCTATATCATGAGCATCCAAACTATTTGAAGAAGTTCACTTTTTGTATGACATTATGACAAATGTATCATTTGTGATTTTCAATATACTTTCAGTTTCTATATGTTAGTGTCACACTTTAGAAGTTCAATTTTATCTATCTTTGAGCATTTGTAACAATAAAATGAGAAGCCATGAAAGCTGGTAGGAAATGAGATTTTGAACAAAACGAAAACTTTAGAGAGCAATGTGATTGTATAAGTACTTCATGGTTACTCTTACTGATATGTAAGTATAATCAAGTGTGAATGTGACGGCACGATGCGGAAACTAATTTGAATTAACTCTAATTAAAGGAACCATAATCCCAAAAAAAAACGAGGATAAAAAACCTATCAAGAGTAAAAAACTCGCACAATTTAGAAAGTGAACTCTAAAGGAAGACCGTTATCTATTTTTATAATTTTGTTTATATTAAAAAAACCTATAAACCTGAAAGTGCGGAATAGAAATATGGAACAGAAACTGACAAAAACTATAAAATTGTCAGAAATACATAATAGAAACTGACAAAAAACTGTGTTACAGTGCCACCAAAAGGAATCTTTGACAAATGCCTATGATTTGACATCATAGTACTGGCCGTTACAACAAACTTCGCAATTGGTTGATTCAAATTTCAAACTATCTTCTTTCCATAACGGTCAACAATCAATTAAATCCCAAAACTTGAAACCCTAATAACCACTTTGTGATCCGTATATTGCAACTTTAGCATCTGTCCGCATTATCGTTTCTACTACAATGGCAACTCCTATGAATCACACTCCATCTAAGCCTGATGATCCCATCTCAAAAGTTCGCGTAATTGTTCGAGTCCGTCCTTTTTTGTCTCACGAGATACCTGGAACCACTTGTATATCGCAGTTTGAATCTGACTCATCCGAAGAAGAAGTTACTGTCAACCTCAAAGATCCCTACTCCTCGTATGTTTTCGTCTTTTTTATTTTAATCGATTAAATGAAATTTCATGTTTGTAACTTCTTTTTTTTTTTATTTGTTTGGTTTGGATTTTGCAGTCGTAACGAGAATTATAAAGTGGATTCGTTCTATAGCGAAGGGTATGAAAATGTGAGGGAAATTTATGAAAAGGAAGTGATTCCGTTGGTTACTCAAGTGGTGAGAAATGGGTCGAATGCTACTGTTTTTGCGTATGGAGCTACTGGTAGTGGAAAAACTTTCACTATGCAGGTTTGTTTCTAACCTTTTCGTCTTTTTGTAATTTTTGTTGTCAACTGTTGATTTGGTTTTGGAAATAGTTATCGAGTTAAACTGAATTAACCGTCACAATATGTATTATTCCTTTTGACAAAACCTTAAAACAAATACATATCCGTAGATATGAGTAAAAGGCCTACTAAGAATGAAAAACTCAACATTACTTTAGGCTAATGAAGAGGTTTGATCATTACTGTAACATGGCAATTGGCTGACATGTGTAGTTATATAGATGTATGTTTCTTTTTTATGACAAAGTAAATTGAATGGATGCGAGTTGTTATCACAATTGATATCATAGAAACTCTGCCACGTGTATTTTGTTGGAAGAACACACATCACTGTTTTTGTACTTTGAGATTGATATTAATTCCACTTCTTCCTCGGTTTCTGATGTTTATATGTCCAAAAGACGGTGGTAGTCCTTGAGTTGCAGTTTATTCTCATCATGTATTTGCTTGATCCAAATTGGATAAGTGAAATGTATCCATCTCTTGGAATGAGAAGCATCCCTTTTTATCACTCTAAACGTTGTGACTACATTCCTTAGTATTATTTGATTGACTTCTTTGAAACACTTCTGCTATAAAATGTGTCTGATTGAAGCTTGGTAAAGACAACTCAACCCGTTTTGATCTGTTACAATGCCTGATCACCATCTTGCCACATGTAGTTCATTTTGTATGATGATAAATGTGAATAAGTGATAAGTCTATGGAAAGTATTCATAAGCGCTATGTCTAGGTACCTGCTTTTAGTTTGCTGAATGCCTTCACCGTTTCCCCCTTGTTCATTCAAATTTAAATCAAAGTTTAATATCTGTCGTTCTTTGTGGTTGAAATCTGGGTCGTCACATTCACATGGGAGATGAGCTGGTGGTTAACCCCATCTATAAATGGTTAATTGTACATCTTCCTAACTTTATGATGTTTTCAAAAGGCAGTAGTAACCTTTAAGTTGCATTTTAATTCATTATGTAGTTTCTCGATCCATATTGGAATGAAAAAAATTCTCCCCGTTCTAAATCCAAACGTTTTGAATGTTGTCTTTAGTATCGCTTAGTTGACCTCCTTTGAAACATCGCTGACATAAAGTGTGTCGATCGAACATCTGTTTTTTACATCATTACTTTTCAGTACCTCTTCATGTACTGTTGTGTTTAACAAGTTTTTTGCCGGAGTTTGGGTTTTGGAAATTTAGAATTTCTCTGTTCGAAATCAATCCCACTGTTGATAAAATGTTATTATATCATTATATCGTAAGAAGTAATGAATGGATTTATAAGTCCCCATTTGATACTTCATTCTCGACGTTGCAGTTATCATCCATATACATTTGAGTCAGTCGATTTAAGTTTTCTGTCATCTCAAGCAGGTTGAAAGTGGCCCATAGGCAGCATCTCAAATCCTAAATCTTTTTATTTCTAGATACAGATTACTTTTTGTAATAATGTTGCTATGCTGCTCATACAAAATCATTTATAAACTCGTCTGAATTTGAGTAGTTACTATAACCACCCATTGTGCCAACTGTAGTTCAGTTTTTAAATATGAATGTGAAAATTTGATAAAGTCAAAGCAAAGTATTCATAAATGATTGATGGTATGCAGGGAACCGATGAGGTGTTAGGTCTAATGCCAATGGCAACATCAACCATCCTCTCAATGTGCGAGAACACTGGCAAAACAGTAGAAATCTCATACTATGAAATCTACATGGAGAGGTGTTATGATCTTTTGGAAGTCAAAACAAAGGAAATTGTCATCTTAGATGATAAAGATGGACATCCACATCCCATAGGACTTGCCAAAATTCCCATCCATTCAATGCTTGATTTTCAAAGCATTTTCTTATCTGGACTGCAAAGGCGAAAAGTAGCACACACAGGTCTAAATGATGTCTCGAGTAGAAGCCATGGGGTACTAGTCATTTATGTTTCAACACCTTGTGAAAATGGTCTTGGGAATACGTTGATCGGGAAACTAAATCTTATCGATTTAGCAGGTTTACTCTCAACTTGTTTCTCATTATATGATGTAAATATTGGAAGTTTTATATTTGACATGCAAATTATTTATATATAAATCTATAGTTTTCCATTTTACGACTTGTTATAAAAGGTTTACTCTCAGCTTGTTTCTTCATTGTTATCAGGCAATGAAGATAATAGGAAAAGTGGCAATGAGGGTGTTAGACTTCACGAGAGTACAAAGATCAATAAATCTTTGTTTGCACTCTCACAAGTGATTTACGCACTCAACAACAACAGCACCCGAATTCCCTACAGAGACAGCAAGTTAACACGCATTTTGCAGGACTCCTTAGGGGGGACAAGTCATGCTCTCATGGTAGCCTGTCTGGTATGACGTACATACTTGTTAATTATCTTTTACATTAAGTTGCAACTTTTCTGACAACCATAATTATTCATTCATTATTATATAACCAGAATCCAGGTGAATATGAACAATCTGTTCATACAATTAGTTTGGCAGCAAGGTCTAGGCGTATCTCTAATTTTGTACAATCAGCTCAGAGGCATAATACTCCAGAGACCCAAGTTAACATGGAGGCAAAGCTTCAAGCATGGCTTGAATCTAAAGGCAAGACAAAAAGTAGTCAGAGACACGTTCAATCACTGACCAAACTTTCTCGTTCTATAAGCTCTGCGAAGAAGTTTAAGACATTCCAAACTTCAGGAAAACCGAAGGCAGTATTAGGTAATATTTTGAGATGCTTGAGTTTACATTTTCTATCAACAATAGTGTGTCAAATATGACTAGTAAAACCATTTAATTTTAATTGTGATCTAATTTTTGTAAAGATTCACCTTGGGACATGTTTGATCCGTTCAGCCCCTTTAGCCCGTTCTAGCTAAATTAATTTATTTCTCCTGTTAGGAATAAAATTTTAAAGTAAATTAGATGAAATTAGCAAATTCACTCGTAGGAAGTAAAAGATCTCAAATCTTAACTCGAGGCTGTTTTTTTTTTTTTTTTTTTTTTTGTATCAGAACAACGGGCTCAGAAAGTTGAGACAACGAGCACACCCATGTTTAAACTAGCTGCAAGGAAAGTTCTGTCTCTCATCAACTCCAATGTTAACATTGATCCAATCAGTCCCATTCAACAATATATTGCAGAGGATATGACTCAGAACACAGACACTCCGCTTAATAAGCTTAAAGCAATGAGTTGTAATTTGAAGGTACAAAATATGCAAGATATTAATCATTAATTCTAGTCCTTTTTTTTTTTTTAAGTTCTAAATTTCAACTCCCTCTGCAGAGCACTCTTGCCCAGGAATACATCAACTTCCTAAACACAGCGAGCAAGTAAGTTAATGTTATCTTCTTATGATCTTGGTGCTTTAGATTTATTTAACGTATGCTCATGCTATACTGAACTATCTTTCTGATTTTCAAACCAGGGTGGAGTTGATGCAGCTGAAGGTAATAGATATTAATATGCTATTGCTATAACAAAAATCAAAAGTATACAAGTTTCTCATTGAAGACTGGATACTTTTTTGCAGGGAATTGGCGAAAAGATGGCCGACTACTTACTTGAGCTTAGAGATACGAGCCCACTGAAATCAGTAAGCTTTTCTCTAATTTGGTCCATCTCCATTGTGTTACACTTTTATCTATCAAAATTTGATTTGCATATGAATGAGTTAATTTAGGTTGAGTATAATCTCAAACGGGTTGATCAATAATTTTTAGCAAAATTTGGAACATGTCAAATGGAATTGGGATTCAGCCATAAGCTATTATTAAGGCATACAAACACCTCCAGGGTGATTTTATTCTAAGATTCAGATTATAGTTTTGACAATATGTTTCTGTAACCCATACCGGGTAATTATTTCAACATGACCCCATTTTGACCCATTACCAACCCACCGAAATTGCAACCTCTAGACTCTTGTTATCCTTTTGAGGTTAACACACCACGATATGGTTGTTACAATGTAAATATTGTCATTATTATTGTTTTATTCGTTAAACTTGTAATTTACTGATGTTATGCCCTAGTGACTTTAATTATCGTTTAACTGGCTGAAATTTTATATTGGTACAGCTCAATGATTTGGAGAAGATAGGCCTCTCATCCAAGCAGGTAAGCAAGTGTCCTGTACTCTCTCCTATTTAGAACTTGCAAACCTCAAGCATCGGGATTTAACTTTTTGAAACATCATATTGTACTTTTCGTCCCAAATAAACAATTGTTTGCAAAAGGAATGAACCAGGGATTTAACTGTAAAATTTAGGTTGGCTAAAAAAGAATAAACGTAAGTTTGCAACGAAATTTCATATATAAGGTCTCTACAGAATTAATAACAGTAACCTAAGGTCTGTCGCAGGCTTTACTATCTTCACTTATGGTGCTTAAGAACTTTTCAAATTATATGCAGGCTGGTAACATGTTTGGAAGAACAGCCAAAGGGTTGTTTGATTGACTTTAAGAAAGGAACGTGATGCAGCCGAAAGTAAGGGACCCTATTGTCATGACATGGAATGACGACAAAGTCTAACAAAATCATGTTGCATAGTTTGTATTTCGTGTAGTATAATAGGCTTAAATTCTAATCGACCTAGCCAATCTAACACCACATAATGACGGGCCAGATTTATAACTACTAGTATGGTTCTCATGTTATCCATTGTTGTAACTTATTTTCTAAATGACTGAAGTTAGCTCATTATAATACTAGCCTGCCCTATTTGGTGCAGTTTTATAGCCTTGTCATATGTGACATCTGAAAAGGTGATTAACAAGAGATTTATAACTACTAGTATGGTTCTCATGTTATCCATTGTTGTAACTTATTTTCTAAGTGACTGAAGTTAGCTCATTATAATACTAGCCTGCCCTATTTGGTGCAGTTTTATAGCCTTGTCATATGTGACATCTGAAAAGGTGATTAACAAGAGATTAAAAATTGAGCTAATTTTTAAAATAGGACAAAAATTTAACTTTTTTCAAAAAAAGGTGAAAAAATAATACGCATTCCCTAAATGGTCATGTGCGAATGTGCGACTTTACTAATTTGTTGACACGTGTCCAGACAAAAAGTACAACACCAATCATTTGTTGGCCCAAAAAGATGTGCGAACGACGGTGTGCGAATTCCGGCTAATATGCGAACTGTAAATATACACAAACAGAAATATTCATGCTATAAATCTATACCCTTCTGGCAAAACAAACACCACCACCATCCACCACACCATCGACACCATCCACCACACCATCGACACCACCACCATCCACCACACCATCTAAACACCACCACCATCCACCACACCATCCAAACACCACCACCATCCACCACACCATCGACACCACCATCCAAACACCACCATCGACACCACCATCCAAACACCACCACCATCCACCACACCATCCAAACACCACCATCGAAAATAAATAACACAAATCATCCTTATATCTCCCTTAACAAACCCCGAAACACTTAACAATAAGAAACAAGAACCGTAGCTCATTTGGATCATCTTCAAGATCTCTACAAAGAGGTCTCGGGTAGGTTTTGTTTCTTTTTTAGTTAACTTTTGTTTTCCGTTTTTGGTTCGAGTCTTGTAAGATCTATGAGGAGTTTTTATTTCAATTGATGATAAATCTTGGAATAGTGATCGAAATAAGACTAAGATCTGTTTATTATATATATATATATATATTTTTTCTTTTTTATGTTACGAGTCTTGACTGTCTATAGGGGATGATGAATCTGTTGTTAATGAGATGGGATTGGACTGATTGTTGGATTTGTTGTTCATATATGGTGTGGTGGATGGTGGTGGTGTTTGGATGGTGGTGTCGATGGTGTGGTGGATGGTGGTGGTAATAAAACAGGGTAACATACAGAAAAATACTTGTGTTCAGATTTATAGCATGTATCTCCTCACGGGATTTGAAAACATAGTAAAAAGTGGGACTATGAACTCACTTTAGTAGTGTAGAAATCAAGTAGTGATCAAATAGGGAAATGAATAGCTCCCGACTTGCGACCTAAAATAATGTGATAAGTTTAGATTATTATTGGCTCTTCGGTTTTAATGAGTGAGAATGATGAGTGTGTAAATCTTCGAATGTAATAGTGTCGGATTTGTGTGTTTTAAATGTTTAAAGTTCGAAACTAACTTATAGTAGTTATTGTTGTTAATTATATTAGTAAAAATATTTATTTTAAATATTATGTTAATATAAGTTTATTTGTTATCATTTAAAAGTTATTATTTGTTATGAAAACATATGTGTTATATCTTTGTAAAAATGTACATGAAATGGGTATAAATTCTTCAAAGTTATAAAACTTATCCTTAACTTTATAAAAGTTACACTTTTAACCCTAGAGTTAAATTGTTAACAATTTTAGTCCAAAAACATTAATTTGCACTTTTATCCCTATCTTTTGTTAATTTCAGTTTTTGTTCCTTCATTTTATTTCAATCTTTTCATTCTCAGCTTTCGAACCATATTTTCCAGTATTTACATTTTTAATCCCTTTGTCTCGCGACTTTTGCATTTCTAGTCCAAAGCTCAAAACTTACAAATTTTTACCTCTTCTTTTTACTACTCAATTTAAATGTTAAATTTTTAAATACATCTTACTGCTAACTTCGAAAGGATCAAATGTGGGTCAAATGGACTTTAAACTCAACACTAAATTAGATGAGGTTTTCAAAAAAAAAAAAAAAAAGGAGTTGGTCACTTTTGGGCTTGCAAGCCCATCAAAAGTCTGAGTTTGGTTTGTAGTATCAAAAAAATGGCGCATGGTTTTTAAAAAGAAAAGAAGAAAGCAGTGAAGGGAAAAATATATATGAGACGCATGGTTTTGATATATCGGGTTTTCAGCGAAGTCGAGTAGTAGCAAAACAAGCAGAAGGGATAACTATGAGTTTTCATGGCAACCAATATGGTTCGACTGTTTTGACGAAACATGGCTTCGACTACAGAATGTATATCTTTATTCATGGTAAAGGTTGTATGATGTATATATTTTATGTTTGACATATTCATTCTCAGGTTCATGTTTTACTAAAGGTGTGTTGATGGGTTTCGAATATGAGTTCAATATATATATATATATATATATATATATATATATATAGCCATTTGTTCAATATTAGAAAAACGCATGCGATTCAAGTTCATTAGATTTGTGACGCTAAGTTTTGGTTTTCATTCCATTAACGTGTGCATGGGACTTGCTTGCTAGTTAACGTGGGTTTTTAAGAGAGTGTATTGGTCATGTCGATGCGTGCATGGTTCGTATGAAAAGAAAAGAGATAGTGTACGATTCGAAATGGAAATGGGAACTTACAACACCAATGAGGTGGTGAGGATGTTCGACTGGAAACTTACAACAAGAGCTTTAACGACAAGTGCAACCCGAGCCTCCTTCTTTCAACCCAACTCGTACACGAACCAATACTCTCGTACTACCCTTTTACAACTGGTATGACTCCAACTCTTGTCTTCCTTCTTTCTTTCTTCTTGTCGACAGAAACAAAAGATACAAAGGGAAATATGTGTGTTTGAGTTTTTGTTTGCTTGAGTGTGTGCCAATGTGTGAGATTGAGTTGGTTTAAATAGGCAAGACAAGGCATGGTCTATAGCTTATTTTATTTTCACTTTGTATGAAATTCTTGCAAGGGGAAAAAGAGGTCGTGGCATGGTCAAGGTTCGGCTGAAGTTTGGGGAGCATGGAAGATTTGTCATGTCAAGAGAATGGGTGTGGGAAACACATTATACATTGGTTAATATAGTCAAAGGTCAATTGTAAGGTGTTAGTATTAGTTTATTTGTCTTAGGCAAGGTATTAGGGGAACATCTAGGTGGCTCTTTTGGTTCTACCCACGCAACACATAAAGAAGAAAGTCAAGATATTTGTGATTTGGCTGAGACCTTTAATCGAAAGGGGAAAAGGAGAAAGAAATCAAGAAAAAGAAAATAACAAGTGCTTTTGGGCTTGAGGTTCTTGTGGGTCGCGGCCCAAAGAAAAGAAAGAAAAAAAATAATATGAGTGAATAATGAAATAAATAATTTATTTGTAATATATGTTTATTAATTAAATTGGTTCGATATATCTCGGAGTACCTTTAGCTTTTATTGTCGGTGCGCAAGTGAGCTATTCATGACATGACTCGTAATCGATAAAGAGTGACTGGTGAGTGTTGCTTGATAAAAAAAAATTAACCCATAAAAATAGGTTATTCAACATTAATTTAGAATTACTTGAAGCTTAATATTATTAAATGACATGGTATTTTTACAAGGTATTAAATTACCTACCCGTTAGACTGGATTCGTCCCGAATCCTAAGATGTGATAATTGTCAGGGTTGTCTTATCGAATAGATGAGAATATTTAGCATGAATTTGGTCTCCGCGTTCCCAAGTGTACTCTGGTCCTCTCTTAGAGTTCCTTCTAACCTTGACAATGGGAATACGGCTTTGTTTTAATCGTTTGACATCCCTATCCAAAATTTCCATTGGTTATTCGATAAAATTTAGCTTATCGTCAAGTCAAATTTTCGTTAATGGAACTATAAGGGTGTCATATGCTAGGCATTTCTTTAGGTTTGATACATGAAAGGTGTCGTGTACTCTACTGAGTCCTTCTACTAGTGAGATACCTTGTGGTGGTAGGAGGATTTTGATTAATGCCAAATGGTTATCCTAGTTATTACAAAAATCATTCGCTCATGCTATTAATGTGTCACCTAGAGCCTATTTGTGTCCCAATCCTTCAAGAGGGGTAGGTGTAGTTGTCGATATTGAAATGAAAGGGTGGATTCTATTTGAATTAGAACAATGAGGTTAGATATCACTATTATTCTTATGGCGGCTATAGAGAATTTAAGGGGGAAAAGTCCCTTGGTGTGAATGACAAGGAATAGCATGTCAGTAGGCATACATGTCTAGTCTAAGGGCAAATTCAGATGTCAATGATTGGGAACGCTCGAAAGTTATCATTGGATAATGCCCGTGATTGCAAGTGCTTAACTTGTTAAGGCAAAACTATGGTGTATTGCGACTCGAGATCGTGGCATAGTGGTCTAGGTCAGGTGGGTATTTTGTCGAGGGATGTTTATCTCGTTACAGAAGGAAGTTTAAGGTCTTACGGTCATATGTGATCTCCTATTATCCCAAGTGAAAGTGATGCCACGTGCCCAAGGGATTATGCTATCTAAAACTCTGAAAAGGGCACGTCGCTTCTTGAATATCTGCTTATTCAATTTCAGGCGTTTCTACTAGCGTGAGTATCTTATCTTATAGGATGAGTGGGAAAGTTTCGCTTTGAAGGAATAGTGTTAAGGTATGGCATATCGCTATTGTCAATCTTAGGCACTTGGAGGGTTGATCCTAACATTTGTTCTGAGATTGTACGTTTTCTTGCTTAGAGATATTGATAAAAATGTTGTTCAAAATTTTTATTTGAGTACACGTTTACGCGAATCCGACCAAATCAATATAAAAGACACAAATTTCTTTGTTTGAGGTTAATAGTTGAGTCAATTAATGCGACCCTGAAAATTTTAAGGTTTAGTGAAACGAATTTTAAACGCGGTGTAGATAAGACAATTTAACAGAAATCAATGTTTAGACATATGAAAGTTTGATAAGGTCTTGACTAAAATAGATATATAATTTCGTAGTGTGGGTTTTTAAACATGGTGTAGATAACTTTACAAGAATTAACACTTAGTCGCTCTTTAATATGCAAAAGTTTTGATATAGTTTGACCAGAGAAAACCTTTAACTCACGAAATGGGTATCTCGAAGAATACTTTTGTAGTTGATATAAAAGCGTTTTTAAAGAAAGATTCTTGAAAGCGAAATCATCAATTTGAAAGTATAGTTGGGGTATGGCATTTATATAAGTTTTCAAAAATTTTAGGGACAAAGTCTAGTTTCTAATGTTCGATAGTGTTTGGTGGTTAAATGTCGGGTGAAGTTTATAGGTGTGGTACTTAATTCGCTAGGACAGTATTGGGAGTTATCATGACTTATGAGTGAGTCAAATATTATGTCATGGGGCATTTTCCTTGGCTACAAGTGTAAGTTGTGTATCAATGGCCTATTGATATGTTGAGACCTTGGCATTTCAGCGTGGAAGTAAGGTTAATTCAAAACGGATTTTTGAGGCTAAATATTCTAGAACTCCTAACGGACACGTTGTAAGGGTGATTGTATATTGATTGTCCAATCTGAGTATTCATCACTTATAAGGGACATCTTATGGAGAGGGTGAATTGTACATTGACCGAATAGTGTCAAGTTATGGTATCTTGTCATTTCTAATCGCGGACAGAAATGCTTGATCTACCTCTAAGGTTTGATTTAGTG
Source organism: Artemisia tridentata subsp. tridentata (assembly GCA_021014915.2). Taxonomy (NCBI): domain Eukaryota; kingdom Viridiplantae; phylum Streptophyta; class Magnoliopsida; order Asterales; family Asteraceae; genus Artemisia; species Artemisia tridentata. The sequence continues at coordinate 192,209,077 of CP139502.1, read as the reverse complement.
AACAGGGGTGTTTTGGATCACTCTACGTCCTAGTCAGACTAATATTCTCAAATAATTGGTGAAAGATTTGGCTATTTCCCAAGATAGTGGTTTGGTTTGATCTGTAAGGTCTTAAGACTTTCGTCAGGTTATAAGTCATCCCATTGTGTGTTCCTATTCCCTAGTCAAGAGTTTCATTGGTCCTTTCATTGTTTACTTCCCTCGAGGGGTCCTCATCGTATTGTTAAGATCCTGTGGAAAACTAGAAGGGGGGTTGAATAGTTTTATCCGTTTTAAGTTTTATTTACTTTGTTACTATATGTTAATTCAAAGGAAACAATCACAAATAAATAATCACACAATGTAAACAAAAGATAAAGAGAGGAAAGATCAAACCACACAACACTGTTGTTTATAGTGGTTCGGCTACAAGGACTCTCTTCCTTGCCCTACTCCACTCCCCGAGCTTCCTACTCGAGAGTTTATCTTTCACTAAGAAACAAACTCCTTTACTAGGCGGAGAAAACCTTTACACGTCGCTTACTTCCTTTTCCGGTACTAAGCTAAACACCGGGTTCTTTTCACAAGGTAGAACCAACCTGACGTCGCCTAATTACTTTACCGACACTAAGCTAGATGTCGAGTTCTTTACAAGGGTACAACCACTCCCTACACTCTTTGTGCTTTAAGGACTAAAGAACTAACCACACTCACTGATTACAAATGATAGATATGATGTGTGAAACAAACTACAATATCACACAGTAATGCAACTAAAGGATTACGGTTCTGTAGATCCTTGAAAGCTTGATCTCTCTTCTACAAAATGAAAGATCAAAGTGAAATGCAACTATGAATGATGTTAGTAAGATATGTACTGAATGAATATGTGTGTTAAGCTATATGAGTGATGAGAAAGCCAAATGATCAGCTTGCTATTTATAGGCAAGCTGATCTTCAGCTGACGGATCCCACGGATCCCATAATAGGGATCCGTCCTTCATTGGACTTGGATCCGTGGGATGTGACAGCTAAGGATTTGTTGTATCTTACCATATCTTACCAAATCATCCAAGATCCTCAAATGTCAACTATGTAACTTGTAAATCTAAACAAGATATATCAAAGATATTATATGTGATGTGTGCAATGATGTCATGGAATGATTTTAGAATTAAAGTTTCCTTTTAAGGAAACAAGTTACTAAATAAGCAAACTTGTAATTCTTGGTTATTATGTGAAGTGTAAAATGTGTACTTTAAGAGACTTAAACTAGTATTTATTATTTGCTAAAAGATATTCTTTTTATTTGTCATTAACAAAACTAAGAAAAGATCAAAGAATATAAATAACGTTTTTGAGACGATATTTGTATTAACAATCTCCCCCTTTTTGTTGATGACAAAACATAAGGTATATTTTTGAGCAAGAGAATAAATATAGCATGAGTTCTTAAAAATATATATTAAGTTTGTTTATTAAAGAAAAGTTTTGTAAAAATGTATGTACTGTGATGAATCACAGTTGATGCAAACTTAGTCCTTTCTCCCCCTTTTTGTCGAAACAAAAAGAGTAGCGTAGCGGAATGCAATTTTGAGAACTTTAAAGCTCCCCCTTGTTTTATACTCCCCCAAGATGGAGTAATCAAGGAAATGATGCATGAATCTACAAAACAAACGGTTAGTATATGAAATGCTCCCCCTCGATGTATACTCCTCACTTCTCGAGTACCAACGTACACTTAGAAGGGTATGATATGCTGCAAATGAAGTGTTAGTAATGAATGACTTCAATGAAGAAGTAGAATGTTTGTGAAGTATTCTTCCAAACAATCCTTTCAATATGTTTTGACTTTTAAAAGTCAAAGTAAGTGTCTGATCATTATTTGTACCTAAAGCAATCATAATCAAGGTATAATGTAGGCTATATAAGAATGTTAGTTCACAATGATAATGATAATATGCAATATGTTGATCACTCATAAGCATAAAACATCACATTCATAGATATTGAAAATTTTGTGACAAAAGTCACAATGATGAAATGATGTTACAAGTACAATAAAAAGACATCCTAGAAAGAAATAAAAAGTCCTAAAGCAACAATTTAAAAGGTCCTAACAACTAGTCTAGAAAGCTCCTATTGAGGAGGATGAGATATGGCGTTTAAACGTTCAAGAACATGGTTCAAGATGAACCTCACCTCATTTTGAAGCTCATGGACCAAGATGTTGGTCCTTTGAGCCAAGTGAGCCGTTCTCTCACAATGTGCGCAATCATGACTTGAGAAGCCGGGAGGAAGACTAGGCTCCAAGTTTTGTGGTGGTGGTGGTGGTGATGGTGGTTGGTTGTTGTTATTGTTTGATGGTTGTTGTGGTGTTTGGAGGGAGTTCATAAGGATGTTTTGAATGTCCATTGCTTCATGAAGGCGATGGTCAACCATATCCGAGAGAGTATAGAGTTGTGTTAACTCCGCACTTATCTCCTCTTGTGTTTGAGGAATGTTGCTCCACATCGCCTCATCAATGGCGATGAGTGTTGAAGTTGGTGATAGTGGTGGTATTTGTGGACGAGGTTGTGGTACTTCACGGTATAGAGGACCATGAATCTCCGGATGGAGAGGATGAAATAGCATAGGTTCTAAGTTTTCAAGACTTATTGGTGGAGGATTGGTTGATGTAGGTGGAAGATCTTCTAACTCTTCAAGATATGGTTGTGGAGATGTTGGTGGTGTCTTAAATAGTTCCATGGGTTGGAGTTTTGGTGAGGATGGTGATGAGGCAGACTTCTCAGACTGTGATGGAGCGGGAGCGGGTGGTGGTGTTGTTGCTACAGGAGTAATGGTAGGAGGTGGTGTTTTTATGACTATATGTGAAGGAGTTGGAGTGGTTAAAGTAAGGAAGTTTTCACTAGCAATGGGTGAGGATATGTTAAGTGGTGATGATTCTTGAGAGGATGAATTGTAGATGTTGATGAAACAACAAGGTTTCACACTCATACGGGCTGTTCTTTTTAGTGGCTTGGATGTGGAGGAGTTGTTTGATTTTGTCATTGAGACTTTTTGGTGAAGTATGATAGCTAAAATGGATAGGAGAAGAAATGGTTGTGATGTGAATTGAAGATCCTAAAGTGCTAATTTATAGACAAAAGGTTTGTGAGTCTATGTGTTTGGATTTGATGTGAATCCAATAGAGAATGTTGGTTTCTAATGATTTGGAACAAAAATTTGTGCAGGTCATATCAAGGAAGTCAATCCATTGAGCTTGGGTTGAGTAATTTGTTGTGGATATGCAGTAAATACAAGGAGATAGTGGAAAATCTTATGATTTGATATTTCCACGGATTTGACGGATCCCTAAAAAGGGTTCCTTCTTTGTATCAGTTTGGTAACTCACACATAAAATTTAAAAATTTAAATTTTGGTGGGAAATTTTGTTCCTATGTTTCTAAGATTTCCTAAATGGTTCTAAGATGAATTATTATCAGTGAATGAATCCTAAATGATATTAAACACTAAGATTTAAGAATCGTGATTAGTCGAAAAAGGTTAAGAATTTTGCTGTTGAACCTGCGGATCTAAGTTATTTCACATGCGGATCCAAAGTTCGGGATCCGCCGAATCCGCAGGTAGGCGGATGGCGGAACCAACGATAAGCCTTGGCGGAGCCAAAGCTTGGGATCCGCCGGATCCGTGTCCTAATTGTTCAAACTAAACAGAACACTAGTCAAATTTTGCATTTTTCGACGAAAACCCGAAAATTCACCTAGACCTTACTTAACATCTAATATGTATAGCAAAACAACTAAATATGATAACATTAACACACGATTGAACATAGTTTAATCCGTTCTTAGAAACTTACCGTTTTAGATGTTATGCCAAACATAGGCTATAACCCGGAAAATTGATAACCATGAAGGTTATCTACCTGCAAATGTTAGTTATTACACATACATAATAAGTATTATCAGATAGAGTCGAAACACATAGAGTTTAACATCACATAGGCTAACAGTGTTTAAATCCAAACACTCCTTCAACTAAGCTTCTTCTTCAACTTCTTCATTCCTTTGTGCAATTTCATCATCCAACGACCAAGATTCTTTACCATTCCTTTAATGTTTCGATACTCAGCGGATTCATTTGGAATTGGAGGAAGATGGCTCAAGTATTCGGGTGGAGGAATTCTAGAATTTGGCAAACCATCATCTTCACTCATTGAAGATGATGAGGATGATGTTGGTACACGAGGACGTTTACCTTTATCAACACTAACCCTAAAGTCACTCAAAGGAACGAAGGTATGTTCAATCTCATTGTATTCAGGAACAAAACCTAACCGGTTTGGACGGGCGGGTGCAAAGGCTCTATAAAGGCGGGTTAAGAGCATTCCATAAGGCATTGCCATCTTGCTTTGAACCGGAATGTCAGACATTCTTTTGGCAACATAATAAGCAAGATTGAAGGGTTGACGAGTAGAGATGTTGTACATCATATGACACAAACAAGCATTGATGTGATCACGGTTTCCTATGGTGCACATCACATTAGCCCTTTAGACGTCTTTCATTTTCTTGAATTCGGGTTTGAGTTCATTTAGCTCCATTGAAAATGGATCTCTAGCAACTTCACGGCCACGATACATCCTTGTGGGGTTGTTCTTAGGAATGAAGAGATGTTCCCTAATCTCTTCTTTTGATGCGAGAGGAGTGACATAAGGTGCCGTCCTATCGAGATTGGATTCTAAGATTGTTAAGGACCATTTGTCCGAGTAAACACATGTCCCTTGACTTGGAATGCCCAAGACCTCACCAAATTGATCAAGAGGGATGTTGACAAAATTTCCATTTAAAGTAAACTGAAGACTTAAGAAACCTTGGTCACATGAACTAAGACCTACACTAGCATAGAACTCAAGAATGAACCTAGGGACGATTGGTTCATCTATATCCAAAAGAGTATCAAATCGTATGGCGGCTAATTGTTCCCTAAGTTTTGTTCCTTCATAGAACGATGAATCTACGACTCTACCCTCATGAACATACTTTTTCTCTAAGGCTTTGAAAATTTCGATTTGGGCATTGGTTAGACCTTTGGTTTTGTGGACTTCGGGTAAGTAGTTAACGGTTCTTTTGTGATCGTAGTTGGTTGCGGGAGGCATGATTTTCCTAAATACAAAAGTTACATAGTTTTAGTTGAAATGATCAAATGTGTAAAATTGCTAGTGTGTGCCTACATGGGGACAATGTGGAGGTGCGGTTATCTCGACCCTTTTTTATGCATGAAAATTTAGTTTATGCAAGTTTAGTGTAAAAACACAAGAGATAACCCAAACACTCCTATTTCAATGTAGCTACGGTTGAATGTACCCGAAAATACATATTAATTATGTATTTCCTTTAGCATTCAAGAGACATTATGCAAGTGATGGCTAAAAGATAACGTTTTTGCATTTGTATGAACAATGTTAAAAAAAAATCATTTTACCTAGTCGTTAGAAGGTTTTAGTAAAAAAAATTTCAAGGGGTTTTTGTTAAATTAAGACAATGTGCTATGAGATGCAATTTCTAACTAAGAAAAACATGTTTTTAAGTGTAATGCAGTAAACATGCTTCATGATTTATCAAAAATTATGCATATACCCCAAGTTTTGGTTTTGTGCATGAAATAGAAATCCTAGACGCAGATCAGGAGTATAAATATGATAAGAATACTTACAGTGGTGTTAGAAGCACAAATTTTTGGAAGAAAATGGTCTAAATTATAATGGAGATTTAGTGTGTCGAATACAGTAAGGTGATATGTTTTGGAGTGAGGAATGAATAGTACTTGTTCTTGTTTATTTAATAATAAACATGACTGTGCATGCGACGGATCCGGCGGATCCAAAACAAAGGATCCGTCCTTGTTATCGATTGGATCCGTGGATCAGAACACAAGTTTTGGTTTAGTGTCGTGTGTGGTTAAACTAATGTTTGCACTAATGTTTTACCTAATCACTAGGTTCCATTAATCCTAATCTAAGTCTAAGATAGTTGAAAGGTTCTCGTTTAAGTGGTTTTGTGAGAATATCGGCAATGTTGTCCTCTGAGGAAACTTTCTCAATTGAGATGATTCCCTTCTGTACATTGTCGCGAAGGAAGTGATGACGTATTTCAATATGTTTGGTTCTAGCATGTTGGACTGGATTTTTGCTTAGATCGATAGCAACTTTGTTGTCGCAAAGAATGGGAATGTTGTTGAGTTCAATTCCATAGTCGACAAGAGCTTGTTTCATCCATAGTGCTTGTTGACACGCCTTTCCTGCAGACACATACTCTGCCTCTGTTGTTGAGATTGCAAGGGCAGTTTGTTTCTTAGCGAACCATGATGTGAGACAATATCCTACAAAAGTACAAATACCGCTAGTACTTTTCCTATTAACATAGTCACCAGCATGATCTGAGTCGGTATACACTATGGTTTCTACACCCGTTCCTTTGGGATACCATAATCCTAAGTGTGTAGTACCTTTGATGTACCTAAATATCCGTTTAACGGCTTCAAGATGGGAGATTTTTGGATCTTCTTGAAAACGTGCACATAGACAAACACTAAACATAATGTCAGGCCTACTAGCCGTAAGATAGAGTAAACTACCAATCATTCCTCTATATTTAGTGCTATCTACGGATTCATTTTCTTCATCCTTAGTGAGTTTGGTTTCGGAGGACATGGGTGTTCTCATGGGTTTTGAGTCTTCAAGACCAAACTTCTTAAGCATATCTTTGATATACTTTGATTGGTTGAAGAATATCCCATCTTCTAATTGTTTAATTTGGAGACCTAAGAAAAAGTTTAGTTCCCCCATCATACTCATTTCAAACTCGTCATGCATGATTTTTGAGAAATCATCGCATAACTCTTGACAAGTTGAACCGAATATAATGTCATCCACGTATATCTGGACTATGATAATATGTGATCCCTTTTTCTTGGTAAAGAGAGTATTATCTACTAGGCCCATGGTATACTTATGGTCAACTAGGAAGGTCTTAAGTCGATCATACCAAGCCTTTGGTGCTTGCTTAAGTCCGTATAAAGCTTTCTTAAGTTTGTAAACATAATTTGGTTTTTCAAAGTCGGCAAAGCCGGGAGGTTGTGCAACATATACTTCTTCATTTATAAAACCATTTAAGAAATCACTTTTGAAATCCATTTGAAATAACTTAAAATCATGTGCACATGCATATGCAAGTAATATCCTAATAGACTCGAGTCTAGCTACGGGTGCAAAAGTTTCATCGTAATCTATACCTTCTTGTTGATTGTAGCCTTGGGCTACTAGCCTAGCTTTATTTCTAGATACAATACCATTTTCATCCATTTTATTTCTAAAGACCCACTTGGTGCCGATTATGGTTTGGTTTTTAGGTGGAGGGACCAATGTCCAAACATCATTTCTAATAAATTGATTTAGTTCTTCTTGCATAGCAATTACCCAAGATTCATCTTTTATTGCCTCGTCTATATTTTTAGGCTCAACAGTTGAAATAAAACAAAAATAGTTACTTTCATTTTGAGCTTTGGATCTTAATGTTCTTTCATTAAGTTTTCCTATGACGTTTTCTAATGGATGACTTTTAGTTTCTTTAATATTGACTATTTCTCCTTTTACGGGTTCATTGTCATTTTCAATGTTTTCTATATCATCAGCCATTTGACTTTCAACTAAGTCATCATCTACCAAAGGTGATGTCTTAGAGGGAGGTGGACTTTCGTTGAATGTTACGTTCAACGATTCCTCGACTCTTGATGTTTCCTTGTTTAATACTATGTATGCTTTACTGTTTTGTGAGTACCCAAGAAATACACCTTCATACGACTTTGGGTCGAATTTGGTGAGATAATCCTTTGTGTTCAAAATGAAGCACTTGCTTCCAAAAACTCTAAAATATCCTAATGTAGGCTTTTTACCTCGATAAATTTCATAGGGAGTTTTATTTAAAAATTTTCTAATTAAAACTCTATTTAGGATATATGTAGAAGTATCTACAGCGTGACACCAAAACTTTTGAGGTATGTTTTGTTCATTTAACATAGTTCTACTCATTTCTTGAATTGTTCTATTTTTACGTTCTACTACACCATTAGATTGAGGTGTACGAGGAGCCGAGAAATTATGAGTTATTCCATTATTATCACAAAAATTTCCAAATTGGATTTCATTATCAAATTCTCGACCATGGTCAGTTCTAATAGATACTATGTTATTTCCTATTTGATTTTGAATTTTCTTGCTTAGAATTTCAAATTTATCAAATGCCTCATTTTTAGTTTTCAAAAATTTAGTCCATGTATATCTAGAGTAATCATCTACTATGACTAAAGTGTAAAAATTTCCTCCATAACTTTGTATAGCCGAAGGGCCAAACAAATCCATATTTAATAATTCTAGGCATCTAGATGTAGATACCATGTTTTTAGCCTTATGGCTATTATGTACTTGTTTACCAATTTTGCAAGCATCACAAAAGTGTTGGTCATATTTCAACTTGGGTAGGTTCCTAACGAGTTCTTTGGATGACAAAGATTGAATAAGCCTCATATTAGCATGACCTAAGCGTCGATGCCATAGAGTTGAGTTTTCGTCCAAGGAGGTAAGACATAACTTATCTTTAGGTGTTTTATCTAATTTCATAACATAGACATTATTCTTTAAAACACCTTTTCCTACGGTTATGCCATCTTTAAGTATCTTACTTCCATTTTCACTGAAAAGGACGTTATACTTTTTGCGGCATAATTGACTTATACTAAGTAAATTAAATCCTAAATTATCTACATGAGCAACATCATCAATAGATAGAGAGTCATGAGAGATTGTACCTTTTCCGATGATTTTACTTTTAAGCTTGCTACCGAATGTGACATTACCTCCGTCATACACTTGGTAGGTTGAGAAAAGATTTTTGTTTCCCGTCATGTGTCTTGAGCACCCACTATCTTTGATCCACTCATCAGGTTCAAGATCAACTTTCAAGCATACCTCTTCTGTGTCATTAGCCATAAGAGCAATTTCGTTGTTTATAGGCTCATCATCATCATCTCCTTCACTATCGCTCCAAGCTCCACTAACGAAGGCTCTTTGAGACTTGGTCTTTGGAGGCTTTGGACATTCTCCTATTAAATGACTGGAGTCACCACACCTATAGCATTTCCTATCAACCTGACCTTTCTTATCGTCACGATCTTTTCGAGAGGATTTCTTTTCATCACGAGGTGGTCTTACAAACTTTCCTCGTCTCCTGAAGAATTTCTTGAAATCCCTCACGGCCATTGCATACTCTTCATCATCACTGTTAGAACAAGATTCATCATCGTCACTTGACTCGGCTTTGGCTTTCAAGGCAATAGACTTAATCTTCTCCTTTTTGCCTTTGACAATTTCCGAGTCTTTTTCCATAATCATTTCATGAACTTTTAGGTTTCCTATGAGCTCATCCAGTGTCATGCTTGAGAGATCCTTAGATTCTTCAATGGCTGTCACCTTTGCTCTCCATTTCGGATGGAGTGCTCTTAGAAATTTCCTGACAAAATTCTTACTAGAAAAAGATTCGTCAAGTGCTTTAAGTGATGTAATAATAGTATTGAACTTAGCAAATACACAATCAATGGTCTCATCTTCAGAGATAACAAATTGTTCGTATTGTTGGACAAGAAGATTAATTTTGTTATCTTTTACTTGTGAGTTCCCTTGATGTGTGATAATAAGAGATTGCCAAATATCCTTAGCCGTTTTACACATAAAAACTCTTTCATATTCTTTCTTAGGTAAGGCATTATAAAGCATCATTTTGGCTTCATTATTTTTGGCAATTAGTTTCTTTTGCTCATCACTGTGACGAGTAAGAGAAGCTCCTTCATCCCGACCACCCGAAATATTATTACTAATAGGTTTGTAATCACCATCAACTATTATATACCATAGATCTATATCCTTTGACTTTACATAAATCTCAAAGCGATTTTTCCAATAAATGAAACAATTTGGTTCAAATAGAGGTGGTCTCCGCATAGATTGCCCTTCTTTAAAGTTTTCAAAATCCATGGATCGTTTTAAGTTTTAAAATACAATATATTTTAAAAATCTTAAGTAACGTAGCTCTTGATGCCAATTGTGGAAAACTAGAAGGGGGGTTGAATAGTTTTATCCGTTTTAAGTTTTATTTACTTTGTTACTATATGTTAATTCAAAGGAAACAATCACAAATAAATAATCACACAATGCAAACAAAAGATAAAGAGAGGAAAGATCAAACCACACAACACTGTTGTTTATAGTGGTTCGGCTACAAGGACTCTCTTCCTTGCCCTACTCCACTCCCCGAGCTTCCTACTCGAGAGTTTATCTTTCACTAAGAAACAAACTCCTTTACTAGGCGGAGAAAACCTTTACACGTCGCTTACTTCCTTTTCCGGTACTAAGCTAAACACCGGGTTCTTTTCACAAGGTAGAACCAACCTGACGTCGCCTAATTACTTTACCGACACTAAGCTAGATGTCGAGTTCTTTACAAGGGTACAACCACTCCCTACACTCTTTGTGCTTTAAGGACTAAAGCACTAACCACACTCACTGATTACAAATGATAGATATGATGTGTGAAACAAACTACAATATCACACAGTAATGCAACTAAAGGATTACGGTTCTGTAGATCCTTGAAAGCTTGATCTCTCTTCTACAAAATGAAAGATCAAAGTGAAATGCAACTATGAATGATGTTAGTAAGATATGTACTGAATAAATATGTGTGTTAAGCTATATGAGTGATGAGAAAGCCAAATGATCAGCTTGCTATTTATAGGCAAGCTGATCTTCAGCTGACGGATCCCACGGATCCCATAATAGGGATCCGTCCTTCATTGGACTTGGATCCGTGGGATGTGACAGCTAAGGATTTGTTGTATCTTACCATATCTTACCAAATCATCCAAGATCCTCAAATGTCAACTGTGTAACTTGTAAATCTAAACAAGATATATCAAAGATATTATATGTGATGTGTGCAATGATGTCATGGAATGATTTTAGAATTAAAGTTTCCTTTTAAGGAAACAAGTTACTAAATAAGCAAACTTGTAATTCTTGGTTATTATGTGAAGTGTAAAATGTGTACTTTAAGAGACTTAAACTAGTATTTATTATTTGCTAAAAGATATTCCTTTTATTTGTCATTAACAAAACTAAGAAAAGATCAAAGAATATAAATAACGTTTTTGAGACGATGTTTGTATTAACAGATCCTATTACCATAAGGTATGCGGACGAGTTTCCCATCATGGATAGCTCAATCGCTGGACCAAAAATGTCTAGGCCTCAAGTTATGTGGACACTAGGTCGATGTCTCATGGGTATCTAGTAGGCTTAGGGTGCAACCTCGAAAGATGACGTTGGTTGTATTAGTAGTCCAATGGCTAGTTCGGTGGTACACTTAATACTTGATGTGAAAGGTAAAGTCTTGAAGAATGATGCTGATTGCTTCTGGAAATCAGTTGATTGATTCATTAGCGTACTTAGTGTTTAACACCGAAAGCATAGTTTCGGTTTAGGGACTAAATGTAATCCTCATCATGATTGTTATCGAGTACAGAGAGGGTAAGTCTTAGTCATCCTTGGGGTTATGATTCATTCGGTGGTTATCGAATTTAGAGGTTGTCTGTTTGACGGTGGAATCCTTCGAAATTGGATGATGTGAAGTAGAGTGAGATGTCATAAGGTTAAGTTTTGTACAAACTCTTATGGTAATGTTTGTAGGTAATCATGTTGATTGTGGCTATATTCGTTGGTAGGTTGCTTCTATGGTGGCTAATGTTGTAACTAGTCCTTGCGGATTAGAATATGCGGCGAGACTAGACTGTTTTCATGTGATAGAATGGTGTCGAATTCTATTTGTGTTTCTTAGTATAGATGCCCATAACTTGCACAATTTTTTTTTTTTTTTTTGGTAAGGTTGTGATTTCTCAAAAATAGTAATAGAAATTCGTACTTTTGGCAAAAAATTTAGACAACTATCCCCAGCATAGCATGGTCCTACTTGAATTATGCATAGGTGATCAGGCTTTGCATAATTAAAGTTCAACGATGCAATGTTGGATTTAGTTTAAAGGAAAGTATCGGTAACTTTGTTCATAAAGTGGTAGCTTAAAATACTTTTCGAATAGGAATTAGTGCATAGGGTGATTATAGAATAGGTTGTAAGACGGTGTGTAGAAGAGTTTATAAAATGGTAGCGGAAATTTTTGAATAAATGTACCTTAGTTTACAAAATGTTGGCGAAACCGTTTGTTGGTCTATGGAATAGTATTAAAGTAGCAAATCGATTTATTGCATAAAATAAGATAGTTCGTGAAATAATATGTGAAATCGTTTATAGAACAATAGGGATGACACTTTATTATTCAAAAGTTGGCAGTAAGACCGCAATTTTTTATTTTTGTAGTAAAACGGTTTGTAGGATAACGAAAAATTGGTTTGTAATGCATTTGCGATATAGTTTGTTGTTTTATCAGCGGTTAATGTGGTGCTCAGAGGGCCAAAATAATTTATGATTCAATAATAAAACTTGTAGGGTGTTTGCAACATAGTCTACAGGGTGTCAGTAAAAACATTTGTTGGTTTATAGATTTGTAGTAGGGTAGCAAAACGTGTTTATATCCGATGGTTTGTAGGATGATTCGTAAAATAGTTTGTATGTCGATAGCGACACTGTTTATTATTTTTATAAGAGGGTAGTAAGGTAGTCAAATAATTGAAAAATGGAAGCAAAGTGGTTCATTGGGTGTAATACCTGAAATTCAGATAACTAGTAAAAAGACCAAATTACCCCTGAAACAATAAAAACCTAAATAATTAAGTTATAAAATTCTGAAACAACTCCAAACTACTGAAAACAAACTACATATCAAGTAGATTAATTTCTGGAACAACATTACATTATTTTGAATGTCCAAAAAAATTATAAAATCACTTATACATATACATATGATCCGAAAATAATTAAGTGTATATATATCATATTTTGTAAAATCATTTAACTAGATAAATACAAAATCAAATAAAGGAATTATACACCAAATCAAACCTTGATCTTGTGATAACCTTAGGGCCGAAATTCTGGACCCAATCCCCCTCCAAGTCGGTTTGCATATTATATAAACAAATCTTTTATATTTTGTAAAACCCTTTTACCGAAAACCCTAAATCGCACCAACAAAAATCGACCAAAACCCCATACGATTTTCTAGACTTAATCTAGCATTTTTCTGGAGTTGTTCAAGTTGTAAACAAGCTACGAAAAATAGGAGTTGGAGTGTTGAAGCCTTCGTTGGATCGTGGTGCATTATTTTGTTCGGTTCATTCGTACGATAGGTATAAATCCTTGCGACTAATATTTACGTTATAAAGATTATCCAGTATTTTTCTAGTGATCTACATGTTGAATATAACCTAAGAAAAATAATAAAAACAAATCATGCATGTGTATTTAGGCGTACGAAATTAAAAGTTTTAAAACAAACTTAATTTGTAAATCATGCCATATGAATTTTCTGAGGTGTAACCATAATTTTTACATGTTCTATACTGATAATATAAGCCTAGAAAAATAACCATTTGATTTATAGAAGCTCAGAAAAATTGATCATGAATTATGTTTGTAATCGGATTATATAGAAAATAAAAGAAAATAAGAAAGAAACCCTAAATCGCATTAGGATTAGGGTTTTGTGGTTTAGATCTGATTAATAAATGCATTTAATGATTGAGTCATGATGGTGTAATAATTGGTTAAAGTTAGGGTTTGGTTTTGCAAAATTAAAAGTAAACCGATTGGGGTTTTTAAATATAAAGGGTGTGTTTTGCCAACTTTGAAACTTGTGGGATATTTTTATAATGTTAATTAGGTCAGTACAAATGTAGGAAAAATATAACTTGAGGGTCCTAAGTGTAAATATTGTAAGAAAATGAATTAATGATAATTGAAGGGTACGATTTGCAATTAATTAAAATGGAGGGACTAAAAGTGTAAATTATGAAAACTTGAAGTTATTTTGAGTAAATAATGTCATTTAGGGTATATTGTGTAATTTTGACTATTTATGGGCTTGATGTGTAACTATAAATAAATTATGATTTAAATTGTAAGTTTTGTAAAGTTAAGGGACCAAATGTGTAATTAATGAATTCTGAGGGGTCAAAATTATACTACATGTAATTCTGAGGATATGTTCAGTAACTTTGTAATAAAAGGGTGCTTGTTTTATAAAAATAGATATTATAGGGATTAAAACAGGAATTATGTAAATGTAGGGTTTGATTTGGAAATATGATAACTAAAGGGGTATAAACTGTAAACTGTGAAAACTTAAGATACTAAAATGTCATTCTGAATATAGTGTGTGTTAAATCAGTAACTAAAAGTATTTTTCTGATTAAACCTTTGAATTAGATGAATTTGCAATTGAAATCCTAAACTATGTAAACTTGTTATAATTACTCTTAAACTTTTGTAACCTGATAAAATGTATCTTACTTCCATAATAATCGTAATAAAGACTTAACCTAATCTGTGATATTATTAACTTACTAATAATGGAAATATAACTAAAGACCCTTTGGACTTCTGTCTTCAACTCCCTAGGTTCGAGGAAGGAGTAATCTAATCCCTGTCAGCTTTTAGCTTTGTGTCCTTGCATTCGTAACAAGGTACAGATAGTCTGCCCTCTTTCAGTAAGGGTTTTCATTTCCCTTTTTCCTTTCCGTCCTCGTTTTCTTATTAGGATTTCCTATACCATTGCTATGTTCCCTGCTTGTTTGTAAACCTTTCATGTGATCTTTTGTTTTGTGAACTTTCATGAACCCCGTATTTGATCTCTTGTCCTGAATCCTGGTCTGTGAACCTTGTTTGAATCTTAATCTAATATACTTGCTAAAGAACTAAATTGATTTTTATATAAACCTTAATCCGTTAAATCCTTATTTAAACCTAACCGATTTTGAACCGTTCTTAAACTACATATGAAACGTTTTGAGAAAAACTACTTTGAAATAAGTAATATCACTTTTAATAAAAGTTACTAAAAGTTTTGGAAGACCATTTTGAAGAAAACTGTTTTGTAAGATCAGTGTTATGAAAACCATTTTGAAGGATGGTTTAAATGGACTTTTAAATAGAAACCTTTAGAGATAAACTGTGGATATGAAACTTTGATTATAAACTTTTGTTACACTCTTTTGAACCACTTGATATAGTTCTTTAATCTGAACTTAAACTTTGATATAAAACTTAACCCGATAAATTCTAAGTTGAACCTATGATATATAATCCTGAACTGGTTGACATGAACCTTTGCCATGTACCCTTAGGATATGACCTTTTGATTATTTGATAGTACGCCTGACCTTTGATCTACAGTTTGATATTACGAGCCAATCACTAGACATGAGGGTTTCATGTCCATGTCATTGACGCACCTCTGACATGACTCTAGGGCAGGAGAGTGATGACCTGTTCCGTCCCTTATCTATTAATTGCTATGGCCATTATAATTATGATTATTGATTTGTCTGTGGGGCGTATGGGTGCACTCTAGATTTGACCTGTTATCTGTATATGTTATGTTATATGTTTATTGTTATATTTATCTGGTGACTGATGGTGTGTGCGATACACGTCTTTCACATATCTGGGAGCTAGCTACTCTATTTAGTTACAATTGCAATGATATGATATGGCTTGTTTCTGGGCTCGTGATAGATTTCTGTTTTCTTCATTTATTGAACCTCATGAATTTTCCTATTTCTTGTTCCTTTTCTTTTCTTTAGTCTTATTCCTTATTTAATCCTGTCACCTCATTTCTACGTCTTAAGTTATCGGTATGACCTGTATTCCTGATTCTTCTTGATTTTTACTATCTACTATTGTTTGCTATCGTTATGTCTGTTCACTGAGCTCTCGTAGCTCAGCCACATTTCTTTTCTTGCGGCAGGTTTTAGTAGGAAGCTGGGAATGAGAGAAGAGTGTATCTTGGACTTAGAAGCTTGGATAGCTATGCTGGATTTAGAATTGAATCGAAGATAATATGCTTTAGTTGTAATGTTTTGGAAGTTCTCAATGCTGATCCCTGCTAGCATGTGTCCCTTCCGGATTGAAGAAAAGCTGACCGTGGTTAATATAAATGGAACGGAGGTACATATGCATGAGACGAAAGTGATTGATAAAGACGGAGTAGTGACTAAGTACCCGGGAAGGTGTCCCAGGTTCTTGGAAGAAGGAGGAGTAGTGCGGGCAGAGCCTCACAATTTGTATGGATTCGTGGACGACATAGGAGATGAAGGAAGGAACTCTGAGGATGGTTTTGCGAGACAACCACTGCCACAGCCTGAAGGGAACCGAAACGGATGGCTTAGCGAGGAAGATGAAGTGGATTCAGATGTGGAGTCTACTGCAAGTAACACGGTCTAGTCATGGAATTAGGGCTCGAGTCATATGTGTTATTACTGTTAAAATTTTTGTCTTGGGTTTCTTTTGACATTAACATTGTACGGATTCCATTGGATTGTGGGTTTTCCCGAATATTTAATAATAAGGCTTGAGCAATTGTTGGAATAAATTACGTTGATATGTGTCTATCATAGTTCTCAACCTTTTAAGCTATCGAGCTCATTCGGCTATGAAAGCCAAAACTTGATTTCCCATGGTTGCCTTGGTTTCTGGCATCCATTACAAATACCTCCTTAGAAATTCTAGTACCGAAGTTTCCTAGAGCCCATTTCATGCACTGAGGAACGAACCTCATCTTGAGAGTTTTGGGCACCCTGAGGTTTATGAATATAAATTCCTGATTAAACCACCAAGTTGTTCACCGAAGTGTGAAGTAGGAATTGACAAGTTACGAGAGATGTTTAGTCACCGAGTGAAGGTGTCTTCCAGATGTATTCGGGATCATATCAGTCGGTTGCACAACCGAGAAGAGCAACAACCGAAGATCGGGAAGTAAGTTTGTTTAATGGTATCTTCTGGGCGTATTTTAGTTTCGTTCGCGATAAAGAAGGATGGTGACTAGAGATAGCAGAACCGTATTACCGTTAGAAACCGAGATTCCTCCATTCTGAAACGATTATGTGTTTGTTTAGACTTAGAGCGTGAAATCTCTTTACGAGGGATTAATTAATTTTTGTTTTGAAATTGTTTTCCGAATCCATAAACGACTGTTGTGACGCTTAGTAACGCTAACAATATTAGCTAAAGCTCTGACTACTTATAAAATTGGTAATTAGGTTTTCTCGTGACTACTGGGACAAATGGTCATTGTATGACTTAATGGTACGTTCGGTGACGAGAAAAAGCATGTTAGAAAGTCACATTACTCCATCATATTTCAAGAAGAACATCAGAAAGCTCGAAGGACCAAACACAAGTTCCAATGTTGGTTTCACTTTCCGATTGACGAACTGATAAAGACAGGTTAACTGGACTTGAAGAGATTAGATGTGTTAAATGAACGGGTTTTGGAAAAGACCCTTTCTGGTTGGGGGAAAATCTATTCTATGAAGGTCGAAGTTCTTGGCGACTAACTTTCACTCCGTTGACTTACTTAAGTTTCGTAATAAGATCCTCGAATGAGTTAAGTTCCTAGAAGCATTCCTGTTCGTGTGTTCAGTGACGACCTTGTTTTGAGAGATTTTGGCAAAGGATGAATGATTTGATGCTTTTAGCGATGTACCAAATTCTGATAGCCATTCTGGGATTTTCGGTAATTCTTTCTAGTGAATCGTTCTCCATGTAGTCAGGGGGTTAAAATTTTGATGACCTCTGAGACCGTAGGAAGACTAGGTGGAAATAGATAAGTTAGTTTTGTTCACGACTCGAAATCAAGTATGACCATCATGAGGGCATATTTATATGATGCCAGTATTATGACGTCTGGCCAACGTGATAATACTTACATCATATAACGTGCACTTATTGTGGGCATCGGATATTTCAAGAAGTGCCTTAGAAATTTGGAAATTATGATAACTGTTTGAGATCAACCGCAGTAGTGAGACCTTAAGTTCATTCTAACGGTACGCGTAACCTGCCTTCACCATAAGTGGATGGCACGTCTGGATTCTCGTCACGCATTCTGCTGATCTCTAAGAATTTTCGGTAATAATCTTAGGTCCTGATAGGGAACTCCTGCCAGTTGATGTTATCGATAATCTATTCCATACGTTCTATTCTGACTTGGCAAATCAAATCCTGGGGATGACCCATCCGTCAATATTCCATGTATTCCTGCGTCTTTCTCGAGAAGATCCGATTGTCATTCGTTACGTTCGATATATCTCTCTTTCGATTTGGATTCGGTATAATTTTGCCTTTTGAGGAAAACAAAGTTTTAACCGATATTATAAAGTCATAGGAATCAAGTTTTCATATTCCTGTCTACAGTCAGTGTGTTTCCACTTCGTTTCACGTCAATTTTCGAGGACGAAAATTTTTTTTTAGAGGGGAAGAAGTTGTAATACCTGAAATTCAGATAACTAGTAAAAAGACCAAATTACCCATGAAACAATAAAAACCAAAATAATTAAGTTATAAAATTCTGAAACAACTCCAAACTACTGAAAACAAACTACATATCAAGTAGATTAATTTCTGGAACAACATTACATTATTTTGAATGTCCAAAAAAATTATAAAATCACTTATACATATACATATGATCCGAAAATAATTAAGTGTATATATATCATATTTTGTAAAATCATTTAACTAGATAAATACAAAATCAAATAAAGGAATTATACACCAAATCAAACCTTGATCTTGTGATAACCTTAGGGTCGAAATTCTGGACCCAAGCCCCCTCCAAGTCGGTTTGCATATTATATAAACAAATCTTTTATATTTTGTAAAACCCTTTTACCGAAAACCCTAAATCGCACCAACAAAAATCGACCAAAACCCCATACGATTTTCTAGACTTAATCTAGCATTTTTCTGGAGTTTTTCAAGTTGTAAACAAGCTACGAAAAATAGGAGTTGGAGTTTTGAAGCCTTCGTTGGATCGTGGTGCATTATTTTGTTCGGTTCATTCGTACGATAGGTATAAATCCTTGCGACTAATATTTATGTTATAAAGATTATCCAGTATTTTTCTAGTGATCTACATGTTGAATATAACCTAAGAAAAATAATAAAAACAAATCATGCATGTGTATTTAGGCGTACGAAATTAAAAGTTTTAAAACAAACTTAATTTGTAAATCATGCCATATGAATTTTCTGAGGTGTAACCATAATTTTTACATGTTCTATACTGATAATATAAGCCTAGAAAAATAACCATTTGATTTATAGAAGCTCAGAAAAATTGATCATGAATTATGTTTGTAATCGGATTATATAGGAAATAAAAGAAAATAAGAAAGAAACCCTAAATCGCATTAGGATTAGGGTTTTGTGGTTTAGATCTGATTAATAAATTCATTTAATGATTGAGTCATGATTGTGTAATAATTGGTTAAAGTTAGGGTTTGGTTTTGCAAAAATAAAAGTAAACCGATTGGGGTTTTTAAATATAAAGGGTGTGTTTTGCCAATTTTGAAACTTGTGGGATATTTTTATAATGTTAATTAGGTCAGTACAAATGTAGGAAAAATATAACTTGAGGGTCCTAAGTGTAAATATTGTAATAAAATGAATTAATGATAATTGAAGGGTACGATTTGCAATTAATTAAAATGGAGGGACTAAAAGTGTAAATTCTAAAAACTTGAAGTTATTTTGAGTAAATAATGTCATTTAGGGTATATTGTGTAATTTTGACTATTTATGGGCTTGATGTGTAACTATAAATAAATTATGATTTAAATTGTAAGTTTTGTAAAGTTAAGGGACCAAATGTGTAATTAATGAATTATGAGGGGTCAAAATTATACTACATGTAATTCTGAGGATATGTTCAGTAACTTTGTAATAAAAGGGTGCTTGTTTTATAAAAATAGATATTATAGGGATTAAAACAGGAATTATGTAAATGTAGGGTTTGATTTGGAAATATGATAACTAAAGGGGTATACTGTAAACTGTGAAAACTTAAGATACTAAAATGTCATTCTGAATATAGTGTGTGTTAAATCAGTAACTAAAAGTATTTTTCTGATTGAACCTTTGAATTAGATGAATTTGCAATTGAAATCCTAAACTATGTAAACTTGTTATAATTACTCTTAAACTTTTGTAACCTGATAAAATGTATCTTACTTCCATAATAATCGTAATAAAGACTTAACCTAATCTGTGATATTATTAACTTACTAATAATGGAAATATAACTAAAGACCCTTTGGACTTCTGTCTTCAACTCCCTAGGTTCGAGGAAGGAGTAATCTAATCCCTGTCAGCTTTTAGCTTTGTGTCCTTGCATTCGTAACAAGGTACAGATATTCTGCCCTCTTTCAGTAAGGGTTTTCATTTCCCTTTTTCCTTTCCGTCCTCGTTTTCTTATTAGGATTTCCTATACCATTGCTATGTTCCCTGCTTGTTTGTAAACCTTTCATGTGATCTTTTGTTTTGTGAACTTTCATGAACCCCGTATTTGATCTCTTGTCCTGAATCCTGGTCTGTGAACCTTGTTTGAATCTTAATCTAATATACTTGCTATAGAACTAAATTGATTTTTATATAAACCTTAATCCGTTAAATCCTTATTTAAACCTAACTGATTTTGAACCGTTCTTAAACTACATATGAAACGTTTTGAGAAAAACTACTTTGAAATAAGTAATATCACTTTTAATAAAAGTTACTAAAAGTTTTGGAAGACCATTTTGAAGAAAACTGTTTTGTAAGATCAGTGTTATGAAAACCATTTTGAAGGATGGTTTAAATGGACTTTTAAATAGAAACCTTTAGAGATAAACTGTGGATATGAAACTTTGATTATAAACTTTTGTTACACTCTTTTGAACCACTTTATATAGTTCTTTAATCTGAACTTAAACTTTGATATAAAACTTAACCCGATAAATTCTAAGTTGAACCTATGATATATAATCCTGAACTGGTTGACATGAACCTTTGTTATGTACCCTTAGGATATGACCTTTTGATTATTTGATAGTACGCCTGACCTTTGATCTACAGTTTGATATTACGAGCCAATCACTAGACATGAGGGTTTCATGTCCATGTCATTGACGCACCTCTGACATGACTCTAGGGCAGGAGAGTGATGACCTGTTCCGTCCCTTATCTATTAATTGCTATGGCCATTATAATTATGATTATTGATTTGTCTGTGGGGCGTATGGGTGCACTCTAGATTTGACCTGTTATCTGTATATGTTATGTTATATGTTTATTGTTATATTTATCTGGTGACTGATGGTGTGTGCGATACACGTCTTTCACATATCTGGGAGCTAGCTACTCTATTTAGTTACAATTGCAATGATATGATATGGCTTGTTTCTGGGCTCGTGATAGATTTCTTTTTTCTTCATTTATTGAACCTCATGAATTTTCCTATTTCTTGTTCCTTTTCTTTTCTTTAGTCTTATTCCTTATTTAATCCTGTCACCTCATTTCTACGTCTTAAGTTATCGGTATGACCTGTATTCCTGATTCTTCTTGATTTTTACTATCTACTATTGTTTGTTATCGTTATGTCTGTTCACTGAGCTCTCGTAGCTCAGCCGCATTTCTTTTCCTGCGGCAGGTTTTAGTAGGAAGCTGGGAATGAGAGAAGAGTGTATCTTGGACTTAGAAGCTTGGATAGCTATGCTGGATTTAGAATTGAATCGAAGATAATATGCTATAGTTGTAATGTTTTGGAAGTTCTCAATTGTAACCCTATAGATTATAGTAATTCATTTGTATCCTTTGAGAATTGTTGTATTATTGGAAATGTATGCTTGGTTTTGTTCTGATGTGAATCCATTGTTGTGATATCTTTACCCTTGTCGGGTTGGGGTGTTACATTGGGTGGTAAAGTAGTTTGTAAGAGAGTGACGAAATGACTGATGAGTTAGTGATAAACAACATATAGAGTTTTAGCGAAATGTTTTATAAAGTGGTAGTAAATGGTTTCCCCAGATAGTAGCAAAACGATCTGTAAGGTGTTTACAAAATGGTTTATATGAGACTAACAAAACAATTCATAAGTTGATAGTAAGTCTGGTTAATAGTTTATAAGGAGATTTCTTAAGAGGATGAAAAGGTCGTTTGTTCACAGTGTAAGATAATAATAAGGTGTTAGTGAACTATTTTGGTTGATAGTGGTAGGGTGTCAAATTTGTCTTTTACATGGTAATAGTTTGCAAAATGGTATAATAATAGTTTATAAGATACGTGGTAAAATGTGGAGTGCAGTAGGCCACTGTTGGAACATCTAGTTGATATGAGATTGTACACCAATTCAAGGTTCGCAGGGAAGTGCTTATTAAAGGAAGGAAGAGTGAGACATAGCAAGAATGTTCCTATTAATAGACGTATGTAATATCACGGGATTAGCTCAAACATGATAAGGTCGGAATAAATCACGATTACCATAATATGATATCATAACATGAGTAGATACAATCACCACACATAGAATTTATAACGAATCATAATATGGCGATGTATAAGAGAAAATCACAGCACACAAACGAAAGAAAGAAACCATAATAACATAGATCAGTACCGGTACATAGTAATCATAACCAACATTACAGTTTTAATAATTTGCTACGTTGTTTACCAAGAACAACACAATACAAGATTATTAATGCCACGCAGGGCAAGCTAAGATGTCACTACTACAATAGCACATGGGTAGTCTATGAAGTACCAGGTGCATCCCCTGGTCCACGCTGTAATCCTATGACTATCTCGGTCGGCTCCTCCATCCTCCGATCATCTAAGAAACGTCTCTGGAATACCTGGTTTATACTCAACTGGGCAGCCAACATAGCCTCTAAGGCGGAAATCCTCTGACTCTGGGTTCTTTCTGCATCCCTGGTCACCCGTAAAGCTCTCTCAATATCTCTTACTCTATCCTGTAATCCCTGGACTGCCCCCTGGGCTACAGTCTGTGTATGCTCGAAGGTATCAACTCTGAAACTCATATCGGAGATCTCTCGTCTTCTAATAGACATCCTCCTGAACAATACACTGAGGTCTTGGTCATACGAATCAAAATGACCGGCTGGTAACTCATCGAGATACTCGGAGTGAAGCTCTACTCTCCTAGCCAGCGAGTCCAACTGGGTCTGCATTTGGGTAACCACATTCGTCTCTGTATCCTCTGGCAGTGCCCCTGGGTATGGAGTGTCCGAAGACTCGAACGATGATAAGTGAGGCATGTAGTCCGAGCTCCCCATAGTGGTATTGTGGTCGTCTATACATGGTATATCTCTCCATACCATGTCATCCTCTGTCTCCGTTTGAGTTCTCCTTGAACTCTGACCAACCTCGAATGTATTGGGCACATCCTCCAACACCTCGCTATTCTGCGGCATGACGGCTCTCTCCGACAGTGGTAAGTGGACAAGTGAGTGTGGGAGTAAGGGTACGAATGATACCGAGTCGGGTAACGTGAGCATGGGTTCCGTGATGTCGGGGCTTTGGGCATGGGGAGACTGAGACGTTAGCATGTAGGAATCATCTGAGTGTGGTATGATCTGGATGACTGAGGAAGTGCGAATAGTACAGGGGATGGTTTCGGTAGGGTAGGATGAATAAGAGGACATGGTACTGTAATATCCCAATAGTAATAACAAATATAAGTCATTAATAATATTAACATGCATTAGCCATAGTAACATTCGTAAGTGATAAAATTTATTCATTATGCATAATCTGCCAAGCAAATCTCAATGCAAATATTCATGGGTGATAATATTTATTCGTTAGATATGCATAATTTGCCAAGCAAATCTCAATGCAAATGTTCGTGAGTGATAATATTTATTCGTTAGATATGCATAATCTGCCAAGCAAATCTCAATGAAAATGTTCCTAAAGTGTTGGCACGCAGGGCATAAGGTGGTAAGGTTTAAAATGGTCCTTTTAGAAATCGTGGTTATAGTCCAATATTTTGAAAATCAATTGGTTCTCTATAACCCTGGCTGTGATGCCAATCTGTAACACCCCGTTAAAATTTTAGATAACAGCGGAAGACTTAAACGGGGTATTACCAATTAGATCACAGTCGTAAGCATAGATAATCATTAAAAGTAGGATTTATATTATTCAATGAAAACTCAATATTCAGAGATTTCATAATAGTTTCCAAAAGAGATAAGTTTTCACAAAAGTGATGATGAATTTGAAAAGAATGATATCATTATTTGAAATAAAAGGGGTAGGTTTCCAATGCCCCTGCCAACTCCGTGCCTTGAGATCTTTAAATACCTAAGATAAAACATGCTAAAAGGGTTAACACAAAAGTTGAGTGAATCCATAATGTTTTATTTGTAATAGTTTGAACACAAGTCAGATAGTAGTAATAAAACAGTAATATCGTGGTGTAATATATATATATATATATATATATATATATATATATATATTGCCCTAAGCCTCATGACACGCAAACCTTAACATCGGGTGTAATAATAAATGATATAAATAGCCCACATCATAGAAATGTTGTAGGTGATAATGCCCTCGTCGTAGGAGTTTTGCCAGACTCTTAATTCGAATAAAGTGCATTTGGTTACCATTCCAGGCTAACTTCAAATGGGGCGCCAACTTCCAATAGATCTATTCACTAAATTCACGTTCACTCGCAAGTGATTAATGGTTCATGATATGAGGTACTTTTTGGCAGGGTGGTAACTTAGGCAATATTAATCAGGGTAACATACAGAAAAATACTTGTGTTCAGATTTATAGCATGTATCTCCCCACAGGATTTGAAAACATAGTAAAAAGTGGGACTATGAACTCACCTTAGTAGTGTAGAAATCAAGTAGTGATCAAATAGGGAAATGAATAGCTCCCGACTTGCGGCCTAAAATAATGTGATAAGTTTAGATTATTATTGGCTCTTCGGTTTTAATGAGTGAGATGATGAGTGTGTAAATCTTCGAATGTGATAGTGTCGGATTTGTGTGTTTTAAATGTTTAAAGTTCGAAACTAACTTACAGTAGTTATTTTTGTTAATTATATTAGTAAAAATATTTATTTTAAATATTATGTTAATATAAGTTTATTTGTTATCATTTAAAAGTTATTATTTGTTATGAAAACATATGTGTTATATCTTTGTAAAAATGTACATGAAATGGGTATAAATTTTTCAAAGTTATAAAACTTATCCTTAACTTTATAAAAGTTACACTTTTAACCCTAGAGTTAAATTGTTAACAATTTTAGTCCAAAAACATTAATTTGCACTTTTATCCCTATCTTTTGTTAATTTCAGTTTTTGTTCCTTCATTTTATTTCAATCTTTTCATTCTCTGCTTTCGAACCATATTTTCCAGTATTTACATTTTTAATCCCTTTGTCTCGCGACTTTTGCACTTCTAGCCCAAAGCTCAAAACTTACAAATTTTTACCTCTTCTTTTTACTACTCAATTTAAATGTTAAATTTTTAAATACATCTTACTGCTAACTTCGAAAGGATCAAATGTGGGTCAAATGGGCTTTAAACTCAACACTAAATTAGATGAGGTTTTCAACAAAAAAAAAAGGAGTTGGTCACTTTTGGGCTTGCAAGCCCATCAAAAGTCTGAGTTTGGTTTGTAGTATCAAAAAAATGGCGCATGGTTTTTAAAAAGAAAAGAAGCAAGCAGTGAAGGGAAAAATATATGAGACGCATGATTTTGATATGTCGGGTTTTCAGAGAAGTCGAGTAGTAGCAAAACAAGCAGAAGGGATAACTATGAGTTTTCATGAAAACCAATATGGTTCGACTGTTTTGACGAAACATGGCTTCGACTACAGAATGTATATCTTTATTCATGGTAAAGGTTGTATGATGTATATATTTTATGTTTGACATATTCATTCTCAGGTTCATGTTTTACTAAAGGTGTGTTGATGGGTTTCGAATATGAGTTCAATATATATATTATATATATATATATATATATATATATATATATATATAGCCATTTGCTCAATATTAGAAAAACGCATGCGATTCAAGTTCATTAGATTTGTGACGCTAAGTTTTGGTTTTCATTCCATTAACGTGTGCATGGGACTTGCTTGCTAGTTAACGTGGGTTTTTAAGAGAGTGTATGGGTCATGTCGATGCGTGCATGGTTCGTATGAAAAGAAAAGAGACAGTGTACGATTCGAAATGGAAATGGGAACTTACAACACCAATGAGGTGGTGAGCATGTTCGACTGGAAACTTACAACGAGAGATTTAACGACAAGTGCAACCCGAGCCTCCTTCTTTCATCCTAACTCGTACACGAACCAATACTCTCGTACTACCCATTTACAACTAGTATGACTCCAACTCTTGTCTTCCTTCTTTCTTTCTTCTTGTCGACAGAAACAAAAGATACAAAGGGAAATATGTGTGTTTGAGTTTTTGTTTGCTTGAGTGTGTGCCAATGTGTGAGATTGAGTTGGTTTAAATAGGCAAGACAAGGCATGGTCTATAGCTTATTTTATTTTCACTTTGTATGAAATTCTTGCAAGGGGAAAAAGAGGTCGTGGCATGGTCAAGGTTCGGCTGAAGTTTGGGGAGCATGGAAGATTTGTCATGTCAAGAGAATGGGTGTGGGAAACACATTATACATTGGTTAATATAGTCAAAGGTCAATTGTAAGGTGTTAGTATTAGTTTATTTGTCTTAGGCAAGGTATTAGGGGAACATCTAGGTGGCTCTTTTGGTTCTACCCACGCAACACAAAAAGAAGAAAGTCAAGATATTTGTGATTTGGCTGAGACCTTGAATCGAAAGGGGAAAAGGAGAAAGAAATCAAGAAAAAGAAAATAACAAGTGCTTTTGGGCTTGAGGTTCTTGTGGGTCGCGGCCCAAAGAAAAGAAAGAAAAAAAATAATATGAGTGAATAATGAAATAAATAATTTATTTGTAATATATGTTTATTAATTAAATTGGTTCGATATATCTCGGAGTACTTTTAGCTTTTAGTGTCGGTGCGCAAGTGAGCTATTCATGACATGACTCGTAATCGATAAAGAGTGACTGGTGAGTGTTGCTTGATAAAAAAAATTAACCCGTAAAAATAGGTTATTCAACATTAATTTAGAATTTCTTGAAGCTTAATATTATTAAAGGACATGGGATTTTTACAAGGTATTACATGTTTGGATGGTGGTGTTTGGATGGTGGTATGTATATGTTTGTGGGCTTAGTTCGCACATTAGCCGGAATTCGCATACCGTCGTTCGCACATCTGTTTGGGCCAACAAATGATTGGTGTTGTACTTTTTGTCTGGACAAGTATCAACAAATTAGTGGAGTCACATATTCGCACATTCGCACATGACCATTTAGGGAATGAGTATTATTTTTGTACCTTTTTTTGAAAAAAGTTAAATTTTTGTCCTCTTTTGAGAATTAGCTCTTAAAAATTTACATGAATAACATGGAGTGTGTTGATATAAATTATGCCTAAACACGTTATTAATATTTCTCGATATCTCTACGTTTTGATAATCACAAAATGTAAAATCATTAATCGGAAAATTATGACGTAAACAAGTATTTAGTTGTAAATATCTATTTCTACAACTCAAATCACTTAAGGTATGAATGAACTAATGCTTAATGCATTATATGATCAAAGGAACATTTTCTTAAACACTAGATTTTTTATAAAATGTCAAAAACATTTTATATCTTTTAGAAAAACATTTTTGGTAATAAATAAAAAGGTTTAATTCATTATAAATTTATGAATTCAAATTTTCAACCAAAATCAGCAAAAATGTTCCAGAAAAACCTTCCCCACAAAAAGACAAAACTGGGCAACGGCTAGGGAGGGGCGGCCCCCTTAATTATACTAGGCGGCCCCCTTAAAATTAAGGGGACCGCCCCCCCCCCCTATTTAAGGGGGCCGGCCACGCTCCAGTAGGTTCCAGCTGTCCAGTTTTTCTGCCTATAAATACCAGCCTTCCCCTGGATTTTTACTCACCTTTTGCACCCCAAACCTTCTGTTTTAAATCTTGTAAATCCTTTCCAAAAACCCTTTGATCATATAATCTTAAGCTTTGGTTTTCAAGTGATCCAAGCTTCCTTCATTCAAGTGCAAAAGAAGAATACTTCTATCAATCAAGATTAGAAGTATTACAACTTAGTATCAAAATATTACTCAAGTTGTTAGTTTAACAAAGTTTGTAAATCATTCATTCATTTGTGTGTAAGGTGTGTATAGTAGATTAGTGTTGTGTGTAAGTAGTAAAGAAGTTGTATAAGTAGTTGTGATATACAAGTTGTGAAGACATAGTATAGAAGTTGTGAAGACATAGTGTAGAAGTTGTGAAGCCGTTGCATAGAAGTCGTGAAGCCGTAAGATAGAGGTCGTGAAGTCCTAGTGTTCAAGTCGTGAAGCCGTAGCACAGAAGTTGTGAAGCGGTTGTGTTGAAGTTGTGAAGTCCTAGTGTTGAAGTCGTGAAGCCGTAGCATAGAAGTTGTGAAGCGGTCGTGTTGAAGTTGTGAAGTCCTAGTGTTGAAGTCGTGAAGCCGTAGCATAGAAGTTGTGAAGCGGTCGTGTTGAAGTTGTGAAGTCCTAGTCGTGAAGTCCTTGTGTTGAAGTCGTGAAGCCGTAGCATAGAAGTTGTGAAGCGGTCGTGTTGAAGTCGTGAAGTCCTAGCCGTAAAGTTCTAGAGTTCAAGTCGTGAAGCCGTTGTGAATAAGTCGTGAAGAAGTTGTGTTGTGAAGTTGTGAGATTGGTTCTAGCTACCATTAGAACTCGACATTTAGCTTTGTTTCGTTAAGCCGGTGTAAGCCAAAGTCGTGTAAGGTTTTCTCCGCCATAAGGGAGCTTATTGAAGTTGTGAAGAAAACTCTCGAGCTTGGTGCTCGAGGAGTGGAGTAGGGCAAGGAAGGTGTCCTTGTAGCCGAACCACTATAAATCTCTTGTGTCTCGGTTAGATCTTTCCATCCCTTATTTATTTCTTTACTTACATCGTCATTACTTTCATACACATAGGCTTATATAATTGTTAGTATTACTTAGAGGTCGACTTCACATAAAGATCAATTTGAAAATCCATTCAAGAAACCAAAACTTTTGCAATCAATTTAAAAGAATACATATATAACTAATAATAAGGTTTAAGTTTTATTTTTCATAACAAACTTGAATCTAAGTTTTTAAAAGTAAACAAAGGTTTTATAATAAATTAAAAAGACGTAAAACTATTCAACCCCCCTTCTAGTTTTCCACAGAGTGGTTAACATATATTTAGTGTATAAGACAGGATTTTTTTTTTTCAGCATCTTTTGTCTTTTGTTATTTTTTACTTGTCAAACTTTATAGTTTATGTACCGCATTTTTTTGGGCAGTTTTACCCACTTTCTCAACTGGAGAAGCAACTTGAAAACGAAGAATTTCACGAGAATGGATCCACGGTCATCTTTAGAGTGCTCAAGGAACAGTTTCAGCAGTTCATCGATTCGTGGTTCTCTTCGGATTATGACAGTGTAATGGCACGCAAGTATTTTTTAGAATACACTCGAATCGAGGTTCAAACTTTCAAAGATATATTGATCCAACAAATGGATTCCATTGAGAAGTCAGTTGCTGGAAGAGAGTATGACAGAATGATGAATGAAAGGAAGTTTACAGACTCAAGAGGAACAGGTTAATGAGGTTAACAATGGGTGCTAGTTTGGTTGTTAGGACAAGCAGTGGGACAGAATCAAAACAACAAGAAGAAAAACGCATATCAGGGAATGATACTGATGTTGAAAGTGCATATATCAGACCCATTTATGACACAGAGCCTATGGCTGAGGTACCAAATTATAACATTTTTTATGTCAATGATATGATTTCTTCATCTTCTGAAATACAGCATTCTGAGCAACCTCAATTCACTAATGAAGGAGAGGTTGACCAGAATGTTGAACAATTTCACGACAAATGTCCTTCACTTGTTTCATTAATTGAAAACAAAACAACTGAACTGTCAAAACAAACTCTCGAGTCTGAAAAATCTTTGTCATCGGTGCTTAAAGGAAAAGAAATAGTTTTGAGGAAAACTATGATAATGCCAAAATCAAGTTTGAGCATTTGAAACAAATTTACAAAAACCTGTTTGATTCAATCAAACGTTCACGAGTTCAGACACAATACTCAAACAAGAAACAAAAAGAGACTGAAGATTTGAAGTCTCAATTGTCTGAATTCGCTGATAAAAAGTTTGAAAATGTTTTGCAAAAGATTGAATCAATGAAAATGAAAAAAGTTGAGTCTCAAATCACAAAAGTTTCCTTTCCAAATACCCTATTCAATTCTAATACTCCAGATTTTGAAAAGGAAACGGGGGAGAAAATGTATCTTTTTGAAAATGAAAATCATGTGCTTCAAACAAAAGTGGTTGAGCTTGAAACGCTTTTAGCTCAACAAACAAATGATTTTGAGGATGCCAAAACTGACTTTTTCAAGAAAATGACCAAATTCGAAAATTATTTTGAAAGACTTGAAAAAGAAAACGTTGAGTTCGAACGGAAATTGGCTCGTAAAACGGATGATTCTAAAGCCGAAAAAGATCAACTTTTGAAACAAATTGCCTCTTTAGAATCAAAATTGGCATCCCAAGATCATCTTTCTCTTCAAAAAGAATACAGTGATTTGAGAACTTCATACAATGCTTTAAAAGTGAAGTTTGATTCTCTTAACCGATCAAAGGGAAAAGCTCCTATTTCAAATTTTTCAACACCAGAAGTAAGTGAGTGTTTCGAAGAAGGTTTACACGGATGAATCTTCAAAACCATTTTCGAAAAAGGTTTCCCAGTTTACAATCTATTCTTTGAAAAAAGGAAGGAAGTTTTCGAAGAAACCAAGTTTTTCTGAAACACTTACTTCTCAAAAGTTTTCAAATCCAAATGCTTCACAAAAACATAAGAATTACTTTCACTGCAACATAAGAATGACTCTGCTTTGAACATTCCAAATACCGGAAGGTTTCCATTTATCACAAAAACAAATCTTCAAAGAGAACCCATGAGGTTCAACTCTAGATGGAAATCTTCTTCTTCAGATTTTAAAACTCCAAGAGAAACACCGGGTTTCTCAAACAATTTTCAACGGAAAAAGAGTTTTAAATCTCCATTGATTCCACGAGTGTTATTTCAAAATGAAACACCAGTTTTCAGTCCTCGTTGGAATTCAACATCTTTAAATCAGATTGACACAACTTACAAATGGATTTCAAAATTTAGTAAACCCATTAGCGCTGTGCTTAAATGGGTTCCCAAGGTTGTTGTCTAATCTAAACTTTAAATGACTAATTAGTACTTCAGCTAAGGACTCGGACTTCAACATTACGACTTGTACACACATTACAGTGTACAACTCGGGTTTCAAAGAAAGGACAGTGCCTTGCTAAACCATTCATCAAAACCAAGCATGCACTTATCGTAAAAACAATAAGCTAATTCTTCTCTGACTTGAGATATTTTAGAAAAACTTTCAAAATCTTTAAGCTCAAGTCAAAGAAAGGACCTTGTTGTACGTTTTGGTGCAACAGTCCTAACAGAAAAGAAGTTCTTACACTAAGTTTATCAAAAACTTCTTAATCTTGAGAAAAATTTATTCAAAAATTTTCAAAAGGTTTTTCAAAACTTTTCAAAATTTTGCTCAAGATTTTCTAATCTATACTCCCCAATTCGCTCCAAAGTTTAAAAAATGTCAAAACGTATGCTAGTTTTGAGGGGGAATATTTCAGTGTATAACATTTTAGTTACCTTGAAGCAAAATTTATTCAAGAATTTTTCAAACTGAAATTTCTAAATCTTTCAGAATTTTGCTTCAAGAAGACTCCTTCCCTCAAACTTTAAAAGGTTTAAAATTCTCAAAATAAATGCGAGTTTTGAGGGGGAGTATTTCCAAAACAAAAAATGTTCCATCAAAATCATGCTTAATGGCTTGTGCACAGATAATAGTGCACAACCCGTTCCTGTAAAGAAAGGACTCTGAGGTATGCTTCAATGCCTCAATCCTAAATTAAGGAGCGAAAGCTTCTTACTTTTGAGTAGAATTAACCAGAATTTTCTAAAGTTTTTCAAAATTCTGCTCAAAAGAACAAGTACGCCCTTGTTAAGGGGGAGTACTTGAAACGAAAATCTTTGTTCAAACCAAGAAAGTTCTTTTTTATTATTCTTTCCATAAACCTCAAAAAGCATATTTTAATCAAAAGTTTTTAAAAACAACATGAATATGCTATTTTTGAGGGGGAGAATATGTAAGTGATTAAAATATGGTAAATAAAAGTTGAAATCTCGTATGAGCTCGACTCAGGAATTGTACCCTCGAATTGACGATATCAAAAGTCAGTAATCGAAAAGACATGTCATGGACGAGTAATAATTTCAAGCCAGTTTATCCGGTGATGTAAACGTGTCTCGCAAAGGACTTGTCTGAGTAGAATGTACCGATTTCGAGAGATTTTCTTTGAATATGATCTGGACAGGTAATAATTTCAAGCTAGTTTTACTAGTGATGTAAACGTTTCTCGCAACGATCATGTTCATTGAAAATCAATCAATTCTAATAGTGTTGTCTCTTCCCGACATGTGCAAATTTACTTTAAACACTTATAAGCACATGTTAAGGGGGAGTATTTCTGGAAAAATACAAAACTCTCAAAGTGTAAACAATATAAGTTTTACACTCATAAACACTTTGAGAGATTTTTCAAATGATTGGTTTTATGGCAAACATAGGATAGTCATGGAGATATAAGGTGACTAAGGTTAGGAAACCGTCCTATGATCCACCAAAGCCGGAGGGATCTACCCAAGGACAATACCAATAGTTTAGAACTAGAAAGTCCTAGGTATGATTGAAAAAGGAAAAAAGAAATGAAAGAAGAAAGAAGGGGTTGAAGAATGAAAAAGAAAATGGTGAAAAGAAATAGCCCTCCATTTGTTCAACTTTAGGGCAGAAACCGGGTTCAACTCATATGCTACTAGTTGTCACTAAGGTGACACTGGTATTG
Source organism: Artemisia tridentata subsp. tridentata (assembly GCA_021014915.2). Lineage (NCBI taxonomy): Eukaryota > Viridiplantae > Streptophyta > Magnoliopsida > Asterales > Asteraceae > Artemisia > Artemisia tridentata. The sequence continues at coordinate 192,175,920 of CP139502.1, read as the reverse complement.
AAGATTAAGCCGTCATGGACCCAGTGACGCACTGCACTAAACCTTCTTGCCACTCAGGTGTCTTTCAAAAGACACTTGTTTCATTTCTCACGGAGAACCCTTCATTATCTATCGACCTCTCATTCCGAGATGTGTTGATATTGAAATGGAGGCAATCTGCTCCATGCCTCCGACGACTAAAACCAATAAGCACTTAATCGAGTCCAGAACCACGAGATACATAAAAGATCTCATAGGAACACTTAACATTGTTACACTGGTTGTTCAACAAAAGGAACACCAGTCGTAAATTATAAGAGTGTCCTACGCAGGTCTTAGTAATCTGCCGAGAACATTCATGAGAGAATTTACATATTCTGATTCTCAGTGATTGAATGAAAATCCTGCCAGGGTCAACATCAAATAGCCCTGACAGCAGGTCACTTCGGTAATCCCCTATGGATTACGCTTAGTGGTTCCAAACGGTCTACAGTCGTGGAGTGATACTTCGGTATACTTCAGCGACTCATCTGAATCATTGATACACTTCGGTGTATCTTCCGTTTCAGGAACGGCCTTGGGTAGGATTAGAGAAAGTCTTCACACTATGCTGTTGACAATCTCGAAGTCCGAATCTGTAAGTGTCGGATGATTTATTGCTAACTGTTTATCTGCAGGAAATCATGGAGACCGGGAATACCACCATTCCATCATGCTCATACCCCGAAGAAAAGTTCTCACAAAGACTAAGAGGTAACAAAAGTTCAAAGAAATTAAAGAAAAGTCAAAGATCAAGCATTACAAACTTTCACAAGTCAAAGATTGAAGCTTATGAAGTGAGAACCACTTAAAGAACAAAAGTCAAAAGTCATATGAGCATGGTGAAAAAGACATAAAGACACCAGGATTAAAGAATGTTGGTGGAAGGCAGATCATTACTTTACCATATCACATAAATCAAGAACAAATAACAAAGATCCAAATGACGTCGAAGCCAACGAAGCAAAGATGATGTCAAGCAACCTTGATGATCATTACTTAGGGGGAGATTGTTGGGAACACGTCTTAGATTATCAAGTATTGATTATATTATGTAATAGGTTGCTTAGGGCTTTATGTTAGTTTTATGGCTCGGCCTATGTAGAAGGCCCATGGGCCGTGTCCATTTATTTAGTTTATTTTACTTTGTTAATTAGAGCAAAAGCCCTTTCTTATAGAAAACTATAAATACCCCTTCCATTGAAGGAAATATGTGTTGGTTAATGTGATTTCATTTTGTCATTAGTCTTATGCTTAACCTTTCACTCTCTCTCTCTAGAATTAAGTAACCTTGTGTGATAAACTTGTGAAACAACAAGGAGTAAATAGTAATAGATGTCAGGCTGAAATCTTGTTTTACAAATTGCACTTGTTTTACACGGATTTTTTTTATTTGATTTTATCTAATATATAAGTTTTGGAAGTCACTAAAATTCTTTTCAAAGTCATTGACATTGAAGTCTTGGGTTAAGCCCGACCCCAGCCGCGACTTTAGCCAGTTTCACTTCCGACCAATCAAATATACGATTTTGGTCAACTACAACATGCTTGCCACGATATATATCCGATTTTTGTTAGTAAAATATAAATTTTAACCCCTAAACAGTGGGCAAAATTATAAAGAAAATCACGACATGGACATTTTTTTTTTGAAGTGATGAATTCGGGTTTAAGTTTCTTTTGTGTACACTTTTTCTAATTTGACTATTAAATAAGAAAAGGTTTTTTTATGCTTAGGTTATTTGTGGAAGACGGGTTTTTGACTAAGACGTACGAGCCTAATCAAGGTGTCCTCGAGACCTTTTCTAATCCTTTTCATGGCCATCATCAAATATGTAAAAAGTGAGTTTGAACATTAAATCTCTTGCGAGGAAGTCAAATCACTTACCATGAGGGTGGTAGACTGGTAGTGGTGGTTAAATAAAAAAGGAAATTCTCAAAATAGGCCAAAATTTTTAAGGCATTTCAAGAGGAAGCCAAAAACTACATCCTTTTTTCAAAATAGGCCAACCATTTCATGCTCGACTGCTCGACTGCTCGACCCCATAAACTTATCGACACATGTCATTTTTTTTTTATTAATAAAAAAAAATAATGGAATGCCACGTGGCCAAAAATTTATGGGTTCGAGCAGTCGAGCGCGCTCGACTGACGGCGCTCGACTGCTCGACTGACGGCGCTCGACTGCTCGACTGACTGCTCGACTGAGGGCGCTGGCCTATTTTGGGAAAAGGATGTAGATTTTGGCTTCCTCTTGAAATGGCTTAAAAATTTTGGCGTATTTTGGGAATTTTCTCTAAATAAAATTATAAGAACAGTTGCTTGCAATTTTTTTGTCGCACTTTTGTAGACATCAATTTCTTCAGCAATATGTAGCTGTAATGACAAAGCGTAGTTTTTAGGTTGTGTGTTTTACGTCGACCTTATAATGGCTTAAGCTTTAAAAAAAAGCTAGCTTATAAAATAGGGGCAAATATAGACATGGCCCCGTCTAGTAATGTGTTGGGCTTTTTTTGGCCAAAAAAAAAACTAGTAGTAGAATGAAATAAAAAGTCGCTTAATTCACAAAAAGTGGTTTAATTCACAAAAGTCGCTTAATTTCTGGGCCATTTGTGAAAAAACGACTTTTTTTGGGCCATTTTTGGAAAGCCATTTTTTTGGGCCATTTTTTCTGGGCCATTTTTGGAATTAATTTGATTAAGTAGAATGATTTAGGCTTAAATAGAAAGTCGCTTAATTTCTGGGCCATTTTTGGAAAGCGATTTTTTTGGGCCATTTTTGGAAAGCGGCTTTTTTGAGGCAAAAAAAAGCCCAAACACTTTACTAGACCGGGCTATTTGTAGAATTGGCCCTATAAAATATGCTACGTTTGTCACACAGGTTTATAGTCTTTTATATGATATAAGCATCTATAAGCCTAAATCAGTTGAAACGGGTTTATAAGGGTTTATACTTAATCAAATTACATAAATACTCTTAAAATTATAGTAATAGATTAATACGTAAATGCTTGAAATATATGTGAATTTAATTTGATGTATTTTTAGATGATTTTATAATAATAATATTCAACGCAAATAAATTCAAGCTTCTAGCTTATAACATAAGCTCCAACCTTAGCCCAGCTCCAGCATATTTTACCAAACTTACCTTTAGTCGCACTTTTGTCTGTCCCTATATGCTATATGTACAAACCGTGAAGCACATAGTATAACCGCCCGAAATACCCTCATTGAAGGTCCTTATAAACCCCCCATATACAAAATTTCAAATATTTAAAGAGAGCAGCTCTTCCTGAACTCCACCACGATCAGTAAATAATTGGGTATCGTCACGGTTCACAACATTATAGTCTTAACATTGGTCCGAACAACCTATCAAATTTGGCTAAACCATTCTTATCGAAACTACAGGCACAGAAATCCAAGATGGGCAAGCCAGGAAACAATAATAAATAATGGTAATTTGCCTGTCCACGTTGAGAACCAAAAGTTTAGAAATAAGATGACTCTGGGCAAATTAACAAACCGCAAGACAAACTTTATTTACTCTGATAAAAAAAAATTACGTGCTGTGACAAACTGAGACAGCGTCAATAAACGTTTTTTTATATTTATATATGTAATCTTTGTAAAAACAGCTACTTGGAATTTTTTTTTTTTAAAAAAAATGGAAACATTAACTGAAACATATGAAACAGTACAAAAAATAACATATTTAAAGTATCTGCTCAGATTTATGAATTTCGATCTCATTGATTCAAAAGAATCTCTGAAGTCTGACATGTGATAGATTCATAATTCATCAAAGCAGACAATATTGAAATAATTTGATAAAAAAATTAATCAACAAGAATAATTCAACATAACATTCGAATAAGAGAATAAAAAAAGAAGAGTAAAAATGGAGATCAGAAATGGTTAAAAGTTGATCGTCACGGTTTATTCAGAAACACGGACCAATCTATTCTTCATCATCTCCCCCTTATTTAATTAAAATATTTTGACCGTAAAACATTAAAACTACAAAAATAAATGTCGATCATCAGAGACTTAAATACTAGTAATCACGAATGGGAATTCGCTCATTTTGTTGCAGTTATGTTTCTCATCATCTGATACAACACATATATGTATATCACCAAAAAAATAATAGAAAAAAAGTAATTAATTAGAAAGACACCAGAGTGGCTGCTGCATTTAAAGGTTCTGATAAACCCTAGTTTTTTTATTTGAGATGTTGAAACTTGGTGATAGCATTTATAGAGCGTCTGTGGGTGACGTTTGCTGTTAAAGAAGCCCTATTACTATTGGGCTGGTATAAGATGGGCCTTTACAAAAGTTTGGATGGCTAGCTTATGCCATATCATATCCAAAAGTGACAATTGAGTATTGGCCGTGTGTCATGTCCAATGATAGGGTAGAGGCGCTTTTTTTTTTTTTATTTTTTTTTTTTTTTTTTTTTTTTCATTTTTTTCATTTTTTATTTTTTAACCAAACCGGTTTAAAATACGGTTTCGATTTCAGTCAAATAGTTAAAAACCTGTTTTGTGTAAAACCGGTTTTGAGAGATAAAATGTCCGGTTTAAATCAAGAATCGGTTCAAACTAGTTTTACCCAGAACCGGTCCGGTTGACAACAACCAATGCAAACCGGTTTCTAAACTTGCGGTTCGGTTTTTTAAAAACCGGTTTTTTTAGAAACTGGTTTTAGGTTTTTTTCGAATCGGATCGATTTTTGATTTTTTTTGTTCACCTCTACAGTGGGGGGTCACATTTTCTTCTCATGGACTCTATTGAAGTTGCGTACAAAACCACCAAATTCCTGATTAAAGGATCTGTTGATTAGGCCAACAGCAATTTCTTGCGCGTAAGGATATCTGAGTGCCTCTAATTGGTCCATGTAACTTTTCATTAACAATACATGGGCACTCACGGATTTACCATCTTCCTGCTTACAGCTGTAGAGCATCAATCAAATCATACAATTCAACAGCTGGAGGTTTCTCAAACATTCATATGAGTTCGTTGAGCATGTCATAAGGGAAAGAATGCTCAAATTGCTTTTGCAAAGCATGTGACATCATTCCCGGCATCATGCAAGCCACATCATTATGTTTCTCATATTCAACTTTCCATGCTGCTTTATCATCTGCAGATGCAGTTAGCAGCAGGTTCAGCAGGACAAGGCTGATACAAATATTCCAGTTTCTTAGCTACTCTCAGGACAATCCTTAGTGACCGATACCAGTCATTGAAATTTGGGCCAGTCATTTTTTCTCGTTCAAAGAATGTTTTGAACACTGAACTAAGTGCAGTGTTATCGGTTTGAGCCATTTCTACAGAAAGAAAGTTCAAATATTAGTATTTTCGATACTACAATTTTTTTAGAAAATAAAATACACAATGAAATATTCATATAACCATAGAATTTTCTTGAAAACTATAATCCAAATTGACATAGTTTCATCACATCAGTTGATCTGCTAGTGTAATACCTCATAAAAATCCCATGTCATTAATAATGTTAATCACCGAATGACACCAATTTATGTTAAATAACCTTTTGTGCCGACTACATTTTTTTTTACATATATATATAAATATATGGCAAAACTCACGTTCCATTTTTCTTTCTGAAACCACACGCGTTCCGACACCGTGATAGTATGGCATAGTTCTAATAATTTAATGCCGAGAGTTATTAAAATACGAGGCTCGTTAATTTCACCCGAGAGTTACGTAATCAAAAGAGTTCCCACGTCTCACCTTTTAACACCCACCCTTTTATTTACTAACTAACATTTATTACCTACATCTTTTATTATATACACCTTTCCTATTATACAAAAAAATATATATACAAAAGATTAAATAAAACAAATCAAACCACTCCCTTATCCCATTTCCTACCCTCGCCTCCTTCTCTCATCCCTCTCTCTCACAAACAAACAACTGCTTCCATCTGCTACACCATCGTCACCCCCCTTGGCCTCATCCTCACACCTCTAGCAAACAATGATGATGCTACTTCCTTCTGTCCATAAAAGAACGACTGACATCACTGCCGAATCGGAGTCAACGCAAGATACAAGAAGCAATGACTAGGCAGTGATGAGGATTACCTCTTTTAACTACACGATCGACTGAAAACCAAGAAGATAAGGAATCAAGTTTTCCTTGTAATGTTCTTTATAAACCCATCGATCCACAGGTGAATCCACACGCTCTCAAAACTCCACCAACAAAAATTCATAATAGGGTTCAAGTTATTCGAAGGGTTGTGGGTTCACTTGAAGACGGATTCGGGTTTATTCCTTTCGGTCCCCCTGCTAATCGACACTTTTGGTTGTTGTAAGAATCTCAAAAACCCTTGTGTAATATTTTTATTCATTTAGCCATATACGTTTCTGTGAATATTTGAGATATCGAAGGGTTAGTATAGGTCGAATTATGTTGGTGTGGTGTGTATTGAAAAGGATTTCTTAAAACTAATATTGGCTCAGGAAAACTTAAGGTTGTCGTTGTTATGGTTGTGTCAACTATCCAGATTCGTTTGTTGATCGAGTCAAAATGGTTTTGGTTAATTCAATTCATGTGTACTCAAATCTAGGCAGTAAATGTACTTGAGATTAGGCTGTGGTAAAAATGGTCTTGTTTGGATATGATGAGTTTTAGTTTAGAAGTTATGCTAACCGAAATCTTCGGTCATAGTTGCTCGCGATGTGTTTGTGTTATTGTCTAAGAAAAGACTAAATCTTAAAAGCAGTGGTAAGGACCCATAAGGTGTGCTCGAGTTGTACTTGAGGGCGTGTAGGACTTTGTGCAAAAGCTCGCTTGAAAAAGTGGTCCTAGTCTAGATGTTATTATGCCAAACCAAGAGACCATATGTTATGGTCACGGAGTCGTCTCGAAGCTCGGTTGGCTCACCTTTCCCCTTGTCTTGGTTCGACATTGGTCATTCCCCACCTCGAGAGGTGCCATAGGCACCACAAGAGGTCACGAATGTAGTGGCGATTGCTTGGGCAATATCACCCCAAATGGGTATTTAAGTGCTCAGCCAAAGAGTTCCCTTCCAAGAAGTACTCGAATCGGATACTACATCGGTCGAACACTATGACATACCAAGAAACAAAACGCCATCCTGTTGTCCAAGATTTTGATACGTATTCCACAATTGAACCCGTTTCTCACCTGTCTACTCAACTAACATACCATAATTAATATGTTTCCAAGAACAAATGTAGTATAAGAAAAATGATACACTAGTTTGGTTCCAAATTCCTTGTACTATGGATCTTTTGTTTGTGTCGCTAGTCAAACTAATAAATGGGCCAAAGCCCATCAATAGCCCCTTTTTGTGTTCCTTTCTTAATGCTAACCAAGCCCACAAACTCAAGAATAATCACATTGGGCCGAAGCCCATGTGACTTATGAAACGCAGCAGCCCATTCCCCTCCTCGACTCATATTCATATAACGCGACATTTTCTTTTTATTAAACTCGTAATTTTTAAACCCGAGGCGACAACTTATAATGAAATTTGACAATAATTAGATATCGCAATATTAAAAACATGATTGTTGGTATATGTTTTACAAATAAAACTTAACAAACTTATACTATAACGTCACAACCTATTAGTCGACGCCACATTTTTATATACAAAAGCTTGACGTAGAAATTTCATATAGAAAATTTAATATGTTCTCTACTAGAATGAATAGTAAAACATTACATACTTTAAAATCATAACATAGCCAAATGAGAATTTAAACTTGTTCGTTAACTTGAATATGTATAATTAAAACCGATGTGTTTTACCTACGCTCTTAATAAATTTAAAATGACATTCTTTTGTAAAACTTATAATTCATTAACACAAAGATTTATTGTTTTCAAAGTAATTCTTTTATAATGAACGACTCGTATATACGTATATACATATTTGGAAAAACATCTCCTGTTATAACTCATCATATATTGGTGAAAACTTTCCGACTTCACATTTTTCTTTTTCTACAAAGACCTCACACACACATATATATATATATTATATATACACACACACCCGCACTCTCCGTTAAACGCCAACTATTCTACATATCGTTCACGTTAACATTCCACAGTCGTTATACCTCGTTCGTATTTTTTTCAACCTTTGTCGATTCAAAGAATCACTATCACCATTCTTTTGTACGATCGTACACCCCGTTGAGCCAACAACTTTAATTATTAAAAAAGTTGGTTTTCACTTAAATGCTGCCACACCAGCAACGACAACATAAAACTTTTGAATTAAATTCATGGAGTCTTAAACTTAGTCTGCAAACTAAATTATGCCATACTAATCTAGGTCACGCGGTGGAACTACCACCTATCATTTGACTCTATTACATTACAAACTACTACTACTACTGAGGTGAGTTCATAGTCCCACATTTTTTTTATATACGATTTTAAACCCGTGGGGAGATACATGCTACTACTTTTTATGATCACAATTGCCTGAAAACTATATGTCTATCTAAATGTGTTATTGCCTAAGTACAACTATTATTATATCGATTACTGTCGATACTATCAACTACTGTTGATACGATTATTATATCGATTACTGTCGATACTATCAATTACTGTTGATGTTACTGTTATATCAATTTATGTCAATACTACCAATTACTGTTGGTACACTGTTAACACTTTGGTTTCATTAGCTTAGTGCAATAATAACTACTTTCGATTTATGGGTGTAACAACGGAACCCATTACCTCTTAAACTTGAAATCTTGTGATCAATTATTTTACTACTAAACACTATGGATTCACTCAACCTTTGTGTTGACTCTTTTAAGTATGTTTTATCTCAGGTAACTAAGAAATCTCAAGGCACGGAGTTGGCAAGGGCATTGGAAACCTACCCCTTTTTATTTCAAATAATTATATCATTCTTTTCAAACTCATCATCACTTTTGTGAAAAGCTATCTCTTTTGGAAAACATTGTGTAACGTCGAATATTGAGCTTTCATTGAATGATATAAATTCTACTTTTAACAATTATCTATGCTTACGACTGTGATCTAATTGGTAATACCCCGTTTAAGTCTTCCGCTGCTTCATTTCAATTTTCGGGGTGTTACAGATTGGCATCAGAGCCTAGGTTATAGAGAACCAAGTGATTTTCAAAACACTGGACTATAACCACGATTTCTAAAAGGACCATTTTAAACCTTTCCACCTTATGCCCTCCGTGCCAACACCTTGCTAACGCTTGCATTGAGATTTGCTTGGCAGATTATGCATCACTCATGAACTTTTGCATTGAGATTTGCTTGGCAGATTATGCATAACGAATGATTTTTTTTATCACTATAGAATATAGCATTGAGATTTGCTTGGCAGATTATGCATAACGAAATAATTTTATCACCTATGAATGTTACTACGACTAATGCATGTTTATATTATTAATGACTTACACTCATATATGTTGGGATATTACAGTACCATGTCTTCTTATTCATCCTACCTTACCGAAACCATCCCCTGTACTATTCGCACTTCCCCAGTTATTCAGATCATACCAAACTCAGATGATTCCTATATGTTAACGTCTCAGACTCCCCATACCCAAAGCCTCGACATCACGGAACCCATGCTCACGTTACCCGACTCGGTATCGTCCATACCCTTACTCCCACACTCACTCATCCACTCACCACGGTCGGAGAGAATCGTCATGCCACAGAGTAGCGAAATGTTGGAGGAGGTGCCCAGTACATTCGAGGTTGGTCAGAGTTCAAGGAGAACTCAAACAGAGACAGAGGATGACATGGTATGGAGAGATATACCATGTATAGACGACCGCATTACCACTATGGAGGGATCGGACTACATACCTCACTTATCATCATTCGAGCCTTCGAACACTCCATACCCAGAGGCAACTCCAGAGGGTACATAGGCGAATGTGGTGACCCAGATGCAGACCCAGTTGGACTCGCTGGCTAGGAGAGTAGAGCTTCACTCCGAGTATCTAGATGAAATACCAGCCGATCGTTTTGATTTATACGACCAAGACCTTAGTGCATTGTTCAGGAGGATGTCTATCAGGAGACGAGAGATCTCCGATGTGAGTTTCAGAGTTGATACCTTTGAGCAGGCAGAGACTGTAGCCCAGGGGGCAGTTCAGGGAGTACAAGATAGGGTAAGAGATGTTGAGAGAACTTTACGGGTGGCCAGGGATACAGAAAGAACACAGAGTCAGAGGATTTCCGCCTTAGAGGCTATGTTGGCTGCCCAGTTGAGTATAAACCAAGTATTCCAGAGACGCTTCATAGATGATGAGAGGATTGAGGATTTGACAGAGACAGTTCAAGCACTACAGCGCCGCTTGGATGGGGCATCGGGTAGTTCTTAGATTTTAATGTATCAGTTGTGGTTAGACATCTAGCGTACTGTTTGTGACGTAATAAGGAAACTTGAATTTGATTGTTTTGTAAGCAAACGAATCAAGATTATGAAGACAAATATTGTATGTTATGATTTCCAGAATTTGATGTAAAATTTATGATTACCTTGTTGTTTCATCCTATTTGTATGCGTTGTGGATGGTGCTCGAATATGTTGTGATGTATTTATGATTGTGATAATTATTGATGTAGTGCAAGGGCGATCACTTCATGTGTTTACATGATGGTGACATAATTATCGTGATTTCTTTTCCTTAGCATCGACGTGTTACATTATGATAGTTTTGTTATGAAGTATATACGATTACCTTGTTAATTGACCATACTCCAACACCAACTCAACCACGAAATAGATAAATTCTAAATATGTGTTCTTGTGTCATTGTTAGAACATGGCTACCCGCAGCAGAACAACAGATGCAGTCGCCGGAACAATCATGACCCCAGAAGAGATCCGCCGGTTGATCACTGAGAGCGTAACCGCTGTGGTAGTGGCTCAAGCTGCAGCCACGACTCCCACTGGCAGTGCCACAAGGCCCACTGACGAAAGCGAGACAGTTGTGACTCGCAAATGCTCCTACAAAGAATTCATGAGTTGTAAACCACCAACTTTCAAAGGTACCGAAGGAGTAACGGAGTTAGCTCAATGGTTTGAGCGCTCAGAAACTATTTTCACAAGAAGTGGTTGTGCAGAAGGCAGTAAGGTCACCTTTACTACTGGCACACTAGAGGATGACGCTCTATCATGGTGGAACTCCACTGCCCAGAAAATGGGTACTGAAAGAGCTTACCAACTCCCTTGGGCCGAGTTTAAGCAGAAAAATGTTGAAGAAGTATTGCCCACGTACTGAAATCCGAAAACTGGAAGATGAGTTTGATCATCTAGTGGTGAAAGGATATGACATTAGGACCTATGATAGAAGGTTCCAAGAACTCTCTCTGCTATGCCCGACCAAGGCGCCGGACTTTGAGAAAACACTAGAAAGGTATGTTGAAGGGTTGCCTAGGAGCATAGAAGGAATTGTCACTGTATCCAAACCTCAGACACTAGAAGAGGCCATGGAAACTGCTCAGAAGCTATTGGAAAGGGAAATCAAACGTAGTCAGACTCAAGGAAGCAGCGATCACAAACGAAAATTTGATGATCGCAAGGGCAATCACAACAACAACTCGCATCACAACAACAACACTCATCACAACAACAACAACCACCACCACCAACAAAACAGAGAGCAAAAAGTCGCAAGGGCTTATATGGCTGCACCAACAGAAGGCAGGGTTTATGCTAGGAACCACCCACTGTGCGATCAGTGCAATTGGCATCACTCAGGGCCTTGCACTGTTAAGTGTGGAAGCTGCCACAGAGTAGGCCATCAGACCAAGAATTGCAAGGATAGAGGCCCCGTTGCTGGGAACGACTTACAGCGAGTAGTGACTTGTTTTGGCTGTGGGGAGCATGGACACTACAGGAACGAATGCCCTCAGAACCGTGGGCAAAAAGTCGAAGGTGCTCGCGGGAGAGCATATATGTTGGAGGGATGAGAAGCTCACCAGGACCTCAACAACGCGATGGACTGATGAAGTTTAGAATTTAGCAGTCCTATTCCCTTATGTATTATGTTGTACTAAGTCTACGACATCCCTAGTATCCGGATTATTTTTTAAGACTACTTTCTATTCTATAAACAACTTGTTGTGATAATTCCCTATCTATTGTACTTTCTATTCCTTTCTGATTTCCATATTATCAACAAACTTATTATCACTCATAACATCTTTCCTTAAATTGCCATTTTGTAAACGGCATAGGTTGAATCTATTTAAACACTGAGAATTATAACGACTAAACTGAACATCACATCATTGTTCCTAAATTATACATAGCCTAGCTACCTATGTCTAATTCAGGAGGGATCATGTTATGCTGGGAGCAGTTATTTATAAATCCTAACACAAACAAACTGATTCATCATCTACAAAAGCTGAAGATTAGCAACTTTCACTACATTCACCAAGTTCTCGACCGGAACCCTCATTGTTAAAATTGTTATTAACCAACTCCTTTGTCTAACGGGTAGGTTACCCCCCACAAATTTTTGATATTCATGAAACCCTGGTCGTACCTTTGAAAGAAATTCGACTTGACGATAAGCTAAATTTTGTCGAAGAACCAATGGAGATTTTGGATAGAGATGTCAAACAATTAAAACAAAGCCGTATCCCTATTGTCAAAGTTAGATGGAACTCTGAGAGAGGACCAGAGTACACATGGGAATGCAAAGATCAAATCTGTTCTAAATACCCCCACTTGTTTGATAACACAACTCCGAATACTACCACAACTTAGGATTCGGGACGAATCCAGTCTAACGGGTGGGTACTGTAATACCTCGTAAAAATCCCATATCATTAATAATGTTAATCTCCGAATGATACCAATTTATGTTAAATAACCTTTTGTGCGGACTACATTTTTATATATATATATATATATATATATATATATATATATATATATATATATATATATATATATATATATATATATATATATATATATATATATATATATATATATGGCAAAACTCACATTCCATTTTTCTTTCTGAAACCACATGCGTTCCGACACCGTGATAGTATGGCATAGTTCTAATAATTTAATGCCGAGAGTTATTAAAATACGAGGCTCGTTAATTTCACCCGAGAGTTACGTAATCAAAAGAGTTCCCACATCTCACCTTTTAACACCCACCCTTTTATTTACTAACCAACATTTATTACCTACATCTTTTATTATATACACCTTTCCTATTATACAAAAAAAAAATATACAAAAGATTAAATAAAACAAATCAAACCACTCCCTTATCCCCTTTCCTACCCTCGCCTCCTTCTCTCATCCCTCTCTCTCACAAACAAACAACTGCTTCCATCTGCTACACCATCGTCACCCCCCCCTTGGCCTCATCCTCACACCTCTAGCAAACAAATGATGATGCTACTTCCATCTGTCCATAAAAGAACGACTGACATCGCTGCCGAATCGGAGTCAACGGAAGATACAAGAAGCAATGACTAGGCAGTGATGAGGATCACCTCTTTTAACTACACGATCGACTGAAAACCAAAAAGATAAGGAATCAAGTTTTCCTTGTAATGTTCTTTATAAACCCATCGATCCACAGGTGAATCCACACGCTCTCAAAACTCCACCAACAAAAATTCATAATAGGGTTCAAGTTATTCGAAGGGTTGTGGGTTCACTTGAAGACGGATTCGGGTTTATTCCTTTCGGTCCCCCTGCTAATCGACACTTTTGGTTGTTGTAAGAATCTCAAAAACCCTTGTGTAATATTTTTATTCATTTAGCCATATATGTTTCTGTGAATATTTGAGATATCGAAGGGTTAGTATAGGTCGAATTATGTTGGTGTGGTGTGTATTGAAAAGGATTTCTTAAAACTAATATTGGCTCAGGAAAACTTAAGGTTGTCGTTGTTATGGTTGTGTCAACTATCCAGATTCGTTTGTTGATCGAGTCAAAATGGTTTTGGTTAATTCAATTCATGTGTACTCAAATCTAGGCAGTAAATGTACTTGAGATTAGGCTGTGGTAAAAATGGTCTTGTTTGGATATGATGAGTTTTAGTTTAGAAGTTATGCTAACCGAAATCTTCGGTCATAGTTGCTCGCGATGTGTTTGTGTTATTGTCTAAGAAAAGACTAAATCTTAAAAGCAGTGGTAAGGACCCATAAGGTGTGCTCGAGTTGTACTCGAGGGCGTGTAGGACTTTGTGCAAAAGCTCGCTTGAAAAAGTGGTCCTAGTCTAGATGTTATTATGCCAAACCAAGAGACCATATGTTATGGTCACGGAGTCGTCTCGAAGCTCGGTTGGCTCACTTTCCCCTTGTCTTGGTTCGACATTGGTCATTCCCCACCTCGAGAGGTGCCATAGGCACCACAAGAGGTCACGAATGTAGTGGCGATTGCTTGGGCAATATCACCCCAAATGGGTGTTTAAGTGCTCAGCCAAAGAGTTCCCTTCCAAGAAGTACTCGAATCGGATACTACATCGGTCGAACACTATGACATACCAAGAAACAAAACGCCATCCTGTTGTCCTAGATTTTGATACGTATTCCACAATTTGAACCCGTTTCTCACTTGTCTACTCAACTAACATACCATAATTAATATGTTTCCAAGAACAAATGTAGTAAAAGAAAAATGATACACTAGTTTGGTTCCAAATTCCTTGTACGCTGGATCTTTTGTTTGTGTCGCTAGTCAAACTAATAGATGGGCCAAAGCCCATTAATAGCCCCTTTTTGTGTTCCTTTCTTAACGCTAACCAAGCCCACAAACTCAAGAATAATCACATTGGGCCGAAGCCCATGTGACTTATGAGACGCAGCAGCCCATTCCCCTCCTCGACTCGTATTCATATAACGCGACATTTTCTTTTTATTAAACTCGTAATTTTTAAACCCGAGGCGACAACTTATAATGAAATTTGACAATAATTAGATATCGCAATATTAAAAACATGATTGTTGGTATATGTTTTACAAATAAAACTTAACAAACTTATACTATAACGTCACAACCTATTAGTCGACGCCACATTTTTATATACAAAAGCTTGACGTAGAAATTTCATATAGAAAATTTAATATGTTCTCTACTAGAATGAATAGTAAAACATTACATACTTTAAAATCATAACATAGCCAAATGAGAATTTAAACTTGTTCGTTAACTTGAATATGTATAATTAAAACCGATGTGTTTTACCTACGCTCTTAATAAATTTAAAATGACATTCTTTTGTAAAACTTATAATTCATTAACACAATGATTTATTGTTTTCAAAGTAATTCTTTTATAATGAACGACTCGTATATACGTATATACATATTTGGAAAAACATCTCCTGTTATAACTCATCATATATTGGTGAAAACTTTCCGACTTCACATTTTTCTTTTTCTACAAAGACCTCACATACATATATATATATATATACACACCCGCACTCTCCGTTAAACGCCAACTATTCTACATATCGTTCACGTTAACATTCCACAGTCGTTATCCCTCGTGCGTATTTTTTTCAACCTTTGTCGATTCAAAGAATCACTATCACCATTCTTTTGTACGATCGTACACCCCGTTGAGCCAACAACTTTAATTATTAAAAACTTGGTTTTCACTGACGACAACGTAAAACTTTTGAATTAAATTCGTGGAGTCTTGAACTTAGTCTGCAAACTAAATTCTGCCATACTAATCTAGGTCACGCGGCGGAACTACCACCTATCATTTGACTCTATTACATTACAAACTACTACTACTACTGAGGTGAATTCATAGTCCCACATTTTTTTTATATACGATTTTAAACCCGTGGGGAGATACATGCTACTACTTTTTATGATCACAATTGCTTGAAAACTATATGTCTATCTAAATGTGTTATTGCCTAAGTACAACTATTATTATATCGATTACTGTCGATACTATCAACTACTGTTGATACGATTATTATATCGATTACTGTCGATACTATCAATTACTGTTGATGTTACTGTTATATCAATTTATGTCAATACTACCAATTACTGTTGGTACACTGTTAACACTTTGGTTTCATTAGCTTAGTGCAATAATAACTACTTTCGATTTATGGGTGTAACAACGGAACCCATTACCTCTTAAACTTGAAATCTTGTGATCAGTTATTTTACTACTAAACACTATGGATTCACTCAACCTTTGTGTTGACTCTTTTAAGCATGTTTTATCTCAGGTAACTAAGAAATCTCAAGGCACGGAGTTGGCAAGGGCATTGGAAACCTACCCCTTTTTATTTCAAATAATTATATTATTCTTTTCAAACTCATCATCACTTTTATGAAAAGCTATCTCTTTTGGAAAACATTGTGTAACGTCGAATATTGAGCTTTCATTGAATGATATAAATTCTACTTTTAACAATTATCTATGCTTACGACTGTGATCTAATTGGTAATACCCCGTTTAAGTCTTCCGCTGCTTCATTTCGATTTTTGGGGTGTTACAGCTAGCATTGAAAGTATTCAACAAGGCAATTATCAAACAATAATTGACAAACATTTTCCAATTTCTAGATAATTATCAAATTTACAATTGCCAAAACAGGTTGCAATGTAAACATGTTTTATCCCCATCTTATGCATTGAGTTATAGCTCTCACTAACTAACTCAATTAAGTCGTTTAATTTTAAAAACTGTAAATGTGTCCAGTTGAGCTCTCACACAACATGATGACTTACCTTTCGATTGCAATCTAGCTAAGCTCTCACATAACGTAAATTGCAACTTCAAGTGTTCTTTTAATTAGATTGTATAAACTTAAATTTTAAGGGTACTAATTTTGATGTGTGTAATCAAAAATTATGTATGAAGAAGCATGCATACAACTTCATAACATAGGTTTTAACAAAATGTTTTTATTAACCAATTTTACTAAGATTAAATTAACAAAGTTTTAATTGAGGTATTGGGTTCACCAATCAAAGAATTACCTTCAATTATCGACCACTATATCGTACTACTGCATGAGTCAAAAGACCCAAGTTATTCGGATAATTACCACAAAAGTGGCGCGTGGAATTGAGGTCAATTCACCCTTAAGATGATTTTGTACATAAAAAATAGTCGTAGGTAACTCCAATTTGACGCACAAAGAAGCGGAAAAACAAAAGGTTAGCTAAACGCCAATTAAAAACTTGTTTCTTTAAGGTCACAATTTAATGCGTACCCTCCTTATACATCTCTTTTAGTTTGTCAAGTTGGATGAGCCTTTCTAACTATTTTGGTACAAAAAATCATCACTCAACATAAATCTTGAAAATTTAACTCTTAAAAACATATTATAAACCTTTACTATGCAAATCTCGACGCGAGGATGCGTTTAACGCATTACGGCATGTAAGGCCAACCCCTTAATGACACATAAAATTTCACAACGTTAAAGTTCATAATAATCAAGTTTCTCCATTATTTAGTCCGTTTTATTTTTCTATTCAAAATTACCCTTTTGTTTACAACATGTGATACAAAAATAAACAAAACAAGTAATAATAAAAAATAAACAACTAAACAATCACACACATAACATAAGAATTAATATGTGTAAACATGTAGCCACATGCAAACTTATTCGATAAAACCTATTAATAATCAATTATAGGTTTTAATTTATGCATATATTAACCAAGGCTTTCACTTGTTTTCATCTATTGTACAAAGTGAGCCACATGCATCGACGAATCGATTGCGTAAGCCATAGTTAAATATATACCAAATAGCACGTAATTGATTCATTAATTTAATTGAGGTATTCCTCAATTCAAGAATTATCAATAAAAACATGTGAAAAACTTAACAATTAATTCATATAGACCAATAATTCATGATGAAACATCCATGTATCATCTTGAATTCTACATAACAATTATTACAATTAGTCACAAGATCGCATACAATTAACACGTAATTATATCATGCAATCCTAGGGTTTCTAATTCAATTAATAAACAAAACCTAATTTTTTTTAATTGAATTAGGGCAAATCGGCCCCAAAAAATTAGGGTTTCTAATTTTTTAAAACCCTAGAAATCGACATATATAAATAACACAATACAAGATTCGTTTTTTACGTGTTTCGGTAATTAATTACACATTATAACGGCTCTGATGCCAGTAGGGGTGAGCATGGGGCGGGGTGGGGCGTTTTTATGGTAAAACCAAAAACTGAACCGTATACTTCGGTTTTTGAAAACTACAAACCGTTTGGTGTCGTTTTTTCGGTTTTTGACATTGAATCGGTTCGGTTTCGGTTTTTATTCGGTTTTTTTCTTATTTGAAAACAAGTAAGTTTTAATCTTATGTAAAGTCTACGATTCCTACTTTTCAAGAAAAAATATTTAAACAAATATCAATAATAGCCTAATATACAGGAATCCAAAGCTTCGAAAAAACATACGAAACAAGCAAACATGAATCTAAAATATAAAATGCATGTCTTTGCGGCTTTGCACTTTTGGCTCGCAAAAACATTCAAAGAACACTATTGCTCGAAAACAAAACCTATTATATAAAAGAGAGCTCATCTATTCTTTGAATGCCACATAAGCACATTACTTAGCGACACGTGTGATTGAGGGAAAAAAATTGTTCCATCTTTTTTAGTACAATAAATTTTATCCCAAACAACAAACCAAATTTTACACCTCCCAAATCTTGGCAACTCGAACTTAAATAGTAATGTACTATTTTCAGCTACTTGATGTGTCAAACGTATTGCAAGTTTTAAAATTTATAAACACGATTTATCCAATTCTCTAATTAACACATACGAGCAAGTATACTCGTCCATGGTAGTAAAGGTGGGTAAGTCGAGATCGTCCCAAGGGATTTGGTTTTTGTATTTAGTAAAACAAGTTTTAACAAAAAGGTTGTCAAGCCAATTTGGTGGAAATTCTCAAAGTAAATTCAATCAAACAAAACATATACTTGTGTGTAATTCTATAACTAATTGCATAGAGTTTTCTACCAAGTTAGGTGTAACTTGTGATGATGCACAATTTTATATGAATGATTAACAATCAATGGTTTATATCATGAAAAATCATTTCTAAGAATTCAATCTCCTAGTTAACTCCTTTCGGCCTTGCTAACTATTACGACAATTCTTTTAAGCACTAGTTATTTGAAAAGCAATTCTTATCTTAATTGTTCCTACGAATCCTTTCGGCCCTTTTATTCGTGATGAAATCGTTTCAAATCTATTTTAATGAGTAAATATGGTGCTTGTCACACACCATATCCCATACTAATTCGTGCACTAACTTTTTGGAATAAAAACATAAAGAAAATCCTTTCAGCCTTTTTATCCTTTGAAAATATTTTTATCAACTAATTAAGCAAGATTAGATGTTATTCCAACAAACTCATAAAATAAGAATTGGTTTCATGCATCACCTTTTAACATAAGAATTCTCCAACAATTAGTTACATCATAACACACAAGTATACCAACAATTACTCCATAACAATCATTATAAAACACAAGTAACAAAACATACTTTCATTAAACGTAAAGTAAAGGTAGTTCATGGTAAATAAACAAGATATACCTAGCTTAGATTACAAGAACTAGATTTGTGGTACTATAGCAACTACACTCCTCCAATCGCCTATTAAGACACGTAAACAACTCCACACTCGAACCACACTATTGAGACTTTAACTCAAAGTTCCTGGACGTTTTTACAGCACTTCTAAGCTTTCGGGCAATGATAATAAGATAGCAAGGACTTGGTGTAAGCCTCTTACTATTTTTTGGGTTGTCACCTTTGTATCTAGCCTTGGATCTTCTTATATAGTGTAAATAACACTTATGCATCAAGTAAAAACGTCACTAATGAGTTAATAAGCAGGAAATGATCAGCCACCATGATTATGGGGCTTAAATCCGTCATTAAATGAACTTTTGTAACAGCAACTTCATCCAACCGATTGGATTTGGGCTCCAACCGATCGGTTGGCCTTCTCGGTAAATCCCATCTTCTCCAATCCAAATCGGATGCGGACTCCATCCGAACGGATGGAGTCTGCATGTACTCAAAATCTTGATTTTTCTTTGTCTTTTCTTGGTGGATGCTTTATCCTTCATTGTGGTACTGATTTCTTCCATAGAACTTGATATTCTCTTGATATATAAACATAGAAATCTTGACACTTTCACATCCTTGAATCCTTGTGTGGTTACTTTCTTTTTTCCATCTCGAGAATCCTCCAATTTGTGCATAATTGATGAGTGTCTAAATACTCATCATTTTTGTCTTATCTGAACTGCCCAAAACTTTCAAAAACACTCAGAAATGCATCAAAATACTGAAAATATCCCAGGGATTGTGTTTTATATGTTTTAAATGCAAAATGTTTAAAAACAGTTGAAAAACGAACAAAGTTTGCAAAATTGGCAGTTTCAGTCCCTCAAGTTTCAAAACTTGTCAAAATTAGTCCCTAAGCATTTGTTTTGTCAGAAAAATCACCAAAGGTCCTTTTTAAATCATAAATTATCATATTTAGTCCTTTGGTGAAAAGTTTGAATAAATTACAAGTTTGGTCCCTGCAATTTCAGAATTTGCAAAAATGATCCCTGGGAAATATTATTTTTTTGGAAACATCATTTATGGTCCCTGGATTATTGAAACATGGCAGGATTTTACCTTGGTGTATTTTGGAAGATAAGCAAGATTGGTCCTCAAAATTTCAGGAATTACAAAAATGGTCCTTGTGATTTAACTATAACAACCGGACCCTAAAATAAATAACCAAACCCATCACTCATTAACCCATCCCATTTATCCTATTCCAAGCCCATCATCCCAAGCCCAATGACATAACCCGATCTACCCCTTTCTTAGCTAAAACTTGGTCAACCCTTCGGTCAAACAAATCCCTTCCCTCCCACAATTAAATAAAACACTCTCATCTTCTCCCACTCACCTCTGCAAACCCAGACCACCCCCCCTCACCTCCAGCTCACTAATCTTGTCCTTGTTATCTAATCCCTCCACCAAACTCCAAAATGCATTAAATGCTTCTTCTAGGTTTTCAGGCTATCAGAAAAGTGGTTTATCAGTTTTGGCGCCAAAAAAGGATTCGATGGCTAAGATCATTTTGACTTATCCAATGGTCAAAATTGTTGGTGGGATTTATTCAGAAGCACGTGGGGAGTACAAAGAGTCTATAAAGTAAGAGATTGAGGCAGTCTTGGAGGGTATCTAGTGTAACTTAGTTTTAATTTAGTCGAATATTAATTTTTATCATTTCTGTTGTATTTTCAAGCTTTCCAGTATTTGTTTAAGTTATTTCAGTGTATTGTACAACTTTTCAAGTAATCAATTTAAGCATTCCAGTTTCATTTTCAGTTTGTGCAATTTTTACTCAAAAATCTCATGTTGGCTTAAAGTAGTTTGTAGTTGATGTTATGGACTGAAGTAGGACATATAAGCTCCCAGAAAGCTTGTAAAAGCTTTTAGTAACTTTAAAATTCAGAGTAAGTAAAAAATCAAAAATACCAAAAAAATTACAAAAATCAATGAAGATGATGAAGAAGGCTGGAGCATGGTAGATTTTGGATGGCCATGGGTTAGAGGTTCTGTGGAGAACCTATAGGATTGATCTTGGGTCCTTGTTCTAAGTTTTCAGCTGGATTGCTTATTTGTAAGCTATTGTTCCATTTTTCTCTTTTACTTAATTAGTTGGTAAAATTTGATAATATTTGCGTTTTTGTGCTTCATCGGTGTTACTTAGTTATATAATTGCTTAAAATAGTGATCTTGTTTGTTAGAATTCATTTGTGCTAAAAATCTTGATTTTCACAGTCAATATAGCAATTTGTCCATCTCAGTGTTTCATGCTTGTATTGTTGGTTATTTATGCTCATTTGATCTTATGGACATGTCAATATAAGGGTTGAAATCAGTGTTTTGGTTTAAATCCACTAGTTGCTTTGAATTTTGTTTAAACTGTCCTGATCAGGGGTGTTTGGATCAGGCTTGTTTGCTGAGTTCTTGGAGTCCTCTTTGTTATTTAATGGCCTTAGTAGTTTGCTGATGTTAATATAGAACAGAGAAACCATAAAAATCCATAGGTCATAGCTTAAAAAGTCAAAATCACTCTTTAATCTCTCATCTCAGTTGACTGTTAGGAATATTAGTTGCAAAATCAGTCATATTAGTTACAAAGTTGTTAATGTTGCTTGTTCTAGTCTTATTATAGCTTATTATTGCAATTCCAGTCAGTAGATTAGAATCAAAACTCACCAAAGTCAAATATTCAAAAAAACAGTCAAAAGTAAAAAAAAATCAGGTTCTACCCAGTTCTGAACTGCTGATCTAGGGTCAAATTGGACATCAATTGGTGTGTTTGTGATAGGGCTTTTAGTATTTTTAGATAGCCAGTAATATAAGCTAGCTTTTGCCCCCATAACATTTTGCTTCTAAGCTTATTTGATGTGCTTAATCTGTCTGCAAAGTTGGGAGTATTTCTGAGTTTTCTGCATTGATCTTGCTGCTGCCAAAGTGCTTAATTGGCTTATTTTGTGGATTAGCTGTTTGAAATAAGTTGTTTTGTGCTTATTTAAGTTGGCTTAATCTGTTCTGAGCATTTGGTAATTTTTGGTTAAGTTTAGCTTATTTTAGCTTATTTTGAAACTGCTTATTTAGCTCATTCTGCTTATTATGGGTTAGACAGTTCTAGTTTCATTTTTCCTAGCTTTTTAATATCATTTTAGATTTACTTGAATTTTTTTCAGATTTTTCTGTTTTCAGTTTCTATTTTTAAATCATTTTAATAGTTTAAATTAGTTTTTAAATCATAATAAATAGAAAAATAATCAGAAAAATATAAATCCAATTTTTATAATTTTATTTTATCATTTGTAATCTAGGAAAAATATAATTTCATTTTTAGTCCTTAAGAAAATCAAAAATAGAAATATAGTGATAGCTTCTATTTAATAGAATTTATCTTTTTAAATTTTAATTAAGTAATTTTCAATTTTATAATTTTCTTAGTTTCTATTTACTTAATAATATTTTTAGAAAAAGTTTTAGATTTTTCTTAGCTCATTTAGTATTTTTTATAATTTAAATTAGTTTAATTAGTAATTAAATAATAAATAATTAGAAATAATTAAATAAAAAGTGTAAAAAATTAGAATTTAAGTTTTTAAATAAGTTTTTAGTAATTTTACATTTTTAGGTTTTAAATTTCATAAATTTTACTTTTTAGTCCTTTTTAGATTTTTCGTTGTACGTTTTTAAGTTAAGTACTTCGCGTTTAATTTTGTTGTGCATATCTAATTTAAATTTGTTATTTAGAATTGTTAAACAAAGCAAAATCAAAAGCAATCTAAATCATCAATCACTCTAATCCAAAGCTTTCCACAATGGCCCATTCACATCTCGTTGGGACACGACCCGGGTGATCACTTGCCCGGTATCACACACATCACATTCACGGGTTTTGCAAGTTTGACTTTTCCTAAGGTTTGACTTGTTATTTCCCAAGGTATCACGTGTGCACGATACTATATTTATTTATATATACTCACACACGGATCAAATTTTGGCGCCGCTGCCGGGGAGGTGTGCTGCGACTTTTGTGTTAAGTTCAAGCGATTAGTGATTCGAGATCCTTCTTTCAAGAAGTTCCTATTTCCCAAAAACAATATAAAAAACAAAAATATTTTTCTTTTCTTTTATATATATATATTATCATATAAAAAAAATTAAAAACCCAAAAACATTTTCCGTTTTCTTTGTTAATAATAAATAAAAAATTACCATCGAGAACCAAGACAGAGTACTACCTAACTGGGGGTACGACCATAATAAGTTCCCAAACCAAAGATTTAAAACTTGCCTTTGTATCACTTGCGAATATCGGCTCACCTTTAATTGATAAACAAACTCTAACGGAGGTTCTAGGATAGTCTGACATTAAATTGTCGGACTGAAAGAAGCGGGTTTTTAAGGCGCATTAATTGCCCACCTTTGCTTCTCCGCCACTCTGTGCGTTTTTCAGTCAGAGAGCTACCGTACGCTTTTTGATTATTGGTTTAAGTTAGCTTGTGTTTTCTCTCGATCTTGTTTTAATTGGATTTATTTTCATTTTCACTTTTCAAAAAAAAAAAAAAAAAAAAGAATCTTCCATCCTTTTTCATAATTCTCTCGACTCTGAGACTTCTTAGAGTTGTGTTCTAGTGCATGCGCACGCGTTCTTCTAGGTCTACAAGCCCGTTACGTGAGCTTGGCAACATTCCTCGAAGACGAGGTCGTAGACGTAGACGTTCTTCTTCAGTAGTCGAACCCGAGGTTCGTGCTATTCCTATTCTCATGGCGGCTGAGCCGACTATGAATGAGCTTCTCCAAGCACCCATCGAGGGTTACGGAGATGCTATCGTTGTTCCGGCCATCGTGGCCGAGAATTTTGAACTCAAAACGGGGTTAATAAATCTTGTAACCTCGCGTCAATTCTATGGTTTTGAAAGGGACGATCCTCAAGATCACATTCGATGGTTTAACAAAATCATGTCTACCATCAAATGCAAAAATGTCCCTGAAGAGGCAATCAAACTTCTTCTTTTCCCATTTTCCATCGATGGGGCTGCCCGGATTTGGCTTGATAAACAACCCCCTCGATCGATTGTAACATGGGAAGATTTGGTTAAGAAGTTCGTGAATGAATTTTTTCCTCCTTCCAAAACCACGAGTCTTAAAAACGAAATCATGAAATTTACACAGAAATTCGATGAATCATTTAGTGAGGCATGGGATCGTTATAAAGAAATGCTTCGCAAATGTCCGCATCATGGTTTCTCTGAGTTGATGCAACTCGACACTTTCTACAATGGTGTGAGCTCAGCTGATCAAGAATCTCTCAATTCCTCCGCTGGAGGAAATTTCTTGAATCGAACCACAAAGGATGCTTTAGCAATCATTGAGAACAAGTCTAAGGTCCGCACTCCACGAAGCAAACCGGTTGTTTCCCAAATGAGTGTTGGTCCTTCTACCTCTTCATCCGTGGGTCAGTCTAGCACCGATGCTAGACTTGACGAACTCACGAAGGTTATAAAATCCTTGGTTCTCACCACACAGAAAGTTTCCACTCCCTCTTCTCCGCAAACTTCTCAACCTGCCGAAATCAAAAAGGTAGAAGTTTGTGTCACTTGTGGTGGCCCACATGCATATTATAATTGTACTGCCACCGATGGTACATTTGAAATTAATGCAATAGCCGGTAGTTCCAACCAAGGAGGTAACCAATACCGTCCTCAAGTGGAACCAAACTACCGTCCTCAAAATGGACCACCCGGATTTCCTCAACCCAACAATCCAAATAGGTTTAATCCTAATCAACAAAGAGGGCAAAACACGCAAAATCAATTTCATGCCCCGATCAATCAATACCCACCCCTAAGGGGTAATCAAGGGTATTCAGCTCCTCATTACCAAGAACCGCCTTCAAGTGAACTCAATAACTATATCAAGGTTAATGATTCCAAACTGAAGGCAATGCAAAATCAAATCTTCACTTTGAGGAATGATTTACAATCTTCAATAACCAAGCAGGGTAATGAGCTGAAGAGTGAGCTTATGGCTACAAACAACAAAATGGAACATTCTCAAAACAACATCGAGAATATGCTTTCTAGTATCATAAGCCATCTCACTCCACCTTCTACCTCGGGAGGTCTCCCGGGTAATACTGTGGTCAACCCAAAGGGTGAACTTAAAGCTATCACCACACGCAGTGGCAAAGCTTATGATGGACCCGAGATTCCCACTACCGCTTCTTCTCTTCCCAAGGTAGTGGAACGTGAACCTGAGGTGACCAAGGACAATGTACTTCCTACTAATAACGGAGGTACCAAAAACGTCCAACCTCAGGATATCCCAAAAACCAAACTCAAACCTGGAGTTGTCTTTGAAGCTGTTGAAACTCCCGTTGAGATCCCTAAATCCAAACCTTCAATACCTTATCCATCACGACTCAATGAGCAAAAGCTCCGTGAAAAGGCTAGTCACCAAATGGACAAGTTCTATCAAATCTTTCAAGATTTGCACTTTGACATAAGCCTTGCGGATGCTATCATCATGATGCCCAAATTTGCATCAATGATCAAGAACTTGTTAAGCAACAAGGAAAAATTGTACGAAATGGCAAAAACTCCTTTAAACGAGAATTGCTCTGCAGCAATTTTAAAGAAGCTTCCCGAGAAGCTTGGAGATCCTGGAAAATTTCTCATTCCGTGTGTTTTTCCAGGAATGGGTGAATGCTTCGCCTTGGCCGATCTTGGCGCTAGCATTAACCTGATGCCTAATTCAGTATGGAAGAAACTTTCTCTTCCTGGACTTACTTCTACCTGCATGACTCTTGAGCTTGCAGACCGTTCTATCACTCGTCCACTCGGCATTGCCGAAGATGTATTCGTGAAAGTAGGAAAGTTCCATTTTCCAGCTGACTTCGTTGTTGTTGAATTCGATGCTGATCCAAGGGTTCCTCTCATTCTTGGAAGAGGATTCCTAAGGACGGGCCGTGCTCTAATTGATGTTTTCGAAGAGAAAATAACTCTTCGTGTGGATAATGAAGCAGTCACTTTTAACCTTGATCAAACTTCGAGGTACTCCTCAAATTATGACTCTGAATCGGTTAACCGAATAGATGTCATTGATGTTGCTTCAGAGGAGTACTCTCAAGAAGTTATTGGTTATGTTCATAATTCTTCGAGTGGTGATCCCACTCCATCTTCTGAACCTATAATCGCCAATTCTTCTCCTTCTCTCACTCCGTTTGAGGGAAGTGACTTCATCTTAGAGGAAATCGAGGCCTTTCTCAAAAGTGATTCGGTTCCCGATGGAATTGATAACCAAGAGATTGACCTGGAGGGGGATATCCTTCTCATTGAGAAGATGTTAAATGAAGATCCCTCTCTTCCTCCTGTTCTTCCACAAAAACTTCATAATGAGGAAATCAAATCGGTTGAGAAAAACGATGAATTTCCTGAGGTCGAACTTAAGGACTTACCACCTCATCTCGAATATGCATTTTTGGAGGGTGATGATAAATTACCCGTCATAATTGCTAAGGATTTGAGTGAGGATGAAAAAACTGCTCTCATAAAAGTTTTGAAGTCACACAAGCAAGCAATTGCTTGGAAGCTCTCCGACATCAAGGGTATTAACCCTGAATTTTGTACTCACAAGATTTTAATGGAGGATGACTTTAAACCGGCAGTTCAACATCAAAGAAGGGTGAATCCAAAAATTCATGAGGTTATCAAACAAGAGGTTCTCAAACTTCTTGATGCCGGATTGATTTATCCTATCTCGGATAGTCCTTGGGTTAGTCCCATTCATTGCGTTCCTAAAAAGGGTGGCATTACTGTTGTCACAAATGAAGAAAATGAGTTGATTCCAACTCGATTGGTTACGGGGTGGCGTGTATGCATTGACTATCGCAAGTTAAATGATGCCACCCGTAAAGACCATTTTCCTCTACCCTTCATGGACCAGATGCTTGAGAGATTAGCGGGAAACGAGTACTATTGTTTCCTTGATGGTTTCTCGGGGTACTTTCAAATTCCCATTGATTCGCAAGATCAAGAAAAGACTACCTTTACATGCCCTTATGGAACTTTTGCCTATAAACGTATGCCTTTTGGCTTATGTAATGCTCCGGGCACGTTCCAAAGGTGCATGATGGCCATATTTACCGACATGATCGGTAAAACGATGGAGGTCTTTATGGATGACTTCTCGGTCATTGGGGATTCGTTCCAAGCATGTCTCTCCAATTTAGAAAACATGTTGAAAAGGTGTAAAGACACCAATCTTTGTCTAAATTGGGAGAAGAGTCACTTTACGGTTAAAGAGGGCATTGTCCTCGGCCATAAGATTTCCAAGAGTGGGATTGAGGTTGACAGATCTAAAGTTGATGTCATCAGTAAATTACCTCATCCCACTACCGTCAAAGGTATTCGGAGTTTTTTGGGTCATGCCGGTTTCTATCGTAGATTCATACAAGATTTTTCTAAAATCGCCCGGCCTATGACTCATCTCTTTGAAAAGGATGCTCCTTTTATCTTTTCTCCTGAGTGCGTTGAAGCTTTTCAAACTCTAAAGAAAAAGCTTACTGAAGCACCCATTTTAGTTGCCCCCGACTGGGACTTGCCATTTGAACTCATGTGCGATGCAAGTGATTTTGCTATCGGTGCAGTCCTGGGGCAACGAAAAGCTAAACATTTTCAGCCTATCCACTACGCAAGTAAAACTATGACTGAAGCTCAAACTCATTACACCACTACAGAAAAAGAATTGTTGGTTGTGGTGTATGCCTTTGAGAAGTTTCGGCCATACTTAATCTTGACCAAATGCGTAGTGTATACGGATCACTCGGCTCTCAAATATCTCTTTGCAAAACAAGATGCAAAGTCGAGATTGCTCCGTTGGGTTCTCCTCCTGTAAGAATTTGATATCACCATACGTGATAAAAAAGGAGCGGAGAACCTAGCTGCTGATCATCTATCCCGATTAGAGAACCCACACCAAGATATTTTCGAGAAAAAGGAAATAAATGAAACATTTCCTCTCGAGACACTAAGTGCGGTTGCTTTTCGTGGAGATTCTACTACCCCATGGTTTGCCGACTTTGCAAACTACCATGCGGGTAACTTTGTTGTGAAAGGGATGTCGTCCCAACAGAAGAATAAGTTCTTCAAAGATGTCAAACATTATTTCTGGGACGACCCCTTCTTGTTTAAAATCTGTGCGGATCAAGTCATCCGGCGGTGTGTTTATGGTCAGGAAGCCATCAATATTCTCAAGGCTTGCCATTCTGGACCTACTGGGGGACATCATAATCCCAACTACACCGCCAAAAAGGTGTTTGATTCCGGTTTCTATTGGCCCACAATTTACAAGGATGCCCAGGAAATAGTCAAAGCTTGTGACGATTGTCAACGTTACGGAAATATTTCACAAAGAAATGAAATGCCACAAAATGTCATTCAAGTTTGTGAAATCTTTGATATATGGGGCATTGACTTTATGGGGCCATTTCCATCATCTCGAGGAAACAAATACATACTCGTGGCTGTTGACTATTTGTCAAAATGGGTTGAAGCAAAAGCTTTACCCACTAATGATGCCCGAGTTGTTGTGAAATTTTTGAAATCTCTTTTTGCTCGTTTTGGAACCCCACGTGCTATTATCATTGATCGTGGTACGCATTTCTGCAATGACAAGTTTGATAAAGTCATGCAAAAGTATGGTGTTACACACCGTCTTTCTACCGCGTATCACCCCCAAACAAGTGGGCAAGTGGAAGTTACAAATCGAGGAATTAAAAGAATCTTAGAAAGGACCATAGGAGAAAATCGTGCATCTTGGTCGGATAAGCTAGATGACGCACTCTGGGCCTTTCGTACAGCTTACAAAACACCCATCGGGTGTACTCCATACAAGCTTGTGTACGGAAAGGCGTGTCATCTGCCGATTGAGCTTGAGCACAAAGCCTACTGGGCCCTCAAGCATGCAAACTTTGACCTTCAGACAGCGGGTGATCACCGGAAAGTTCAAATAAATGAATTGAATGAACTTCGTGATCAAGCATATGAGAACTCTTTGATCTACAAAGAAAAGACAAAGAAGATCCATGACTCAAAAATTAAGAACCGCGTTTTTAACGTTGGTGATCGAGTCCTTCTTTTCAATTCAAGATTGAAGATTTTCTCGGGTAAACTAAAATCCCGCTGGTCTGGTCCATTCACTATCACAAAAGTTTATCCATATGGTACCGTTGAGTTATCTCAAGCTGACGGACCTAACTTTAAAGTGAATGGCCATCGGTTGAAACATTACTTTGGAGAGGACATACCACCTATGGTTGTCCCGGATCTTCAAACTTTCCCCAAGAACCAATGAATGCGGGGATCGAGTCAAGCTAGTGACTCGGTGATCAAAAACTCAAGCACCATATGGGTTTTCACCCATATTTCTGACTTCTTTCTATTTTTTACCACCCTAGTGTGGGGGAGATGCCCCACATGTTGTATATATGGAAATTTCAAAAAAAAAAAAAAAAAAAAAAAAAGAAAAAAAAAAAGTGTGTATATCAAATAAATGGCTATTAATATTTCCTTTTTACGTTCTAAGTGTTGGTATAACAACCGGTACTTTGAATATTGAGGGCAATATTCAGTTCTAAGTGTGGGGGGGAATTCTAGCGAATTTAATCAAACGTACCATCTAGTACCCCCATTTTAGCCAAAATTTTAAATTTTTTTTCTCACTTAGAACGAAATAAAATGGTTATCAATCCGCCATGTCTAACCCACAAAAAGGATTGGCTAATCCGAGAGCAAACGGCTCTTGGTAAAGATGTCTCAAATCCGTTGATGGCTTGCAATTTGCCAAAAATTGTATGGTTTTCGACTCGCCATATCTTTAAAAGTGAAGAGTTGGCTAGCCCGCAAGGTTGTGGCTTGTGGTAAAGGCAGTGAAAATCCATAATTGGTATTCAGCTCACCAAAGATAATATTGATAATTTATCTAAGAGTTGGCTAGTCCAGAAGCAAACGGCTTCTGGTAAAGTCAAATCAAAACCGTTGACAGCTGATGGTTTGCTCAAAAACATTTGGTTATCATTGTACCAAGGTTCTTACTTGAACTAAAACAATTGGCTACTCCAGAAGTGATGGCTTTTGGTAAAGAGAAAAATCCATTAAAACTTCATAAAAGATTGCTAGGGACTAGCAATAGTTTAGTGTGGGGGATTGATGAGTGTCTAAATACTCATCATTTTTGTCTTATCTGAACTGCCAAAACATTCAAAAACACTCAGAAATGCATCAAAATACTGAAAATATCCCAGGGATTGTGTTTTATATGTTTTAAATGCAAAATGTTTAAAAACAGTTGAAAAACGAACAAAGTTTGCAAAATTGGCAGTTTCAGTCCCTCAAGTTTCAAAACTTGTCAAAATTAGTCCCTAAGCATTTGTTTTGTCAAAAAAATCACCAAAGGTCCTTTTTAAATCATAAATTATCATATTTAGTCCTTTGGTGAAAAGTTTGAATAAATTACAAGTTTGGTCCCTGCAATTTCAGAATTTGCAAAAATGATCCCTGGGAAATATTATTTTTTTGGAAACATCATTTATGGTCCCTGGATTATTGAAACATGGCAGGATTTTACCTTGGTGTATTTTGGAAGATAAGCAAGATTGGTCCTCAAAATTTCAGGAATTACAAAAATGGTCCTTGTGATTTAACTATAACAACCGGACCCTAAAATAAATAACCAAACCCATCACTCATTAACCCATCCCATTTATCCTATTCCAAGCCCATCATCCCAAGCCCAATGACATAACCCGATCCACCCCTTTCTTAGCTAAAACTTGGTCAACCCTTCGGTCAAACAAATCCCTTCCCTCCCACAATTAAATAAAACACTCTCACCTTCTCCCACTCACCTCTGCAAACCCAGACCACCCCCCCCCCTACCTCCAGCTCACTAATCTTGTCCTTGTTATCTAATCCCTCCACCAAACTCCAAAATGCATTAAATGCTTCTTCTAGGTTTTCAAGCTATCAGAAAAGTGGTTTATCAGTTTTGGCGCCAAAAAAGGATTCGATGGCTAAGATCATTTTGACTCATCCAATGGTCAAAATTGTTGGTGGGATTTATTCAGAAGCACGTGGGGAGTACAAAGAGTCTATAAAGTAAGAGATTGAGGCAGTCTTGGAGGGTATCTAGTGTAACTTAGTTTTAATTTAGTCAAATAGTAATTTTTATCATTTCTGTTGTATTTTCAAGCTTTCCAGTATTTGTTTAAGTTATTTCAGTGAATTGTACAACTTTTCAAGTAATCAATTTAAGCATTCCAGTTTCATTTTCAGTTTGTGCAATTTTTACTCAAAAATCTCATGTTGGCTTAAAGTAGTTTGTAGTTGATGTTATGGACTGAAGTAGGACATATAAGCTCCCAGAAAGCTTGTAAAAGCTTTTAGTAACTTTAAAATTCAGAGTAAGTAAAAAATCAAAAATACCAAAAAAATTACAAAAATCAATGAAGATGATGAAGAAGGCTGGAGCATGGTAGATTTTGGATGGCCATGGGTTAGAGGTTCTGTGGAGAACCTATAGGATTGATCTTGGGTCCTTGTTCTAAGTTTTCAGCTGGATTGCTTATTTATAAGCTCTTGTTCCATTTTTCTCTTTTACTTAATTAGTTGGTAAAATTTGATAATATTTGTGTTTTTGTGCTTCATCAGTGTTACTTAGTTATATAATTGCTTAAAATAGTGATCTTGTTTGTTGGAATTCATTTGTGCTAAAAATCTTGATTTTCACAGTCAATATAGCAATTTGTCCATCTCAGTGTTTCATGCTTGTATTGTTGGTTATTTATGCTCATTTGATCTTAGGACATGATAATATAAAGGTTGAAATCAGTGTTTTGGTTTAAATCCACTAGTTGCTTTGAAATTCTTGTTTAACTGTCCTGATCAGGGGTGTTTGGATCAGGCTTGTTTGCTGAGTTCTTGGAGTCCTCTTTGTTATTTATTGGCCTTAGTAGTTTGCTGATGTTAATATAGAACAGAGAAACCATAAAAATCCATAGGTCATAGCTTAAAAAGTCAAAATCACTCTTTAATCTCTCATCTCAGTTGACTGTTAGGAATATTAGTTGCAAAATCAGTCATATTAGTTACAAAGTTGTTAATGTTGCTTGTTCTAGTCTTATTATAGCTTATTATTGCAATTCCAGTCAGTAGATTAGAATCAAAACTCACCAAAGTCAAATATTCAAAAAAACAGTCAAAAGTCAAAAAAAATCAGGTTCTACCCAGTTCTGAACTGCTGATCTAGGGTCAAATTGGACATCAATTGGTGTGTTTGTGATAGGGCTTTTAGTATTTTTAGATAGCCAGTAATATAAGCTAGCTTTTTCCCCATAACATTTTGCTTCTAAGCTTATTTGATGTGCTTAATCTGTCTGCAAAGTTGGGGGTATTTATGAGTTTTCTGCATTGATCTTGCTGCTGCCAAAGTGCTTAATTGGCTTATTTTGTGGATTAGCTGTTTGAAATAAGTTTTTTTGTGCTTATTTAAGTTGGCTTAATCTGTTCTGAGCATTTGGTAATTTTTGGTCAAGTTTAGCTTATTTTAGCTTATTTTGAAACTGCTTATTTAGCCCATTCTGCTTATTATGGGTTAGACAGTTCTAGTTTCATTTTTCCTAGCTTTTTAATATCATTTTAGATTTAATGGAATTTTTTCAGATTTTTATGTTTTCAGTTTCTATTTTTAAATCATTTTAATAGTTTAAATTAGTTTTTAAATCATAATAAATAGAAAAATAATCAGAAAAATATAAATCCAATTTTCATAATTTTCTTTTATCATTTGTAATCTAGGAAAAATATAATTTCATTTTTAGTCCTTAAGAAAATCAAAAATAGAAATATAGTGATAGCTTCTATTTAATAGAATTTATCTTTTTAAATTTTAATTAAGTAATTTTCAATTTTATAATTTTCTTAGTTTCTATTTACTTAATAATATTTTTAGAAAAAGTTTTAGATTTTTCTTAGCTCATTTAGTATTTTTTATAATTTAAATTAGTTTAATTAGTAATTAAATAATAAATAATTAGAAATAATTAAATAAAAAGTGTAAAAAATTAAAATTTAAGTTTTTAAATAAGTTTTTAGTAATTTTACATTTTTAGGTTTTAAATTTCATAAATTTTACTTTTTAGTCCTTTTTAGATTTTTCGTTGTACGTTTTTAAGTTAAGTACTTCGCGTTTAATTTTGTTGTGCATATCTGATTTAAATTTGTTATTTAGAATTGTTAAACAAAGCAAAATCAAAAGCAATCTAAATCATCAATCACTCTAATCCAAAGCTTTCCACAATGGCCCATTCACATCTCGTTGGGACACGACCCGGGTGATCACTTGCCCGGTATCACACACATCACATTCACGGGTTTTGCAAGTTTGACTTTTCCTAAGGTTTGACTTGTTATTTCCCAAGGTATCACGTGTGCACGATACTATATTTATTTATATATACTCACACACGGATCAATAATTACTTCAATTCTTCGACTTTTCCTGTACTTGGCTACATTTACTTGCATATACACTTTTTCCATGATTAAGCAACAAATACATACAAATATAACCAAATATAGTCCACAAAACTAATGATAACGTAACTAAAAACATGTTCATTTTGAACATTATCAAATTCCCCCACACTTGAGTTTTGCTCGCCCTCGAGCAAGTCTAGCTTTTAAGAAAAATGATTCCAATGGTATCGTTAACGTTTTTCCAAAAATCTAACAACTATTCCAAAGGAACACTTGTTAATTTAAATGTAAATGTGAAAAATTCTTGAAACATAAATGAGTTAATTTTGAGCTTGATAACATAACTAAGCACCTCACGAAGAATTTTGAAATTCACTCATCACTCTAAGGGTAGATTGATTGATAAATCACTCATTGCTCAGTCATGATTCATGCGTCTTACCATAAGCTTGTACAAGTATCAAAACAACAAAATAAAACATCAAAGAGGTATTTTATTCGGGTTTAAGGTTAAAGGTTACCTGCTAATGTTCAGACATTTCATACAAGAATATAATATATCGCTAGCGCGAATTTTTGAATAGAATAAACAACAGATGGTCACTAGATTATACCTTGGCTCGCTGGCGCATTACTCACATAACGGATGGTCACCAAAATACGCTCTAGATCGCTGGCGCGTCTTTAAACTATTAAAAACTCGGATGGTCACTACAATATCTGTGCACTACATATCTTTACAAAGCCATCAATTAATCCGGATGCTCGTAAGCTAACAACGAATAAAGTAATTTGGTAAAAGGTAAGGGTAAGACATGGGAATTATTTGTGATTGGTTTCTACAAAATGACAAATAAGAATCAAGTCCAAATTCCGTTCCCAACTCTTTGTATCACAAATGAACACTTCTCAAACTTCTTCGATTGTTTTTCCACATCTCATACTTACTTATTCCTTCTTAGCTCATTGGCTAATTGATACTCATACATTATAGCTCATTGGCTATTCACTTTATTCACATTTTTTTTTCTTTTTTACAAACAATACTTCCTCGTCACCCCCACACTTTGGATGAGCACACGCTACAAAAAATACAAATAAGAGTAGCGACCTCCTTCTTCATTGAAACAACACATACACATGTCAAAGTGTGGCCAATGCGTAATCATCAAAAAATAAATAGTTTTCGAACTTTAATTGAACTTGATTCGGGTAAGGCTAAGGTGTAAGGTGTAAGGTGTAAAATATTTTTGTATTTTCTGGTTTAATCAAAAGAAAAGATATGCTCAGAGGGTGTAACTAAGGGTATCTAGCATAAAAGATTAACGCTAACAAATGGGTTCCAAATACAAGGATAACTAACCGATGTGGTCAACAAAAATATTTCTGTAAACGGATGGCCATTTTGTGTAAATCCTAAGTTGCCTCTTATCATTTGAATATATTTTTATCATTCGAAAGTGATTTTAACCGTAATGCATAACAAGTACAAGTTCTAGAATCAACATAATCACCGGCACACTCATAATATATGGCATAAGAAATGCTTTATACAAAAAGGGCTTAAATCCTCACAATTTAAGAAGGGTTATAACATGTACTAGTAAATGATATCGATTCCAAAATGAAATAGCTCTCATAACTTGATTAAATTCCAAAAAAATTTCAAATAGCCTCATTTTTTACCATTGAATCAATCTGGTTCTTTAAACTATATAATTTATGTGAAAAAACAACTAGAAAATCAAGGGCGAACACATTCTAGTTACTTGAATCCAACATCATACTAAACCTAAAAATAAAAAGTAAACCATTTTTCCTATTTTCTTCCCTCCCCCACACTTAAGTTTTGCATTGTCCTCAGTGTAATAAAAATGAACTTCAAAGTAAAGGAAATGGGAAAAATTAAGTTAAAAAGGTACTACCAGTGTAAATACGCACACGCATATTTGATCATAGATAAGCCAATGAGTTCTCCAACTCCAAACATTGATCGACAATAAGCTTCCGGTAATTCACCCCTGCAAAAACTGCAAAAATATACGAAACAAAACTAACAAACAAAATACTAAAACAAACAAAGTAATTGAAAATAAACCATAAGTAATTAATCCTAAAAAAAAAGTTAGATAAGATAATAGAAATAAAATTGTTCGACCCATATCATTGTTTTTAAACACAAACCATCATAATCAAATCTCGATGATCACTCATCATCGTCTTCCATGTCGTCAGGAGTATGAATTCTCTTATCTTCATTCTCCTCATAGTTTTCTTCCTCATCAAAAACTGTAAAAACTTTTTGCCTCTTCTTTCCAACTCCTGATG
Organism: Artemisia tridentata subsp. tridentata; assembly: GCA_021014915.2. Taxonomy (NCBI): domain Eukaryota; kingdom Viridiplantae; phylum Streptophyta; class Magnoliopsida; order Asterales; family Asteraceae; genus Artemisia; species Artemisia tridentata. Next base: position 192,139,374 of record CP139502.1, on the reverse strand, counting down.
ATCCTCCCACATTAAAACTCGAGCCTTCAACCTCTGGGACTCTACCATAAACAGGCACTGGTTCGGGAAATGGAGCATACCTAGGATATGGGTAAGGATATGGACCGGGATAAGGCTCATACTGAAATGGGTAGGGTGGAACATTTGGTGGGTTGTAGGGTAGTACTTCATAATTGGCTTCTCGTGCCAAGTGTTGGAGCATCGGCATGGAATAATCATAATTGTAATTATGCCTCATCATCATCGAATCTCTCCACACATCCCTACGCTCAATATCATTCAACTCTCGATTCCAATCTCCCCACCCCGAGTCAAAACTACTCGGTGCATGAACATTTTCTACTGGCGGCGGTGGTTGATATGGTGCTTGAGGTGCGGCCATCGCCGGCTCATTCCAAGCTCCCAATGTTCTACTATTCTGATTCAATGATTTCCCAAAACTTTTATCGTCCCATGTCTCACTCTCCATCGGCTCCGAACACTTAACCAATTCCTCATTCTTAAAATAACCCAAATTTCTAGCCAATGCGGTCACATAGTGACCTCCACAAATGTCACTCCTATACTTTATCCCTGGTGCTCTTCACGAAAGATATTCGGCTATAATCCAAGCCGCATTTCCGTTCTTGTCCTCCTCTAACAACTTCATAACCCACAGGTCGGGTTGGTTGCATTTATCTCGACTCCCCGTCCTGTGTAAAACACCCCAAGCTATTAATTTCTGCAAAATTTTCATCAACGGATTTCTTAGCTTGGACGAGTTTCTTCTTGAACAACTTGGATCACCAACACGATTCTAGTAGTCCGGAATCCCTTCATAATCATTGTGGTACCTCACTAAGCTCAGAAAATGAGCTTCAAACAATCTATGCTCAACTTCATCTTGTTCATACAACCCAAGAGCAACTGCAAAACCCGGCAAAGTGTAAGCATGCTCCTTGCCACACAATCAAAACCAAATACACGTTTCTCTCATTAAATCAACAATTTTCCTTTCAAAATAAAATGTGAAGAAGAACTCCAAACACCACTCACGATAAACATTCTCATAAATGCTAAAAGCTCTTTCCCACGAATAATCCTCGAAAGTATCCCCATCTCCTGGATACACGTAATACATCCTCATCATCTTTCTCAATTCGTCCTCACATTCATAATCCGAAAACGCATCCCAATTAACCAAACGCGGTTTAGCAAATTTCCTCACTTGAAGCTTTGAAAGACGCTCACGAAAAGCGTGCTTTTCTTCTTTCTTTAACTTGCTGAATTTGAGATTTTCATTACTCTCTGGGTGAACATCATATGTGATTTTACTCTTCGCATTCCTTTGAACAAACTTTGTCACGATAGGATTAACACGAACACGTGATGAACTCGAGGAACCTACAACATTGCTCTGTAGAAATCACAAATATCTGTTAGTATTAGAGCATAAGAACCAATGCTACACGATTTAGAAGCCCAAAAACTCGTTTTCAAAAATTTTTATTTTCATTTACCGAGCCCTCCATCCGATCGGTTTGCACCTCCATCCGATCGGATGGAGTATATGACCAATCCCAACCGATCGGTTTGCATCCGCAACCGATTCGGTTGACTTCTCCTGTCAAACACAAAAACTCAATTTTGCATTTCTAATCGATTCTATCAATTCCAATTCTCCCCTAACCTGCATTTCATCAATTATGATGATTTCTACGTCTTTAATTCGTTTCTATCTTAATCCAAAACATCTCCACATGTTCTCTTAATCCATTCTTGAACTCTCAAGAACACTACCAAATCAAACTCTCCAATTAGTGTTCTAATCAACAATGTACTATCCTAGCATCACTAATTAACAAGCATATAACATATGGGAATCATCAATTGCAGCTAAATTTGATTCTAAGTTTTGACCCAATTCAATCCTAAAATTCAATAAATCAATTCTTCCTCAAAACTTAATCAATCAATCTAATTCTTTTTGCAATGTATTCCACTATAATTTACCCATCTATTCCTAGAAAATTACATCTTAATTCGAAGTCTATCAAAAATACCCAATTCTTGACCTAATTCAATAAATCCAAATTAAAACTTAATTAAACCAAATTGATGATGTTACTTACTTGTTTTGGAGCCATTGATACTCTTCTAACACTCCTTCAACTTCCAATCAAATTCTTATGGTCGAATTTTGAATGCCCAAATTTGGTGGATTGTGTGTGTGTGTGTTTTTGTGATTTTTGAAAATTTGAGTTTATATATCAAACTCCATCTGATCAGCTTTTGATCCAACCGATTCGGATTAAGTTTTTTCAAAAATTTCACTTTTTCTTCTTGCCAACACTTTGTGATACTTGTGAGAACAAGTAAAAATGTTTTTCTCTTTCAAAAACTCTTTTTTTGTATGAATAAATTTCACCACACTTGGTCTACCAAAATTTGGTCAATTCTATCTCTACTAATCTCCAAACAAAACTAATACTAAAAACTTAACTTAAAACTCAACTTCATAATCATAAACCTTAACAAAATAAAAATAAAAAAAATAAGAAGAAAGTCTTATCAATAACCTTAAAACTTAGGAACTTAAGATAACTTAAATTGCAAAAATTAAAATGCATAAAATAAAAAATAAACAAACAATTAGCACACGCTTTGCTCTTTATTCATCCACTTGTCCTTCTTTTTACTTCTTCATCCTTGAAAATACTCGTGCCTAAGGATATCTTCTCCTTGAAACTTTCCAGACAATTTTCGGTTTGTCTTTTGAGTTTTAAATCTTCTTGCAAAGTTTCTCCCATTTGGGCAAACAATATCAAATTTAACATGCCATTCCCCGTCTCCTTCTTCCTTCTTGTAGATACTTGAACCGTCGGGTCCCCACTCCAAATTTTTGAGTTGGACCGGTAAGGATCCAAGAAAATCTGTAAGCTTATTAAACACAAAAACATTTTTGAAGGGGTTAAAGAAAGCCTCCATTGCTAGAGCTCTTTCCATGTCATCTTCGATACCAAAAGGAGCAACCGGCCCATATTTAGGCATACCATCTTCATCTCTCCCTACTTCAAAACAACCCAAATGGTCTTATTCTTCATCTTCCTCTTCATGCACTTCCTTAACTATTTTTCCTCTTGGCTTTGGATAATAAGTATGCTTTAAGATCCCATCATTAATAGTCATAGTACCACGACCCATATCTATAATAGCCCCACATGTCCTTAGAAATGGTCTACCTAACAATAGTGGTAACTCTTTGTCTACCGGAATGTTAAGCACTAAGAAATCGGCTAAAAATGCCTAGTACCCTATTTGGACTCGTACATTTCTTACTTCACCCATCGCCCTTACGTGAGAGTTATCAGCCACTGATTAGGTTAGGGGTTACTAAGCCCTAACCTCTTGTATAACGTATAAGGCATAATACTAACACTTGACCCTGTATCGGCCAATGCATACATCGCAACTGTTCCATTTACCTTAATGGGTAAAACAAAATTTCCTGGATCACTCATCTTCTTTGGCAATCCATTTTCCACTATCCTTGCTCTCTCAACCTCATCGAAATCTTTGTCTTCTAGTCTAGCCCTAGCCATCATTACAACATCCAACTTCTTACGGTATGTCATGTAATTGTTCAACACATCAATAACTGGTTTCTTTTCCATAAGCTCTTGAAATTTCAACTCCAAGTTCTCCAAAATAGCCTCCTTTTGTTCTTGGGTTAGAGGTTTAACAGTTTCTGGTGAAATTGGTGTTGAATGTGATGATGATGATTTTTCATTCTTTGGGTGGAGGTTGGGTTAATTTGTTTAGGGGTGCCTTCTTTCTACTTGCCTTTCCCATCTTAACAATCTCTTCCTTCCCTTCTTCTAATTCCGCAAACATCTCATCAACTTCCTTTCCTTCTTTCAATTAGGTAATGTCAATTCTCATCTCGCCAAGTACGAAATCAAGCTTACACTTGGTTGTAACTAGAAAATCTCTTCCAAAAACTGCATCCGGTTCATCAACATTTCCATATTCTAGGACTACAAAATCAACTTTGAAAATGTGGCCGTGAATATTCACTTTCACATCTTTTACCTTCTTTCTCCCATAATCCTCGTAGTCAAGTCGAACAAAACCAAGCTTGTCTAACATATTTTTGGAGATATAGTTGTCTCCATATTCCATATTTAACTGAGCATCCCACGCTTGGATTCCTTCCACACCACATGGTGTAGCAAACCTCATAAACGGTGCATCGAACTCTTTATGTGGAGCTCTTGTGAACACAACAACTCTTTTCTCCTTTGGTGAACAAACTAAGTTCTCCCCAACTTCTTCTATCTTTTCAACATCGACCTTAACGTCTTCCAACATACTTTCCAAACGCTCCAAGGAATCACCCGAATCCTTGAACATTTCTTCCAAATTCCTCAAGTATTCCGACACTTCGCTTAAACTCTCCATTTCACTTAGGCAAATACTAACTATAACATAACCACAAAATCAAAAATCCAAATCATTAGCGTTAGGGTTAGTCATAATCGAAACATCTCTACTACCTTATAATGCATTTAGGACATTTCCTTAAATGGCAAGGCTTAAAATTCAGATTTCTTAAATTGCTTATTATAGAAATATTGTCTTTTGATAGTCATTAATACCATTATAACATTGTAAACAACCCATTTAATCTATACATACACATAATGCTTAAAAATTCAGCTATTATTTACGTTTTAGTTCTTCCTATATAATAGCTAACATTCATACAAAGCCCATTGTAACAGTCCATTTCAAAATGTCAGTAATAGTTCCACGATTTGTAACAGTTCCATATATTTGTATGGCTAAAAATCTGGAGTACATTTAAAAGTATTTAAAAGTGATGTTTGTAACAGTTGAAAATCAAATAACCATCCCACATTCTTAGCCAAATTACCATAAATATCAACATATGATGTACCATAAATATCAACATTTTTTTCACTTCTCTCTCATAAAATCACTCACACACACACACACACACACACCCAAACTAATCCTTTCCTCAGACGAACACCAATACCGACTCTCACCACCGAGACCCCCCACCACCCCCGAAAACTTCGTCGCCGAGGCAACTACTGAATTACCCCTCGGCTTTTGAGGTTTTTTTTTTTTTTTTTTTTTTTTTTTTTTTTTTGTGTTTAATTATATATCTATGTATTCTTTTATAGATTGATATTTTTTTTTATAGATCTATATGCTTTTCATGTTTCATGGTTCATTTCATAGATCTATGTATTGTTCATGAGTTTAAGTTTTTTTTACTGCTTTATTTTTAAGGTTTGTTCCCGCTATCGCCGGAACTGTCGCCGGAAATATTTTTGGTCGCCGAAAAAAGTTGCCACCGGAAAATGTTATATTTTGGTCGCCGAAAAGAGGTACTTTTTAGATTAGACGGAAATAATATTTTTCGTTATGTTTTTTTTAACACCTATATGTTTTTTTTAGATTATTCGGAAATAATATGTTTGTATATGGATTTGCTAAAGAAAGGATTTTATCAGTTTGATATTGGTGTTTTTATAGTTTTATTTTTAATAGGGAAGTTGGAAGGTAGAGCAAGAGTTACTTGAAGATGGTCAAAGGATTGCTGGAATGGATTATTGAAACTCATGTGGAGCTTGCTCACATTCTTGATGATATTAAAAAGAGAAAACAAGTATGAACTAGATCTATTTGTTTTATTTTTGTGTTCTTCTGTGAATGATAAGCCCAAGATTCCAATATTTTTTTTATTATATAGGAATTATTTTTTATCCGTGTAAATTTGATATAATGTTTATTGTGTAAATTTAGTTATAAAGCTTATGATGTAAATTTTGTTACAAAGTTTATTGTGTAAATTTAGTTATAAATTTTGAAATATTTATAAACAAAATCATGCCATGGTGATCAAAAGATAAAAAAGAAGAAAAGAAAAGTAAATGAAGTGAATAGACAGTATCTGTTGCTATGTTTGATGTGATTACAAAAAAAATAAAATAAAAGTAGATTTCAAGCCAGTATATTTCCAAGCTTGGTGCTATGGCATTGGGAGTATCAAAATGAAATGGAGTTGTCTTTTCAAAAAATAAAAGTAGATTCCAAACTTATTAAAGTTAGTATATTAAAACGACACAACAACTACAAAAAGTGAATGTTAATGATTTGTATATTGAAGTGCTTCAACTTTTACAGAGGTTTGTTGTACTTTTTTGTATTTTTTAAAAGTGAAATGAAGGGTTTTTATGATCATCAAATGAAAGTTGATGACAGCTAATGGAGATGTTTTGAGAAAAAAATTTTCAAATTCCATTTTTGTGAGAAAAAGTAAATTGCCGACGTACACTGTACATGTGAAAGTGACTAGATGCATCGTTAAAACTTAAAAGGGGTAATCTTTTAAGTGAATCACATCTATAAAATATTAGAAATAAACTATAGAGGAATTAAAAAAGATGGATAAACACTGAAACTTGATAATATCTAAAAGTTCTGATAGTGTTTAAAACTTGAAACTTTTAAATGGTTGAGAAGTTTAAGTTTTCCAAATTTAAAAACGTCAACTAAGAAAGGTTGTTTAGATTGAAATCGTGCATTTATAATCACGATGCTACTGAGCTAAATTCTAAATATTACAAAATGAAACAAAACGTGAACCAAGCCCCGAAAAAAAACGGGCACACAAAATTTGATTCAACCAATTTCCAAACGTTTTAAGATGTACGTTTCAAAAATCATGTTTAAAATGTGTGTTACGAAATGCTAAGATTCACATGTTTAGATATGATGTTTCATACTTTTGTCATGAATAGACACGTACATATTGATTGGCGTAACAAAATTTTGTCAAAAGCTACAAACAAACGACTCAAAGTTTGGATTTTAACTTTTTTGTTAAAAAAGCTGAAAGAAAAAAAAATGTCGGTCGTCTTACTGTGCCTAAAAGGTCGTCTGTAAGTCGCATGAAAAAGAAAACTGAGGTGGCAGAAAAATTGAGAGTCGTTAGGGTCACTACTGTGCCCAGCCTAAGAAAGGGACGAATTGTGTTTGTGATGGTGACTGCACATAGTGTAAAAGATGGTATTATATAACCTTTTTATTAGAGTTAGAAATATGGGCCTAATTTTGTATTCAATTTCTTGATGGACCGAATTTTGTAAGTTGTTGTGAGTGAACAAGGAAAAAACCATTGATAACCTACAAATAAATTATCATGCATTGTAGAATGAAAAACATTGTTTTTGGTTAAAGAGTTAAAGTTGTCCCGACATGAATTTCCGTACATTTATTGTAAAAAAAATGTAATAATTTCAAATACATAGCTCACCGGAAATTAAATTACGTACTATTATGTTTAGAAAAAACATATAAATGAAAAACATTTGTTCGCCACAAAATTTAGTTACAGGGTACCCGCCGCCGCATTGTGCGGGTACCCTGCTAGTACTCAACAATGAAGTTATATCAAGTAACAAATAAGTTTAAACACTCAAAACAATAAAACAAGTAAAAATTAAAAACTTTTAAAAATATTCCGAGGCAACCATCCGATCGGTTTTAGACCCCATCCGATCGGATGGTCAAATCATAAAAAATTTGCACTTTCCAATCCGGATCGGATGCAACCACATCCGATCGGTTGGACCAATCGTAAGAACATTTTTTTTATATTGAAACTAAATTAAACTTTAAATGAGATAAATGAAACTAATTAACTACATTAACTACTAAATTAAAAAATTTAAAAACATTAAAAAAAAAAAAAAAAAAAAAAAAAAAACATTATATTAACTCCATGATCATCATTAATCATATAATTAAACAACTAATCAATTTTTACTATTACTACACTTAAAACTACCATTAATCTATCATTAAAAAGACTAAATACTACTAAAACATAAAAACTAAAAAAAAAAATTACCGAGGGCTCCAACCGATCGGTTGGTCCCGAACCAAACTTTTTTTTTTTTTTTTTTTTTTTTTTTTTTTTTTTTTTTTTTTTTTTTACTTTTTCAACACGAATTTCTAAATCAAAACCTTATAAAACTACTAAATTCAATCAAATCCCCAGCAGCGGCCCCAAAAACTTGATGTGTCAAACGTGTTGCAAGTTTTAAAATTTATAAACACGATTTATCCAATTCTCTAATTAACACATACGAGCAAATATACTCGTCCGTGGTAGTAAAGGTGGGTAAGTCGAGATCGTCCCAAGGGATTTGGTTTTTGTATTTAGTAAAACAAGTTTTAACAAAAAGGTTGTCAAGCCAATTTGGTGGAAATTCTCAAAGTAAATTCAATCAAACAAAACATATACTTGTGTGTAATTATATAACTAATTGCATAGAGTATTCTACCAAGTTGGGTGTAACTTGTGATGATGCACAATTTTATATGAATGATTAACAATCAATGGTTTATATCATGAAAAATCATTTCTAAGAATTCAATCTCCTAGTTAACTCCTTTCGGCCTTGCTAACTATTAAGACAATTATTTTAAGAACTAGTTGTTTGAAAAGAAATTCTTATCTTAATTGTTCCTACGAATCCTTTCGGCTCTTTTATTCGTGATGAAATCGTTTCAAATCTATTTTAATAAGTAAATATGGTGCTTGTCACACACCATATCCCATACTAATTCGTGCACTAACTTTTTGGAATAAAAACATAAAGAAAATCCTTTCGGCCTTTTTATCCTTTGAAAATGTTTTTATCAACTAATTAAGCAAGATTAGATGTTATTCCAACAAACTCATAAAATAAGAATTGGTTTCGTGCATCACCTTTTAACATAAGAATTCTCCAACAATTAGTTACATCATAACACACAAGTATACCAACAATTACTCCATAACAATCATTATAAAACACAAGTAACAAAACATACTTTCATTAAACGTAAAGTAAAGGTAGTTCATGGTAAATAAACAAGATATACCTAGCTTAGATTACAAGAACTAGATTTGTGATACTATAGCAACCACACTCCTCCAATCGCCTATTAAGGCACGTAAACAACTCCACACTCGAACCACACTATTTAGACTTTAACTCAAAGTTCCTGGACGTTTTTACAGCACTTCTAAGTTTTCGGGCAATGATAATAAGATAGCAAGGACTTGGTGTAAGCCTCTTACTAGTTTTTGGGTTGTCACCTTTGTATCTAGCCTTGGATCTTCTTATATAGTGTAAATAACACTTATGCATCAAGTAAAAACGTCACTAATGAGTTAATAAGCAGGAAATGATCAGCCACCATGATTATGGGGCTTAAATCTGTCATTAAATGAACTTTTGTAACAACAGCTTCATCCAACCGATCGGATTTGGGCTCCAATCGATCAGTTGGCCTTCTTGGTAAATCCCATCTTCTCCCATCCGAATCGGATGCGGGCTCCATCCGATCGGATGGAGTCTACATGTACTCAAAATCTTGATTTTTCTTTGTCTTTTCTTGGTGGATGCTTTATCCTTCATTGTGGTACTGATTTCTTCCATAGAACTTGATATTTTCTTGATATATAAACATAGAAATCTTGACACTTTCACATCCTTGAGTCCTTGTGTGGTTACTTTCTTGTTTCCATCTCGAGAATCCTCTAATTTGTGCATAATTACTTCGATTCTTCGACTTTTCCTGTACTTGGCTACATTTAATTGCATATACACTTTTTCCATGATTAAGCAACAAATACATACAAATATAACCAAATATAGTGCACAAAACTAATGATAACGTAACTAAAAACATGTTCATTTTGAACGTTATCACTACTCCCCGTAAGACCATATTCCAGTTGCCATTTTCAACGTAGTCAACAAATTACTCCTCTCTCATCAATTATCTTCATTTCACTTACCCACTCAATCTCTCTCAAACCTTTAACTATCCCCTCCCAACTTACCATTTTTCGGCGATCATCATATTCCGACAACGCTGTATTAATTTTCCTCACTTTTTTTAATACTAACCACGAAAAAATATTTGACCTTACATGTACGCGATTTGTGTAGGTTGGGTTTCTTCAGCTTTAATTTTTAAAGTAGAGGTAGTAACGGCGTGATGCGTCTTTCTTGATGGAAGATAATGACAATAGTGTTTTGCTACCAAGTGTAAGAGACGGTAATACGGTAAGTATGCTTCTTTTACATGTTTCAGTTTTCTAAATTCGTGTATATTTGACTATTTGTGTTAAAAATCTCAAGGTTTTCAAGATCGGGATCCTACCGAGGATTGTTTTCGTCTTTGCAAGATCATGATCGTAAGATCGGATCGGTATCCTAAGATCCTACTATAATGCTTTTTTTTTTAATGATCTTTGTAATATTATTCAAATCTACAAATTATTATATATTATAAGGGGAAATGATGCCTACATCCAAATGTAGGCAATTGCCTACATTCCCTTTTAAAAAAAAAGGTATGGACAGGGGGAAAACATGTAACGGGGAATTAATGTAGGGACTAAACTGTACATTTTTTAAATTTTTTACAAAGAGGATGTAGGCAATTGCCTACATTTGGATGTAGGCATCAATTCCCCATATTATGAACATCACAACCCGTAATTTCAGGTCATTTTCCTAACCCCGACAATTTACCATTATTCGTAAACCTATTTTCAGATGACTTTAATTCACGTAACCAGTTCGGTTTAGCTGTGAATTCATGCATTGTCAGTCAGGACACATCATTGTAGACTAGAGGAGTCTGCATATCATCAGTAACATCATCAGTACATTAGTTCATGCACGGTTATGCATTAATTATTTTTACGGAAGGTTATTTAATTAATTAACGTTACCACTCAGTCAGTATTATTAACAATTATGTCCAGTACTCCAGACAATGATCCTAATAAACTTTTATAACTACTTTTAATAATATAAAGTTTATATTATTATTTTACCCGGTGTTATTACACCAATTGTTATATTTTTCGTCAAGAGCTTATAATACCGTCAAATTACGACAAATTAACCCGACAGTTGTTCCGACACCCGATTTATGTCAGTAACATCATTTTACAATATTTACAACTTCGTCGTATTTTATTTCGCTTCGTTAATATTTATTTCAAGACAAACCGGTACCCGATAACACTCAAATTATACACAAATCAAACTAGCACATGCCATATTATGCAAATATCTTCACTTGCTTCTCATTTTGCCCAAAAAGGACGCCCCTCCCCATTCCCTAACCATACTTCACTCAACCAAATTCTTAAACTTATTAATGATAGTTGGTAACTAGTACAAGTGAATTATTTTAACACTTCAAACAATATTCATTTGTAAAACACCAAGAACAAATATTTCCCTTCTTTCTCTCTTCCTATCTCACGGCAAACCACAAAGACCATAAGCAACATCAAGATTTTTGCAAGCTCTAGTGATCTACAAGTCCCATTTGGTATTCTTGTTAAGGTTTTGAAATAAAAACCTCAAGAATCCTTCTCATTTTCCTTCCATCCTAACCCACATTGTAAGTAACTTCAAGATTATTAATTTTTCATGTTTTACTTTCATTTGATCTTTATATTTATGTATTTTCATGTGTTATTGGTTAAAAATGCAACATACTTAGTTATGATACCACTTTTCCTTTTAAAAACTCTTATAAACTTTAGATCTATAATTTTTGCTAACAATCTCATGAACCACACTATATTTAGTTAAGTTTAGGACCCCATGACACTTTGAGAAGTGTATGGTAGATCAAGGGTATTTGTGGAGTTGAATGGAGTAAGTTTGATTAAGTTATGAACTAGAAAAATGTATTTTTGCTCTACCTAAAGTACCTACTGCCACGAATTGAATTTTCTGGAAAACTCAGATTTTTGTGAACTATTTTGGTTTCAATATTTAGAAAATACACTCAATAAGGAACGCGTGGGCGCTTAAATCACTAAAAACCGACTTATAACGAAGAAGTTATGAAATATTTAAGTTACGCGACGAAATATACACTTTGCTGAAAAATAGCATGCTGTTGGACGCGTTTTCAGGAGCAAGGCGAGCCGTTAACCATGATCTAGATGAGCCGAGACATTGAAAATACGTTAGTATAGGTTTATACGAACGCGTGGATACCTAGAACGTTAAAAACGAGCTTATAACGAACAAAATATGGACTTTTAAAGACTCGACGATGTGTATATATTTTGACAGCACCCTTTTTAGTAGAAAATAGAGTGTTAAAAACTAGTATTTTCATAACTTGAAATATTGATAGCCGTTTACCAAATCGATCGAGGCGCGGTTGATTCAGTGTCAAAAGTAACGATATTGAAATATTGTTATAAGGTTTTTGAGAACGTCAAGTCGGAATACTAATATGTATACAAAGTATATAATTTTCGCGACTAGTTTTACACGGCCAAAATGGTTATATTTTCACAAGTCGTATAAAGTATTATTTTGCGACGAAACTGTTATATTTGACAATATAATACCAAATAAGGATCATGGAGTACCATTTTAATGTAATTACACGAAAAGTCGTTTATGACATAATGAGATATCAATAATGTATTTTTCGACGTTAAATGATATTTTCTAAAACCACAAGTGGTATCGTTAGCATAAGTATGTGCATTAGTTGAGTTACATCATTGCTTATACGAGTCATATCATTCATAATAGGTCCTGTTTAGAGACCGAGTTCCATTTAATCACTACTCATCATTATCATTGTGCTATCATACCAGGTGAGTTTTCATAGCCCCGTATACATTTTATTATTGTTTTCAAATCCCACGGGGGAGAATACATTGCAACTGTTTTCCATACGAGCCAAAGTATCAGACTTCCTGTACATAGATTAAGTTACCTTGTTGCCAATTGAAAGTCCCCATATAATCATGAACCGTTAATTTACCTGTAAGCGAGAGTGAGTGGATAGATCTATCGAGGGTGACGCCTCCATCCGTGTTGGCTTTGACCAACAACCGATAGCGGATGCATTTCATGTCTTTTCATTTGAGTGTCTGGCAAAACACTCCCAGGGGCTCCAGAGAATTCAGTCACAGCGTCGGGGTCATGAGCTTAAGGCTATTGTACAATCATTTTTTTTATGTGACTTATGTCATACACTTTATACTTGTGGCTATCGTATAACTTCATTTTATTAAACCTATGAACTCTCACCAACTTTATGTTGACCGTTTTTAGCAATGTATTTTCAGGTTATTAGCTATCATGTGGGCATGCATTGGACCATCTTGGAGTCGCGGGGTCGACTTGCATCACTTATTTTCATGCACTTATGTAACCGTTTGATCTACTATGGTTTTGTTTTTAAACTTGCAACATCATTTGGGACCTATGTTTTGTAAACTCTGATTTTATTTATGATCAAACGTGTATTTTCAAAACGACACTTTAGGTCGTTCAATATATCCATTGTATGAGACGCCATGAAAGTCACACCAAGGTATTCAATTCCGCTGCCATTAACAGGTAAATTCAGGGTGTGACAGATTGGTATCAGAGCAATGGTTATAGCGAACTAGGTTGTCCTCATACCCTAGACTATAACTACCCCAACGGTAGCGTCTCATCATTTCATCATAAGTGCACATTATTATTTGCGAGGATTCATTACATGGGTTATTCATTTCATTTTGTATTGTTGCCACTGAGATATGTCTTCCAATTCCCGCACTATTGTTATATTTTCTGATGTTTACATCGAGGACGCTATGTCTTCTACTACTTCCATTGTTGCACCTACTCCTCAGATTTCACTTATTGCACCACCTTTGGTTACTGGTGCACCTACAGATTCATCATCCCATACTATTCCGGTTTCCGCAGAATCCAACTCTTATGTTCCGACGTCGCAAGACGATCGGGACGTCCCTATTACTTCAGCCCATACAGAGTATACCATTTGATAAGACGTACATGCTTAGTCCTTATGGACCTATTAGAATGTTTATTGCAAGAAAGATAGTATATCTTCATTCCCTCACTATTAGAACACTCACTACTCATGTATTACCACCAGTATCAACTACTCATACCACTATTGGTCGTCCCAGAGTGCATACTCCAGTTTTACCGCTTAGACATCGCAAGATAGCGTAAAAGAAGGTAGTGATTCCTTCAGTATTATCACCATCGACTTTATCATCATCATATGGAACCCCATTTATACCATCACATTTCAGGGACTCTACTCACATACTTAACTTACCGCTTGAGAAGCGTACATGGTTTGATACACCATTACCATCTACCACTAAGGACACTACACCACCTTATAGATTAAGGTTGATGAGAGTTCGAGAGCCCTTACTGTTAGACAACCTACTACTCTTCATCGTTAGATGATGATCTCTAATTAATTGAGACTACACATGAAGGTTTGGATGCCCCACAGACCAAACAAGAGCAACAACAAATCGCCAAAGAGTGGCATTCCTCTCAAAGACTCTATACTATCTCAGGTTTAATCGACTCATACTTCCATGACATAATGAACCAACAAGATGCTTTGAGCAATGTTACACCACCACGAGAGAACTCTTCACAACTCCCTTTTCATTACCAAGTTTGATTACATCACATTCTAAACCGATGAGTTGGATTTCATCATTGGTCATCGTAACAACACCCCACCAATCAGATATGACACCGAGACCTTCGAGATTCGGGAGTCTAACCTTGCCTTTCAGTACGACCATTGTCATTTCTTTCTTTCCCATTCTCACTTGACATGAATTAGATAACATCTTGTGGATGACACCAAGATCACGGACTCGACAGGAACATTAATAGATTCCTCAGGAATGGATTGGAATCTACATTATCTCAGACATGAATCGATGCACAACCCCGGACCTCACTTCAGGACATCACCCTAGCTTTTACCTTTACTCGCTTTTACTATCATCCTAGCCACGGGAAGGGTGGCGTAGTTCGAAGAAGCTTGTGGTATGTTGATTGTTGTACAACGAGATCCCCAAGTATTGACTTTACTATATGGGTATGGTTGTGCTATCTATGACACCGGTCAATGTAGACAAAAAATTTTAAGTGTTGTATTCATGTGTTATGAGGATATACGCATGGTTGTGGTGGTATACCTAGTGAACAATGATCGTTGCTATTACGAGTACTCATGGTTGTATTTATACACGCTGAGGTTGTACATGTTGTGGTTGTACATATCGTGGTTGTATTTACACTTGTGGTGGATATATATATACATGTTGTGGTTGTATATATTTTGTACGATAATCATTTCTAGTATGATTGTTGTTGATGTATTCTGTTGTGATCTACCAGAATTATGGCACCTAGGAAAGCTAAAGCCAAGGCTGCTGCAACGACTTCCCCAGAAATGACTCAGGCTGCTATCCGGAAGCTTGTTAGGGATAGTGTAGCCGAAGCTCTAGAGATTGAAAGAGCCGCTGTTGCCGCAAGAGCTGCCGAAGATGCTTCTCGGATAGGGACATCGGGAGAAGCTAGCAACGGAACCAATGGGAAGAAATGTACTTACAAGGATTTCAAGAGTGGAGATCCTACTTTGTATAAGGGTACTGAAGGGGCTACTGCCATGGTTCGATGGTTCGAACATACTGAATCTGTGTTTATCTTATGCAATTGCCCGGATGACTACAAGGTTAAGTTTGCCGTTAGTACACTTCGCGATCAAGCCTTATCGTGGTGGAACTCTTATGC
The DNA here is from genome assembly GCA_021014915.2 of Artemisia tridentata subsp. tridentata. NCBI lineage: Eukaryota > Viridiplantae > Streptophyta > Magnoliopsida > Asterales > Asteraceae > Artemisia > Artemisia tridentata. Next base: position 192,123,673 of record CP139502.1, on the reverse strand, counting down.
AAAGCCCATAGGGATGGAGAATGCTTACAAGGTCACATGGGACGAGTTCAAAAAGTTGGTAACTAAGAAGTTTTGCCCACGAACCGAAGTGAAGAAGTTGGAAGTAGAGTTCTATGATCTGGTAACCGTGGGAAATGACCTTGAGACTTATATTCGGAGGTACCAAGAGTTAGCCGCTCTATGCCCATCTATGGTGCCTGATGATGAAAAGTTGGTAGAGAATTTCATTGGTGGATTGCCCGAAAGCATCCGTGGTGATGTGATTTCTTTTGATCCGCAAACTCTTGATGAGGCAATCAGGATGTCTCAAAAACTCATAGCTCAAGTTCTGAAGAAAGTGACCCCCGCCAACAACAACAACAATAACTTCAACCGAAACCGTAACTACAACAATAACACCAACAATTACCAGAACAACAACAACAAAAGGAAATGGGATGACACCCAAGGTAACAACGCCAACCAACCACCACCCAAAAGACAAGAAACTGCACGGGCCTATGTTGCGGGTCCGACTGAAAAGAAAGGTTACGCCGGTACTCTACCAAAGTGTAACAAATGCCAAACACATCATAACCCGGGGGATTGCCCTAAACCTTGTTTCAATTGTGGGAAGATCGGTCATCTGGCTAAGGGATGCAGGGCTGCTCCTGGGAGAAATAATCAGAATCCACCGCCAACATGTTATGGTTGTGGAGAAGTTGGACACTTTAGGAACAATTGCCCGAAAGGAAATCAGGACATGGGGACCAAGAGGAATTAGCTCGAGGAATAGCGTGCGTGTTTGGGAGAGAGACCGTCAGGACATTAGCAACATCAAAGACAACAACAATGCTTAACCAGAAGGAGTTCATGTTTTAATAAACCGTAGTTGAGCCCTCTAGGGTTGTATCTTTCTTTTGTACTTTCCATAGGTATGTTGGTGTAACCTAGTTGTATTAAGCACTTTCCTATCCAATGTAATACCTATCTTTTGTTATCTTCGCGATAATCATAACCATCGTTTATTCCATTCCTATTCCAATTGCTCAATTCTCCATAGTTTCGCAACAATATACCTTTATCCTACTAGGGATTAGGCCGATTTCATTCTTGACGGACTAGTAGACTAATACCATTTCATAAGATTCATCCATGTATCCAATGAACCATTCAACAAATTTAATGCCAGTTATTTTACTACCATACGGGAGAACTATATTTTTTTTTTCTTTTTCAGAACTTTCAAAATAAGCCATTTTGTACCACCCTATAAATAGAATTTCTGTCATTTTATCAAGTATTTACTACAGCTACGCGAGACAATTTTCATGTTACTTTCAAAGGAAATGCTTAGAAAATCATTTATCAAAATAACCCGTTGAACACCATCTAAAACTTTTGGGAAAAAGTAATACCGTTTCAATTTAACCAAGCATCGCATCGTTGGTCCTCAATTATACATAGCCTGATCACCTATGTATAATTCAGGAGGAACTATGCCGTGAAGAAAATAGTCACATTTTCAGGAATTGATAATAACAATCTTCATTCAAAAGCCTTGTAAACAAATGAAGTCTTTCATGAACACCCCTTTTAACAAACTCTCACCGGATACTTACATCACTCATCACTCACTCAGCCATTAAGTTGAATTTGCACCATTGACTTCTCTAGGAGAGACTCTACATTATGAAGGATATTTTATGACATAGAAACGGCGAAAGGATAGACGATACCCCTCAGATTTCTAGCAATCCCTTAAGATATTCCTTTTCTAATCGGATATACACGCTCTACCATCGTTAGCCCGACGAATCCTTAAGAGAACTTCCTGAGCACTATAGGATGTATTCAACACCACATAACCAACTTTGTATGGATTAGGATAATCTTTCGATTATTGACGAATTTCATCATCAGCAAAAATAACCATCACGGGAATATATAAAGGCACCATTTAAGACACCCTATGGCCGAAGTGACCATATACATATTTATATATCGAAATGGGAAAGTTAAATTCACGGACCTAGAACTAAACCGGGAGACAACAAAGGAAATTTCACAAGTCAAGAATCAGTTACAAGAAATGAGAAAACAATGGAAGTTAGGTCGATGCATGATGCACATCATACGGAATTGATACCCTTGAACAACGAACCTCCTAGATTCAAGTAGAAGCACGAACTATGATTGAAAGCCTTGCCTTGGAAAGGCATGATACAATTTTTGATAACCCGATAGACTGAGCTCTCGGTATCGGACCATTTCGGATTCTAGTTAGAGCCGGTCAGTTGGCATACACACCTAAGTTTCCGTCAGAACTCAGCAACGTTCATAACACATTTCATGTTTCAAACCTCAAGAAGTGTCTTTCCGACGAGTCGTCCGTTATTCCACTCGAAGAAATTCAACTAAATGACAAGCTTAATTTTGTGGAAGAACCTGTAGAAATCATGGACCGTGAGGTCAAGCAATTGAAGCAGAGTCGAATTCCTATCGTGAAGGTTCGCTGGAATTCTCGAAGAGGACCCGAGTTTACTTGGGAACGAGAAGACCAAATGCGACGCAAGTATCCACACCTTTTTCCCGAGCCTGCTTCTGAAACCAACAACAATTGAATTCAGGGACTGAATTCCCTTTTGGAGGGGCGACTGTCACAACCCGTAATTTCAGGTCATTTTCCTAACCCCGACAATTTACCATTATTCGTAAACCTATTTTCAGATGACTTTAATTCACGTAACCAGTTCGGTTTAGCTGTGAATTCATGCATTGTCAGTCAGGACACATCATTGTAGACTAGAGGAGTCTGCATATCATCAGTAACATCATCAGTACATTAGTTCATGCACGGTTATGCATTAATTATTTTTACGGAAGGTTATTTAATTAATTAACGTTACCACTCAGTCAGTATTATTAACAATTATGTCCAGTACTCCAGACAATGATCCTAATAAACTTTTATAACTACTTTTAATAATATAAAGTTTATATTATTATTTTACCCGGTGTTATTACACCAATTGTTATATTTTTCGTCAAGAGCTTATAATACCGTCAAATTACGACAAATTAACCCGACAGTTGTTCCGACACCCGATTTATGTCAGTAACATCATTTTACAATATTTACAACTTCGTCGTATTTTATTTCGCTTCGTTAATATTTATTTCAAGACAAACCGGTACCCGATAACACTCAAATTATACACAAATCAAACTAGCACATGCCATATTATGCAAATATCTTCACTTGCTTCTCATTTTGCCCAAAAAGGACGCCCCTCCCCATTCCCTAACCATACTTCACTCAACCAAATTCTTAAACTTATTAATGATAGTTGGTAACTAGTACAAGTGAATTATTTTAACACTTCAAACAATATTCATTTGTAAAACACCAAGAACAAATATTTCCCTTCTTTCTCTCTTCCTATCTCACGGCAAACCACAAAGACCATAAGCAACATCAAGATTTTTGCAAGCTCTAGTGATCTACAAGTCCCATTTGGTATTCTTGTTAAGGTTTTGAAATAAAAACCTCAAGAATCCTTCTCATTTTCCTTCCATCCTAACCCACATTGTAAGTAACTTCAAGATTATTAATTTTTCATGTTTTACTTTCATTTGATCTTTATATTTATGTATTTTCATGTGTTATTGGTTAAAAATGCAACATACTTAGTTATGATACCACTTTTCCTTTTAAAAACTCTTATAAACTTTAGATCTATAATTTTTGCTAACAATCTCATGAACCACACTATATTTAGTTAAGTTTAGGACCCCATGACACTTTGAGAAGTGTATGGTAGATCAAGGGTATTTGTGGAGTTGAATGGAGTAAGTTTGATTAAGTTATGAACTAGAAAAATGTATTTTTGCTCTACCTAAAGTACCTACTGCCACGAATTGAATTTTCTGGAAAACTCAGATTTTTGTGAACTATTTTGGTTTCAATATTTAGAAAATACACTCAATAAGGAACGCGTGGGCGCTTAAATCACTAAAAACCGACTTATAACGAAGAAGTTATGAAATATTTAAGTTACGCGACGAAATATACACTTTGCTGAAAAATAGCATGCTGTTGGACGCGTTTTCAGGAGCAAGGCGAGCCGTTAACCATGATCTAGATGAGCCGAGACATTGAAAATACGTTAGTATAGGTTTATACGAACGCGTGGATACCTAGAACGTTAAAAACGAGCTTATAACGAACAAAATATGGACTTTTAAAGACTCGACGATGTGTATATATTTTGACAGCACCCTTTTTAGTAGAAAATAGAGTGTTAAAAACTAGTATTTTCATAACTTGAAATATTGATAGCCGTTTACCAAATCGATCGAGGCGCGGTTGATTCAGTGTCAAAAGTAACGATATTGAAATATTGTTATAAGGTTTTTGAGAACGTCAAGTCGGAATACTAATATGTATACAAAGTATATAATTTTCGCGACTAGTTTTACACGGCCAAAATGGTTATATTTTCACAAGTCGTATAAAGTATTATTTTGCGACGAAACTGTTATATTTGACAATATAATACCAAATAAGGATCATGGAGTACCATTTTAATGTAATTACACGAAAAGTCGTTTATGACATAATGAGATATCAATAATGTATTTTTCGACGTTAAATGATATTTTCTAAAACCACAAGTGGTATCGTTAGCATAAGTATGTGCATTAGTTGAGTTACATCATTGCTTATACGAGTCATATCATTCATAATAGGTCCTGTTTAGAGACCGAGTTCCATTTAATCACTACTCATCATTATCATTGTGCTATCATACCAGGTGAGTTTTCATAGCCCCGTATACATTTTATTATTGTTTTCAAATCCCACGGGGGAGAATACATTGCAACTGTTTTCCATACGAGCCAAAGTATCAGACTTCCTGTACATAGATTAAGTTACCTTGTTGCCAATTGAAAGTCCCCATATAATCATGAACCGTTAATTTACCTGTAAGCGAGAGTGAGTGGATAGATCTATCGAGGGTGACGCCTCCATCCGTGTTGGCTTTGACCAACAACCGATAGCGGATGCATTTCATGTCTTTTCATTTGAGTGTCTGGCAAAACACTCCCAGGGGCTCCAGAGAATTCAGTCACAGCGTCGGGGTCATGAGCTTAAGGCTATTGTACAATCATTTTTTTTATGTGACTTATGTCATACACTTTATACTTGTGGCTATCGTATAACTTCATTTTATTAAACCTATGAACTCTCACCAACTTTATGTTGACCGTTTTTAGCAATGTATTT